>JARBWK010000005.1:101692285-102342285 GCA_030556195.1 Anolis apletophallus
CTCTATTGTCAGCAGTGGGTCTAACACAACTCCCAGACTCTTTACTGAAGATGACAGGCATAGTGCTTTACCGTCCAGGGTAGGCAGCCAGACCACCCCCCCACCAGGGCAACCCAATCATATGATCTCCGTCTTCGCTGGATTCATCTTCAGCCATCTGGCACGCAACCATCCAGTAAAGGCCTCAAGACACTGATGGTAATTATCAGGTACGGAGTCTAGCCGACCCTCCATCCTCAGAACAACCTGGGTGTCATCAGCGTACTGATGACACTCAAATCCGAAACTACGCACCAGGTGGGCAAGTGGTTGCATTAAGATGTTAAATAACAGAATGGAACAAAGAATGGAACAAAGACCAAGCCAAAAGAGAGGCCAGAAGAAGGGATCGAAAGAAATCACAGACAGGGATGCAGAGGAGGAGGAAGGAGAAATACGGGAAGGAGAGGATAACAATGAATTCGAAGAGATTGACTCGCCGGGAACATCGATGAGCAGAAATCTAAAAAGACTAAGGGAATTTTCACCCGAAAACTACCAATTAGTGGCCATCCAGGACAAGACACAAATAGAAGACCCTGACGATCAATTAGACTCGCAAGATGACCGCCTTTAAAATTTATTCAGCCAATGTGAATGGCTTAAATTCGCCAAATAAACGAAAAAGAATCGTGGACAGCATTAAAAATAAGAATTACGAAATAATAGCATTCCAAGAGACCCATATATCCAGTCGGCACACCAGGTACCTGGAGCAACCTAAACTAGGAAATCACTTCTATTCAGTCGGAGAAAAGAAAAAATGTGGGGTCGTGACATACGTAAATCCAAAATTCACCGCAAATGTGGCTTTTAAAGACATGGATGGGGAGATACTTGGGGATTTGTACTGAAATAAATAATCAAAGAATACTGGTTTGCAATGTTTATTGCCCAAACGGACCTAAGATAAAATTCATTAAAAAACTGAAGAAACAGATAGAAAAGCAAAAATACGATGACTTAGTGGTGATAGGAGATTTTAATGGGGTGACCAATGCAGAGGTAGACAAAACACATAAAATCTCAGGAAACCAAAAAACAAAGAATAAAAGCAGTCAGATCCCCCAGCAATTCTTAAAAACTTTAGAGGATCTTAACTTAACAGATGCCTGGAGGCTACACAATGGCTCAATGAGGGACTATTCTTTTTATTCGGGGAGACATAAAATCTGGAGCCGGATTGACATGGCATGGACCACCAAAACCATGGCAACACGAATACACAAGATAGAAATCAAAACGAATACATTTTCAGACCACAATTCATTAGAACTCTGTTTCAAAGGGAACTGACCCAACTTTCGGTGGAAACTCAAAGACTGCCTGCTTAAAAGCCCCAGGGACATAGAATGGGTAAGGAAACATCTAGTGGAATACTTAGAGATAAATAAGGGGGAGGAGACAAGTAAGATCACCCAATGGGACGCAATGAAGGCCGTCATGCGAGGGAACTTCATACAATTGAACAGTTGGAGGAATAAACAATTTAATAAGAAGGAAACGGAGATCCTCGAGGAGGTGAAGAAAAAGGAAGAAATGCTAAAAAAGAAACCGGGTAAACAAAGTCTGGTGAAAGAAATAGGAATACTTAAAAAACAACAACAGCTGCTGCAGACTGAAAGACTCGGAAGGCAACTGAAATATGCAAAAGTCCACTTTTTTGAAAACGCCAACAAGATCGACAAGTGGCTCGCCAAGAAGTTAAAAGACAACAAGAATAGAACTCACATCACTAAAATAGAACATGAGGGAAAACAATATACTAGAGAGGACGAGATAGCGGGCATCTTTGCAAAATTCTACCAGGACTTATACAGAAAAGAAAAACCATCGGAGGAGGCAATCACAGAATACCTCAGTAATCTAGGTATACCCAAAATTACGGAAAACCAAAGAGCAATTCTTAATGACCCAATAACCATGGCGGAGGTAATGAAAGGAATAGAAAAACTTAAAAACAACAAAGCCCCGGGGCCAGATGGCCTGACCGCCAAATACTACAAAACTTACAAGAATGAACTTTCAGATATCCTACTAGAAATATTCAACAACATCAGAAGAAACAGAGAAATCCCAAAGACATGGCAAAGAGCCAACATTACGCTAATACATAAAGAAAACTCCGATCAATCAAATATGAAAAATTACAGACCGGTATCCTTGCTAAACACAGACTATAAAGTCTTCACCTCCATATTAGCGGACAGATTAAAAACATTTCTAAAAGACTGGGCCTCAATTGATCAGGCTGGTTTCCTGCCAGAACGCCATTTAAAAGAAAATACCAGGACTCTTATAAACATTTTAGAATATTACGAGAGACACAATGAAAAAAAATTGGCACTTCTATTTATTGACGCCGAGAAGGCGTTTGATAAAATTAATTGGAGTTTTGTAAGATTATTAATGAAAGAAATGGATATGGGGTTCCATTTCCAGAACACTATAGAGGCAATTTACAATAATCAGGAGGCAACCTTAATAATTAACGGCCAGGAAAGAGAAAAGACAATCCAAATAAACAGAGGGGTGAGACAAGGATGCCCACTATCCCCTCTCCTATTTATCTTAGTAACAGAAACCATTGTAAGAGAGATAAATCAAGACAAGAATCTAAAGGGGACCCGGGTAGGGACACAGGAGTACAAACTCCGAGTTTATGCGGACGATATAGTCTGTAGTATTGAAGACCCCATACCTAACATAGAAAAGTGGCTAGACAAATTTGAAAGATTTGGACGCCTAGCAGGGTTCACCCTAAACAAACAAAAAACCAAACTCCTAACAAAACACCTGGACGAAAAGGAAAGGCACCTCCTCCAAACAAAAACAGGGTTGAAGATAGAGAAGAAATTAAGATACTTAGGGATAACGATGACAGCAAAAAATATACAGTTAGTCAAGAATAACTACGAACAGTTGTGGAAACAAATACAAGGAGATCTAAATAAATGGAACAAACGGAATATCTCCCTATTAGGTAAGATCGCCGCCATTAAAATGACGGTTTTACCAAAGTTACTGTTTCTTTTTCAAACGATCCCGGTAATTAAGAATGATGCCCTCTTCAAGAAATGGAATACAGACCTTAGAAAGTTTATCTGGAAAAATAAGAAGGCCAGGATAAGCTTAAAACACCTAACAGATGACAGAAAACGGGGAGGGATGGGATTACCGGACGTAAAATTATATTATGAGGCCAGCAATTTATTAGCAATTAGAGATTGGGCTCTCCTGCAAAACGCGAATTTGACGACAATAGAAGGCCACGACCTACGAGCCGGTTGGCATGCATACATATGGTACAACAGAAAAAAAGTGGAGAAAAATTTTGAACATCACTACATAAGAGCAGCTCTAATCCGCACCTGGGAAAAATATAAAACAAGACTATATAGACAAACACCACTCTGGGTCTCGCCAATGGAGGCATTTCACAAGAAGGAACTGGCTGAAAAAACCTGGCTCACATACAAGCAAATTTTGAAGAAGACCGAATCCAACACCTGGGAGATCAAAACGATGGAAGAATTACGCCAAATCCACCACAACCTTACATGGTTTCAGTACTTCCAAATACATAAATGCTATGACACAGACAAAAAAGTAGGGTTCCAGGAAGATACTATCTGGGAACCAGCTGTAAGAAAAAAGAAAAAGAACATCAGCGTCATCTATAAACTCCTGCTTGGATGGGCGATGGAAGATGAGTCAATCAAAGACTGCCACGTGAAGTGGGCAAAAGACGTGGGGCATACAATCTGCCTACACCAATGGGAGGAGATATGGGAAAGAAAATTAAAATACTACAGGTCAACCGAAATAGAGGAGAATTGGCAAAAAATGCAGTATAGGTGGCATTTATACCCGGCTAAAATAGCTAAATTCGATAAAAAGCTATCAGGAAGATGCTGGAAGTGTGACAAAGAATCAGGAACATACATCCACCAATGGTGGAGCTGCAAATCAGTCAAAAAGTATTGGAGAGAAATACACAAAGCAACATAGGAAATAGTAGAGAAAAAATTTGAAATGGACCCCCAGACGTATCTTCTAGGAATGAAGACCAGCCACCTAACCGAGAATCAGGACAGGATGCTCTTCCTACTAACTACCTGCGCCCGGACAACACTGGCCAGACGGTGGAAACAAGCCGCAATTCCCACTATAGAAGAGTGGATACTAAAAATCTTAGATGTGATCCAAACGGACGTCCTAGCCCAAATTATGAACAATCACAAAAACAAAACTGACTGGACCAGCTTCAAGAAGTATATGCTGAATAAAGGCCACAAAATCATGGTAGAGATGAATGAATTATAGTAGAAGTTAGAAACAACAGAAAAATATCTACTATGAAGGGAAAAACATCACTTAAAACCACTACTAATGAAATCCAGAATGCACATGGGCACTCTTTGGGAAGTCTTTTTTATTTTCTTTAATGTTCCCCTACCTGATGTTTCCCAAACCCTACACCCCACCCATGACCCTCACCCCAGTTCCCCGCCAACCTCCCTATGATACTGTGTGTATACTAAAAAACCAATAAAAATTATATTGAAAAAAAAGTTATATCAAATATGTTAGAGCTAAAGTTCCAATTAAAACCTGAATATCTTTTATTGGGCCTATTGGACTTTGATATTGATAGAAATCTAGAAAAGATTTTTGTGTACTGTATTTCAGCAGCCAGGCTGACACTGGCAAAGAATTGGAAAACGGACAACATTCTGGATATAAAAGACTGGTTGGCTAAACTTTTTGAAATTATGAAGATGGACATTTTAACGCAGAAGCTACCCCAAGGAAATATACACAAGAGAACAGACTGGTCCAAGGTGGTGACGTTTTTAAAGCAGAAAAACCATGAAGTGTGGGCAGAAGTCGAGCTAAATGATAATTTGTGAATTTTTTCTTTCTAGAAAGCAAGGATGCTTAGCTATTGGGCACCGGTTATACACAATGTAGACAAGTAGAAGTTAACATAGGTAACACAATATAGGGTGTTACAGAAGGTGGGCCTGCGGGTTGGAAGTACTCGTGTAATGTCATATTGTATGTCTTTTAGAGTGTTATGTTAGTAAGTGTCCTCAGTGTGGTATGTCAGCAGTCTTTTTGTGATGTCTTGGTCTAACTATATGTATAAAATCAATAAAGATGATATTTTTTTAAAAAAACTTCGAAATCACTTCAAAAAGGAAATCTTTCTGAATTTATTCTGAATTACGAAGATTCCGAATGAACCTAACCATGCCTAGTTTCCAGGGTTGAGCAAGGATTCAGCCCCTGTTCTCCAGAGCCATATTCCAATGCAGAAACAAAACAAACCAACTACAATGGCTTTCTGTGGTGACTTTGGCCGATCATTATACAATTTTCTGTAAGGAAATATCTAGTACCTCTTTGAGCACTGTTTTTTTTTCTTAGCTGCACAACTGCTATGAAAACCATTGCTGGATCAATGGTTGCCCTGGGAAAACTCCTTTGAGCAACTTCTCAGAGTCATCACTGTACCAACTGTGCTACATAAATGTTCTGGCAGAAGTGCTGCATTCATATTAAATATTTCAGTCAGAATTAGTTGCAAGACTACTAAAGGCACTTAAGTAAGCATATAAAGTAAAATAATAAGATACTAAAATATAGTATTTGGATTAAATGATGATTTGAGACATCCCTATGGGGTGGTAAACTGGCAGATTAGGTAAAGGTAAAGATTTTCCCCTGATATTAAGTCCAGTCATGTTCAACTCGGGGGGTTGGTGCTCATCTCCATTTCTAAGCCAAAGAGCTGGTGTTGTCTGTAGATACCTCCAAGGTCATGTGGCTGGTATGACTACATGGAGCGCTGTTACTTTCCTGCTGGAGTGGTACCTATTGATTTACTCACATTTGCATGTTTTCAAACTGCTAGGTTGGCAGAAGCTGGGGCTAACAGCGGGACTCACGCCGCTCCCGGGATATGAACCTGTGACCTCTCGATCAACGAGCTCAGCAGCTCAGTGGTTTCACAGGATAAGCATTTTGCCAGATTTTATATTTTTTTGTCAGATCAGAGGAAAAAGTTAAAAATCTTTAGTAATAAAAGGTATCTGACAATGTTGCAGACTTGTCTAATCAGTATAGCATATTGGATTCAATTCAATGCTGTGCAATAAAAACAGTGTCAGTTTTACACAAATTACTTTGTTTTGTTTATATCCTGCTTTTCTCCCAACATGGGACTCTAGGCAGCTTGCAAGAAAAATAAAACAAAGTATGATGTACTCCAACTGTCCAGATTTGGCATGGACAGTCCTGATAAATCCTATATTGTCCTATAAGTTGATAAATAGGGCTCAATGCTTTTTATGGACGGAACACTGTTTTTTAACTTAAATGAATGTGTATGATATGTTGATGTAATTGTATTTTAATGTATTTTAATGTGTAATGTTTTGGGGGTTTTATACTGTGTTTTACTGTGTTGGCATCAAATTGTGCCTTTTTGGAAGCTGCTCTGAGTCCCCCCTCGGGGGTTGAGAAGAGTGGGGTAAAATGCTGGAAATAAATAATTCTGCTTTTTCAGCTGCTTTCAGAATGTCCCAGTTTTGTTGCCATTTCCTCATGCTATCTTTTGTCCTTAGTATACTTTAGTAGTGCAATGTGTAATAATAATGTGCACTTTTGAAGTTTGCTTTTGAAACATGTAGGAAGAAAGGCAGCACTGGTATATCTGCCTCATACTATGGTAAAAAAAATTCTAGTCACCTTAAGTTGTATGTAGAGACATTTAACATTCTTTTTGTCTATGAAATTATCTGCCCATTCTGTTTCATACACAGGTGCTTGGATACTGCATAACATGTACTGCTTTGAATTATATAGGTTGAATACCTTGTATTTAAAATTCCAAAATACAAAATACTCTAACATCCAAAATTATACAAATGGGTGGCTGAGATAGTGACACCTTTGTTTTCTGTTGGTTCAATACACACAAACTTTGCTTCATGCAAAAACATATTTAAAATATTGCATATAAAATTATTTTTAGGATATGTGCATAAGATGTGTCTGAAGCATCAGTGAATTTTGTGTTCGGACAATATTGCAATCAGCAATACAGGCATTTCAAAATTTGAAAAGAATCTGACATTCAAAACACTTCTGTTTCTAAGCATTTTGAATAAGGGATACACAACCTGTATTAACTGTGTTGTACTACAATTTATTCGATAGTAAGATAGTCACCTCCAGATTGGATTACTGTAATGCACTCTATGTGGGGCTGCCCTTGAAGATGGCCCGGAAGTTTCTATTGGTCCAACGGGCGGCAGACAGATTGCTAACTGGAGCTACTTACAGGGAGCGGTCAACCCCGCTGTTTAAGGAGCTCCATTGGCTGCTTTTCATCTTCCAATCCCAATTCAGGGTGCAGGTTCTTACCTACAAATCCCTGAATGGCTTGGGACAGGCCTACCTGCGTGACCGCATTTCTGTCTATGAGCCCAAGCGATCGCACAGATCATCTGGAGAGGCCCTACTCTCGCTCCCACCGCCTTCGCTGGCACATTTGGTGGGGATGAGGGAGAAGGCCTTCTCTGTGGTGGCCCCCGACTCTGGCACTCACTCCCCAAGGATATTAGACAAGCCCCCACATTGGCAGTTGGAGCCTGAAAACGTGGCTGTTCCAATGTGCCTTCCCTGAATAAAGCAAGAACACCCTGCTGTGATCAATTCCTTACCAAATGTCCTAATAAGCACTTTAATTACCTGTTGGGTCGTCTGCTCTCCATTATCCTGTAAAACTTCCCTGTTACATACATTCTACCTCTGTTCGCACCCTATATTATTTATTTTAAAATTTTAATATGCTACATTTGGCCTGCCCAGAATGGTTTTAAACTGTCTTTTATTGCTGGTGTGTAAGTATATTGATTGTATTGTTTTATTATTTGCTGTTATGTTGCTATTATGTGTTATTGGGCTTGGTCTCATGTAAGCGGCCCCAAGTCCCCTTGGGGAGACAATCCCTGCAGTTCAACATATGACATATAAACATATGACATTTATCACAGTGTAGTACATACATTTTTGACATATTACACATATAGATGAACAGAGGCAAACTTTCTGGCCACCAGGGGGCCAGAAAGTTTACCTTTTTTAAAGATAGTAAGTCAGTAGTAAGTATGATTTGGAGACTACATGAAGACTAAGTGACAGAAAGACTTCTATTCATCCGATGTGTATGAATGCATATAGATGATGATTGAGTTGGCAGGGAATTGGGCTGAATGGCCACTGCAGTTCCTTTCAACTTACGAGTTCTATGATTCTGTGATTCTAATTCAGCCTGCCCCCCCCCGATATAATCTACATATTCCTTGGCTCCATTATTTGTCTCTGAGCCTCAGCAATTTAGCTGATAAGGAATTGAACAGAGAACTATGGTTTCAAAAGAATTATTTTGGGTTCTGGAGACTAGACCCTCTTGTTTCCTTAAACTTCAGTTCTTCAGAAATATATTTTTTCTGGATTTTTAATTAGTCCACCCCCTGGCAAGACATTGTCCATGGCTGTAAATTTGTGAGAATGTCTGTCTGTATTGTAAATGTATCCATTGAAACAAACCATGAAAGAATGTTTGAGTTAGACTGAAAGTTGATGACTGGTCCAAGCTCAAAATGACCTTTGTGACTGAGCTAAACATTACTGTCGCCTTCAGGTCCACAGTGTGAGAGAGGGGAGAATATAAAAAGAGAATATGGATGAATGAATCAATACAGCTTTCTGCCTCTCTATTCTCTTTACTTTACAGGAACTTTCTAAATCTAATGTGACCCTCTCATTCGGACAGTGTTTTGCATTATTTAAAGTGTTTGAAATTGTAGGAATCTGTTTGAAAAGACAGTAACATGGTCAACATCTTGAGAGATAAATTATGTTTTTTGGCAGCGAGGCAGCTGGGGAGATTGCCATTGGAGCTAAATGTCAGAAGAGCTGTTGTCAAGGATAGAAATTCATTACAACTAGGAAAGTGATATTTTCCCCTAATGAATATTCTTTTGAAGGTAATTTCATTTTGATATGATATCTCTGATTAACATAATAGTCACAAACAATTAACAATTTCAATTCAGTCAAGAGGAATCATGGTGACTGCCAAATCCAGAATGTATTGCTTGACACGAGTAACTAATATCCACAGGCAAAAAGAGGACTGCCAAACCAAAACTGTCCCTTCTTCCCTTACTCGCCACCATGGGATTAACATATATAGTTAATCCCAGAGTCTTATATGGGCTGGAATTTTGCTGGTGAGTCCTACTGCATTTTGGATTTGGACCAATATGTCTGTCTCCCCATTTCTCTAATGGGGGGGGGGGGGGTATTTTTCATAATCATGGTGTTCAGAGAGAAGATATAGTGATTCCCTGGACAAGTGGAAGAGTAATAGGATGAGGCATCAATCATAGCACTTCTGAGAAATTTATCATATGCTTTTTCTCCCTGTGAGTTTCCCTTCACTTACATTGTAAACATATCCAAGACATAACAGAAAATTTCAATTGGGATGTTCACAAACTTGCTGCAGAGGGCCAAATGGCAACATTTCACAGTTATACAATTATCTATATCACACAGAAAGGGCATTTTGAACAATTGCCCATGGGAGCAGAAATAATCTTAGAGAAGGCAGGCATAGAAAAGGGCAGCTTAGCCATTATACCTTGTAGCTGTGGCTGAAGGGACTTGGAAGAAAAAGTAGAGTTGGCAGGTTTGTCTATGACAAGCATACATCTGTTGGGGCTACCTTTCGGTTAACTGACTGATTATAAGAGAAATGTGGTGTCCCAAGGAAGATGACTTATGGTGGACTCCTATTGAATCCCTCCTCTCAGGTGTCCTTCTCTATTATTCTTATTAATTGGAATAATCATTCTAATAATCTCATAATCTGTCTTTGATTCCTTATTTATCTGAAGAACCTTCTGAATGATTATACACCTGGCTAAGATTTTTTGTATGTTCTTTGTGAGAATGTAGTTGAGAAGGATAATTTGAATTCCATACTTGCTGTAGCACTCCCGTATTCCAAATCCTTTTAAAGATTGTGCACATGTGACCCCCAATACTAGTGAAAAGGGGTATGAATGATCCACTCTTCTCTTCTATGACCAACATAGAAAGAATCTGCTCTGGTCCCTGAGTTGTGTTTAGTCTGACAGGAAAAGAATTTAAAGAACTGATAGCTCCAGATCTAACCAAAATCGAACACTGACACAGCAAGGCAACAGAAAGTCTCTGAGCTTCTATTAGTTCTTGCTCATTACCCAAGTAACATTAGAGATATGGGGTTACCATGCTAATTAAGTAGAAATAATTAAATAAATGACCACTGTGACAACTACACCTGTGCCAGCAAATCTGATCTACTAATAGGTGATATAGCTGTAATGTATTGGGATATGCTTTGTAATTTCCATACAGAAATGTAGAAATGCTCAGTTCTTTGTCTCATTCAGGATGCCTGTTTTGTAGTTTTGAGATTCAAGACTTTTTCTTTACAGCCAAAATATACATGTGTTCTCCTTAAGCTAAAATGTGCTGAGGACCCAACTTTTTTTTTTAGCATGGAGGGAAAATATGTTCTGTAAAAAAATATTCAGTGTTTAGAAACTAATAGTCTAACATACTGCATGTTTACTTAGAGGTTAGGTAAAGGTACAGGCTTCCCCTGATATTAAGTCCAGTCGTGTCCAACTCTGGGGATTGGGTGGTGGTGCTCATCTCAATTTCTAAGCTGAAGAGCTGGAGTTACCGTGTTTCCCCGAAAGTAAGACAGCGTCTTACTTTCTTTTGACCCCCAAAATCCCCACTACGGCTTACTTTCGGGGTACGTCTTATATTGGGCGACGGTACCCCGAAAGTAAGACGAAAGTAAGACTTACCGCGGGCGGCATGGCGTGGCTTCGTGGCTGTGCGACGAGAGGCTCCCAGAGGGGCTCAAAAGGGGCCCGTAATCCTCCTCCTCTTCCTCCTCTTCCTCCCAGTGGCGCCTTCCATCCTCTTCCTCCCAGCGGCGCCTTCCATCCTCTTCCTCTTCCTCCTCTTCCTCCCAGCGGTGCCTTCTCCCTCTCGCCGGTTCTGCCCCCCTCCCTTCAGTGAAGGGAGGAGGGGCGGAGCCGCCGCCGGCGAAAGGGAAGAAAGCGTCGGCGGAAGTCCCGCCTGCAGGGTGACTCAGGTGTCTTTCCCCGCCGGCGCCCCGCTCGCCCGCACTCCAAACACGAGTGGGGCGGCGGGGAAAAGCGCCTGAGTCGCCCTGCAGGCGGGACTTCCGCCGGCGCCTTCTTCCCTCTCGCCGGCGGCAGCTCCGCCCCTCCTCCCTTCACTGAAGGGGGGGCGGAACTGCAGGGCGAGAGGGAAGAAGCGCCTTCTTCCCTCGCCGCTCACTGAAGGGGAAGAGGAAGAAGGATGGAAGGCGCCGCTGGAAGGAAGAGGAGGAAGAGGAGGAGGATTCCGGGCCCTTTTGAGCCCCTCTGGGAGCCTCGCCGCACAGCCACGGCCACGCCATGCCGCCCGAGGTACATCTTACTTTCGGGTACGGCTTATATAAGCCGACCCCTCTGACACCCCCGATACGTCTTACAATCGGGGGTGTCATACTTTCGGGGAAACACGGTATCTGGAGATGCCTCCAAGGTCATGTGGCCAGCATGACTGCATGAAGTGCCATTACCTTGCCATTACCGTTCCACTGATGTGGTACCTAATGATCTACTCACTTTTGCATGTTTTCGAACTGCTATGTTGGCAGAAGCTGGGGCTAACAGTGGTAGCTCATGCTGCTCCCTGGCATCAAACCTGCGACCTTTCGGTGAGTAAGTTCAGCAGCTCAGCGGTTTAACCTACCGTGCCACCGGGGGCTCCACTCTAGCTATAATAGTTGAAATATATTTGTAACAGTTGTTTCTAAATAACACTTGTATTAATGGAATTCTAGATGTTTTTTTATAATTTAATTATACTCTATGCTGGCCATACGCTACACCAAAATGGGGGGCGGGGGAGGGATAACTACACATACTTTGAAGGAAATGAAACAATAATATTAAAGACCTCCCACATAGGTGAACACAATCTCACAGAAACCTTTTTTGACAGTAATATTTCATTTTAAATTCCATGCCACTTTTTTGCATTACTTTGGATATTTCATTCAGATCCTTTGCAAAATATGGAATTCTAAGATGCCACCTGAAGCATAACTGAATCACACGTCCCACTTTTTCCCTCAAAAAATACAGTAACCATCTTGTGATTTAAGGATGAAGTATATTAATCAACCTCCTGGTGACTCATTTATTTTACAGAACAACAATGAGGTGATTTGATGAGTTAAACAACACCAGACAGCATTCAATGCTTTTAGCACCCCCAATCAAGACATACTGGAAGGAGAAAGTAGGCCAAGCTAAGTTTGTAAAAAGAACAAAAGTAAAAGAAAAAAGAAATAAACAGTGGTTCACAAAATATCAATGGTAAGTTCACAAAAAAGCTATCCTACCAGAACTTATTATTTTTCTTTATATCACATATGGGGAATACCTGTTTTACCCAGATGTATTAGACTGCCAGGTATGTTTTAGCTGGTTTGATGAGCACTGATACCTTTGTAATTGCTTCCAACTGGGAGTAATTTCTACATTTTGTATAAAGAAAGAAAGAAAGAACCACCATGGTTATGTAATGTAGAACATAGAGGATTCAGTCCAGCATTTTCTGTACACAATATAATATTTTTGTGCAAAATATGACATAAAATTTTATATATCCACCCTGAGTCTCTCCGGGGAGATAGAGCAGATTATTATTATTATTATTATTATTATTGAATATGTTTCAAACTATGAATAATCTTTGAAATTTGTAGATTTTTCAAAGGTTTCTTTCAATAGCAAGATTTCTAAATTTACTTTTGCTTCCTTCTGAAAGTTAATGAAAAATTATATCCCTTCTTGTTACTGGCAGAGAAGGCACAATCTTACATGGTCCTTACATGTTTATCCTTAAAACCACTCCATTTGCAGACATCTTCAGATTACTCTGATATTTTCTTATCCTACAATTCAACTCTTTGTTTTCATTTTGACTACATCTGTGATGCTGTTGCACAACATTCATTCATCTCAATAGGGCTCTAAAAGATTTAAATGGAAGCTTTACAGCAGTTTTCAGTGATATGTAAACTCTTTTGAGGTAGGAGGGGGGGGATCCATGATCAATACTCCAGTCTCACACATTTTCATAAGTGGAGGAATAAATTTGAGCAACCTGCCTCAGTTCTATTTTGATAAATATGCCTAGCACAAAAGTGTCAGGTTATAACAATAGCTACAAGGTGATAAATTAAAGCTGGGACAAACATATTTCAGCCCTAATATCCATTGCACATGCTATCAGATATTTATGCATATACTTCTGGCACGATGCTTCTTCAACAATAACACGTTCATTTGTTAATGTCATGTTGGAGAAAAGTAAGAACATTTTAATGCACGAGGATAGTTTTACTGGGGTACTAATTACTCTAATTTGATAGCATTTTTGTTTCATTTGCATCATTGACAGCTCTGTATGACTTATAGGTAATTAGGGCTCAAGATTTTATAATGTAAATAGCTTTAAAGGCACTCACTGAACTTCTAATTTTTAAAGGAAGATACTTTTATTAGTAGCTCTCCCATTAAATGTTTGCTCATTTGACCTTTTGTAAAGCATTTCATTCCAAATTCGAAAAGATTGGCTTCAGAAATAATTTACTTCTCATCATAAAATGAGACACTGCAAATAAGCTCTCAAATTAAACAGTATGCATTCACTGGGAATTGATGTTCCTTCTCTCCACCTTTTTTTTGTTAAAAGTATTTCAGTTTACACAATTCAGGCAAAGTCTAATAATTCCCACTGTATTTTGTCCCACTTGAACGATATAACTATGGCCCATTGAACGAAGGGAGCATATGATACTCAACAGTATGCTTTCTTTTGGTACTAACGCTACTCTAAGATCAAATTACATCCCCTCTGGCTATCCCAAATAACATGGGGATTATTAGAGCTAAATGTGGACAATCCTAATTACATTGTGGAAAGATAATTCTTCCCTGGTGGTGGCCAATACAAAGACATGTTTGAGCTGAAGGTTTTACCACACCATTGCCTACTCTTGTTAACTGAATTCGATAGAGATGAAGATATTCCTTGAGGAAAAAGCACCTCAGAGTTCAGCAGGCCATGGTATCAAAATAGAATTCACAAAATAAACTTCTTAAGTGTTTCTATGTCTTGAAATGATCTCCCCATGTAGGTGAGCTCTTTAAAGTTTTCTGTGATGGTGTAGAAATTGGTGTATCTTTCCTTTACACAGTATGGTATCTTTCATCTCCAGTGACACAGTCATCTATCCAAGAATGGCAATGTCTTAGAATTAGGGGTCTAGGAGACAGATGCCCCTTCCACAGCTCGCCTTCAAAACTTCGAGAACTTTATATTATATGTAATTATGTTTATATGTTTTTTAACTCTTAAGGAGCTTTAAAAAAGATTAAGGCTAAAAGCCAAAACAGTTTATGGAACTACACTAAAATAGGCCATGGCTATAAATACACAGAAGGTGTTATAAAGCCCCCATAGTGATGAAAAAGAGATGACAAACCAATGGCACACAGCAGACACCAGCAAGAACTAAGTGCCTTTAAACTAACTTTCAAGTTACTTCCCTTAAAACTTCATCCAGGCAAGATTCCTTCCCCTGCCCCCAATAAGAATAAAATCACACAAAGCTAATACACATTATACTTAATTCTATGTATGAAATAATATACATAGTAATGCATTAACCTATTTCCCCTCTGAATATTATCTCTTTTAAATTACATTTAATACTTAAAGTAGAATTGTATGCCTACTTTTCTGGGAGTAAACAGGAATGAACTCAATGGCATTTATTTCTTAGTAGACATGTAAAGGATTATGTCGTGGGTGAGATTGTTTCCTCTAATACATATAAATACAAATGTTAAAAGTCTGCAGCAAAATAGGTAAGTAGGCAGCTCTGTCCCCTTCTCAGTCTGACCTGAGAAGGCCAGCTGTAGATATTATGTCTGGGATAGTTAATGAGAAATGATATTTAGGCCTGGAACAATGTTTTTTTTACTAAAAGGTCTGGGCAATATATGTTCATTAAGTTCAAGGAAATGCATGCCAATAGTGTGTGTGTTAATGTTAAAAGCTGCATCAATTTATTCTATATATCAAGGCAATGATGTCCTTTGTTATGGGGTGTAATCAAGAAAGGAGGACTTTGGAGAAGTCATATTCATAAAACAGATCTACAGCTTCCTGGCAGGTGAAAATTCTTCTAATATATATTTTTTATGAAAGTACGACACATTATGTGCTTGATGGTATAAATAATAAAACACGTTACCCAGACAATTTTGCATTTGCCATAATAGTTAGTAAAAGCAATGGGTACCCTTGTTCTTCAACAATAAAAACTACTCAGCCTTTTCATGAAAGATGATTGCAATTTCCACTGGCCTGTATATGCAATAAAGGACCATAACTCATCAAATTTTGAACTATTTGCTCTTAAGATACAAGAGAATTTTTCTTGAACACTCTGTGACATTAAGTATTCATGAGACTCGAGTGAGTTCAGAGACTGCCCAAGTAAAAAACTATTACTATTTTTCAACTTGATTGAAATCTTTTCTCAAAGACATGTACACTACAGCCTGCTGAGAGGGCAATTCAAAAAAAATGTATGCGGGGGGAGGCTATGGAGATATGCAGAATACATCCAGGTACTGGGACTCTTAGTGATCGATTTCTTTGAGCACCCTTGTCCCTCCTCTGAAATTGATTCATGATAACTGCCTCCATTTGGGTCAAACAGTATTTAACCGCTTGTAAATTTTAATTAAATGATTTGTCACTTTGAACATATAGTTTGTCATCTTGGAGCTCTGCAATGTGTCTTTATCAGAAAATGACTCAAGGGAAAGACATTCGTCTACTCTGTCATTTCAACACCCATTAAGATAATTTGGTTGTCGCACAAGGCAGAAGTTGGGAATTTGTAAAATGGACTATTCCATTGTACATGAGCTGCACCACAGTGTAAAGTTTAAGACTATAATTAGTTATTTAATTGCATCCTAATAATTAGGTTAGCCTGGTCATTTCTCATTAGTAGCCATTTTATTTCAGTGTACAACACATGGTTCAGAAATCTTTTTAGAAGAAAGGGTCTTTTTATGAACACCATGACTTTTGTTTCTTTAGGGAAACATATATTGTTCTTGCAGGTGACGCTGTTTGAATATCATGGATCTGTTTTTGAACCTGTAGTTAGTTTTAACACAGTTCAAAGAGCACTTGATGTATTAAAATTAAGGCAAGGAATAACAGAAACAGCTAGGAGGGAATGGTAATATACTACTTACCTTATGAAGAAAAATAGTCACAATTTAAACTGTGTAATATCAACCAAAACAGACCAATTGAATTCATTATTGAATGATGGGCAACTATATAGACACACATCTACTGATTAAATGAGTCTACTCCAGTTGGGACTGACCAATATACATGCAAGATAGAATGAGTCATCTCAGGAAGCATGCATGGAGAGACTGGAAAGTTAAAAAGGCATATTAGGATGTCCTCAACCAGCTATTACAGGGAAAGTGATTTACTGATGGGTTGTGGTGTGGTGGAGCCCTGCAGAGAATTGGGATTCTCTAATAGATATCATGATTTGGCTTAAGATGCAGGTTTATAATAGTTCTACATACTGAAGAACTATTGGATGGTAACACAAAGAGACATCTACTATTTCATATTTCACTTGTCCAACAAAGACAGAAACTCTAAGCAATCTTGGAATTCAAACGTATTCTACACTTTGTAAGACACGTGCCATCTCATTGAATGTGCTCCTTATGAAAGGATTCTCCATGGCAGATGATTAGATAAATACACTTAGTTGACCCCCCCAAACCTGCCAGGAATGTTATTCATATGTGCTCCAATCAACTGAAGAATTGATCTTCTGAGTGGGCTTTAGAGACCCATTGCAAATACATGGGTTAGATATCACCAACTCTAAAGCCACTCTCTCAGAATACTTGTGTAAAATACAATGATTGTTCTAAAAGAATGACTACTTTACTTTAGAAGGTGATAATGAACAAAAAGGTTGGCATACAGAATGGTGTACAACTTGCTGGGGAAGGAGATCTTAGCATTGCAATTATGGACCAGCAATGGCTCAGTAGTTGGTCCTCATTTCTTTACTGCTCCATCTCTTTGAACAAGCAATGCACAGCAATATTATTGCATAGATGGCACAGGATTCCAGCCAAAATTACGAAGATCACATGTGATGTATCTCCTTCATGCTGGAGGGGGTGTGACAAATGAGTTAAAATAACTTTCTATTGAATACTACGAAATTAACAAATTTTGGAACAAGTCTTTTGCTCCATCATTCAAGATGAAAATGCAAACTTGTATCAGAGGGAGTTAATATCCCTTTGATACAAATTTGGAAATAGACCAACGCTAGAAATAGCTTTTAAAAAACCCTTCTACATGCATTCTTGTTTGGACAGAGTCTTGGGTCAATTGTACTGGCTGAGAAACTCAATCATATTTTAAAGTGAGTGAAATGACTGGAGACAAAAGACAGTATTGAACAAATAAGATTTTCTTTTAATGTATATCCCAACTAGGAAGTGTCTCTGTGGGATCCTGTATCCTCCCTTAGACATTTCGGGTGAATAATTTTTGAATGGGAACTTGTAATAATCTACTATTTAAACATGTGCTTAAGTGATGATGCCCAAAATTTCGTTAGATTATTAAATATTTCGGATGTTCCCCCAACAGGAAAATTTCCCCCTCCAAAATAGCTTTGCAGACATAACTCACAGTCAAATCGGGGCCTTTCCATGCTTGCAGCCTAATTAGAGTGGAAGGCCTTTTCCAGGAAGTGAAAAGGGAGCCGGAAACGATAGAGAGCCCGAAATCGGGACTCCTAGAGGGGCTGGAGGACTGACGAAAAAAGCAATTTAAACACCCAGGAAGGGGGTTTAGATAGAAGGACAGAGTAGGAGGACATAAGAACTGCTGAGAGAAGGGCAGCAGGAGTGAAAAGAGCACGGAGAGGAGAAGGAAGAGTTCAGAATCAAGAAAAGCCATAGAGTTCCAACGGAGGTCCTAGACTGCTATGGTAAAACTGAATGGGGAAAAAAAGATGGAGTGAGGAGAACTCTACAGATTAGCAAGGCCTGCACCAGAGGTAGGCCTAGGCATTTATTTAATAATATTAATAATAATAATATATTAATGCATTATATGTGTCCCTGCAAAGGAACCCTGTCCTTTAATAATATTAATAATAATATATTAATGCATTATATGTGTCCCTGCAAAGGAACCCTGTCCTTTAATAATATTAATAATAATATTAATATATTAATGCTTTATATCTCCCTGCAAGGAAACCAAGGGAAATGTTGCCCCTTGATTTGCCTGTGCTTAAAACAGTGTCAGTCCTGTTTCCCTGCTTTGCCTACTTTAGAACTACTAACAAATTTCGTAAGTAATTAAGTTACATTTCAGAAATTTTTGGAATTTTTTTTGTAAGTCTTTCTTTTACTAAACAAAAAAAAATCCCCCCCATTTGATATAAGAATCGCCATTTTGGGGTTCTAAAACATGCCATCTATCTATCTATCTATCTATCTATCTATCTATAATGTTCAGTCAAAATCTAGTGTCTTTCATATGCATATCTATTTCTCTTCAGATATAAGACACAAGTTATCTCTGATTAACAGCATGTGTAGAAAGAACTGGATGAGGCTGTGGCTAGGAACCTCATCATATGAGAAAATTGCAGTGTCCTAAGATGGTTTCACCTTAGTTGGGCCATGGAGGCCCATGTTACCCATCAGACAACAGAGGCTCACTTCTGGTGGGGCTCCATGGTTCAACTGGGGCGGAAGCATCCTTCGATAATGTGGCAGCAACACGGGAGCCTCCCTGTGTTCCATTAGGAACAACGGGGCTAGTGTGGGGTAAGCAATGCAGCAATGCTTCCTTATGTGTGATGGGGAAGTGTTGTTGCCGGCAAGGAAGGATTACCTTGCTGCCCCACTGATTTGCAGTGGAGGCTGGCAGAACAGTAGTGGATGAGCAAATCGAGATAACTTTTCTATGTTTATAATTACTATGCTGTAATGACTGCAATACTGGTGCCATGATCATGACTTCTCCTAACCTGCAGTTGCACGGGGAGAAGGTGATCATTTTTTCAGTGATTACAGCACAAGTAAATAACATTTTCATCAAGTTTGGGTGTAGAGTTTATTTAGAGAAATTTACACTGAGAAACACTTGATGGAAGAGACTTATATTCAGCGACATGCTACTAATTGTCTCCCTGGTGGCACTTAGGGTTTAGTGTGCACACTCCGCATCTTTCCACTGGCAGCTGATGCATCTCAAGTTCTGTTTCTTGCCTCCAGCTGTGCTATATGTTTCAGTTTCCTCTATGTAGCAGCTTAATGCTGTCTCACCCTCTCCAGCACTGACTGCTGAAATAGATGGAAAATAGCAGAAAACTCCTCTGGCAGCAGAGAAACTGTAGGATGAACAGCAAGAGTGGACAGATGAAAATGTTTACCATGTTTTCGTATTAGAGAATTGGTACTTTGATTGCAGACATTGTCTGAGCCTCTCCAAGAGGTATTTCAGTTAAGGAAGAATAGGCTGATGTTTATGCTTCAGTTGCCTAGTCTTTATTGTTGAGTAAAACTGCATAGCTTGTTTTGCTGAGCTCTTTGATCGGTTGAATTCTACCCTTCCTAACTGCTTTGCAAGCTTCCTTATAAATTGTTCAACATACTATACAATTTTAGATTTGCCAGAGGTATGTGAACAATTTGACACAGCCAAATAAAATCTGTTTCAGCTCATGATTAATAAGTCCTTTTTTGTATTCGTTTGATAAATGGCTGGTTGGGCTTTTTAACTTCCTGGGAACATTCTCATCTATCTTTCTCTGAGAATAACACTTTCTGAATAACATACCCCTGCCATGTGAGGGGTAACTGTGGCATATTTTTGCTTTAGGACAATATCTGTGTGTTGACATCATAAACCCAGTACATGCACTCTAAAGCTGAATAAAGTAAATGGGTGAGGACAAAGCATGCTAGTATTTTCCACATTACTCCTGTCACCCTCTATACATGAAACATGGTTTTATGAAAGTAAGCTTTCTGTATCTCATGCTTTTCAATGATGATGTCCCAGCATTTTAAAAAATCACATGAAGAATTGTCATGGATATTGGAGGCTTCCTCCCTCAAAAATAAATTGTTCATGTCCAAAAATGATTATGTTTAGTTTATTCAGTTTCAGCTGCTCACACACATTATAAAACAGAGGTTGGAATCATATCCCTGCTCTCTCCCCACCCTATTGTTGGTCTGCAAATCCTAACAGCCCTTGCGAACACAATCAATAGTAAAGAATTCTGGAAATTGCATTCTAACAACACAATAGCTATCTTTAAATATCTGAAAGAATGTCATGTAGAAGATGGAACAAGCTTGTTTTCTATTGCTTCAGAGACCAAGGACTTTATCACACAAGCTTGTTGCCTCATCGCAATAACATTGTTTAAGCAAATTGAAACGTACTGTTAGATCTCTTTCACACCTTGACACATTGTTGTGATCCTATGATCAGTCTAATCTCTCTCTTGTTCTCTTTCTCTTTTACACACACCCCTGTATATATAAACAGGCAAACGTATCATTGCATGCTTTACACAAAAAGATAAATTTGCCTAGAAATAAAATACAAACAACAGCAACAGCCATCAGTAAGACTTGCATATCAGATGCGGAGAAACATTTAATGTTATGTCTAGTTTGGCTTTCATTTACACCAGAAAAAGAAGACCATCCTTTTATTGGGGAATGACATTTGACAACATGTTCCCTTCTAAATTAACATCCACCTCAGTCAAGGTGAATTATATCTTCCCTCTCTTTGGTGCCATCCTATATTTATGTGTTCTAGTCAGATAAACTTTAAATCATTCATATTCTCCAGTTCATCAAAATATAGTAGACTTCAGCTTCAAGAGAATTTTTTTGCCTGCCAATATGCAATTAATTTTTGCCATTGATTTTGCCATTTATTTGGCACTTTTCTCTGTCCCCTGACCTATTCGGTATACCTCCTTTCATGTAAATGAAGAGTGATCGTCCTGCTGATGCACATGGGGATAGTGGGAAAATATGTAAGCGCCTTCAAGTAATAGAGAGGTATTTTGTATAACATACATATTTTCCTTTCAGTTGTTCTAATTTTCTGAAGGGAGTACAAAAGACAGTAATACAAAACAAGTAAATGCAGGCAAAATGACACCTTCTATTTCCAAAATGACACTGCTCAGAGGATGTTTTAAAGGCATTTCAAAAATTATGATTTCTTGAACATAAATATGCTTCTATAGGTGTTATACTTTTTTTAAGTAATAGGGTTTCACAAAGCATAATAAAACTGTAATTCACACAACAGGAATATCACGATTCCATAAATTGGGACTAATGTGGAATAAATGGCTTGATGTGTATTGTAATGAAATTGTTCTATTTTTGAGTCAGTAACATTTTCTGACATACAGTTTACAATATTCTGCCATACTCCAAAGCAATAAAAAAGCCCTTAACCACAGTAATTCATGTCTCAGTCACACCCAAACTGGACAACGATATTGTATCCTCCCTGGAGTTGATATTGAAAATAGTTCTTCCATTTCAATAGCTTAATATTCACTGGCTTGTAGACTGCAATCAACTACTCGAAGCATAAGATACCAATTTTATAGCAAACTAGCTTGGGGACCCGGCGGTGCCCGGGTCATTTGAGAAGTGCAGCAGGATGTAGAGTGGGTCATGGGGGCTCTGTGTGGCAAGTTTGGTCTTGATCCATCATTATTGGGAGTTGCAGTGGTATCATGAAATTACTGAAGGTAGTGGAAGTCCCATCATCTCTGGTCCACCCTCCCCCAAAGTGTAGTAGGATGTAGATTGGGTCATGGGGGCTCTGTGTGCTAAGTTTGGTCTGTATTGGTGAATGGATGAGGGTTGCATTGTTTTTAGGAAGTGAGTGAAGGTACTTCAAGTCCCATCATCTGTGGTCCGTCTCACACAAAGCAGCACCAGGATGTAGAGTGGGTCATGAGGGCTCTGTGTGCCAGGTTTGGTGTTGATCAGTCATTGGATTAGGTTTGTAGCAGGCTTGGAAAGTGAGGGAAGGTACTGCAAGTCCCATCATCCATGTTCTGGCCCCCTCCAAAGTTCAGTAGGATGTAGAGTGGATCACTGGGGCTCTGTGTGCCAACTGTGGTCTTTCTCTGTGTTTGTTGGGGGCCGCAGTTGTCTGTGGGAACAGAGGGGTGTGAAAGTACTACAAATCCTATCATCCATTGTCAGTCCTCCCCTGAACCTCACCAGGACGTGAAGGCAGTCATGGGGGTTATGTGTGCCAAGTGTGGTCTCGATCAGTAATTGGATGAGGGTCGCAGCGGACTTGGGAAGTGAGTAGAGGTACTTCAAGTCCCATCATCCATGTTCTGGCCCCCTCCAAACTTCAGTAGTATGTAGAGTGGGTCACTGGGGCTCTGTGTGCCAAGTGTGGTCTTTCTCTGTGTTTGTTTGGGGCCACAGTGGTCTGTGGGAACAGAGGGGTGAAAGTACTACAAATCCCATCATCCATTGTCAGTCCTCCCCCAAACCTCACCAGGACGTGAAGGCAGTCATAGGGGTTATGTATGCCAAGTTTGGTCTCGATCAGTGATTGGATGAGGGTTGCAGCGAACTTGGGAAGTGAGTAGAGGTACTTCAAGTCCCATCATCCATGGTCCACCCTCCTACAAACTGCACCAGGACGTAGAGTGGGTCATGGGGGCTGTGTGTGCTAAGTGTGGTCTGTATTGGTCTTTTTGGTGGCCTCAGTGGTCTGTGGGAACCAAAGTGTTTGAAAGTACTACAAATCCCATAATCCGTGGGTCATGTCCCCCGAACCGCACCAGGACGTAAAGGGGGTTAGGAGGGTTATGTGTACCAAGTTTGGTGCAGGTCCATCACCCGCGCTGGTTGCTGTGGCCTGTGAAAGTGGCTGCCACATATCCGCCCTTCCGCCCTCCCGCCCTCCCTCCCTTCTGCCCTCCGCACACATACATACAAACATTCCGCTTTATAAAGGTATACAGATATACAGATATCTCAGATGTGAAGTAGTTCCTATGCCCAACGTACAGGGTTTAAAATGGACATTTTGCTGGACTCAAGATTTTATAAAAATTGTTCTTTCATAGGTCCGAGATTCTCCGTGAGAAGGTTAAAAGCTCAATTTGAGGATTCATGCCTTTTCAAGGTTTATAGTGTGCACAGAGCAATGAAGACAAAATGGGAATAATACACACAAACACATTTCAGTTAATAGGGAAGTGGGTAAAATATATTAGGTAAATAAAAATTAGGAGATCCATTATACACAGGAATCAGCCACCATTCACAATAATAAGCCTATGATTCCACTTTAACTTGTGTAATTCCGTCCTATGGAATCCTGAAATTTAAAGTTGGAGGAATATTTAGAATTCTAAACTAGGAAGCTCCAGTGCAGTGGTTCCTAGTCTTTGATCCTCCTGTTGTTTCGGTGTTCAACTCCCAAAAATCCCAGCCAGCTGACCATCTGTTAGGAATTGTGGTAGCTGAAGTACAAAACACCTGGAGGACCAAAGATTAGGAACCACTGCTTTAGTACATCATCAAACTAGAAGCCCCATGATTCCATACGATGTTACCATGGCAGTTAAAGTAGAACATGGTGTTGTAATTTTATATCAATGTATAGTATGTATTAGTTACTGAAAAGGACATTCAAGTGCCACCTCGGAGTTGGTTGAGGTAGGCAGGATTTCCCTGGGTACTGGTTGTGGGGGGTCGGGAGCAGGTCAGGGTTTTGCCCTCCCTTCTGCTCGAGATCCCCGTGTACAACTGGTGGGCCACTGTGTGATACAGAATGCTGGACTAGATGGGCTGAGGTCCGATTCAGCATGGCTCTTCTTATGTTCTTATGTTCTTAGTATCATTAAGAATGGTAGAATATAGAAACTGAATTTAACTAGATGATCCATGTGGTCCCTCCCATCTATTATTATTCTTTTGTTTAAAGAAATTCAATAAACATTAATACTTTGAGATTTTCACATGTTGAGTATAGAACTTGAAACTGTAATGGATTAAACTAACCACAGCTTGAAATTATTTTGGAGAAAAAAAATAAAAAGAGCATCCTTGATTTTGCAACACACTGAACACAACATAATGTGTTCTATTGTTTCTATTTCATTTCCTCCACAGGAGCATAGTCTTTGGGAGTAGGGAATTTCAGACAGTCTGTCTCTTAGCAGCTCTGAGGGAAATACATTTAATCTCACCTTTGTAAAGCGTCTGAAATATTTATTTATTTATTGTGTGTACTACCCTTTTCACCCCGGAGGGGACTCAGGGTGGCTCACAATATTTAGTAACTGCAAGACTTTTCAGGTTGAGGTATATCCTGCTGTAGCCTCCTGCCATATCACAAATCCTCAGGTCTCTCTGTCACTCATTTGAGTTGGTTATAATTTTATACAAGGTACACCATTTTACTACACTATTTTATATAATTTAACTTGGGCGCCTAGAAATTATGATATCCACTGAAAGGGGGGGGGGGTGTGATTACTGAAAACGCAATGTATTACTGAGAACTCACTGTATTAAGGTCTACCTCAGAGGTCCTCTTTGTGTACTCCACCTCTTCTGAAATATGAAGGCATGAAAATAGTGCTTGCTCTCTTTCTCTCTCTCTCTCGTTGTGATTAGCTGAGCTTGATCACTTTAATTTGTCCTTATGGATTTATGGGCACCTGGCTTAATTGAGGGGTGTGTGTGTCAAGGCCTATCCATGCTTGTGATTTGCCTGAACAATACAGAATAAGTTCACATACTCTTTGTCCTAATACTGTGCTGAGCATACAGTTCTTTCTATGCATCTATTGAATATTGTAGAAACTAGTTATCTGATCATCAAAGTCCTCTCAGACCATATTCACTGTCTATTGTACCCTTTTCTCTTGCATTTGCCAAAATGGTTGTGACATTTTCAAAATTTGCTATTCTTAGAAAAGCATATGCTGAAAGTTTTATATGGTATAATGCTGTACAAAATGACACAGAGGGAATGAATGGAAAAGTGCTCTTTGGGGCTTTGGAGAATTCTGACAAATGAATCATCATTTTGACCTGAAGGCTTTTAAAGCTGGTTTTAATTAACATGCCCTGTTGCACTGTGCAGTGGATATATCGCAAGGGAAAGGAAAAGAAAAGATTGACATACATTTCCAGAAATAGAGCTAAGAAGAACGTTTTCAGAAAATTTTCTTTTTCTGTGAAATTTTCTGAGATTCCTCCTCACTCCCACTATCCAAAACAAAACAAAACAAACAAAATGAAAAAGGGTGTGAGAAAAAAGAGGATTATTTTCAGACTTTTTCTCTGAATAACCTGGGTTTGTGGGTGCACACATATGCAAGTTATGACCATCATTTCCCCTCCCCAATATAGCAGTATAATACTGAGCCAAAGGCGTTTTGGAAGATGGAAAATGGTGGTCAACAAAATTAGTGGTGGTATCACTTTTAGGAAACTCAGAAAAAAAGATGAAACCATATTTGCCTTCTGATAATAAACTTCACCCCAAGAGATTGTGGATTTTTTCTCCTCCTAATCAGGGATGAAAAGAATATATAAATCCTTAAGGAGAAAAATAAGAGTTTTTTTGAGTGTCTGTAAATACTGAGGGAGAGTGCCCACTTTAATTCTCTAGATTATTTATTTTCCTTGCCCTAAAAGAGCTTTATAAACAGGCTCACCTACATGCAGACAGGAGTAGCACAACAGGAAGAATTGCGGGTACTCAGCGCATGATGAAAATGTTTTGCATTCTCATGAACCAACTATCAGAACACAGGTGGCAATGGCTATAGCTTCCCCAATCTAATGCCCAGCTGAAACCCCATCACCCTGATGATGTCCCATGGCAGGTGGAAGAGGGGAAACCAAGAGAGGATCATAGAAGGCAATAGCTTCTCCAATAGGCATCTATTTTCACCCCACTTTCACAATGTCTTTTTTTTTTGTTGTGTCAGGAGTGACTTGAAAAACTTGAGAAATTGCAAGTTGCTTCTGGTGTGAGAAAATTGGCTGTCTGCAGGGACATTGCCCAGGGGACGCCCGGATGTTTTGATGTTTTACCACCCTTGTGGGAGGCTTCTCTCATGTCCCCTCATGGAGAGCTGGAGCTGATAGAGGGAGCTCACCCGCACTCTCCCTGGATTCAAACCTCTGACCTTTCGGTCTTCAGTCTTGCCAGCACAGGGGTTTCACCCACTGCACCACCGGGGGCTCCTTACAATGTCATAGGGGAATGAGCAAGGAACTGTTAGCTGGGAGAACATTTATTATACCATTCATTCTCTCTGTGGAAATAAATAATTTAATACAGACTCTACCTACCCCAAATTGAAAAGAGAATTGCTCCCCTTTCCATTTCTGTTCATAGATAAATCAGAAAATTTCAAGTGACCAATCTGGCCATCTATACACAGCAGTAACTAGAATTAAAGTGCCACACAAATGTATTTATGGACATGGGCAATTTGATATATCAAAGGGGAAGGAGTGTTTATGAACATTTTACAGCAGCCCTGCTGGATTATACCAAAGGCCTTTCTATTTCACTTTAATTCATTTTGCTAGCTAACTCGTCGTATTATATGGCTGTTATGATACATTTTAAATGAACTTCTGTGCTAGTCATTTTTAATGTAATGTATTTTAATTGTTTAGGGTATATGTCTTAATGTTTATTCATAATTTAGTTCACTATATCCTACTGGATTGTTTATATTTTGTTTTTCATTTCAATACTTAATTCTTTTATTATAAGTTTACTATTTTTATTGTGCACTAATCTGTATTTATTTTTGATCTGTTGGTACTTATTTGAGGCATTGAATATTTGCCTTTTATGTATGTAAACTGCGCTGAGTCCCTTTGGATAGAGAGAGTGGTCTAGAAATAAAGTTCTTGTTATTATTATTATTATTTTGTTCCCATGGTGACCAATAAGTTGCTTCCGGAAAGCCTACAAACAGGACATTAGCCCAATAGCATCATCTTCCTATAGCCTTCAACGTCCAAAGATAATCTTTCTGTCTACTTGCCAGGTCTATAACCAATCTGGTGTTTTTGGTTCAGACCAAAATTTAACAGGCCACAACATTATTTACCCAATATAGAATAATATGTTATTTGGGTTTGGCTTTGGGGCTAAATTCCAGGAGGAACTGGAATTCAATATCCCAGTTCCTCCCGGGATTTAGTCATTTGTAGAAGGGCCTTAAATGCTTTGCCAACTTCTACCTCTGTTGAAACAGCTTTCTGGATGCTTCATCATATTTCTTCAATGTAAAGTAGTGTTCCAAATTCCTAATAATTCTAAGTGGATCACTCAATCTTTCATCAATGAGTTCAGTAAGAAATAGTAATTTTTTTACAATCCAAGCCAAAGTCTGCTTGAATTTTCACTATCCTCATAACTAATATTATAATGTAATACATTATAATACTCCTCCTCCTAATAATACAATATTATAATTATATATTTTATATGACACTAGCTGTACCCGGCACGCGTTGCTGTGCCCTAATTAGGAGATGCGAGAAAGTCTGAGTATGTAAGGGTGGTGGTGTTGAAGTGAATTGGGTGTTTTATGTTTGTGCCTCAGCTCTTTGCCTGCAGTCCTTCGGGTTTGACTTGTACCATGGCCAGGACGGATCAGCTTGGGGAGGGATTGTCCTGTCAGGGAGCTCTATCTTCACAGGTGCGCCCAGTGTCTGTTGGGGGACTGTTAAAAATCCTTTCCGTATCCTTTTTAGCCACCTTTCTCAAGATCTTCATGTCTAGCTTACTTTCTGCTCCTCTCTTTTTCAAGATGTCCTGCTCTGTGTCTTTTGCACCCATTGGTCGATGTCCAATGAGGCTTTCCTCATGGACAGGCCATCTGAGGGAGCTCTTCCAGCGCTGGGCATCAGAAGGTACTTGGTGATGACCTCCATCCCTTGGAGCCAGCATATAGAGGGGCTGGAGCACCCTCCTTGGCAAACCCCATTGCGGCTGGATGGTCCTCTTATTAATGTGGAATTCCAAGCCACTGGAGATCTTTTGGGAAAGGAAGAAGAGCTCCCCTTGAATGGTGTTGATCTCCATCATGGTCTTCTGATTTGAAAGTGTTGGAGGAGGCTCTGGCACTCCTCTGACAGTTTGTTATGGGTCGGAATGTTCATGTTGGCTGGCCAGTAGAGCAGTTATGCAAATCCGCCCTTATTGGCAGCCAATCATGTTTTCAGAATAGAACATAAGAACATAAGAACATAAGAAGAGCCATGCTGAATCGGGCCTCAGCCCATCTAGTCCAGCATTCTGTGTCACACAGTGGCCCACTAGTTGTACACAGGGATCTCTAGCAGAAAGGAGGGCAAAACCCTCACCTGCTCCCGACCCCCCACAACCAGTACCCGGGGAAAGTCCTGCCTGCCTCCATCAACACAGAGGTGGCACCTGGATGTCCATTTCAGTAACTACTGATTCCCTTGGTATCCATGAATCTGTCTATGTAGAATGTAGAGGCTGGGGGAGTCTTTGGCAGCCCCGGAGGATGCTGGGAAATGTAGTTTTATTTTTACTCGTTGTTTTGGGGGCCTTTTAGGTTTTGGGGGGGGAAGTTTCTTTGCTACAAACGTACCTTGCTTGAGGCCTATTTCTGTTGGCAAGTTTTGTGTTTCTGCGTTGTAAGGTTTCTCTGTTTGAGATAGTCTTCACATGACGGCTCTTCCTTTATATATATAGATGTAATATTACTAATAATATTACAGTATAAATAATATTAATATTGTGCTGTGGTAATAATATATTGTATTTACATATTACTTGTAAGCCACTCTGAGTCCCCTTTGGGGTGAGAAGGGCAGCATATAAATGTCGTAAATCTATATATATAAAGGAGGACCCGTCATCGAACGACTGCCATAGACAGAGAAACCTTCCAAGGCAGAGACACCAAACTTGGCAACAAAAATAGGCCTCAGGCAAGGAAGATGTTTAGCAAAGAAACTTCCCCCCCAAAACCTAGAAGGCCCCCAAAATAACGATACAAAAAACCCTACATTTCCCAGCATCCTCTGCGGCCGCCAGCGAATCCCATTGGCCAACATCGGTCCACACAAAATGCCAGGAGGTTGAGCTCCCATAGTAACGGTGGGCGGAGCCAGCCAAGGCCAGGTTAGAATGCTGAGTGATTTGAATTTAGTCAGTTGGTGTTTGTGGGTTAAACTGTCAAGACCAAGCTCTAGGAGGAAACAGGTTCTTAGTGGCAGTCGGAGTTTGGAACTGCAGTTCTGATAGATTGTGCTGACCACTGGTAATCACCACAAACCACTGACCACGGTACAATCAGCCACACAATCACAACAACAAAATAAAAAAACACCACACACTCCTCCAAACACTACAACTCTCACAACCACTCTCTATAAACACAATCCAAAAGACCAAGCCAGCACAAAATACCACACAATGCCAATATGCAGAACATACACAACTATGTGCACAGAGCACATACATACCACTCACAGGACAAAAGACACCCACAACAAAAGACAACCACTTAACAAACACCACACCCACAACATGACAGCCACACAACTCGCTATGTCTACCTCTACAGACCCACAACACAACTCACACACAACACACACAACGCATACATACCACTGCTAAACAGAAACCAGCACAGTACAACCAACTAACACACCCCACATACACACCGTACATCCACACCACACTACCACTGTACACTCACAACAACAAACTACACACTCAACACCACAAACTCTTCTCCAAGCACCATCCCACCCACACACCACCAATCCTCCACTTTACAAACACCACACCCATAACATGACAGCCACACAACTCACGATGCCTACCTCTACAGACCCACAACACAACAGACACACAACACACACAACGCATACATACCACTGCTAAACAGAAACCTACACAGTACAACCAACTAACACAGGAGGACATAACAACTACCAGGAGGACATAACACTAACACAAATAGGGCACCAGGGACACAGCCACCACTGACAAACACATACCGCCGGAATAACACAAACTTGCGAAACCCACAAAAAAATCCTGTAACACAAAAACCCACCCCAACCAAAATTCACAACAAACACCACTGGCAAAAGCAACACCTCCTCCACATCACAACCAGCACACAGCCAGACTGAGACAACTATGTCACCACAACACACACAAAATACACCCCACAAATACCTGACAACTTCCCCAACACAAAACCCAGGACTGCACTCACTACTCACCACCACACACACCTCCAAATACACACACGTCCCAGGCACAATACTCCAGCAATTCCTACCCACACAACATAACACAACTTCCTATCACAACCCATCCCCCCAACCTTATGGGACCCCGCACACACAACACCTACCACCACCACAAACAAAAACCAACTCCACCTGTACTCCAACCACAACACAACATAACACTGCACTGATACTCTACAAACTGATACTCTACAAACACACACAAACACCCAAAACACCCCACCCACACAAGCATTCCACAACATACTACCACCCACAATGCCACCACACATCCACTAACTCACCCAAAAAGTAATAGGGCACAGCAACGCGTGCCGGGTACAGCTAGTAAATAAATAAATACGCCGAGACCATTCTGAGATACCCCATTATATTATCATTACCCAGTGGAAAAATTAAATGAATTGTAGTGTTTAAGATCATTTGGTATGGAATGCCTAGCAATTTGAAACTGTTTTTGCTTAGGAACTGTCTTTTATTAATAGTTTAGGGCTTCTTTAAGGCTTGTGGAGTGGCCCCTTCCTTAAATTCTCCCAACTTCTCATATGGGACAGTGAAGTTGGGAAAAGTGAAGACTTCGCAAGGGAAAAAGAACATATGAATACAAGAATTTAAAGAAGAGTAAGTTTAACATTTTGCTCAGTCAGTGACCAACCAATTAGATACAGAAAGTCACAATGAAGGACAGAAATACAATTGAACCAAGGAAGGAAGGATGGTAGCAGTTGCAGGATAGGAGGAAAACATTTGGAATTGCCTAGGTTTTTATTATAATTTAAATAAATCTCAGAGAACATTTGAAGTCTTTTGTTTACAGGAATTCTACATGCACACATATACTCTAGAAAGAGATCATTTGAATTCAGTATAGGAACAATTCTTCCTTCTCCTCCATAGGAAGCGGTTGACATAGCTGCCAGGCAGTGTATTCACTTCCAAATCCCAACTGCTGTGTTTCTTAAATAAACATTATGCCTTTCTCCAGTGACATCAGCACTCTTTCCACTAAACAGATGGTGCTTCAAAGCTACACCCAGATGCTTAATTACTGAGCCCTCCACCTTTACAATAACGTTGTTCATGTTCCTATTTATTGTTCTTACTCTATCAAATCTGGTAAGGTTTAGAATCCTTTACAATACATCATTTTACCTAAGCTGGCAAACAAGTGTTAATGAGCTGAACATCCCACAAGAATATGTGATCAGTGTTAAGCCAGCTACTATGCAAATATACTTTTTCACTGTCATGGTTGGCCAACATGAGACAATGTTCCATCCTCCTTTGATGGCATAAGGGCAACAGCTCATCCAACATCATCATTTGAGAGTTAAACCAATGCACACTTAATGCATATATCCTAAAACTAAACTACGAGGGTTATCAACTCTGCAACATTATAGTAGTTTGATATCATTTTAATTGTTGTGGCTCTTTCCAATGGAATTCAATTTTTTTTAGATTGGTGAGGGGTCTTCCCCAGAATTAGAGTAGTAGAGATTTCTAGTTGTTCACTGCTTTAAATAATTGATAGTGCCCCTTGGCAAATTACAGATCAATGGCAATTACAGTGGTATTACAGTGCACAAAATTGTTTTGTATCAATTGTATCTATTATACAGATCTGGGACAAAAAGAACCAATGGTAGGTTACATACCTGTGACCATCTTTCTTCGAGTGAAGCTCTGTGAATCCACACTTATGAAGTTTTGCGCCAGCGGGCTTCCCAACGGAAACTTTTCCAGTTTGAAACTTTTTGGCGGTAGCTCCGCCCAGCCAACCCGGAGGGCATAAAAGGCGCCTCCAGCGCGCCCACGCCATTCCTTACGCCACATAGCAACAAGGAAAGGGTGGTTTGAGAAAGAGGGGATGGCCGGGCGGGTCGTGTGGATTCACAGAGCTTCACTCGAAGAAAGATGGTCACAGGTATGTAACCTACCATTCTTCTTCGAGAGCTCTGTGAATGCACACTTATGAAGATTTACCGAGCTGAGGTAAAGGAGGTGGGAACAAACCAGCCAGATTGTAGAAAAATGAACAGGTTTATTGCAACCAGCAACCTGAATAAATAACATGTTAAACACATAGTATATGAGTGGGAGGCAGGCTCCCACTTGTAAACACAGTGCAACAAGCACCATTCATGTCAGGCACGCAGGCCTCAAACATAAGTGCAATCATAGCAGAAAGTGCAACAAGCACCATTCATGTCAGGCACACAGGCCTCATAACAGTGAGTGCAACAAGCACAACCTGAGAACAAAGGGTGCACAACTGGTGCAACCTACCCGTAAATGGGTAAAGCGCTTTAACCGGTAGACTGTGCCCCTACCTGGGGCACGGCACATACTTAACATTGACAGTGCAATGCACAGGAGGGGTTCGAACGACGCAACTGTCGATCGACCAGTGCAAAAACAAGGGAGAACTGGGGCTGACTACTCTGCAGCACCTAGAGGGGTCCTTGGGTTAAGAATCGACCGCCCAAAGGCCGCCTCCCTCCCAAACAGGGTGTCTACCCGGTAATGAGATATAAAGGTAGAGGGGTTGGCCCAGATGGCCGCCCTGCAAATTTGGTCCAGGGGAATCCCTTGGAGGAACGCAGTTGACGTCCGTTTGCCCTCGAGTCCGTGTCCCCGGTTTGGGCCAGTCCCAAGTCCGGAAGCACGATGTCCGTGTTCAGGTGGAACGGGGACACCACCTTCGGCAGAAAGGTGATGTCCGTCCGCAGGATGGCCCTGTCTGCTAAAAACAGCAGGTAGGGTTCGTCGACACGGAGCGCCGCCAGCTCGGAAGGGCGACGCGCCGAAGCAATGGCGACCAAGAAGGCCACCTTCCAGGATAGGAGCCGCAGGTCGATGGATGACAGCGGCTCAAACGGTGGGGATGTCAGGCAGGACAGCACCAGGTCCAAGTTCCAACCCGGTGTAGGTGGATGCACGGGGACGAGTGTTGTTCACACCCTCAGGAACCTCTTGACCATCGGGTACTGGAACAGCGAGGGACCGCCCCTCTGCTGGTTCTGCCAGGTGAGGGCCGCCAAATGGGTCTTCACCGAGGACATGGATAGACCCCTGTCGACCAGTTGTGCCAGGAATTCCAAGACCGATGAGACTACCAGCGGGAAGACGGTGGTAGACCGGGAAGCCTGGAACCTCTCAGAAGGGCGATGCAAGCCGCAGACGCCTTCGACGTGGCGGCTTGTGGGCTGCTGCCAGGATCGCTGCTACAGCTGGGGAGACCTCTGGTGCCGGCGAATCCTCCACGCAGTCAAGTGCAAGGACTGAAGGTCCGGTGGAGGAGCATCCCGTTCTCCCGAGTCAGTAGGTCTGGTCGGTGAGGGAGCGGCATGTAGTCCTGACCCGCTAGGTGTAGCAGGGTCGGGAACCAGACTTGTCTCGGCCAGTAGGGAGCGATGAGGATGCAATCGGTCCCTGTGAGCTGGATCCTCTCGACGATCCGAAGGAGGAGCGGGAACGGCGGGAACAGATAGAAGAACCCCGTCGTCCAGTCGAGCAGAAGGGCGTCCCCGAGGCATCCCCGGTGTGCATCCGGGGCAAGCCTTGCACCGAAAACTGGCAGTTGGTTGTTTTCCGGCGATGCGAAGAGATCTGCGTCCGGGAACCCCACCGCTGAAACACACGGTGGAGCTCGTCCGGATGCAGCATCCATTCGTGGGACGACCAGCTGGTCCTGCTGAGGCAATCCGCTTCCTCGTTCTCGACACCCGGGAGATGGATCGCCCTGGGAGTTACTTGATGGTGGACGCACCACTCCCACAGGTTCTGGGCTAGGGCCAGGAGTTTCCTCGAGCCCGTCCCCCCCCTGCTTGTTCACGTAGTACATGGCCACGATGTTGTCTGTCCTGACCAGTACTACTTTCCCAGTGACGAGGGGGGCGAAGGCCCGGAGAGTCTTGGTGATGGCCAGAAGCTCCAGATAGTTGATGTGATGAAGCTTCTCCACCGCCGACCACTGTCCGTTGACAGACAGGGTGCCCGAGTGGCCTCCCCATGCCGGTAATGACGCGCGTCGGTCGTCACTGTGATGGCTGGGTCTACGGTGTGGAAGGGCACTCCCCTGCACACGTTGCTCTTGGACGCCCACCATCGGAGGGAGTCCCTGACCGCCTTTGGCAGGGATAACCTTTTGAGTGGTGCTCCCTGACCGGGTCGAAATGGTCGAGGAACCAGCGCTGCAGTGGTCTGAAGCGCAGTCTCGCCAATGGGGTCACAGCTACTGTCGAGGCCATGTGGCCTAAGGTCACTTGGATTTGTTTCGCCGTGATGGCGGGCCTGTTGCAGCTGTGTATCTCGCGTCGAAGAGCCTGGAATCTGACGTCTGGCAGATAGGCGAGCTGATCGACGGAGTTGAATATCGTGCCGATGAACTTGATGGTCATCGTAGGGACCAGCTGGGACTTTTCCTCGTTGAGGCGCAGACCCAATGAGGAGAGTAGTTGTAGGGTCGTAGAGACCTGTTGATTCAGAAGTTCTGGAGACTGGGCCGCCAGCAGCCAGTCGTCCAGATACGGAAAAATCCGGATTTTCTGCCTCCTCAAGTGCGCAGCCACGACCGACATGCACTTTGAGAATGTTCGAGGTGCTGTCCCGAGGCCGAACGGGAGGACGTTGAACTGGTACGCCCTCCCCGCCACCTTGAAGCTCAAGAAGCGTCGATGAGCAGGTCGAATCGAGACGTGGAAATATGCGTCTCGAAGGTCGATCGACGCGAAGTGGTCGTTGGACCGGAGAAGTGGGAGAATGGACGACACTGACACCATCCTGAATTTCCTCGGCGAAACGTACGCGTTTAAGTCTCTGAGGTCCAGGATGGGTCGCAGGGAACCGTCTGGCTTCGCACGGTGAAATACCGTGAGAAGAATGCCCTCTTTCCTTGCTCTTGGGGAGCTGTGAAATCGCTCCCTTTTGAAGCAACGCGTCGACCTCCTCCAAGATCACCCTGGACGGCTGTGTCTCGACGATGAACCCCGTGGGTGGAAGTTCGTCGAACTCCAAGGCATAGCCGTCTTCGACAATCCGGAGAACCCATGCATCTGAGGTGATGCGTCGCCAGGCATCGATGTAGCGGGCCAGGCGATCTCCGAATGGCGGGTGTGGTGGTGGAGGTCGAAGGATGGGAGGAGGCATGGTGGTGGCAGCGGTACTTTGCGACAAGGCGGTGTCGTCCAGCGCCCCGACAAACGCGACGGTTGGATTGTCCATTGCCATTGCCATGGCGAGGTCGGGACTTGTTTCCCTGTCGGGGTCTGTTGGACTGTTGTTGCTGCCTCGGCTGCTGCTGTTGTTGTTGCTGAGGCGCCGAGTACCTCGGGGCTTGGCGGTACTGCTGCTTGGGCTGAAACTTGGCCCGTTGGTAGTACTTCGGCCTAGGTTGTGGTTGAGGCCGGTCCAATTTTGCTGTCAAGACTCTAAAGTCGTGAGTGGCCTTGAGTCTGTCGTCCGTGCCCGCAAAGAAAAGTCCCTGGGCATCGAACGGCAGATCCTCGATCGTCTTCCTCGAATTCGTGGAAAGGCCCGAGGATTTGAGCCACGCGTGTCTCCGGATGGCGACACCGTGGGCCAGCAGCTTCCCCGAAGTGTCCGCTGTGTGGCGGGCCATAAGGATCTGATGGTGTGCTAGCGACTCTGCCTCCTGGGAAATGGAGAGAAGCGCCGTCTGCTGCTCCCGAGAAAGATCCTGGAAAAAGGGTTGAGCCCTTTCCCAGAGGATCTGGTGATACGCTGCCATACAAGCGCCGTAGTTGGCCATCTTGGTCAACAGGAGCCCGGCCTTGTAAATCTTTCGACCCGTTGTGTCGAATCTCCTTCCCTCCTGATCTGAGGGCGCCGCAGATTCTCGGCCCGAGGTTTGGGCGGAGGTGACGATCATCGAGTTCGGCACTGGATGGTCGTGGAGCCAGCTCCTCTCCCTCTCGTCTATCTTATACCATGCCTCGATGCGACTTGACGTAGGAGGGATGGTAGACGGAGTTGCCCATGATGCCTTGACCGCCTCCTCCAGCGGTTCTAGCATAGGAAGGTGCGGTTGGGCCGCATCTTCGATCTGCACCCGTCTGAACACTGGGCAAGCGCTGGACCTCGTGGGGACATAGGTTTGCATCCCCAGGGATCTCGCCATCCGGCCCATCTGCTCACCGAAGGCCTTCACGTTGTCCGTCGGCGAAGAGGAGGGTTCGGCGTCACAGCCCGTATGGGAGGGCGTTCTGTCCATGTTGAGGGACAGGATGGATCCTGATCTTATCGATCGAGGGACCTCGCCATCCTCCATCTCGTCTCCCGACCAAGGCTGGACCGTGTCTGGGATCACCGGCGGTTGTGATTGTGGAGGCGACCTGGACGTCGACGGGATGTTTGGCATCTCTGACGACACAGGAGGAGGTGTTCGCTTGGCCGGGGCCAGGGCGAGCCTCGTGGTCTGCCTGCCTTTGTCTGGCGAAGTTATAAAAAGTTGTCGACCCGAGGTCTGTCCCCGGAGGGGAGGACGACGGTCTGGGCAGAGTTCTCTGGCGACACATGATGCTCTACCCCTGTCTCCACAGCGAGAACAGGGACAGGCGAAGAGTCGGGGCAGGAGACTGAAGACGATGACGTCAGCGTCCTGCGCCTTTTTCGGTGAGGGAGGTCTCGAGGCAGCGGCCTCCAGAGACTTGCCCGGAGTCACAGGAACCAGGCCTCTGGTCTGGGCTCTACGGGCTTCTTCACTCGACCTCCGGAAAGCTATCTCCATAGCCCGATCGGAGGGAGTCCTCGAGATGGCCGACCTCTGGGAGAGGCCCGACGCCATTGAGCTTGTCGATGCTCTTCGAGGAGGAGGCAGCTGGACCGTTTCGGTGGTTACGGTGCAGGGCCTCTTCGACACCGAAGTCTTCGAAGTCTTCGAGGAGACAGACTTGGTGGTATTCTTCTCCCAGCGGACGCTTCCCAGCCGGGCGAGCGGTCGACGCAGCGGGGACCGAAGCAGCCGCCTCGGATCCCAAGGAGGCAGATGGGACAGCCGTCGCCATCTGTGGAGGGCAGAGAGCACGCTCCGTGAGGTAGGCCTGAAGCCTGCGGGCTCTCGCTCTTCGAGTGGCGGTCGAGAAGGCCTGGCAGTGCCGGCAGGCAGGAACGACGTGTCCCTCCCCGAGACACCGAAGGCACTTCGAGTGACCGTCACAGTCCGGGATCTTGCTACCGCAGGATAAACACCTTTTGAAACTGGTTGTGGACATGCTATGCTCACACAACCAGCCGTATTTCGATGTTGCCCAAGTGGCGGAAAACAAAGGAATGGCGTGGGCGCTGGAGGCGCTTTATGCCCTCCGGGTTGGCTGGGCGGAGCTACCGCCAAAAAGTTTCAAACTGGAAAAGTTTCGTTGGGAAGCCGCGCTGGCGCAAACTTCATAAGTGTGCATTCACAGAGCTCTCGAAGAAGAAAAAAGCCAGCTTTTAGAACTGCCTGCTGACATTTCAAAGATGATTGTTAGATGTTGCCAGTCCAATGTTCGCTATTTTGACTGGCTTTCTTCTTGAATGACCTTTTAAACTTCATTCCAAGGACTTGGTTTGGATGTGTTGAGAAATTCCATAATGTGGAGCCTTATTAAATGTTACAACTTGAATTGTGGTTATTTTTGTGGATAATAACTTTACAAATATAAAGTAAGTAGGTAAGTAAATTTTTATTTCTATCCTGACCTATCTCCTCAAGGGGACTCAGAGTGGCTCACAACATAAAAGGCAAATATTCATTGCCATAAAAATACAACAATAAATTAAACAAACTTAGATAGACAATACAGCACATTCAACAATCATACAAATTACATGAGAAACAATAAGTTAAAAGAATATCAATAAAATGAGGGTTAAAAGCCATGACTATGTACATATAAAGATATGTACATGTGTCTCTTTCATCTTTTACTATTTATGTATTTGCAAAATTATCAATCAGAATACTGTAACTACTGATACCATGAAAAATACCATTTATCACAGTGTTTAAGAAACCGATGAGATGGAGCACCAAAGATTGTTGACTTCTGCGTTTTCTATTCAAAAATACTTTTGAATAATAGTTTAGCTACTGGTCAAGTCTGCCTAATCTTAATTTTTGTTTGGATCTCTAGCACTTTTATTCCCAGACCGGTCCTACATTGTGCATTTGCACAATCTTTGTGCTGTCCTACTAGTCTCAAATCAGCACATGCCACTTCTTTTGGCTATTAGTTGTTTGTTGTATGGTTTATGTTTTATGATGCCTTATTTTTTATTTGGTTTTATTGTTTTTAATATAGCGGAATGTTATATGTTTTAATTGTGTTAATAAGACTACATTTAAACTAAGCTAAAACTCAAACATATTACTAAAACATTTTTGGTATCTTTACCCATAATTGAAAATTCTGGAAAATCACTTGCAAATAGTAAGTGATATTTCTCAAACAAAAGAGAGAAAATATATGAACAGCACACGATTTTAATATCAGATACAGAAACATAAACAGATGAACATATACATAGAAGAAACTTTTAGATTATAGAGTCAGAAATCTTCACTCACTCAAATCACTGAGCAACTTTAGCATCGCTGCCTAGTTTCAAACTAAACCAAATGAAATAGGAAACCATCCATTATAATGTCTTCTACAAATGTTTATCTGTCACTGAAGTAATGAAATGTATTTCAAAATAAATGTAGAGTCAAAATCATGTAATTTGGAAGACTGTTTATTTAAAGGGGCCCAAAACAAGCCAAATATCACATTTTTATCTGAAAACCATATGCTCACCTATAATTACAGAAATACCTGAGATAACTATAATTTTAAAAAATGATAACATTTACCTATCTTCTTCTAGAATGCCTGTTTAGAGCATTTGGCAACTGTTTCTGTTAAGCAATTTTCTCATTTGCTTTTCAGAAGACATTTTTGAATATCAACTATCACAAACATAAAAAAATAATGTTTGTTAGATTTATTTTTAAATTGTCCAAGTTAAATGAGCTTATTGTAGCCTATGAAAACAAGGTGAAGTTATCAGCAAGACGACTGGAGAATTTGTATATTCCTAGGACTTTTGGTACTCAGAACAGAAAGATTGAGCTTTCAAATGTGAATTCTCACTCTTCCATAGATTATGAAAAACAGAATATTGTGAGGAATGTGATAATAATTCGATTCCAAATTTCAAGCAGAAAATTTGTTTTAAGTCAATAGATTTTCCTTTTTGATCTTCCAGTAACATCACTTGGGTTGGTGTCATCCAGGGTATTAAATCATAGTTCACCCAATCAAGCTAGTGCCATGGGCAAAAGTAATTTCTGCTGAAATGCTTCATGTGATAAAGGGCATCCCCAAAACATCCATCAAACCCACACCCTCTTTCTCCCTTCCACCACTCATGAAATTCTTGAAAGCCTTAGACAGCCATGAGAGTCTGTGGACAGTAGCAGTATCTTCTTGGATGCCCTACAACAGGACAGAAGAGAAAGGCAGAGCAGGGTGGTGAATACACATTGCAACCCTGGCTTACCAAGCTGATCAATGACAGAGGCTCTTGTACACACTTGGGAGTTCTCTCACATCCAAAAAAGACAGAGTTATTTTGGTGTCACTCTCTCTGATGAGTGTGGTCCACAGTCATTGTATCCTGTAGTGGTGCCACTGGAACCTCCCAACAGTAAAAATATACACATTTTAAAATTAATGGCCATTCTCCAAGATCTGCTACAACACTGGCCCCATTTTACTTCATTTATTTCTTCTTTTATTCTCTGGCTTAGTAATATTGTTAACTCAATTTCACTAGAAATCACATAAAAAGGTACAGGTAAACAAAAAGACATAGCAGTAGCCCTTTCACATTAAACAATAGTAGCACTATGATCCTACTTGAATAACTATGGTTATATCCTATGGAACCTGGGATTTGCAATACAGCGGATACCACTTCTGAAAAGGCCTTCTTATCCATCTACCTTTTAATGTTAGTGATCCATAGAAGAGAGTTACAGTGAAATATCTTAACTTACAGGAAATAAACAACAACACCCTGTCCTCCAGAACTTGATTTGTTGCTTGATTCTCACTGATTCAATGAGAAGAAGCAGGTGTCACTGCTGAGTAATTCAGGCCACCACATATTTTTTCTGCAATCATATTTAAGATTAAATTAATGAATCTTTAAAGAAACAACCTGCGCAGCAGGTTATGTAGATTAGATGTGACATCCCAACTTGAAACTGGAGAGGAAAATTTGTCACTCTAACACACCTAACCATTTTCCTCGAGTTTGTCACTGCAAAACTGACATTATTTAGATCCTTTTCACACTCTTCTAATAATTCAAAATCATATTCTACATTGAAGTCCGAGAATCACTTTGCATGCCTAAAGCATAATATTCACATCGGGGCAGGCTCTTACATGTCACCCAACACCAAAATGGGTAATGGGAATTGGTCCCTGGGACCTTCAAGCACCAATTGCCAAACATGTCAAAAGAAAAGGAGAGGAAAGAGGGAAATGGGACAGACAGAGGGAGGAATGGTCAAATAGTAGTGAAATAGCTGTGAAAACCAATTGCATTTCATGATTGACCATGTTAAATCATAAACACTGTTGAGGGCCTATCTATTTAAAAGGTGAGTTGACATTCCTGGAGAGTCCATTTGGCCAAGAAAAGAGTGATCTGAAGTCTGGTGGGCTGTAACTGCAGCTTAGATGAATTATATGCAGGTCCAGTGCTGTACTTTACCTTCTTTTTGGAACTAAACACTATAATCTCTTGAAATGTTTAGCCTCAGTCTTCTTTTGATTCAAAGACAGAATGATAGAACAAGAAGGACCCATTTAGTTATTTGTTCACTTGGTCTCTTACCAGGGCTGCACTTATTATTATTGTGATACAATAAATCTACCTATAAATGCAGGAGCTGTATTATCAGATTTCAAAACTCAACTGAGCTTTCCCTACCCTTGGCCAAACCAACTGAACAACAAGAAATATACATGACACCTGGAAAAAGATATGGATAAACAATACTAATTCATCGTACTGTTTTAAATTTAGAGAAAACTGGGTAAAGGTCTTATACAGATGGCACCTAACCCCAGTAAAATTGTCCAAAATGTATAAGAACTCAAGACCAAATTGCTGGTGTTGCAATGGGAGGAATGCTACTTTCTTCCATATGTGGTGGCTGTGCCCAAAGGCAAAGAGATACTGGGACATGATAAATAGGGAAATTGAAAAGATTTTGAGAAAAAATATAACAAAGTCCCCAGAGAAATATTTATTGGGAATACTAGACACAGAAACAGACGCAGATGAGAGAAGGGCATTCATCCTAGCAACAACGGCAGCCAAAATGCTGTACGCAGCTCAGTGGAAGTCCGGGAACAGCCCATCTAAAGAGGAATGGCAAACGAAAGTGATAGAACTGTGCCAGATGGAGAAACTGACAGAAGCTCTCAGAGAGAGAAACAGTAAAAAGACTGCAAATAATAAATGGGATTGGGTCTTACTCAAAGATTATTGTAAAAAAGAATGTAATATAGATCTTGAAATTTAGAGGTAGACTTTAGAGGTAGGTTCAAATAGCTATCACAAATATTTCAATCTCCATCACCATACTTGATAATATGCTTTCCTGTCTCAGGCATAGCAAGAAACTCAGAAGGAAATAGAGAAGATAGGAGAAGGAACACCATCAGAATCAAACAAAAAGCTGAGAGCCCGGAAAATCACTGGAACCCCGAGAAACCCTTCAAGAGCACCACTGACCTTTCTCGTGAATGCAATCTTTGCATTCCATTTCCTCTACACTATGTAGAAATGCTTTCTACAACCCGTCTATATTTTTCTTTTCTTGTTCCCCCCTTTTTCTGTATTTTATCTCTTGAAAACTAATAAAGATTTATTTAAAAAAAGAAAGAAATATACATGGAGAGAAAAAGAGCAATCAAAATAATCAATCTAAATTGCTCAAAACAGTTGAATATTCTAACATCTCTTTGAAAACTGGCTTTCATTTGTTGGATCAAGCATGATGTTAGAAGCATTTAAAATACTTGTTTTTACTCACCTTGTAGATTTGTGAAATGGTTCATTAATATTAAAACCGTCCATAAGGACCATAGCATTTAATATATAGAGCTAGAAAATGGAGTTCAATGAACTGAACTCAGGCTGACCTATTAGATCCAGTTCTTTATATGTTAGATTTTTTTTCCTGTTTGGAACGTATGCATTTATTCAAGATATCATGAAGTATATTGTTATGGCTTTGTATCCAAATAGATCTTCTGGAATAATTCCGCTGTTATTCACTATCGTATGAACTAGCCCAAACACCAACTATTGCTGAACAGAACATTTACATTTATCCTAGTATCTTTATTTTCAGCATTTTTCTGGATATTTTGGGACATTCTGTCTGAAACTTGTATTTGCCACAAATACATTTCTGTCCATGTCCTAGAGCTGATGAAATAAATTGCTCCCCCACTGCACAATTGCTTTTGTCATTCTTCTAAAAGCTATAGTTCCATTAGTTTTATACATGACTATTCAGTACTTAAACCATAAAGTATTGAGGGGGAAGGGAATAATGTCACTTTAGACATCAAATTGATCCAAGATTCACACCCTCCTGTTGTTACACCATTATTCAAATGCCCCCTATCTTCCACTGAAACAATTTCCCCCTTTCAACTGACTACAGTGTACTGGGGGGAACGGGATGGGTGCGGGTGGGATACCAATCAACTTGGAAATTACTATAGAAATGTTAGGCAATTTTGCCTTGAAGTCAAAGAGACTGCTTTAATATCAATGTATAACTGCAATCTTTAAAACCTTTAGGACATCAAGACCATAAATCTATATCCCAAGGGCCTTAAACCATTAGAAGTGTTTATCCACCACCTTTGCTTCCCCATTCAAAAGCACTAAAACATTGGAAGATGTAATAATTTCTACCTAGGCATAAGAATAAAATGACAGCCTTACAATATGCAAATCATTTTTTTCCATGAAAGTAGCTGTTTCTTCTGCTTCTTTTGGGAGGAATTGCTAGACAGCTCTTAACTTTAATATCCATTGGCACAGTAGTTCAATGTGATACAGGTTGAGTCTTCCTTATCCAAAATGCTTGGCATCAGAGATTTTTTGGATGGTTGATTTTTTTTCATTTTTGGAAAACTTGACATTTGACATGGGAAAGGGAAGGGGAGAGATAGAGCAGGTGATCTCCCCAGTGGCACCACTGTTGCGAGATTTTAAACGAAATCTGGTGTGAATGCTGTTCCATATCATGGGGAAATTTCATGAGACTGCTAATCCTACCAGACTATGTGCGTGTTTGTGCTACTATATATGATTCATTTCCAGGGTATCATGGGAAAAAACAGCATAGATTAGTTGAACAGCTGTGCAGTCATTTTTTAACTAGCCCCTTTTTATCAAAGTGGCATCAGAAGCAAACTTTTAGATTTCAAATTCTCAAAAAAGCAGATCCAATCTATACTATGAAATGATACTAACTTGGTCATAAAATGTTCATTCGGGAATATTCAATGGCTCTCCATTTTCCTCAGAACAAATGTGGAATTAATCTTATTTCTGTGGGGTTTACAAAATGTAGCTGTATACAATAGAATGATAAAGAAAGACTTCATCTTCACACTTATCTTTCCATGATTTTCAGTCAAAGACAGAACAGCAATCTCTGTTATAAGGAGTGGAGAGAAACACAAGGTAATATGTAAGAAAATATATAATGAATGTTCAAAGTATTTTTATTGAGAAGAATCTGTGATAGCAAAAAAGATTGGTGTGTGTGTGTATTTATGGGGGGAGGAGTTGCGAAAAGGAGAATACTATTAATATGAAAGGAAAAATGCTCTCTGTCATTGAAAGTGTTAAGGTTACCAATCATACTTAGATCAAGCAGGCATCAATTTAGTAATACAAAGGTTAACATGTTTTCTCTGTGACACTTCATTATAGAAACTGTGACTAGTTTAATACCTATTAATATTTTAAAATACCATATTTCATTGCATGATAGCCACATTTTTTTACCTTTTTTGGGAGGGAAGGTCACCAGTCATTTTTAAGCCACCAGTCTTAAGAAAATTCCCATTCTCGGATCCTTTCTCCTTATATCCTTCAATAGGATCTGGATTAAAAGCATCAAGCTCAAGAAACCACCCTTTCTGGGATTGTTTGCCCTCAACACCTTTTCAATGAAGTTGAGTGAAGCACTTATTTCAATGGGAGCACCTGAAGAAGCATTAGCCAGTCTTTAAAAAAGATATAAATTACCTCCTCATTTTGAAGCAGCTTTAGAAATGGTAAGATACCTCTACCTTACATTGGAAGCTTGCCTCATGTGAAGGGGACTATCGGTGGCAGTTTCTCACATGTGTAGAAAGTAAACTACTTATTTATTGCTAAGTAAAGGTAAAGGCTTCCCCCTGACTTGAAGTCTAGTCATGTCTGACTCTGGGGAGGGGTTGCTCACCTCCATTTCTAAGCCGAAGACATTGTCCGTAGACACTTCCAAAGTCATGTGGCTGGCATGACTACATGGAGCATTATTACCTTCCCAACTGAGCAGTACCTATTGATCTACTAACATTTGCATGTTTTGAAACTGCTAGTTTGGCAGAAGCTGCGGCTAACGGTGGGAGCTCACCCTGCTCCCTGGATTCAAACCACCTTTTGGTCAGCAAGTTCAGCAGCTCAACAGTTTGATCCAATGTGCCACTGGTTATATTGACTGCAAAAGCAAGCCAAGCCATGCAGAGCTGCGAGCGGCACTGAGAATTTAGATCACTGATCTGTTTCTCTCAGAAGCCTGCTTGCAAGAGAAAAACAGAAGCCCAGCTTGGCTAAAAGATACATCATGACTTTCTTCTGTTCTGATTGGTTCAACAGACAGGGCTCACAAGGAAACTGCGCTCCATGTGAAGCCAAAAGAAACCAAAAGCAGTAATTTCTGACAGCCACATGGTCTGTTGTGGCTGGAAAAAAAATGGTGGTGGAGCCTGTGCCGAGATGGCTGACTAAACCAGTCAATCCAGCCAGAGCCTGTTTTTCAACTAGCTTCACAGCCCTAGTTAATATGGTATAGAATCCTGAATAAAAATATAATTCTGAACTTTGGACATATACCACATTTCCGTTCTTATTAATACAAACCCAAAGAACAAATTTAAATGTTATCTGAATTAATGATGTATAATGGGAGGGGGGGGGGGCGTTGTTTCTAATATAACATGCTGGATTTAGTGGAAATAACTTGCTACCTTTCAAATCCTTTGTCTTTAAATTACAAAAAAAGGCCTTTTGTTCCTAACTAAATGCACTGCAGGCCTTGCTTTATTACCTTTTAAAAATACGTTCATTATCTTGTAGAATTTAAAAGGAAAGAAAAACAAAGCTCGTTTCCACAAATTAGCAACCAAGCACTTTTTTCCCAAAGGGAATTCTCATTTGAAATCTCTGTGCTAAGTATGACAATATAGTTTCTGTTGTGGTAAGAAATGAAAAATATTTTCAAGGATAACATTTCCAAAGAATATCAGCTTAGAAATTATTTTTAAAGTTTTTTCTTTCTCAGATGAAAAAAAAACCCCACCCTTTTTTGACACTAAACCATGAGATTCTTCACAGTTCAGGAAGTCTTTCAGAGCAATTTGTATAGAGATAGTCATTGGTCAATATCCTGCATTGGGAGATGCACCTATGATGACAAAGCTATATCTCTGTATATCTTCTGATGCTACCCTTTGAAATGTCTACCTTTTGAGACAGCGGTCTCCCCATGGGGGTCTTGTTCCATCTTGCTACCAGGAGAGGGTTGGATGTAACATAACTCATCATCCTGTTTTCCAGAGGTCACAAAGACCTCTGTTAGGTGGCTACATGACTTAAAATGTAGTTTATTGGATGCAGTTTGGTCATTATGGTGGTGCAACAACTGTAAAAGTGAATTTGTACATTCACAATGTTGTATGTCAGGATTACAACATTATAATAACTGAACAGGTTGCCAGCTGTGGTTTCTTTATGACAGATGTCTTGCACAGACATTTTTCTGCCATAAAAAAGAAGCCACCCTAACTAAAGCGAATCCACTGAATCATTAGTTAACTTGTGGCCAATGCTTGGGACTAAGAATAGGAGTTGGGATAAGTAACAAGAACTGGGGCTATCAACAGGATTAGAACCACGTGTGTTTCAGTGCAAAATAACTCCATGAAAAATTTCCTGAAGTGTAACATTCAAGCTTTCATCAGTAGTTTCATCAGTTATTAGTAAATGGTGTCATCTGTGTATATTAAACTGTTAATGTTCCTCCCACATTTGTAACACTTCCTTCTTCTGAGTACAATTCTGCTTTCAGTATGATATATTCTATGTAGAAATTAAACAGCTGGAGTAATAACATACTGCAGTGCCTGATCTCACCTCAATGGCAACTTGAAACCATTTTGTTTCTCCATATTCTGTCTAGACAGGAACCGCTTGTCTTGAGTGTAATCAGATAATTTTGGCACATTTCTTCTGAAAACCTGGCTAGCAGGGCAGACCATAAATAAACCAATTGTCCAACCTGGTATTACGGTAGGTATCTTCATTTGTTGCTTCCCCGTTCCCCATGTAAAAATAAAGCTGAACTATCCTAAAGTATATTAACAACTAGGCACATATTTGCAATGTGGTTTTATGGGAAAACATTGCAAAATGGTTAGAATTTATATTCATCTGGGAGATAAGAACAGTATTTATATTTCAGTTGAGATTTAAAGGTTGTTTAAAGATCAACAAATATAGATAAAGTGATGTTAAAAGTTGGTGATTAGAGTACTGTGGGAGAAAAAATAATTTGTCACTGAGGAAATGAAATCTAGCTATTTCTCCATGTTTCCTTCATTTGCCAGTTCTATTCACAGCCAGGCTGAAAAGTAGCTGTAGCTGTAAACATCACAGATAGTGCAAGTCAGTGCATGATATATGTGCTCATTTTAGTTGCTACTTAAATAATCTATAGCTTTCTCTTCTTTATTGGGTGTTCTCTCATTTCTAATGGCTTTTCCAGGTGTAAATTATATGTGTATTGCGGTAATTTTTCTTTGGGATTGTTGGTTTTTGTTTTGTGGGTTCTTTTCTGTTCTAAATCTAACTGTTTATCTGATGCAAAATAGACCGATTAAAAGAATAGGAATTCAGCACATCAATAGTTATGTGAATTCACTTGATTCAGTGGTTATACACATATTAGGACTAATAATTGGATTTAGGCCTTATTCTATCAAAATTAGAGTTTTCTTTGGGAAATATTTGGGTACTTGGATGAGAATTGTAAGCTTAGATCAAGAGAGCCCATCACTGGAACCACATTCATGGGGTATACTTATTGACAGAATTGGGGAAACATTTTTTTATTTATTCTTGCTTTTCCTCACAACCTTCCGACACTCGGGATCTTTCACCAGAAAACTTCTGAGAGGGTGGGAAAAACCCTTTGGCTTTTGGCCATTTGGGTGAGGGATTCTGGGAGTTGAAGTCCAAGATACTGTCAGGACCAAAATTCCCTGTTGTTCGCTTAGAGATAGAATAGGCAACTTCAAGGGGGAGCGGAAATCGCTCATTTTTTGCCAATGATTCAGAAATACTTTGTGAAAAGGAGTCTTCCATCCTCAGGAGAAAGCATGTATCCAAGTTAAAAAATTAAACTGCATACTGAAGTGTTGATCAATAATATTCTGGAACAACTTCTACAGGGTAGATGTACCTTACGGCCAACGGAGCCCAGGCTACGAAGGCTTCATCCTTTTTCTTGCAAAGACAAGGGAAAGGTGGTGCCTTGCTCCCCACAGGTAGATCTCAGCCCTACTGGCCCTCCCCAACTGGCTCTGCTCATGTAGCTGAAGCTCACAAAGGCGGATGAGGGCAAGGGCGGGCGCCCTGTGGCCAGCACCAGGAGCAGTAGCACGGCCATCGCATGGGGAATTACCATGGCTCTGGCAGCGGCCTCGTGGTTTTCAGCGCCTCTCTCGCCTCTTCTCAGTCGCCTTGAGAGGAGCCCACCCACATGTCCTAATGTGCATGCGTGGAGGTGGAGTTTCCAGCAGGCGCAGAAGCTGAGTTTCCAGCATGCGTGGAGGCTCCAGTTCCCTTCATGCTGTCAACTCCGCCTCCGCGCCGGCTGGTAACTCAGCCTCTGCACCTGCTAGAAACACAGCAGATGCAGAGGCAGAGTTTCCAGCTGCCGCCGGCGTGCCCCTGTGGATCTGGCGCTCTCGGCGGGCACCTATTCCGCCAAGTGCATTAATCCATCTCTGAGGACTCTAAAAGCATTAACCAACAAAATAAAGGAAACAAGAGAAATAATAAACCTATCAACTGGAATTAACATAGAGTTACATATCTGTATTTTTTTCATATTTGTGACCTTCACATATTCATTTGTGTCTGCTACAAGTGTTTGGCACTATTGCAATGATAGTAAAAACCACCCAAATTATGTTATACCAGGCAGCCACTGTGAGAAATGGGGAATTATTTTCTTATTGATCAGGGCATAGTTTACTGATGCTTTCACTCTGCCTGCCAGAGTAGGAATTTCAAAGGGATCCAGCTTTACGTTGTCATATAACAAACTCTGAAGGGAACCAGGTGGGTATGTCAGTATGCCATGCCATGATCAACAGAAAAACAGACAGACACACACACACACTGCTCACCATGGTAGCTGCCTGGTAAAGCAGAATGGGGAGGCTCTTAGTTAAATAGCTGATCTAGGATCTCAGCCAATATGAAATACAATATGAAAAAATGGTTCTTTATCAGAAGACAGAAATAGAAATTCATTAAAAAGCATGATCCAAAACAAGACAGCACAGCTGAATATTTATGAAAACTATTCCAAAACACTCACCCATTGATTGGATGATGCAGTCATGCTTTGTCTTGCTCATATTAACAAATGAGATATGAACACATATCATCATTTAGATCTTAAAGAAGCTTCCCAAGATGCTGAACCTATATGCAGGCTAGGATTTAGGACCATGGACAACTCTTCTAAAGTTGAAACGAAAACCTAAAGATTTACTGACCCAATAATAAGAAAACCACCAGATGTCACTTCTTGAGGTGAACTATAGATCAGTGTTTTGGATTACTATTTCTAAACATTTAAGTGCTTCAACCTAATAGCAATTTGTTTGAGATTCATGTCAGTTAAAGTACTTATTCTTCAACTGATTTTGAAAAACAAGGTCAATAACCAGCACCAAACATATTTCATTTTTTTTACTATTCTACTTATTTTTCTTGTTTTCTTGGGGGACTCCAGATTGTAGAGATGTAAATGATGATAGAAGTATACCTGTAGTGTCTACACAGACAGTTTCTTTTATCATACCTTTCATTGTGGATGGGAGGAGGGCAGGTATTTGATTGTGATTAAAGTGAAAAATGTGTTGAAGATAAAGAAGAGCAGATTAATTGATTCAGTCAATAGTTGAACATTTTGAGGGATGTATAAATGAATCACTATGGCAGTGGGTTTTAAAAAAACTGAACTGATAACATGTTTGCAGAATTTTAGCTGCTTGTATAAAGGGGAAACAACTTATTAAAGAAGCCATGTACAGACTGACACATCACTATCTATACAGAAATAATAATCCTGGTATCTGTATGGAGATAGCATGGAAAGGTATTTGGAATATTGGGTACATCTTTCTTAGAGCCTTCGAAAATTATATGAACAAAGAAATACATTACCATCACTCAGCTATATCTACTGTATGACTCAGACCATGAGACGATTCCGTTAGCTGAGGTGCATTTACATTCAAAGCAATGGGTGGGAGGAGAAGAAAGTGATACCTGGAAAGATTAAGTGTAGATTCCAAGGCTTTAAAAATGTGTTAAAACATACTAGAACCAGGAAGACACTACTATTCACAGCTTAATCAGGAAGCTTTTCACAGATGAAGGAGTGCTAACGGGGTCAGTCAGTTTAGAACCAATTCTTCACTATCACGTGATGCCACTGTGCATAGAACTCAGGATGGCAACTTCTAGTAGTGGCCTGGTTGCAAGGATGTTTAGCCTAGCCACCTTTCTAAAACTGATCAAAACATTTCAGAGTCAATCAACCTCAAGACAATAGGTCACAGAGTTTTGTCATGAAAAGAATAACAAAGCAATCTCCAGCCATTAACCTTTTTGAGTTGGAGAAATGATAGTTTGCTGTTTTCTTGACTTGTTTCTGTAAAGCAGGCATTGGCTACTTGCTTTCCTTCACATACATTATTGTAGTGCTGTTCTATGATAACTGATCATTGTGTATTCTGGCTACTACTGCTGGAAAATGTTGTAATTTGTCTATACCAGAATTGCATTGTCTTGATTTAAAACTTGGAGAATGTATGAATGTTTAAGGTTGGGCTTGTTCCCACATTTTTTTTGGAGAGAAAGGGGGAGGGGATGTCAATCATATATGGAAGACAAAATTTTGTGGAAACTGAAAAAAAAACAGTTAGTAAAACACTATACATATTTCTTTGCCTATTTTATAAAAAGGAAATGAGATAGTAAATATCAAAAAATAGGACTAGGAATTGGTTCTGCCTTTCTAAAATGGAGAGTAAATTCAAGATTTCTTTCAGAAATTATGTTTTTGTAAGTAGACATTTATAGATCTCCATTGCCTGTCTTGTGATGTGCCCACTGCCCCTCTGCAGGTTCATCACAGGAGCCTCATTTTCCTTTGGAGAATATGCAGTCCAAAATGAATATCATGCCAAATTTAGGGGAAGATATTTCAAGCACAAATATTTGCAGAAGAGCCAAAAACCCAAAACAAAACATCCACCTCCACACAGAACTGGCTTGCTTCTAGCAAAACAGCCAACAACTAATTTACCACAGATAATACCACAAAGGGAATATAAAAGGAAAGGCATTTCACCACTACGCCAACACTGTATGTATCTACTATGTGATCTTTGGGACAGAGAAAAGCAGAAAAGTGCTTTCATAAAAGAAATCCACTAAAGCAGAATAGCATTTGCCCAAAGAGCAGCACAAACAGTGAATGCACAATGAGAGGAAAGACACAGTTCAGCAATACTCAGAAGTAATACTGTTGAACAGTGAATGGACAGATATTGGTATGAAACATACCAACATATGTTTACTGGAAAGAAAAATAAAAATGAGAGTACCCAAGCATACTTAGGGGGTGTATGTGGATACTGACCTGGGCTTGAGACAGGACTAGTAGTAGTTGACTCAATAATTTCTACAAAAAGGGAAAAGGGGGAGGGGGAGAGAACATTTGGATATTAATCACATATGGAAGACAAAACAAAACAAAATATGTCTACAGTTATGGTCATGCAACAAATACTGATGATGCCAATTTTGGAGGTGACAATTCTATAAATGTCATGCAGTAAAGCAGGAATGGTGTTTATGAGTGACACATATATTCATCTCAGATTCTCAATTCATACATCACTAAGATGCAGAAGTCAGAAAACAACACTCTGATTGACAAATTTCAACCAAGCCTTGCCTTTGCTGACCTACCCTTGAAGATCTCAAAGACAGTTGTCTTGTGGATTACTGAAATCAGCATACAAAACACAATTTAATATCCACGTTTTGCTGTGAATACATAAGTGATATCTACCCACACAGATAATGTATTTATACAAAGCTATATTTAACCATATGAAACACATGCAAAATGTCTGAGTTTTTGGTGAAGAAAGTATTTCCAACAGACAAACATGGAGACAGTTCCCTCCTGGGACTAATCAAAGGAATATTTAAATAAATGATATCAAGCATCATCAGACCAATGTATTGTCGAAGGCTTTCATGGCCGGAATCACTGGGTTGTTGTAGGGTTTTCGGGCTGTATGGCCATGTTCTAGAAGCATTCTCTCCTGATGTTTCACCTGCATCTGTGGCAGGCATCCTTAGAGCTTGTGAGGACCTCACAGCCTCTGAGGATTCCTGCCACAGATGCAGGCGAAATGTCAGGAGAGAATGCTTCTAGAACATGGCCATACAGCCTGAAAAACCTACAACAACCCAATCATCAAACCAATCTGTAAAGTCATGTTACAGTTTAAGATATTCACCTAAGGAGGCACAATTACTTTTTAATGACATTTAATAATAACAATACCAATAATAATATTTCTTCCCTGACTCTCCTCATGGCTCGAGGCTGGCTACAACATTACTAAGGCACATAATCAAAACACATAATAATTTTAAAATACTCCAATAATAATAATGATAAATAAACACATCCTATCAAATTTTATAGTAACAAATAAAGGATATACTAGTCATACTTTAAAAAAACTTAAATCTATTTATTCTCAAACACATTTGATTGGATAAGGACATATTGATTTAGTTAATTTTACTTTCAAGTAACTATTCATACAATTTATTTATTTATTTTTATTTACATCATTTATATTCTGCCCTTCTCAACCCTCAGGGGATTCAGGGCGGTTCACAATCAGAGGCGGCCACGGGTAATTTTAAATGGTAGGCAAAAATTATCTCCCCCCCCCCAAAAAAATCCGAATCACTGAAAAATAAAAGATAGAAGGTAGAGGCGGAGCTGCATTCTGGTAACTCCGCCTCCGCACCTGGAAGGAGGCCCACAGCGGCAGCACTCCCTCCTTCCTTCCTTTCCTCCGGACTTTTTGCCAGCCGAGAAGTGGGGTCTCTTGGCGAGGCTTACCCATGAGCAGGATCAGGATCAGGCAGCCCCTCCAGGTGAGTCCAGGTGAGGAACCCATGGCGGAGGGAGGCACGGGAAGAGATAAATCTTCTAGGCTAAAACCTGAGACCTAGGAACTGCCCCCTGGTTATATTTACTACATTGTATGCATTAAGTACTGACCACAGTAACCTTCAGCTTGTCATTAAGAGAGTGGGAAGCTCTTTTCCTGTTTGAATAGTGGAAATCATAGCTAAACCTGTTCTCAGACCATTTCGAAACAAGGGGATTATTCCCTTTTCACTTCTTCTTAGGGAGATGGGGAAAGGAACATTTTAATCTGTCCTACTTGCAACTAACTAGAATATGGATGCAGCACAAAGCAGAGGTTGACCCTTGGTACCACAACAAATGAGAAGAAAGGTGGAAGCTAAATACATAGGCACACCAGAGGCTTTTCCAGTTGCAACCACAAATCAGTGGATCCTTGCAAATGTAGAAAGCTGCTCAACTACTAGCTGAACTAAAAAAAATTCCACAGAGTCCTCTTGCCTGGAAATGAGCCCCACAAAACCGGGCAATTTTCACCTACCTCTCTCACCTGGAGTTGACCCATTGAACCTGAGTAATCACTCAGGACAAGGATTAGTAGGGTCTGGCAATCCTAGTCATAATGGTCATTGAATTTTAGGATCAGCTTTGCTTTGCTTGAGTTTTGTACAGGTTGAATATCTCTTATCCAAAATGCTTCAGACCAGAATTGATCCATATTTCATATTTTATCATGTTTTGGGACATTTGCATATACATAATGAGGTAGCATGATGATAGGACTCAAGTTTTATGTGCATAACCTGAAGGCAGTTTTATACACAGTATTGTTAATGTTTTGTGCACAAAACAAATTTTGTCTACACTGAGCCATCAGAAAGTTTCACTATTTCTTATCCAAGGGAAGGAACAGAACTCCTGGTATTGTAAGCCTTGATTTGTAGAGATGTTTTCTTTTCAGATATACGGAATTGTTTCCTCCCATCAGCATGTACAATATACATGATTCTAACTGGTAGTAAGAGATAGGTTAACAACCTAAGAAAAGTCTAATGTGTGTTAAGTGTGAGACAAAATTAAATACCTCTTAGCTGCTTGCACCCTATAACAGTGATGCTTGAATTCTGATCTGAAGAAATCCTATGGCATTTAAAGTCAGCATGAGAGCAACTGTGAGCTGTCTGAGCAAAATGGAGGGAGAATTAATACCGTAGCTCCAGTGCTTGGATATGATTGACAGCATATGATATGAAATAATAGCCTTTCAAAGGGCATGCATTTTAGCTTCTCAAAGGAATTGTGAAGTAACTACATTGCAGGTCAAGGTCTTCAAGTAGCATAATTATTAAAGAAGTGCCAATCCAAAATCATTTTCCATTTCTAAAACTGTACTAATTTATAGGAGAATTTGATGGTGGCATTTTGAGACCTCAAAATGTATTTTACCAAAAAAATTAAGTGCTCAAAGTATAATGATGCACAATTTTGACATGCTTTTCATCATTTCAATTCCAGCTGCATTTCAAAGGCATGGTCATTTAAATTTCTTTCTTTAGGTTGTATATTGACTTGATGTTGATCTGAGTATGCTACATCATTCAGGAAAAAGTGAGAGAGACAGAAGGTGAGGCGAGAGAATGAAAGTACATGACCGGAAATGTGGCATAGCTGGCTGGGTGTCAGCAGCATAAGATCTCTACTGACCAGAAGGTCATGAATTTGAGGCCTGCCCGGGTTGGGGTGAGCTCTCGACCAATTGTGTAGCTTGTTGTCAACCTTTGCAACCAAAAAGATAGTTGCATCTGTCAAGTACGAAATTTAGGGACCACTTTGTGTGGGGAGGCTAAATTTAACTGATTTACGAGGCCATACAAATTTCCAGGAAATACGCAAAAAAGAATGAAGGAATGCGACAGCTCCTCCTGGTGGTCAGAAGCTGGAATGTTAAATTGCCTCTATGTCTGTATGTGTGTGTGTGTGTGTGTGTGTGTATAATGTCAAATAGCATTGAATGTTTGCCTGTATATGTCAGAGGCAGATTAACACACTCGGCGGGGTAGGTGCCTGCTGAGAGTGCCAGATCTGCAGGGGTGCACCGCCGCCGGCTGTAAACTCCGCCTCCGTTCTGGCTGGCAACTCCACCTCTGCACCTGCTCCAGACCATGCCTGAGCTACAGTGTCACAGGATGGCATCACAGCCATGAAGAAGGCAGCCAGAACCTGAGCCAGCTTTGTTTTGGTTGGTGGAGAGGGAGGGAGGGAGAGACTCTGCGCATGTGCAGAATCCTTGAGAAACTAAGGAAGACTCTTTCCTGGACTTCCTGGTTTGAGTGTTGGGAAGGGAGGGACAGGAGGTGCTTCGGGAGGGAGGAGGAAGAGAAAGAGAAAGGCAAGGCTCGGGTTTCACCAGGTCAGTTCTGGTGCTTCAAAGCCCACTACAGGGGTTTTGATCACAAATACAAAGATAGAGAGGGAGTAATATCTGATTTGGCTCAATCAGGTTGTCAGGACCTAATAACAGAGCAAAAATATTTTTTGTGCAAACAGGGATGTTTTGATATGTTAATTCATTGCACTTAAAACTGTTACTTGGAAGTGATCATGTTGTTGCCTCCATGTGAATACTCTGTGGGAATCTTTTTGAATTTTTTAAAATTAAATTGGTATGAAACATTTTAATGTTAGGTCTATGTCTTTAATATATGTGCTTTAATGGTTTTATGTTTTATCTATGTATTTAACAATGTTGTACACTGCCCTCAAGCCTTGAGGAAAGAAAGGTAAGAAATAAAACAATAACTCTTCCTCTTCCAGTCAGCCTTCCACATTTGGAATCATGGATTTGATTAATCTCCTCTCTTTAGGTCCTCCAGGGTGACTCTATGGTTAAGTTTTTGCTGAAGAATTGCCTTTGAGTACCTAGACATGCCTATTGAAGTTTTCTTCCAGGTTTAAAAAGGTGATTATTTCATCTGCATTTTTCCTATGTTCACTGGGAAATGCTTTAGAAGAAAAAAAGTTTGCTATCAATCACCAAATTAAAAATTACCTGAGAAACAAAAACAGTTATATTGATAGAAGTAACCCAATTAATAAGTATGATATAGAACTATGACCAAGGCTTTTTTTGGAAGCACTATATATGACTTACTGCTCTATTTTTATTTAATTCGATTTGGATTCTCTCAAAGTCAAACCATTTTTCCACTCATCTATAGTTTCCTTGGCAGTGTGGTTATCTTTATTTCAAAAGCATAATTCAAGAATGATGGCATGAATTATCTCTCTTGCTACTGCAAGCTAACATGATCCAATTTATGTAACATTGAAGAAATGAATACATCTCCTTCTGTCTCCTTCTGCCCTTGTCTCCCCCTCCTTGCCCATGTATAGTTTCTTTATAGACATTATAGGGGCTGTTTAATACAAGGACTTTATAAATCAAAGTAATGTCAGCCTCTGCAAGGATCAACAGAGAAATTGCTTGTGTTTACCTGTAAATACAATCTTTGAAAATAAGAATCTGAGAATATACATAAGTGACTCACAGCTCACAGACTTTCAGGAATTCTTATTCTCAGTATTGAATTTTTATTCCCTATATGAAATGTCTGGCAGCTCTTTGCCATGTTTTCAGTACATCTGCCTGAGTGTTTAAACTTTTTTTTGCACCAAATCGTCTTATGTCTTGCGAAGGGAACATGCATGTATGGGAACAAGTATTTGAGGAAGACACAGAACTACCAACATCATCATTGCAATGACATTGTATGCAAACTGGCAAACACCAAAAATATGAGCTTATTGATGATGAATTGACTGGCATATTTCTTACATTGGACCTTTTTGCATTTACTATTGGTTCAGATTAAACAGTAGGGTTCTTAAGGCTACTTTAATTATACTCAGCCAAGTTATTTTTAGCAGTTTTTTATAAAAAAAACCCCCTGATTTTACATACTCTAAAACTCTCCTCTAAATGTGTTATTTACCTGCTCCATAGTAAGTCCAAAGTAAATATTAACAAAAAATCCCCACAAATGTTTAACCATTGTTCAAACCTTTTTGTTAGAAAGAATGGTTAGGTCCTACTCAGTTTTAGAGATATACCATATAAACTGTTGCAACATGAAAACAAACGTGTCTGTAAGTCATTACTGATTAAAATGTTTCTCAGGGCCCTTTTGCACAGACCTTAAAGCCCATGCTGAATAATGGGTTTACCTGAGGTGTCCAAATACCCCGGTTTTCTCCAGATTAATTTAACACCTGGAAAGATCTGGACCTTAACCTAAGGTCTGGAGCTTTGCAGGTGAGCTCCTTGTGGGGACTGACTCCCGGGGCTGCTTCCACAATCCCGGGGTAAATACCCACAGCGATCCTGGTTCTTCAGGCTCCTGGAGCCTGAAGGAGCTAGCTGACGCCCCTCCCAGCTCATTTCCCCCACAAAAACCTATGTGAGGGGCCTGTTGGTAGTGCAGGCCTGCAATAATGATATGTCAGGAGGGGGGGGGGAGGCCACTCGTGTAAGTTTTTGAGGAACTTTCCCTGCGAGCCCAACAAATCTGGTTTTTCCCTAACCACATGCTTCATCACGCTACATGATAAACAGCTTTTATTTTTAAAAAGCACTTTGAACTATTGTTCTAATGTCAAACATTCCACTTGTACTTTATGGCCTATCAGTTTCCAGGCTAGATTCCAGTTTCCAGGCATAAAACTCATCTGATTATCCAGGGTATGCTGGGTTCCTAAATTTACATCAGTCTGCATTGTTTGCATTTAATACAAACAGTTCATTTCAGCGGAGGGGCTGACATTTATGAAGAAATGGAGGAACTCTGAAGCAAATATAACTTGAATAGCTTAATTTCTAAAAATCATCTTCAAAGAAAACTTTTTTGAAACTCAAATTGTTTTTGAGAGATCTAGGACAGCAAATCTTCCTACTGCTGAAATATTTATTTTTTGTAGTGTACATGAAAGCACATTCTACTCATCATCAGCATTAGTCATCAATGTCCTTCCATGATAATGTTCCTTTCAGGGCAATGATATAGTATTCCCTTGTCCAGAATTGAAACAATGAAGAGTTTCAGTTACTACAAAGTTGTATTTGTGTAACATCCCAATGTTATACAGCTTAAGGCTGAATCACTGTGGAATATATCTGTTGGATACTATATTAACTAACAGGGCTCAATATTTTAGAATTTTGGGATTTGAACTTTTGTGAGATATTTACTCTCCTCTGTCATACAGCCTTGGTGCCACAAGAAATTACAAATCAGAAGATACCATAGGATGGAGCAATGGAAGTTATAGTGGTATCAAACTGCTATAATTTTGCAGTGTTGATGGTTTCTACATGCTGCAGCAACTCTATATTATTTTGGGAAAAATTGCAATCCAGAATATCTCTGGAGAACTGTTCTAAACTGTGTTCATCCCATTGTACTTTGAAAAGGGCAGAACAATAAAGGGAAAGGAAAATTTAAATGAAGAAGCAGTAGTAGTAGAAGAGAGCTAAGCAAAAGCTTCCAGACTATTTGGCCACCTATTTTTCAATTGCCCCTATCAAATTTTAGGTGCATATTTGGAATTTTCCTCTGTCAGAATGAGCAGCCTCAGCAGAGAAAAATCTCCAGCTCTAGAAAGTTCCCGGTATGTGCTTTGTATTTGTGCAACTATGAGGAAGAACTTGTAGCAACCCCGTTCTCATTCGTGCCTGGGGGGCAGGGGGCGGCCCCGGGGGTCCCGCTTGCATTAGGGCCAATTGCGGCTGATGGGGAGATAGATGAAGGGGATGATGAGGTAGCTGGGCCTTCATCTCCCACAGAGAGTTTGGAATGGGATGATGGCTGGCCCGATGGGTATGAAAGCTGGGAAAGTCAGGTTGACACTGAAAGTGCTGATTCCGATAATTAGTATGAGAGACCAGGTGGTTTCAGTTCGCAAGAAAGGGTCAGGGAGATAGCGGAGGATGAGCCCATGGAAGCTGAAAGGGAGTCTGGCTCTCACGAAGATAGCGACCCAGGTGCTGGGAGGCAAGGACGGAGCTTTGATAGGAGACAGAGCATTGAGTCCAGTAGGAGGGAATGGCACCGAAGCCTAGAGCACCAAAGGAGCGTTAGATCCCGTAGCACAGATTGGCGCCGAAGCCTAGCGTCGGGGTCTCACCAAGGGAATTAACGGTCCTCAGTTGCTCGGCCACTTCTGATTTGAAGGGAGTGAAGCGAGTGAAGATCCACGGAGCCAGGATTTGGGCTCGTGCCTTGCCAAGAAGTTTCTTGGGCCTTGATTCCCTGAACCTTGTCTTGTTTGAATTGCCACGGACAAAGTCTGTTTGATCCGCATTGTTTTGCGGAACTGTTGCCAAGCTTTTGCCTTTGGATTTACCTACGAACTCTTTACCATTTTGATTGAACTTTTTGATGCTTTTAGGGACAATTTACCTTTTCACCTGTTTTTCATTATTCAATAAATAGTTAGCTGATTACCGTCTCTGTGTGTGTGATTAAGGGGCTGGGCCGAGACCTTGCATTGTGACAGAACTACAGTCTCTCTTTGTAGCATAACCTAGAAAAAGTATCGCCTTTGACCCAGGCTGTAATAAAAGAGTAGCAGGAGACACACATTGGCATTCAATTAGTGGCATACACAGCATAAGGCATGCGACTCATTTGGTTGAATGATTTGCCATAGCACAAGAGACATATTAGTCTGACAACATCAGAAGTGGAATTGGGTATAAAGGTTGCACATTGCAGTTCGACATGGCATATTGTTAACTGCTTTTGAATGCTGTGTATTTGACAATGTGAAATAACATCTGATAATTGACCTGTGTTGTGCAATATTGCATTTCTGCATGGCAGTGCCATATCTTTCCATGTAGATATTTACACTACCCTAAGTGGAAGTTGGAGCGCAGACATTAGGAATTACTACATCCATGAAATCACAACTACGGTTTTGCCTCCACATTAATTTTCCCCCAAATTTAATTATTGACTTTTGCAGGTTTGATTATTCATGGATTTCACTGAAAATGTTCTCTCCGGGAATCTCTAGGTCTTCCAATATGAGGTCCTAGCCATTTATAGAGAAAACACTTTACTGCAATATGGATTTTAACTTTACTTCAATGTGGACTTTAACTTTCACAGGTCCTATGCCCCTAAACCCATCAAATCCGGACGGCTGACTTCATAAGCTTAAAAATACAAAAACAAAAAAACAACCCCCCAAAAAACCACCGTTTGACAGAACTCTCTGTAGATAATTCAGGAGGCAGTGTAGATGCCAGAATTAAAAAGGAAAAAGGAGTAATATTTAAGCAAAACAGAATTATTTCTACATTGTATGATTTAACATAGAAGTTAAATTTCCCTGAAAGACTCCCAGCATTAAATTTGGCTGTCCATTTATGTCACATTTTATGCTATGGGTTACTTGTAAATTGCCATGATAGTTTTTGCATCAAGATATCCACATTATCTTTGAAATATAGGGCATGCTGACTTGTAGGAGAAATCTGTCATTTGCAGAAAACTGCAGTTGAGATTCTTTGAAAGATAATGCTTTACAACATATCAGATAGGTTGTTAATAAAAAATAGAAGAAAATGCATGGTTTTCACTGGAGAAATGGAAGAATATCATTTCTGTCCTTTTTAATGTATTATGGCTTTCATAAAAAGCATAATTCTGCCCTTCTAAATAACTATTATTTTAATGATTCACTACTGTAGTATACACTTCCTTACATTTTCAACTATGGATACTGCAAGCTGTGTTGCAATCTTTAAATCGTGGAGGACATTCACTAAACAGTATTAACTATTTCTAATTCAAACCTGTGTTAACTAAAAGCCATTTCTTAATAGCTTTGAGAGAGTTAAAGTACTTGTTCTTAGATAACAAAAGTAATTAAAGATGACGGTTCAGTTTTTGCCAATACATAGCGATAGATTTGTGACACTTCACAATACTGTTCCCATGTGCAATAGCCAAGTATTATGGTGAGGTGGCATTTGGAAATTAGTAAATTCATCAACTTATCAAGAAGCACGGGCTCCACGCCCTTAATGTAGAACGCTAAAGTAATTTTCAGTGTCTTGTACTGAAATGGATTGATTTCCTTCTGACACTTGTTTGGCATGGTCTAGTCCTAGATAAGGGGTATCAGACTCATTTTTGTTGAGGGACACTTCAGCCTTTTGATTGTCTTTAAAAGGCTGGTGAATCCATGTATGGAGACTCTGTGGATACAGAGGGCCAACTAACCAAACACGCACACACACACAGTGGTTGGTGCTCTTTAGTTTTTACCCAATCTTTCTTGGGTTTGTATGTAGTTTTGGTCTCCAGATATTATTGAACGATGACTCCCATCACTTTTGATTATTTGTTATGTGGACTCAACATGATGGGGTGGCTGTTTTATAATTTGTATGTGGTATTGTTTTATACTTGTGCATTGTTTATGTTATATTTATTTATTTATTTATTTATTTCTTCGGTTTTATATTCCGCTCCTCCCTGCAGGCTCGGGGCGGATCACAGATACAAGCATACAATAAAACATTCGATAAAACATACAATAAAAACATACAGTAAAACTACAGTACCTAACCATGGTAGTACAGGTCTACGATTATTTGACTGAGGCGAAGCGGACCAGTTGCATTTGGATTTAACCAAACGCTAGCCTGAAAAAAGCCATCTTACATTCCCTTCAGAAGGGGAGGAGTTCGGGGATCGCTCGAATGCGGTCAGGGAGCGAATTCCAGAGTACTGGGCAGCAGCAGAGAAAGCTCTCTGTCTAGTACTGGACAAATGGCAGGAGCGGGACGATGGAACAACCAGCAGATTGTGCTTTTCCGAGCGCAGTGATCTCGGGGGAACATACGGGGTAAAGCGGTCCCTCAGGTACACAGGCCCTAGACCGTGTAAGGCCTTGAAGGTTAAAACCAACACCTTGAAGGCAATCCGGTACTCGATGGGAAGCCAGTGCAGTTGCCGGAGGATATACTTCATTGTAGTGTCTCTTTGGGGAGATGGTGGCAGGATATAAAGAATGATGATGATGATGATGATGATGATGATTAACAGCACTTGTGGCTCAGAGGTTTGGGAAAGGTTAAAGGACATTTAAAGTAAAACATCATATCCACAAGACTTGTACCAAAAATCAAATCCCTCTATCTTGAATAAACATAACAAACTGCAGCCTTCCAGATGTTAGTGTATCACAACTCCCTTAAGCTTTAGCCATGATGTCTAATGATGAGGAATGAAGCAGTTGTAGTCCAGCATCTGGAGGGCTATGCAAAATGACATGGGGTTTGAATTTGACACATGTGTCCTAGAGATTGTGGCTCCAAATTGCTCTATTTCTGTGAAGATACTTGTATTTTCATGTATTTGTGGCCATAAAAACATATTGTGTCAGAATTTAACTTGTCTTTTCTGAATACTGATTTAGAAAAGGAAATTACTGGAGCATAAATACCAGAATAAGTATAGTACAATCCCCTTATCAATTGACTCAATATCCTTGGTTTCACTAACCTATACTCCAAAAATAGCCCTCACCTTCCCAGAATTTTTTTGTGGGCATCTTTAGATCTTAATTTTACCCATCTGTGTGCCCAATCAACTGGTGGTTCTTAATCTCATTACCTGCATAACTTGAACCTGAAACACGCTGGCACTTCTTAAAGTTTACCACCTTTGTTTTTAGCCAATATGTATTTTAAGCAGCTTTTACTGTTTGCAAATTTTATCCACTGGATGTTCTTAATCTCACTACCTGTATAACTTGTATGCTACAGTGTAATAAGGGTCTCTGGACCATAATAAAATTTATCTATCTATTTACCTTTATGGTGCTGAAGACTTTCTCCCCTCACCTCAACCCCATACTTCTTTTCTGAAGGTGTTTTGTGGGGGAACAAATTTGACTAAATAATTCATTGTCTCTTGCAGAAACAGGTAATTTAACACAGCACAATCCTAATTGAGGATAACTGTGAAATTGCTAGACTGTAATGCTGGTTCTGAAAAGATAGTTTTTCAACCTCTTGCCCTATTTATGAACTTTCCAGGGCTTTCAGGACAGCCTCTGTCAGAATATCCTGGTCTAGAGGGTCCTTGAGACAACCCTAGCTTGGCAATTATTCCGTTCTTATGTAAAGATCAGGCAACCCTATTATAATTAACAATTACATGGAAATAAATGTGGTGTGATAATAACATGCCTTGCTTGACTCAGAATTTCAGTCTGTTTCTGTATTACATTTCTTTGCAGAGCAGTATAGTCATTTAATAAGCTTTACTACAGCTGGGGGGGATAGTTTAACTATGAGTTTTAACAAACAGGTCTGCAATTATAATACTGTAACCAAATTCCAGTTTATAATGTGCCAGAATATTTTTCTGCATTAACAAATCGGCATAATCCTAAGCAAAGGCAACATGTGCATCAAAGTCCTTATTTCTAACCATAGATTAGTTGGAGGAAACAGCTGGTTTGAGGGTTATTCTTACAGCTGCTCAGCAGAGAAGAAAACGAAAGTGACAAAGTACTCACTGCTCCTGATATTCTTTCATTAATATGTATAAATAGCAAGTCCATGAATAATGTAAGACACAAAGAAAATTGTTTGCAATTCTGCTCTTAAAAATTCATCTGATTAGCACTACTCCAATAATTATACAGCCTTGTTCTCAGAGGTCATTTTCCATATCTACATAAATAGTTATGCATGGGAATAACTGTGTTTTTTTTAGGAAGGCAAGGAGATGAATTAGAACTGTTACATATTTAGGGTCTCGTAAATATTCTCTCCCCTTTTCCCTCTAACCACATGAAATGTCAAGGGAGTGCAAATGACACCTTGGTTCTTTGCCACCTGCACCACCAATAGAAGGAAGTGTCCGTGGAACTCCACTGTGCTGGAAATCCCTGTCACACCCAAGTGCCACTCTTGATTCTCTTACTAGTGGTTCAAACTCACATTGAAAAGATTTTCCTTAGGTAATTCTAGGTGTGGAATATTGGTGGCGTGGGTGCACAGGATACAAAACTGCTTGGGTCATCTTAGGCAAGTCCAATCCAACACCTGAACCTGATACAACTCAGTCTGTCAGTGCAAGTAGAATGGAAGTCCCCAGCATGATCCTGAGGGCAAATTCCATTTTATCCCATTTAGAATCAACAGTCATTGCTGCCCCCATTGACAAATGACCATTTATCTTTTGGAAGCACAAAATGTCCTCCAAAGGACCGAGTAGGACGTCATATTTTATGTTAGGGTTAGATCAATTACCAATATTTTGTAATCCTAAAACTATTAACACTTATGATGAGTTATCACAAAGTTGTTTCTGAGATGCATTTCAGATATTAGGAATATATTTAATTTAGTCTAACTTTAGACAGAGCAGAGGAAAAGTCTTTTTTGTGAGCCAACAGCCCAAAAGACACTGCTTTAATATAAACTCAGTGGAGCCAAAATTTATTTATTTACTTTAGGAACTTCATCATTTTAATTTGTAACAGATAATTATCAAAACTGTTCCGATGCAAACCTCCTCCACAGTCATTTTGAAAAACGTAAATATTGTATTACTTAAATGCACACTACATTACAGAAATGCAGTGACAGAACTGCTTACATTCCTCTTTGTGTCAAGCATACCTCTACTGCAATGGCACACCCACAGAATAAAGTGTAAACTTCACCATATCACTTTCATGTAGAATTTTGTTCCTTGTTTGTCAAATGGAAATAAGAGCCACTTTTCAGAGCAAAATACTCAACACTGTAGTGCATGTAAAATTTTATGTGCACCATACATACAGTGTAGCAAGCTATATGTAATGTTCTTACAGCCCAATGCAATGGCCCTGAAGCAAATGGAAGAATCTAAATTCCATGCACATTTCAAAGTATTGTTCAGGAAAATGTTTTCTTTTAATGAAGAAAGTTTCCTTAGATCTCGAAATCTAATTGTTGAGAAATCCAGCTAAGCATTTGTAGATAGCTTAAAATCTGGGGTGGGTTTTTTTTACCATTCAACATTGCACTTCCAGTAGATACCAAGACCATATGATATCATAAAGCAAACTAAGCAAATTACCAAATGGTACTACCTAAGTGTACCCAGTTTCTCTATATCTTTAAAGTCACAATGTTTCAGTGCTTTGTTGTATCAGTGGAAATGCCCAACATAGCCCTCATGGAACATTAATTGCTGCCTCCTTCTTGGAGATATGTTAATATTCAGCTATTTTGTCTCTGCAAGAAAGTACTGGTAATTTTCACAGTTTCCTCCCCACTGCAGAGAAAATGAGTATTTCTAAGCAGACCTGCTTTATTCTGTACAGAAATACAAATAAAATTGTGAGTTGTTGAAAAAGCATTACTTCCACTTTGTTTTTGGTGAAATATCAATGCTTTGTACATCTAAACAACAGCAATCTTGTACAAAAAAACAAAACAAAAACAAAACTCTGTACAGAAAAACATTATAGACAAAAATCTTGCACAGAAAGCAGCAATCTTGTGATTATAGATAATCTATTATATAAATGGGTTCACGTCATGTGATGTATACCTCAAACAAAGAAACCATACAACACAGAAACACAATACTTGCCAACAGAAATAGGCCTCAAGTAAGGTACGTTTGTAGCAAAGAAACTCCCCCCCCCAAACCTAAAAGGTCCCCAAAACAATGAGTAAAAATAAAACTACATTTACCAGCATCCTCCGGGGCAGCCAAAGACTCACCCAGCCTCTACATTCTGAACAACATGATTGGCTGCCAATAAGGGCGGATTTGCATAACTGCTGTAACCATAGCAACGCTGGCAAGAGCCATCCAAGGCTAGGATAGAATGCTGAGAGATTTCAGTTGGTGTTTGAGGGTTAAACTGCCAAAACAAAACTCTGAGGGAGCAATTCTCCAGCAAATTCCTACCCACACAACACAACACAACTTCCAATCACAACCCATCCCACCAACCTTACGGGACCCCGTGCACACAACACCTACAAACACCACAAACAAAAACCAATCCTTCCTTCCACACAGACATAAACTGACCCAAAAGACAAGCCATGCCTTATAAAAATAACAGCATCGGACGACACACTCACAGCGCTACATACATCAAACAAAAAGGGCAGAACAAATGCCAGAAGAGAAACACACTGCGCAGCAGAGACACAGACAACAGGTCACTGCACGACGCACAGCTGAGAACCAAATGCAAAGAACTGCACGACAAGAAGAAGCGCGCAGCCAGGAACAACAAAGACGCAGAAATGCAACACAAGAAATATAGGTACTGGTATTACCAATGTAAGGCACAAGTGTAAAGACCCAAATGAAATAAAGGCAATAATCAAAACTGTTTAGATCTGAAACACCAATATTCTTGTGTATTCAATCAGTCAATGTAGTACTCACAGACTGCAATTCAATCAGTACATTCTGTCAATATTAAGTCCATAGACATAGAGTTCACTGGTCTGGAGAATGGAGATATCACAAATTAAAGTTCAATGTCATAGTCCAATAGGAGATGACGTGCATATGAAAAACGAAATCATATCAAGTGGTGCCAATGTTTAGAACATCAAAAGCCTGGTTGACGGCAGCATAAGGAATCCTTCTCCGTTTCGCACCGATAGGCGCTTTATCAAAACCACTATCACAATATGGCAACTGAGGCATCCACCGTTTCTAGAACAAATATAGAGGGTCAGGTAATACACAGTAGGTCCAAATTGAAAATGCACAAATACATATTAACCTTAGTGGTCATAATAAACATAATTACAAGTTATACATCCCACAGTCTAGTAAATAGTTTTGCAAGAGCCCAACTCAAGGGAGTAAGGCATTGCTTTAAAAGTCTGAATCATCAAATCATAATAGCAAATTGAAAATGCACAGGTACTTGTAGAATATAGGAACATAGTAACATAATAGCAATTAATACATACCACAGTCTAGTAAATAGTTATGCATGGGCCAAACTTAAGAAAGTAAGGCATGCAGCACATTACATTTAAGGTCTGAATCCATAAGTCACAACTGCAAATTAAAAATACCCAGATGTATATCAAATATAGTGAGCTTAGCAGTCATAATAGTAATTTATACATACCACAGTCTAGTAGATAGTTATTCTTAAGTTTGTCCCATGCATAACTATTTACTAGACTGTGGTATGTATTAATTGCTATTATGTTACTATGTTCCCTATATTCTACAAGTACCTGTGCATTTTCAATTTGCTATTATGATTTGATGATTCAGACTTTAAAAGCAATGCCTTACTCCCTTGAGTTTGGCTCTTGCAAAACTATTTACTAGACTGTGGGATGTATAAATTACTATTATGACTGCTAAGCTCACTATATTTGATATACATCTGGGTATTTTTAATTTGCAGTTGTGACTTATGGATTCAGACCTTAAATGTAATGTGCTGCATGCCTTACTTTCTTAAGTTTGGCCCATGCATAACTATTTACTAGACTGTGGTATGTATTAATTGCTATTATGTTACTATGTTCCCTATATTCTACAAGTACCTGTGCATTATCAATTTGCTATTATGATTTGATGATTCAGACTTTTAAAGCAATGCCTTACTCCCTTGAGTTGGGCTCTTGCAAAACTATTTACTAGACTGTGGGATGTATAACTTGTAATTATGTTTATTATGACCACTAAGGTTAATATGTATTTGCGCATTTTCAATTTGGACCTACTGTGTATTACCTGACCCTCTATATTTGTTCTAGAAACGGTGGATGCCTCAGTTGCCATATTGTGATAGTGGTTTTGATAAAGCGCCTATCAGTGCGAAACGGAGAAGGATTCCTTATGCTGCCGTCAACCAGGCTTTTGATGTTCTAAACATTGGCACCACTTGATATGATTTCGCTTTTCATATGCACGTCATCTACTATTGGACTATGACAATGAACTTTAATTTGTGATATCTCCATTCTCCAAACCAGTGAACTCTATGTCTATGGACTTAATATTGACAGAATGTACTGATTGAATTGCGGTCTGTGAGTACTACATTGACTGATTGAATACACAAGAATATTGGTGTTTCAGATCTAAACAGTTTTGATTATTGCCTTTATTTCATTTGGGTCTTTACACTTGTGCAGAAATGCAACACAACAGCAGCGCGCAAGGAGCGCAGAAAAACGACGTCGCAACACGGAAAACAAACTTCAAAAACACCACAACCACTTCCTCCGCTATATAAGACAATACAACTCATGCTTCCAGATGACATCATTTGGAGCACACATAGAAAGTGCGCAATTCATGCCTACTGTCAAAATCAAAGGACAAATTTATCACCGAGCTGGCTCCCTGCTCCCAAACACCGAGGGAGCACATCAATTTCTTCAAATGTTTTTCATTGGTGATGAAGACACCGAAATCAACACACGATGCCACATTTCCCCAAAAGTTAAAAAACCCATTATCGCACAACTACAACACCTCCTTCATGAACACAATCAATTAGTCCACTTATTCAAGACCGCTCTGGACAAGATGCTTACTGACACACACAGAATTATAATACAGCCCGACAAAAAGCCTGAAGGGCAACATGAACGCAGATACAACGCTCCAACTATCGATGAAGTGGCCATCGTCATGGTCGGCGATCACTTCCTACCCAGAGACATAGCACTTCAGCGAAGAAACTCTGAATTGACCACCGTATCAGAAACACATCGCTGCTATGACGCCCTCCAGTACCCAATCATATTTTGGGATGGCGCAGATGGGTACCACATCAACAAATCTGTGGCATAGACCTTGACACAGAATGCTTCTCCCACGGACAACTCTATGTAGCGTGCTCCAGAGTTGGGAAACCACAGAACCTCTACATCAACACAGCCAACGGAAAGACAAAAAACATTGTATATCCACAAGCTCTGCAGAATGCCAGGAACACCACACACAGACAACTCCACAGGACTTCAACATCCCACCCACCAGAACAACCCACGACGACACAGCCATGACCCCTCCAAGTAACATCATTTCCAACCCTTACATACTCAGACCTTCTCGCATCTCCTAAATAGGGCACAGCAACGCGTGCCGGGTACAGCTAGTTAGATATATATGCAAGATTGTTATCTTTTGCACAATATTTTGGGAAGGTTTTTTGTTGTGCAAGATTGTCATTTTTTGTATAGGAAACAGTAGCTTAGCACAAATAAAAAAATCACATGTGGCTATCTGCAAATGTGCAAACTACCTTGCGAAAAGTATTGTACGTCAGCATACAATCTGCACATGATTGTTTTACATAGAAACTAGTATTTCAATACAAAAAAGCCAATTCATGTGCATAAAATGCATGTGTCTGCACAAAATGTGCCATCTTCTATGCAAACAAATCACGTGCAAACTTCATGTAAAATAAATCCAAAATTATAGCAATTTCAGTGCAGAAAACTGCATTCTCCAAAGAAGGGAAACATGACAATATTATTTTCCATTCACACAATGTTGTTTCCAGTACAGAAAATATTTTGTTTTATTTGCACAAAGAAGGAATGCGTAATTTTTGTGAACAATGACTTCCGAACTGTGAAAATTCTCTGTTCAGGATTGATCTTATCAGGTTTTTTGACACTCAACATTTTTGACCATTTTCAGAATATTTTTCTTATTTTTTCCATCCCTATTTTCTGTATATAAGCAGTATTGTCTTAATGTTCACCCATTCCCCCCCCCCCACAAACACAACTTACTACTAGGTTTACAGGATAACTAAATCAATGGCCATATGCACTCAGAAGTACCCTATTGGAGGCCACATAGTGTCTGCATGGTGCTACCACTATGGCAATTTGCACATAGCATTTTTAGTAATTACTCTGTAATTACTGTGCTACTGATCCATAATGAATTGAAATCCACAGTCAGTGTTTCTCAAATGAGTCATTACAAATTTATATAAATTGCTTAGTGAAAGGGACTTCATGGTAAAATTCATAAACCGATGAAATTCAGGGAAAGCAAATTCATTAGCATGCTATTATAGCACTTAAACAGTACCAACAATGAAAGAGAAAATATTTGTATCCTCTTGGATTCAACTTCCTGTAAACTGTTGTTATTTAGTTCAAAACTAGTGGGAAAATACATATTCAGTATCACTACAGGGACAGCAGCACTTTTAGTAATAAAGTATAGAATCAAGGTTTTTTTATTACGGAAAAATGGAACACAATAGTATTGTTCATGCAACCATTATCAATTGGCAGCCATTTTCCATTTCCTTTATTTATTTTTGCCTTAATCTACTAAAGTATTGCATCAAAGTATTAATATTTTAATTTTCACAGAAAGCAGCAAAGACTCACTATTATACCTGCTAAGTAGCATTAAGAGAGACAAAAAGGATACAGTTGTTCCAGTCCCCCCAAAAATGAATTAAAAATACCTATTCTTTAGTAAGATCATATTCCCCCACTGCTCACCCAGTAGGATTATTAGTCTTTTGGTTTCAGTGAATCTCAGCACTCTTCCACAATGTGGATGTTACAAGGTTAAAAGGCAGAGGGTGCTAAATGACACTAGCAGTAAATTCTGATTCGCAGTAACAAAACATGCTAAAAAGTTCCACTTATATCCCGGTTCCAGCTGAAAAACGCTCATATTCGCATCACTGTGTATCCTTGCACTCCAAAAAACATGTGTTTTTCTTCCGTTCCCCCTGTGAAGACTGCTGATTAGCTTATTGGGCTGTCAAATGGACACACAGGTGGCTCAAGAGAAGCACAAGTGTAAAGCAATTAGAACTCTCTGAAACTCTATTTTAAACTTTATAATAATAAACAGAGTCTGAATTAACAATTGAGGAAAGAGAAAGTTCCAGAAGATTTTTTTAAAAAAATCATTCCGTTATGCGCTGAACCTCATATGTGCACATGCAAATCTGATTATATTTATATTAAGATATTTGCATGTGCACATATACAGTCCAGCGCATAATGGAGTGATTGTTTTTTTTTTAAAAAAAAACCCTTCCACCTGAAGCCTGTGAGAGTAGTGGAGGACGCAATTCAGGGACTAACAGGCCTTAATAGGATGATAGGATCCTTAATAGAATCCTCTTCTCTGAGGATGAAGAGTCTAAGGTTTCTACTTCTGAGTCTGTTACTTCTGTGGGGGAAAACAAAAGTGTTCCTCCTGATGGTGGGAATGTTTTGCTTAAATCTGTTGTTAGGATAACAGAAAGTGGTTCTTATCAGACTCTGCCAGGGATGGACTCTGAAAGGAATGTGGAGGAAACAGAAGCACTGCCTATAACTCAATTATTACTGTTACAAAGAATTTGTGTGAAGCAGAAACAAATTGTTTCCAGAGGCTGAAACATAAGCAAATGGAACCCAGGTGTGAGAAAGGATGATATCATGGTAAGTATTAGAATTTTTAAGCATTTTGAGATCATGTTCATTGAGAGATCAACACTGGATTTTCATGGATCAAATTGCCTGTCTTCGAAGCTCTGAGTTAGGAGATCTGGTCTTTGGTAATGCGTCTTGCTTTCCTGTTTAAGATCAATGCCTCTTGATTGGATTATAATTCTTGGTTCAAGTTTTCAAACTTTTAGATCTAGGTTTGCTTTAAGTGTTGAAATCCCTGGATTAGAGTTTCTTGTTTTTTTTTCCTTTAGGGATTCTGGATTCATATTCAGAGTTGGTCACTGCTATTGGTTATGCTCAAGAATATAATACTTAATAATAATACACTTTATTTATATTCTGCTCTTCTCACCCTGAAGGGGACTAAGAGCCGATTACATCGCACATATGGCAGACAGTCCCTGCCGGTTCCACATACAATTACATAAAACATACAATATATAACAGTACAATTTTAGAAGGATTTTTCTTCGGGCTGCATTACAGGTGCATCACAGGGTGTGATTGAGTCATTACGTCACAAGGTGGTGGTGTTGCTTCATCCTCATGACAGAGAGGCTCTGTTTTTTCCTCATTCCACCTTCGGACAGCCGATCTTACTTATTTAGGCTTTGTAAGTCCTTCTTTTGAAAAATCCTTCCCCGCTTGGTGGTTCCCAGTTTTATCTAATCACAGCTGAGCTGTTTTCAAACTGTTGGGTAAACAGTGGACAGGGCTCACAGCTGGGTGTCCAAACCAGCCCAGGATTTGAACCAGCATTCTTCAGATCTTCAGATTGCCAGCACAGCTGTTGCTACCGCTGTGCTATCTCTCTGGATATAACTTTGGATATAACTTTGGACATGTTTTTAGTCTGGTTTTTGCTTGATTAGTCTGCTGATTTTGGAATGGCTTTAAAATTATTGTCATTTTGAAACTGCCCTTACTATTATATACTCTTTTCTTAATAAACTTATTACTTATTGTTTAACTGTGTGGTGTTTGGATGAAAAGGAATCACACAGGCGTCTGGGCTGCAACACCTGCGGTCAGATCCTGGAATCTCTCCCCCCCCCCCATTTAAACAATAGGTTTTAACGCTGTCTGGAAGCATCCTCAGAGAAATCAGGAATGGGATATATGGCTACCTGCTATGAAGAAAGTAGCTTGCATTCACTCAGAACCTGAAACCACACTTATTACAAAGTCTAGCTAGATACATAGTCAGTGCAAACATTTGGTCAGATTTTTGGGGATCAATTTTAAATTTTGCACCCTGGATAAGAGGCTTGAAATCATCCACCAACTGAATGCAAACTTTACACTTGCTCATAAGATCTATGTGGATTCAAGTGGTGAGAAATGCCTAACTGCCAAGAGGTCAAGTGTGAGAACTTCCAGGGATTTGGGAAGCAACATTCATTTGTGTAGGAATGCACATGGTGTTTCTTTGCACAAAGTATAAGTTGGGGCATAAAATGTTGACCTGATTCCCTACACAGAGAAAAACTACACATGGTTTCTTTGCATGGGAATACATACTTTAAGGCAAATGCTTTCAACCTCATGCATTAAAGGTATCCCAAAATTAAAAAGGCCTACCCTTCACCAAAAGGGTTTCAAAGTCTCCTGCTAAATTATGTATTCTCATAAAAGTGCCAAAAGAGGCTATGGAAACCCCAATGTGATTTGTTCATCAGTTTAGCTAAGTTATTGAGGGAATGCTAGCACTTAAAAAAAACTTAAAGCATTGCAACACAAAATTTTGAATGATGAGATTATTCATTGAGGGTATTTCTACACAGTACCTAAAACACAGGATTTCCAGTGTTAAGAACATAAGAACATAAGAACATAAGAAGAGCCATGCTGAATCGGGCCTCAGCCCATCTAGTCCAGCATTCTGTGTCACACAGTGGCCCACTAGTGAGACAGAGGAGACACATGAGGATGGCAGGAAATGAAATCCTGGGACCAATGCTCTCAGGTCCCGGTTTTTTTTGTCCTCCCTCTTAAATCCACCTTTTCTGCTGTCTGGAACTGCTCAAAATAAGAACCAAACAAAGATATGCCATAACACACACGTTCTCACACTTGTGCATGCACGTGCCCACATACTGTTGAATATTCCTTATCTGAAACATGTAGAACCAGAAGTGTTTAGGATTTTAATTTTTTTTGCATTTTGGAATACCTATATTTGCATAGAGGTACACAATGGAATATTTTGAAGATAAGATCCAAGTTTTAAACATCATTTATGCTTCATATGAAGGTAATTTTATATTTTCAAAAATGTTGTGCATGAAATGTTTGTGTCCACTGAACCATAAGAAAGCAAAGGTGTTGCTCTCTTTGCCAACCATGTGGACAATTTAGAATTTTAGAATATTTCAGATTTTAGAATTCTGAGTGAGGCATGCTCAACACAGACACACCCACTCACAGAGTCACCCACACATATATAAGATAACTGAATTTACATTTCTTTATTGCCTTGGTAATGTTAGTACATACTCTTCAAATGTTTCCACAGGGAAAAAATTAAAAATACATTCAGAATCTTCTTTAAAAGAGTCATATTATCAAAGAAAGAAAAATTATATGCCTCTACCTCTAAATGTCTCAAGTGTAAATGCACTTGTTAGCATTTATTTCTAGTACATACCGGTTTTTATTTCACTCTGAAACAACAGGCAGATATATATCCCTAGTTATTACGGAAATATTGTCAAAAGCATTCAATACTCCCATGGGGTTTATGCTTGTTGCTTTAATGTGATAACATGATAAGTAGGCAAACATTTTCTTGAATCTTTTTTAAAAAACCTTCTAACTTGTGGAGCACGACATATTTTAAATATCATATTTTCTCCTTACATAATTAAGTGCTGAGGTTAATCATTGCCAATGTTTTGAACTTCCTGAAGGACAACCCTTTCTCACTTTTTATTTAAAAAAAATTGCAGTCCTAGACCTCATCTACATTACCATATGATGCAGTTTGAAATGGCATTATATAATCAGTATAGATTCATATAATGCAGTTTAACTGAATTGAACAGCATTACATGAGTCTACACTGACCACATAATGCCATTTCAAACTGCATTAGATGGGCCCCTATGTTCATTTACCAAGAAGGAAATCCCATTGAACTCCATGTAACTTGTTGCTAAGGAGATATACTCTACACCATGAATCACTTTTATGAACTCTTATTGCTAGGACCATCCACATCATTAGTGCAAAAACATAGTTTTTTGAGCATGCGAGGTGTGTCCAACTTATGGTGATTCTAAGGAGAATTTATCACAGGGTTTTCATGAAAAGATTTGTTCAGAAGCAGCTTGCCTTTTCCTATCTCTGAGGCTAAGAGGCAATACTCTAAAATTAATATTTTCTCAGTCCCACATTACTGGCATGTTGGTGACATTTTCCCCATTATCTGTCTTTCTTCCTAGCAACGAAGTCACCTAGACAGCTCTGACAGTGGACAATGTCTAAATGTGCTACTTCCTGTTCCCATAATTGAGGTTGATGCTGCTTTCTGTTCCCAAAGAGATATTAACTGAAAGGGGTATAACTTTTCACAAGGAAAAGAAAACATGGAGAAGTACCGTAGGCTCCTGTCAATTCACCTCTAATTGAGAAAGCTGCCACTTACTGATACATCATTGTTATGATTAAAAAACATCCTTGGCTAACCTTAGAATTTAGAACATGAAAATATTCTCAAAGAAAATTTAAGCCCCAACTGTAAATTCACCTGGAATGCCCACTGATGCCAATATCAATTATTTTAACTACAAGTTGAACTGAAACTGAACCCTATGGAATACAGACTGTGAGCTAGGATGTTCCTTGCTGAAATTTCAGTTCAACTATGAATTCAGTGTGTGAACATAAGCAAAGCATGGCCTTTCAGCCTTAGTCTCTTATCTGAAATATGGATCAATAATACCAACACTCTAAAATACTGATAGAAGCAAGGACAGAAAGCTCTGTGTTTTTTTGTTTTGTTTAAAACTATTTGTGACAATTAACAGATTAAAGAGCTGTGCCAAAACTAACAAAATGAATTCAGTATGTTAGCATAAGCAATAGAATACTACAGTTAGGCAGAAAAAAAAATGCACAGATACACGATGGGTGATGCCTGTCTTGACAACAATACATCTGAAAAAAGATTTTGGATTCTTAGTAGACCAAAAGTTGAACATAAGCCAACAATGCGATGCAGCAGCTAAAAGAAGCAATGGGATTTTGAATTGCATCAAAAGTATAGTGTCTAGATCAAGGAAAGTAATGGGGTGCTTCTATTCTGCTTTGATTAGACCTCAATTGGAATAATGTGTGTAATTCAATCAAAACTGAAAAGGGATATTGACAAGCTGGAAGGTGTCCAGAGGACAACTAAAATAATTAAAGATCCAATAAGATCATGTCCAATGAGGAGTGGCTTAAAGAGCTGGAGATGTTTAGCCTGCAGAAGAGAAGGTTGAGAGGAGACATGATCACTACGTATAAATATGTGAAAGGATGTCATAAGGACGAAAGGGGCAGGCTTGTTCTCTGCTGCCTTGGAGACTAAAATCAGAGCCGTGGATTCAAATTACAGGAAAGGAGATTCCACTTGAACATTAGGAAGAACTTTCTGACTGTAAGAGCTGTTCAGCAGTGGAATGCTCTGCCTCAGAGTGTGGTGGAGGCTCCTTCTTTGGAGGGCTTTAAACATTGGCTGGATGGCTATCTGTTAGGAGTGCTTCAATTGTGCTAGATGGCCTATGTGATCTCTCTATGATTCTATGATTTGTATTTGCCCATCATTCATATTATAGTGCCTGTCCCAAACATTCTCTATAGAGTCTACCACAATTTTTTAAAAATCAATGTTGTGCTAAATCCAAATTTGAAAAACAAAAAAAACCTTACAATACTTTGCATTTGATTCAAAATAAAAACCATTTTACAATGATATTTTGGGACTCCAAACAAAGAAAGCTGTAAGAAAATATGCTGCTCAAGAATATTATAAGCATTTTCTCCAGAGATAGCATTTTGTGAAATAAGTATAACCAGGAATGAATGCTGGTGACTCTTTTGTAGGCTGTTGGCTGACATGAGAGTGAAAGCATGAACATAAACTAAATTTCCCTGGAGGGCACATTTCTTCTGTACCTATGACAAAAGGGTTAGCTCAGTGGTACTACTGGGTTAAAATCTCAGGAAATCTGTGATAGAGCCACACATTAATTACAATGTATCAGTCAATAAAGAGATGACCTTAACATTTAATGAACACACAAACCCATAAAATACAGAGAATGTTTCCATTAAATCTGTGAAGCAATGTGAACATTTCAAATGCTCAAAATATAATTACCCTGTAAAAGTCAACTTTGGAGCATTTTTAGCGATGGATATGCACTCACCCCATCCCTTAAGAAAATAAATACATCAAAGTAAGCAGGTCATAATGGAATACCCAGGAGACCTGGCAACAACACATGTAAAAGACATCAAGGAAGTCGTGTCATTATTTTGTAGCAAACCAAAGTTTCTAAAACTGTGCAGAATTACAGTGATTTACACCATATATTATTGCTAGTGTTATGGGGGTGACAGTATGTTTTCTTTGTTATGATGTCCAGAGAAAGAGTTGGGACTCTCAAAGCAAAACTTTTTTCTATTTAGAGTTTTCAACAGCTAAAGAGGTGGTGGATGTGTCATCCAGGCCATTACCAAAAGTAACAGGAGGAGAGCCAGCATGTCTATTTATCCTGGGATGGAATTAACCTGTCCTTGCCTCTTGCATGTGAGTTTGTACTGACTGGCATCTGTGTGTATTTAAATGATGCATAAGGTTCTGGGCGTTCAGTCTGTGGCTGTTTCTATGCAGTTCAAAGTAGCCATTCCAATGTATATAGTCTCATAATTTCAAATCCAAATTTGCTTTATTACCACGAACCACTGCATAGACAAAACAGATGAGAGAAATTAACTGGATCCTTACCAATATCATCACTAAGAACTTATTTATACAATGTTGACCATGTAATTTGATGCACAGGTTTCAAAAACCGTATCCATAAATGCAGTACATATTGGGATTTTATGCAAAATGATAGATAGAAATACCTATGCATATACAACTATCTATCACCGGATTGCCAGGCATTATATATACTAACCACCACCAACTGTTAGGCATGCCATTATACCAACCATCCTTAACTGTAGGACATGACACTATACCTCCCAAAGCCCCCCTTCTTCTGAGATGGATATGCTACAGCAGCTCTGAGGATCGCAAACTGCTTCAAACACCAACCCCCTTTGCCCTGAAGACAAGGTTAAGGTCTTGCTCACCATAGCAAGACTACCTCAAAGACTAATTTACAACTGATGCTTAACAACAATATTGTCTTAACAAATGGAAAAAAGGTCTGTGCTCTCTAGCAGTCAGTGTTTCCTCGGTATCATGGGGTGGATAATCCCTTGGAAGCCAGTACTGGCTTCTGCTCCTCTTTTTCCTATGACTCAAGTCCTGAACAAGAGACAGTCCTGCTGCTTGGATACTTAGACACAACATTTTCTCATCTCCTGGATGGCAGCTTTACACCTAGATGCCATAGGGTTGCTTGCTTGCAAACATTTCACAGACAGGAATCTTTCTGAGCCATGGCCAGGGAAACAATGTTCCCTTCTCCCATCAATGAAGCTGGTCTTAGGAAAAAAGACAGAACAGGTACCATCAGAAAACAACTTTCCTCTTCAGCAACAAACTGACGGTGCCCAGGAATCTCCTGCAATCTGTCCTTAGATTTAGGTGAAGATCCCAACCAAATGCCTCCCCCATTGGTCCTTGAGTTCAGGCAAAAGAATCATGACGACCTCCTCTGGAAGTAAAGGGAAACCACAGTGCTGCTCTGCCCAGCAAGAAGCCAATACTTTCCCCTTCCTGGTGAAAAGCTTGACTTTTGTTTTATGGGAAAGGTTCGGATTGTAGACCTGCCTCTTCTACATGGAGTCTAGGAATTGTGGTGGATCCATAGCAACAAAGGCCTGGAATTAAACCAGCCTTGTCTTGGTGACTTGTGTGAACACGAGTCCCTTCTGAAAGGTAGGGTTTTTGAGTGGCCACACAATTGTGACCTTAGAGAAAGGCCCTTTCGCACAGAAGTCCGTGAACCAGGCCCAGTGCATTGTCCAACAGATGAAGATCTTCCTCACTTCCCAGGATGGCAAAACCTTGATCTTTCTCTGCTGGCAGCAAGCACTGATGCACAGAGCTGGTCTGTGGCTGATCCTTGAACTGGTATTCATAGGTGATAAACTTGACAAATCACCTTGTATTGTGGGTTTAGAAAAGGGGTTCAACTCTCAGTAAAACATTTCAGAAGTGAACCCAACCACTCTCCTTGGATAGAGGTTTTTACACTCTGTGCCCCTTGAAAAATCTCCTTTGGCACAGAGTTACACAAAACTGGGGCTGGCTTCGGGTCACTGTAATCTGGAGTCTCACCTATAGACTCTTGGTCCTCAACATTGTCTGCTTTACAGAAGTTGAGGTTCATCTGTATTTCACTTTCTTTAAGAAAAGCCCCACTTTCTAAATCTACATCCGGTATTTCCACGGACTGAATGTCCTCATGTGTAGGCAGTACTTTCAGAGGCAGAGAGATCCTCTACCTTTCTTTTCTCACCTGTATAGCAGCCCTTTCTCTGATGTAGCAAAGGCATGCTGAGACCCTGATACCTCAGAAGTACCCTTCCCTGACAATCTCAGGATTACCAGCCAGATAAATGTGCAACTCTGGAATCACAGTAGGTCTTGGGCCCTCAGGAACAGCCATGGAAATTGCAGGATACCAAGAGTGTTGTTGCCACTCCATAGTAACTGATTTGTCCAGGTCCAAAGGTACAGCCTGCTTTTGGTCCACAGGCAAAAAGGCAAGATGAGAGAGGTCACAATCACTAACAGAAATAAGATGGCGAGTCTTCATACATGAGCTAAGCTTAACTATGTCTTTCCCAACATTATAAGCCACAAGAGGAGCCAGCTGATATTGTACTGGCCAAGTCAGCAAGTGAAAAAATATATCCAATGTTCACTGGAATACTAAGCAAAAACGATGAAGCCAAAGGTATATGATGCAATAAATCAAAATTTATTAGAGGCTATTATAGCTGGTGAGTAAATACTCAAGAAAAATCAAAAAAGAAAGTAGGTCACAGGCACCTTCTCATCAAAAAACAAATAGCAGGAGGTCTAATGACACCAGCCGTGAATCTGAGTACTGTGCCTTTAAGAATGATGGAACTCACTCTCCGATGCGAGAAAGTCATATAAGAAGCAAAATAAATAGCACAAATGCCAGATTAATCTGCTTCTACTGCCTGAGTTTCCAGCGTGAATCGGCTATTGGCATTCGGCTCCTGGATACTCTCCTCCCTGCGACTGTTTGTTTACCTTTCCCGGGACACGGGCAGCACGCTCTGTTTCTGTTACTTTACGGGCATCGGCCCCAGGATTACAAATCACACATTGTTTTGAACATTCCAGCGTGCTATATGTGTTGTGACTACTTATCAAGATTAATCTGGCATTTGTGCTATTTATTTTGCTTCTTATATGACTTTCTTGCATCGGAGAGTGAGTTCCATCATTCTTAAAGGCACAGTACTCAGATTCACGGCTGGTGTCATTAGACCTCCTACTATTTGTTTTTTTGATGAGAAGGTGCCCGTAACCTACTTTCTTTCTTTTTTCTTGAATATTTACTCACCAGCTATAATAGCCTCTAATAAATTTTGATTTATTGCATCATATACCTTTGGCTTCATCGTTTTTGCTTGATATTGTACTGGCACCATATCCTAATCTAAAATTCCTGAGGAATTAGCAGGTTTGACCATCTGAACCTCCGCAGAAACAGGAGGCTTCAGCAAGTCAGCAGGCACTTTCCAAGGATCCCCAACCATCACTGCAACAGGTTAGCAAAACTCAGGATTTGGAGACATTAAAGCACAGGACTTCAGAGGTTCAGCCACAATAAGAGGTGCCACAGGAGTCACTGGATCTGAACTTACTGTAGAGCAAGATTTCTTGGATTCGGTCATTAGTGGAGGGGGAAGCTGGAGTGAAAAATGGGTTCCAGCCTGCAGGATGCAGAGGAGCAGCACACAGGAAACTCAAGGTTGTCTAAGATACCAACTGTCAATGTGTGTTTTTCTGCCAGTAAAACCGCAGCCGGGATTTGCTGCTTAAGAAAATTACTCAGGAGTCAAAGGCATTGAAGGACAACTAAAGCCAGTCTTTAGTTGGAGCTAAGGTAGCCCAAACTTACATGGCTCAGGAGACAAGACTGGGGCTCCCCCATGGGGTCCAGAGTTAGCTACAGATAAGTTAAGGTTTCTCAGGTGCAAGAGGCAGCAGTTAACCTGGTTCTCCTGGTGCAGGAGACAGTGCAAACTATCTGGAAAATGACACAAGATCACATTTCTGTGGCTCAGGCAAAGTTCCAGAAGTGAACAGTGGAGCCATTGAAACATAGACATAGGTTTCACACTGCTCTATTTTTAGCATTGTGTTCCCCTTATCACCACTTAGGCTTTGAAGATGGCTTGAACATTATTTGGCCACAGTTGTCAGTGCCTGCAAAACTTCAATTATTCCTATCAATTCCTCTACCACCACATCTTCAGGAAGACTAAACCAAGACATTTTGTCTTCCATGACAATCCAAACACACAAAAGCATAGCTGGAGCTTTTTTGGTTCCATGAGGGAGAAAAGTATGCTGTCAGGAACCAGGGCTCTGCTGGCATGAAAGCAGAAGTTAACCAAAACAACACCCAGCTTATGTCAAAACTATTTTACTTAAACACTTGGCTGTTTCAAGGACCAAGTCCAACCATAAAGATAGCACACAGCAAGTCTCCTTAATTTTGAGTACTACAAACATTGGTTCAGGATTAAGACGAAACAGCAGTCATGGTTGCAGTCCAAGAGTCAAATCCCGAGTCATGTTCCAAGGTTCAAAAGAACAAAGCATAGACATGGTTCCAAAGGTCAATCTAGATAATCCAGAGTTCAAGGGAGATCCAAAATTCATAGTCAAGAGTTAGTCCAAGGATTCAAAATACACCAAGGTCCACAACAAGATACAGGAGCAGCAGAGTCCACAACAAGATTAACACCATAGTTCAAGGTTTAGTAAGGTACAGCACCAGAGTTCAGGAAGCAGGTTAGGGTAACACCAGGGACCAAGCTGGAGAAAAAAATACCAGCATCTATGCCCTAATAACAGATACTTTTCTTCCAAAGAACAGTCTCTAACCAGGCTCTTTTTATGCAGCTGATCACAGCTGAATCCTACCTCTGCAGGCCTCCTCCCTGATTTCTGCCACCTGTGAGTTCATACAGACAAATTACTCTGACCTTTAGAACAAGGAGGGGGGTTAACCCCTTCTATACCTTTCACAACAGCTACTACCCATCTCCAACCTGCTAAGCATGATACTATTTAACCATCACCGGAATGCCAGGCATTATATATACTAACCACCACCACAGTTGAGGATGCCACTATATCAACCGTCCTCAACTGTGGGACATGACACTTTAACCAAGCAGCCTACATTGGGCTTTATTTCTTTAAGCTCTCTATCATTTTCCCTCCTGAGAATGTTGGTTCCACCTACAGAGCACAGCAATCTACTTTCCCTTCCCTCTGCTCTTGCAAACCAATTGTATGTTCACACTAAATACTTAGTCACTGAAAAAGTTCTATTTTTCTACTCAAGTAAAATTTAGTTAGAGCATACAGATACTTGACACAAGACATTGCTATCTATTTCCTTAATTTGACACTAAAACAGATGTTCGAGACAACATGGTATTTACATTTCACCATCATTATTACCATATCTTAACATTTCTATCGTACCTTTCATTCCCAAAGAACTTAAAACATATGATTGGTATACAAACAGATCACTTAATCCAGCACTAAAACATGTCTGTGACATCTGCTTAATGACAGTCAAGCATTCTGCAATGAGAGAACATGCTGCTGAGTTCCATTTGATGCACAGGTGTTTCACAAAGATGGACCCGATTTGAAATAGCTATATCTTTGTAACTACAAACTGCCCACGAATGAAATTCTTACCACTTGAAAGGATGGGTAATGCAGTTTCAAATGATTACTGTTAGATGCCTCTCCCAGTGCTCAAGTAGTCCCTAGCCACAGTCATTTACAAGATGGCAACCCCACAACATAAGGTGCAGTCTAGCAAAACGGAACCTGTAATTGCAATGTAGATGTGCATTTCAATAGCATTTTGGGAGAGGCATCTAGCAGTCATCCTTCAAAACTCTATGGCCCATCATTTTAAGTGGAAGGAGTTTCATTCATGGGTGATTCATAGTCGCAGAAACTATATTTATCATTCACCATAAATGTGAATGATAAATATAGTGTTATACATGCCAATACTTGTTGATATTTCTTTTCTTTATATCATGGACAGAATATAAGCTAACCATTTGTTACTAATCTCTACTATTATGGTGAAGAAGCAGCAATGTAAAGAATTCATTTTAATCCTTTTGTAAATGCTGTAGGGGTCCCCTGGTGGTGCAGTGGTTAAATCACTAATCTGCTGAACTTGCTGACTGAAAGGTTGGTGGTTCAGATCCGGAGAGCGGGGTGAGCTCCCCCTGTTAAGCCCAACCTAACAGTTCAAAAATATACAAATGTGAGTAGATCAATAGGTACTGCTTCTGCTGGGAGGTAATGGCATTCCATGCAGTCATGACTTTGGAGTTGTCTACGGGCAACACCAGCTCTTTGGCTTAGAAATGAAGATAAGCACCACTCCCCAGAGTCAGACACGACTAGACTTAATGTCAGGGGAAACCTTTACCTTTATCTTAAATGCTGAAAATGTAAAACAAGACTGCCATTTCTTATAAGGGTTCTCACTAGCAGGCAATGAACAATCCTGCTCAAAGCAGAGACATACTTTTGTCTGATATTTATCTATTTCTAGAGGGATGCAGAAACTAAAACAAGCAGGCTTGCCATTTTACCATGCCCATTCTGATAATTCTTCACTTATAGTCTATTTCTAGACTTCAATTCCTCCCAAACAGCTCTTCTCTTTTCATGTCAGTCATATAGCTCAGTGCTGTCCAACTTCTATGGGGTCCAGGGCCGGATAAGAGGTCACTGATGACCTAGGGGGCTCTGCCCCTCCCCGGCTTTGGCACTCCCAGCAGCTGCTCCAGCCTTGAGGGACAGTGCCAAGCCAGCATTGTGCTGGCTCTGGCACAGCTGGCTTGGCACTGCCCCTCAAGGCTGGAGCAGCTGCTGGGAGAGGTGAGGGCGGGGGGGGGCAGGGCATGGCACAGCCTGGCTCCGCCCTCCCCAGCTTTGGCACTCTCAGCAGCTGCTCCCAGCAGGCCACCAACCCCCAGCCGTTCTTTACTGTGTTAGAGTGTCATTTTGTGTCATTTTTGGTTGGTGGTGTGCCCCAGATTTTTAATGTTAAAAGTGTGCCGCGGCTCAAAAAGGTTGGGAAACACTGACCTGGGCCGCGCTCGGCCCCACCCCCAGGCCCCGCCCCAGGCCTTGCCCCCAACCCCAGGCCCTGCCCCTCCTAAAACGGCCGAAAAGGGCAGAGGCGGCGCCAAGAGCAGCGCGTCACAGGCCTGGCGTGGCGCTGCCCCTGGCACCGCCTACTCCTCCTTTTCGGCGCCCCTCCTTCCTAGGGCGGGGGGAAAAGGAGGAGTAGGCGGCACCAAGAGCAGCGCGTCACGCCAGGCCTGTGACGCTCTGCTCTTGGCGCCGCCTACTCCTCCCGGCCCCCCCTCCGCCCTAGGTAGGGAGGGGGCGCCGAAAAGGAGGAGTAGGCGGTGCCAAGGGGCAGCGCGTCACGCCAGGCCTGTGACGCGCTGCTCTTGGCGCTGCCTACTCCTTTTCGGCGCCCCCTCCCGCCCTAGGAAGGGAGGGGGTGCCGAAAGGAGGAGTAGGCAGTGCCAGGAGCAGCGCGTCACGCCAGGCCTGTGACGCTGCTCTTGCGCCGCCGCCTCCTCCTTTGGGCGCCCCCTCCTACCTAGGGCGGGGGAGCCGCCGAAAAAGGGCAGAAGGCGGCGCCAAGGGGCAGCGCGTCACGCCAGGCCTGTGACGCGCTGCTGTTGGCGCCGCCTTCTGCCCTTTTTCGGCGGCTCCCCCGCCCTAGGTAGGGAGGGGGGCACCGTAAAGGAGGAGGAGCTAGCTCTCTTCCTCCTCCCTGCCCCACCTCCCCCTACCCCCGGTCCCCGGCCGCCATTTTTTAAAAAAAAATCGATTTTTTTTTAAAATTTAAAAATGGCGGCTGAGGGCATAGGTGGGGCCGTGTCCAACAGGCTACGGGGCTGGATCCGGCCCCGGGGCTGCCAGTTGGACAGCCCTGATATAGCTAGTAGTAGCAGCCTATATTTTCTCTCCATATAATGTTCTCCTTGTCTATACTGTTGACACTCTTTGGTTGATTATGTCAGATAACGCGTTGTAGGCTCAGCTCACTTATACAGCCAGACAACAAGCTCTGTTTCCTGCAGACATCCCCCAACTGTTCCAATTTGGCAGGAAAAGTCTTGATTAATCATCTGCCACAATTTTGGAGCTGATTTTAAAATATCCCAGCTTCTCTTTCCTTTCCCAGTTTCTCCCTTTGCCTTCAACTTACTTCAGTTGCTGCATGCCGAGTTCAAAATGCAAAAAATAGTTTGTACTCAGTTAACTCAGGGGCACAGGCTTGCCCTTTCCAGTATCTCAAGTGGAACCCAAACCCTGCAGCTTGTGTGTTCTTACCAGTTTAACAACCCTCTGGAACTACATGGCCACACATGTCGTATTTTAAAATGTAAACTGTTGGGTAATATGTATTCAGGGGTTAGATACAGTTTATTGATTCTTTCCTTCCCACTTCATCTCTTCTACCTTCCTTTGCTTAAAAAACATCCCCAAGGGTTAATGTATGACTCCCCAGAATGGTGATCAATATAGCAGAGGAGAAAAATGAAACATGGAATCCATGCAAAACTAGAACATCATTCCAAATGAGAGCTTATTGGGTGCCTTGAGATTAAGGAACAGAATATTTGAATCTCTATCAACATGCATTCAATCTCGTGAATGAAAGCATGTGATGGACCTGTTATCTGCAGGTGAATTAGAAACATAACACCCAAGTACAGTCTACATCATAAAGGTAATTAATTGTTTCTCCTACCCAGAACACACCACACCCTCAGATAATCAGACATTTAATTTTCTTTGTAAGCAATGTGTACCTATTACTTGCAGAAATAACTGTTTAACAGAAATATGGTTCCCCTTACTTTGTGGCTGAATAGCAAGTAACAATCTGTAAGGGAGATTTGAGGCTAGTCCCAGTCTTCACAGGCAGTCTCCTGCAGATCTGTTGTTAGGGAATTGGGGGGGGGGGGGTTGCTTTGTTTTTTGTTTTTGTTTTTTAAAAAAACTTGACACTGTGCTAATCTGGAAACAGAGTTTGCATATTTAAATAAGACTTAACTCCTTCTTTCTTTGTTTCTTTGCAAATTGAGCCTTTTATCTTGGGTAGGTACCATAATGCTGCTTGTTCTCTTGGGATAATGGGTTTAATGAATCATAAAATGCATGCTTTTGCTTATAGTAAAAGACTGCATTGCCTCTGTTTTAGAGCTGTGCAAATTCTGTGGAAATACAATGCCAAGTAAACAATGCAAAAATGCTTAAAGCAAGCCCCTAGATGGCAGGATGGGACTATCCAGCTTTAACCACCGGTATGGTTAAGAATGCCATCTCATTGGAGCACAGGCAATGAAATCTAAAAATAACATATTTAGAATAAACTAGATGAAGGATTAGTCACAAATAATTAGAATTCTTCAAGTTGCTATTTTATCCTTGTCATCATAAGATGGCCTGAATGCTGGTGCTTTGTTTTTCACTTCTGCTGGCAAGGGCTTATTTATGCGACCACAAGTTGTCCACCCAAATGCTACAGGCAGTATGATACAAGCTTCAGAATAGACTGACCAGTTAGAAAAGTTAAGAATGGTTTCATAACATCTCTTTTGCACCTAGAGCTTCCTCTCCTTCAAAAAAGAGAAATACTAATTGTGCTGGGTCCAGCTATTCCTTGCATACTTTCATTGGAATTCTTCACCTCTCAATTCACAGATACATGCTTGTTTGAAGTTCCCAATGATGCATCATCCAAGCATCAATTGGATACAAGTATGTTTAGCTTCAGCAATAGCAGTGAGTACTTAGGCTTGATTTATGCCCTCTTAACACAATACCACATCTCTTAAGCAGTAAGCTGGAAATATTCTTTATCATTCTGCCATCACCTTGTAATGAAAGGAAATATTTTGTATTCAACTTTCTGTGCTTATATTACCACCATTTTTATTACTTGAGATGTTTTAGATGAGCCCTTGAGTGATCCTGAAAGTGTGGAATTGGAAGCTGGGAGGGGAAAATGGGTTACTCATGAGCAAGAATCAGATGAAGAACAACAGAGGAAAAGGATCTGGCAAATGCTTGAGGACTCCACTGATGAAGACTCTTTTGAGGGTTTCTCTGAGGATGATGGGTCTGTCTGTCCCTTGGCCTCCCAGTGCAGCTTGTGCTTTTCCATCTGCACCCGGTCCTCACCAGCCTTTTCTATTGGCATCTGCCACTGCTGCTTCATTGCAAATGGCACCCGGCTCTTGCAGCTTTTTTTTCGTTCCCATTCGAACGTCCCGCCACCAGCAACATTGCTTATGGCTTCACCCAGCAACGCGGGATTTCTGGACCCGCATAGAAGCATTTATTATTATTTGTACATTGTTGCCTTCTTGGATTTCCACATTGTCTAACTTGCTGGGAGCCCACCTCCATCTACATTGGATTATCTAGAGTTTTGGCCGATTAGATATAGTTTTACGACTTTTTGCAGCTACACAGGGATCGCCCTGACGACGGAGGAGCTTTTCTTGTGGCGATACTCACCAGCCTTCCATGGATGCCCTGATATTATTATTTACGCTCGATACAAGATCTTTGAAGACCTCTGGGGATTATGGACCTGTGAGTGCTAAACATTTTGATTTATGTTCCTGGCGTTTGACTTTTTGGCTTACTTAAGCTGCTCATTGGAGCACTACTTGGTCAGATTCATGTGTATTAGGCGTCTCCAAGCATGGGAATCATGACTATGTGATCTTCTGTATGAGATGTAATGCTATTTTCTGCCATTATATATTGTTATGGATTTATGATTTCCTATATGAGACAAATGCTATTTTCTGCCACTGTACATTGTTATAGATTTATGAAATTATCCCATTGCTTCTAGGATACTTACCCTGTATCTTTAATTGCATTGCAGTATATGATATGTTTCCCAGTGCCTTTAGGCTATGTTAATGGATTGGTTTACTATTTATCTATATTGTTGATGTTATATGCGAATCAATTATATCCTTCATAGTATATTCTTAATTCACTTTGTGTGACTTTTCACTAATTGCTCACCAGCCCTTGTTTTTGTGAGACTCTTTGGTGACCCTGCCCAATTTTTGTTTATTCTTAGAAGAACAGCAGACAAACTGGCTGTAATTATATGTCCTTATATATTAGGAAGACTCATTTTGGATGTGTATGAATTCGTTTACATCATTAGCCATGCTAAAACAATCCTTGTCCAACTAACTTACAATGCTGGTCTGTTAATATGTTGGACCAGATGTTGCTGAACACAAGGTGAACAAGCATTTGAGCCACCATTCTTGTATGTTGGAATGTAAGTATGTAAACAATAGCAAAATAGCTTTCTCTAGCAGGTAGATTTTTCAGTTCTATAGAAACACTCAATCCCACAGGAATAACACAAGATAAATAGCAAGCAGGTGTAACCTGAAAGTTCTAAAATTCTGTGTTCATGGAGACACGAGTGATGCCAACTTCATTTTGGCTGTGTGTATTATTTGTTTTGCAGTTAGCATTTAATTTTAATGGATTCTATGTTGTGCTTCAATCAAAGAGGAATATAAATATTTCTTAGAACCTTTCCTCAAAATAGTTTTAAATATGTTCCCATAAAGAATTAGCATTTAGGCAAAACTACAGCTTTTCTATAGCTGATTAACAATTTTGCTGTTACCACTTTCGGAAATGCCACCATTAGTGACAAGTGATCATCACAGAGAAATGTGTGCCTCTGGTCCATTTTGAAAAGAAACATTAGATGTGCACCCCACAAAAAAGTAAATATTGCAAAACATAAAATTATTCTTCTCCAAATGGATGAAAAGCAGGTACCTCTCGTGCCTAGCAACCATGTCAAGGAGAAGTCTAGATACTAGATAGTGATAATACACAGATTGGACCTAATTCTGCACAGATAAACACATAGGATTTTTGTGCAGAAAAGAAGCTTCTTCCACAGAAAAAGTATAGCACAAGAAACCCCAGAATGTTTAGCAAGGAAAATAAAATTTCTGCACAGAAAATGCTAGTGTGTTTGTACAAAAAATTAGCAGTCACACTTCACACAGAGCAAGTTTCTGAAGGAAACTAGTTTTCTGTGCACAAAATGCAGTTCTGCACACATTAAAAACCCATATGCATATGTGCATGCGGATTTGCACAGAATAAGACTCAAAATTCAAATAGTCTGCAAAAAAAATTCTGATACTTTTCTTGCAGTGAGGAGAAAAATGGTAAAATAATTCATTTTTGTCTCAGATAGTGAAATTTATATCATTTTACATCTCTAATATACAGCGTCGTGTACAAAGAACCACAGAGAAATCACTGTTGCTTAGCTTATGGCTTGGAAACCAATCTGCTGCCATATCAGTTTTCTCAATGAGCGTATCTCAATATTACATTACTCCCATTACCTTCAGCTCTTACGTTTGTGAAAAAGATACTGCCTTATAAATCTTCCATCAGTATTACAATCCCTTTCAGGAAATACAAATAAAAGTCATTAATTAGCAAGGATTCTGAGACTTTGGGAATTTTGCCAGCGTGGAGGTGTGTTGGCTTCTACATTCATAAAATTAGTTGCTCCAGGGCTGTAGCAAAGCTTTGTGACAGAAACATGATAAAATCACTACGTCCTCATACACCAATTGTAACTCTGCAGGGGAATAATGATAGTTGGCCAACAGGGGCTCAGAAACCTTAGTAAGTATTGGCAGCTTGTCTAATTACACTTTTCCAACTGCTCAATTATTTGTTGTATGTTTCTAATGTATCACCGGCTTTTTATTTATTCATGTATGTTTTAATTAAGAAATCAAAGCCTGTTTTTATTAAAAAAAATGGTGAGCAATATTTTCCCATCAGATTTTATTTATTGTAACACTTGATAAAATATGTCAACAAATTGCTTATTGTCAGCTGATTGAATTCTAAAGGAAATGTGCACAAAGTATGATATGGAAATATAGTACAGCTCTCAGAATACACCCACCAAACTAAGCATCAGTTTCCTGAGTGTCTACCAATTGGAAATCTAGAGTATACTAGCTACTTAATTCTACATCACACACTAGTTCACCTTAACTGTGCTGCCAATTATAAGATACTGTTTGTCTAATGATCAAAAGAAGATCCCACATGAAAGTAAATGCAAGACAAAGGTAGCCAGATTAATAATGGGGGTGAATTACAGGAAGCGGTCAAACTCCCTATTTAAGGAGCTCCATTGGCTGCCGTTTATTTTCCGGTCCCAATTCAAGGTGCTGTTGCACCTCAGATCGTGGCCGTACCCCCCTAGATTACACACACAAGCAGTCTCTGTATAAGTAGTTTTATTTAGAATAAAGAATAATCCAAAGGTTGAAAGATGAAAGCAAAATAAAACAAATCCAACGATAGTCCGGTAAAGTTCTCAAACTGAATTGAATCCCAAAGAAAGCAAACATCCAAAGGCAAGGCAAACCGCTCCTGCGGTCAACGTGAACTTAAAATCAGCAAGGCAAACCACTCCTGTGGTCAATGTGAACTTAGAGTCTTCAGCATGAGTCCTTCCAAGCTAAACATAGCTTCAGGTCTGGCGAAACCCTTCCCAGCCTGGTCTAATAAAGGAATCTAACGTCTATGTGTCCACTGCACCGCCCTCTTCAAATTCCAATCCCTTCGGTTGGATCTGATGCTCGCCCTTCGGTCGAAGCTCTGCTCATTAGAGCTCCCAGGTGCGGTGCTATCAGGCTGGGAAAGCTCATCCTCCCCATCTCTGGAATTCTCGCTTGAAATCGAGGGAGTGAAAACAATTCCTTGAGAACCAAGGCCATCCTGACTCTCACTGCCGATCTCTGAATCAACATCCATATCTTCCTCATTATCCACCTGCTCATTAACAGCAGGCTCACCAGGCAGCCCCTCATCCCTGGCTAACTCATCTGGTAACCCATCATCCCTGTGCTGACCAAATGTACCCGGCTAGAACACCACAGGTGCAGGTTATCACCTATAAAGCCCTAAATGGTTTGGGACCACATCACCACTCACAAACCTGCCTGATCTCTTCGATCACAGGCTCGACTTGTGGGAACGAGGGAGAGAGCCTTTTCCACGGTGGCCCCCCGACTCTGGAACTCACTGCCTGGTGAGATTAGGCAAGCCCCTACCTTAGCAGCCTTCAAGAAGGATCTCAAAACTTGGCTTTTCTGTTGCGCTTTCGGAGAGTGAGCATGTACCTCTTTGTCGCTCTTCCCATAATGTTGTCTTCATACTGTACTTCCCGCCACCTGTGTGAAAGCCTGTCTTCACTACTCCGTCTCCTACGAGTTTCCCCCCTACTAATATTTCTTTTTCATTTTCTGTTGTACATGTGGCCCACTCATTGTGATTGATTTCTCCTTGCATTTTTGTATTGTTTTATTGTATTCTTATGTTTTACCTATTTTATTGTATGTTAGTTCTGTTGTTCTGGTATTATTTTATTGTATTTTGCTGTAATGTATTTCTGGGCTTGGCCTCATGTAAGCTGCCCCGAGTCCCCTTTGGGGAGATGGTGGTGAGGTATAAATAAAGATTATTATTATTATTATTATTATTTGCTTCACTACCTTGACTTGTGTGCTGCACACACACACACACAACCTGAGACATAGGATAGTTATCTGATATAGGTCACATGTGGAAAAATATTAAGTACATTTAAAAACACATGTCTAACATTTGCCTTCCAGAAAGCTGTACTATGAAATGTTTTGTTCCAAGATTAAACATTTCATTACAATTTACAAATGCCCCACACTCTTTTTATTTCTACTGTGCATGGCACTGATAAAGACACTTGTCATGGGTCAACTTCTGTGCCCTTTGACCAACCTCCTACATCATTACATGGCATCTGATATGGATAGTGCACAACAAGAAAGCCATTTGCCAGGGGAAGTTATAACCCTAGGTATGGACACACCCAGAAAGACATCCATCACAAACCAGACTGTGCAAACATCCACACTGCATGTTCATATCACCCTGCAAAATCATATCTTTACATGTTATGACAGATACAATGATCTTGAAATAATACTGTATTCTGGTTGACATAGCTGGACCATGATGATGATAAAAACTGAATTGCATCCTGGATCATTTCAGCTAAATAAAACTCATGAAAATTATTCAGAGAAATATTTATGAGCCACAGTTCTTCTGTAGAGATCCCAATCCAAACAGACATCACCATTTTTACACTCTCCAAAGTAGACAAGCCACTCCTACACAACAGTAATATTTTCTATTATCTTTCTTGACTTACGGTTAAGAAGCAGGCTGGCATTGGTTGTGCCTAGTTTGTTGGCAGCAACGCATGTATAGTTGCCGAAATGGTCCTCTGTCACATTGTTGAAATTTAAAAATGATCTCGAACTAAAGCTTTTAATAGTAATCCCTTGTTGTCCATTGATCAGTCTGGAAGGAAGGGATATAAAAAAATATTCTGTTAGAAGCCACAGACAAAGGTATCTGAACTTTTAAAATTACTTTATTTATTTATTTATTTATTTATTTATTTATTTATTTATTTATTGGGCTTCTATGCCGCCACTCCCGGAGGGCTCGGGGCGGCTCACAAGCGCCGGGTAAAACACGATAAAAACATAGCAGCAATTATAAAACGGCAGTTAAAATACAACATAACACAGTAAAAGCTAACACCATGTGTGTAAAATACAACACTACGGGTGACGTTAGCATGTAGGTGGATAACCACAGTTAGTATACCACACTGAAATCGTATTGCATTCCACATCCTTAATTTCAAATCAGCAGTTTTTAGAGATTTGCTCAGGAGTAAGCATTTTGTCCAGAAGTAAGAGGTTTACTCCCTCTCCCTCCCGCCACCTCTTTCTAAGTCTGCTCCTTGCCCAGCTCTGGCGATGATAGTAAGGTACAGGTAAACAAAAATTGTGACACTTGCCACCCTACAGTCTAACCTTCCCTTCCCGAAGCCAGCCTGATCTAGATTGTACACATGGAGTAAAACACAGCAACATACCAGATTTTCCTGGTAACTATGGAGCAATATATGAGTTTTGGTAGATTGCATTATGCAACTGCTATGATCATGGCAATATCCAACCAAAGGTAAGGAGACCATCTGGAATAGCATAGGAAGTGGCACTGGAGGCATCAGGGAAGCAGGTAAAGGACAAAAATGTGTAGATCTCTGAGAGAGATAGCACAGTGGTAACAACAGCTGTGCTGGCAATCTGATTATCTGAAGATTGCAGGATCGAGTCCCAGGCTGAGTTAGACGCCAGCTGTAAGCCCTGTCTACTGTTTACCCAAGCAGTTCAACAGCCCAGCTGTGAATTAACAACAAATTGGGGACCATAAAAGTGGGGAAGGACTTTTGCACAGACTTGTCTGAAATAGGCTGACGGAGAAGGGAGAGGCAGAAGTGGTGGAAACAAGAGGTTCCTGTCATGAGGATGGAACAACACCACCCCCTTGTGACATGATGGCGTAATGACACAGGGACATAACAACAATGATGTAATGATGTAATGGAGCATTCACACCCGATGACGCCCACCTGTATGACGCAGCCAGGAAAGAAGAAGTCCTTCTAAAAACTGCACTGTATTTGTCTATGTGTAATTGTATGACTTTCTGACAGGGACTGTCTGTCGTATGTGTATTGTAATCCGCACTGAGTCCCCTTCGGGGTGAGAAGAGCGGAATAGAAATAAACAGTATTATTATTATTATTCATTGGCATGACTACCTGAGGAAGAACATACTGGGTTTTTCTTATTTAAAATGTAGCAAATGTCTTCTCTTCTAGCATTTACTTGGCCCCTATCCTCATGTTCAGGGAAAGAGTTAGCTGTATCAACCTAAACCCAATATTAAATCTGAAGTAATTAGCTCATAAGGAAGGTGAGTGCATGATCCACCCATTATATCATTTTTGTACCCTTCATACTTAAGTGGGGGTGGGGTGGGGATAAAATGTGAATAGTTTTTTGTATATAGAGACTTGTCAAGCCATTCAGAGTACTGGAAACAATTAGCTTACTGCTTGGAGAGCAGATTTATATTTGGAAACTCACAATCTGAGAAGAGAGGTCAATGCAGAATGGGATGAGACAACTACACAACCACCCTATTACATGTTTGTTTTACTCAGATTGTATAATAACTTCTCAGAATGTAACATTCATTGCATTTTTTAAAAGTAAGAAATCCAAGCAGACCAAGGAGATGCAAAGAACAGGCTGAATCGTCAATAAATGTGTTTTTGCTGATGTTGGAAGGAGAAAAAAACACATTGGTCATGCATTCTGCTGTTAATAGTATCCCATCTTCAAAATAAATGAATGGATACTTTTGCAACTATGAAGTAAATCCCCTACCCTTGATTTCACTGCTTCTGAAAATCTGTTGATACTATTTCCAGTAGGCCAACCATAGTTATCAATTGCTTCACCAATAAAGAGCTGATGTGAGAAAGACATAAATAGCAGGATTATCTGGCTTTACAGAGGTTGCTGGATTGCAAGTCCCAGTAGCCTTATTCTGCACAGCTAACTGGAGAGCCACAAGGCCCCTTGTAAATAGAAAGTTATGGAAAAGCAAATTGAACTCATCTTGCATTATCTAATCAATTTGTTATCAGGATATATATGGCCAGATTCAGATATTGGAAAATCATAGTTAAATATGAAAATACTTAGCTATGCTTGACTACTCAGATATTTGCTTATATTTCATGCTGAAAGCAGAACACTTGCTTATATAAACAAGTTACTATTTAATTTTGATATATGATGGCAGCATGCAATAAATCTAAGAGAGAGGTACAATTTTTCTTAGCATTCAGCCTAAAAATACATATCTATCATTATTAATGATATAGCTGCATATTGATGATTTAATATTTTTCATTAAATTAATGTTCCTATTTTTGCAATTTAATCACTATGTACTTCTGAATATAAAATAGGTTTAAGAGAAGAGCTCTATATTCCCAAACCAGTAACATGCATACTAGTAGCCCTTGCAAACTTCTGAAACTTGAGAAATTGCTGCATTACCTGAAGATGAAAAAAAAAGGAATTTTACACACCAGATCATTGAGTTGCTTTCGGGATGAGAAAGGCTGTGTATAAATACAGTAAATAAATAAATGCCTACATGGAAGTAATCCTTTGCCTAAGGAAGTGCGTCTAAGGTAGCAGCTATGTTTAAAAGATTATTTCCTGTAGTATCTGCCTCATCCAATCTACTTGTACTAAATATGTGATTTGCTCTGGAATTCAAGTTCACGTTCATTATTTGCAAGTGTTTCAATTTTGAATGATTAATTTGGACATAAGGTCAGAAATTTTCAATTTGTTTTTTTTCTCCTGCAGCACACCAACCAATCAAGAAAAATAAATCCACAAAGAAGATAGAGGAGTCTGAATCAATATCAAAATGATAAATACACAAACACAAAGTATAAGCTATGCCCTGGTAGCAAGCCATGAGTTCATGAAGAATGATAAGACCAGCACAATCATGAATGCTGAATTGAGAGGATATTTGACTTGGATCAGTTAAATAATATCTTTTTACAACTGTTGCAAAATGTGCTTCTATAGGTCAATTAAACATGAATGGCCAAAAAATTTGAATCATATTGACATACAGAACACCAAGGTGATTCATCCAAATGAACTGATCTATATCATACATAGAAGAGATCACAGGCCTGTTTTATCAATGGGTAAGTCAGCATTCGTGCTATGTTCCATTGCTTCACTGGATTCTCATTATGGAAGGAGCCTAATAGCAGTTTTTAAGAGTTATGACTTTTTAAACCGAAGACCGTGCAGTTAGGAGCTCTGCAGAGAAGGGGGCATTTTTGATGGCTCATCACATGCACTGAGGCTGGCCAATGTGTAGCATCCCTCACATGGGCCTTCTTTAATTCACACGACTCACCATCCTGCCCTCAGTGGAGTATGAGTTTATCTGCTTTCCTACTGGAACTGGGTAGAATTCCCCGCCCGCTCGTTGGGTCGTGCAGATATGAAGGACTGGAGGACAGGGGACTTGACTTTTGGGTTGTGCCTTCAATTAGTTCTCACTGCCAGGTATTGGATGAGAATACCAAAAGTTGGGGGTATGTAACAGATTAGCCTACCTTACAAGGTTGCTGTACAGGCAGTAACAGGTCTGGCTTGGAAAAGTTAAGGAGAGCAGGGGGGAAGAGCGATCCGGCAGCTTCACAGCTGGTACAGTCTTAATGGCTGATGAAATTGGAGGGAGTTGTTTAACAACTGGAGATTGGTGGAGCCAGAGTAAAAGAAAGAGCTATGCAACCAGAGTTTTGTCAGTTAGAGTTTAGAGCAGACCTGGGCAATTGCCGGCCCTCCAGGTGTTTTGGACTTCAACTCCCAGAAATCCTAGCCAGTTTACCAGCTGTTAGGATTTCTGGGATTAGAAGTCCAAACAACTGGAGGGCTGGCAATTGCCCAGGTTTGGTTTAGAGTTTGAAGAGGGAGTTAGTTTAGGAGATTTGAAGAGGAAGGAAGGAAGAGTTTTGGGAACTCTGAGGAAAATAATTAAACCCTTCAGGGAGAAGGATTAAAAATATAGTGAGCCTCTATGGTTTTAGGGTGCTGGTGCTGAAGCCTCAGAGAAAGAGGATTCAAAAGGTTTAAACAACCTGTTTGTATTCCTGTTTGAGGAACATTGTTTTAAGAAACTCATGTTATAAAACCCTTCTCTGTACAAGTAAATCTTGACAGTTTATTGAAACCACTACTGGTAGGTTACATACCTGTGACCATCTTTCTTCGAGTGGAGCTCTGTGAATCCACACTTATGAAGTTTGCGCGCCAGCGCGGGCTTCCAATGGAAACTTTCCCAGTTTGAAAGTTTTGGCGGTAGCTCCGTCCAGCCGGCCCGGAGGGCATAAAAGGCGCCTCCATGTGCGCCCACCCCATTCCTACGCCACTAAAGCAACTAGGAAAGGGTGGTTTGAGATAGAGGGGACGGCCGGGCGGGTTCGTGTGGATTCACAGAGCTCCACTCGAAGAAAGATGGTCACAGGTATGTAACCTACCATTCTTCTTCGAGGGCTCTGTGAATGCACACTTATGAAGACTTACCGAGCTAAGGTAATGGAGGTGGGAACAAACCAGCCAATTTTTGAAAAACCGAACAGGTTTATTGCAACCAGCAATATGCATAGAATAACATAATCAACAGTGAAATAAATAAGAGTGGCAGACATGCTCCCACTTGTAAACATAGTGCAACAAGCACTATTCATGTCAGGCACACAGGCCTCACAGTATAAAGTGCAACAAGCACCATTCACGTCAGGCACGCAGGCCTCATGGTATTAGTGCACAAAGGGGTGCAATATATAACCATAATAACTATTAGGTAAAGCGCGCTTTAACAGGTAGACTGTGCCCCGGGAGTCGGGGCACGGTAAACACTTAGCCTCTATAAGAAGCAGAGAGGTCTGATCGACTGCGGAACTGTCGATCTAGACGGTAACATAGAGGGAAAAGTACCAGGGTCTAGAAAGGTAGAAATTATCCCTGAAGGCCCTTGGGAGTGAGGATCGCTCGACCAAAGGCCGCATCCCTTCCAAAGAGGGTGTCTACCCGGTAATGAGACGTAAAGGTGGAGGGGTTGGCCCAGATGGCCGCCCTACATATAGAGTCCAGAGGAATCACCTGGAGGAAGGCCGTCGACGTGGCCACTGCTTTAGTTGAGCGGCCCTTAACTCTAGGGGGACACGGTTGACGGGCTATCTGATAGCACAACTCAACCAGGGAAGCCACCCAATTTGACAGCCTCTGAGACGACACCGGCAAGCCCAGCTTGTCGGTGGCGTAAGAGACGAAGAGTCTGGTCGACCGTCGATAGTCTGCAGACCTGCCCTTGTAGACCCAGACGGCTCTTCTCACATCGAGGGCTCTGAGGGTTGACTCGTTCACCACAGTCGGAGAGGGAACCAGGTCTGGAAGTACAATGTCCGTATTCACATGGAACGGGGACACCACCTTAGGGAGGAAGGTGATGTCCGTCCGCAAGATGGCCCTGTCCGCTAGGAATAGCAGGTAGGGTTCGTCCACACACAGCACCGCCAGCTCGGAAGGTCGACGTGCTGAAGCAATGGCAACCAGGAAAGCCACCTTCCAAGAAAGGAGGCGTCGGTCGATGGACGACAACGGCTCGAACGGTGGGGCCGCAAGGCAGGACAGCACCAGGTCAAGGCTCCAGCCGGGCGTCGGTGGATGTACGGGAAAGCGGGTGTTGTTTACCCCTCTTAGGAATCTCTTGACCATTGGGTACTGGAACAGCGACGGGCCACCCCTCTGCTGACTCTGCCAGGTGAGCGCCGCCAGGTGTGTCTTCACTGAGGACATGGACAGCCCCCTGTTGACCAGCCCGGCCAGGAAGTCAAGGACCGCCGGGACTGAGAGCGAGAAGACGGCGCTGGAATGGGCGGTCTGGAACTTGGCGAAGCGGGCGAGGCAAGCTGAGTAAGCCTTCGACGTTGCTGGTCTGTGCGCCGCAGCCAAGATTGCCGCTACAGCCGGTGAGACGTTCGGCGCCGGAAGATTCTCCACGCTGTCAAGTGCAGGGATGGGAGGTCTGGGTGTAGAAGTAACCCCTTCTCCCGAGTCAGAAGATCTGGTCGGCGAGGGAGATGCACACAATTCCCCTCGGCCAAGTGTAGTAAGGTTGGGAATCAGACCTGCCTCGGCCAGTAGGGAGCGATGAGGATGCAGTTGGTCCCCGAGAGCTGGATCTTCTCGATGATGCGGAGAAGCAGCGGGAACGGCGGGAAGAGGTAAAAGAATCCCATCATCCAATCGAGCAGGAGTGCATCCCCGAGGCATCCCCGGTGAGCATCCGGGGCAAGCTGGGCACCGAAAACTGGCAGTTGGCTGTTTTCCGGCGATGCGAAGAGATCTGCGTCTGGGACTCCCCATTTCTGAAAGACACGGTGGAGTTTTTCTGGATGCAGCATCCATTCGTGGGACGACCAGCTGGTTCTGCTGAGCGAGTCCGCCTCCAAGTTCTCGACCCCTGGGAGATGGACGGCCCTGGGGATCACCTGGTGGCGAATACACCACTCCCACAGGCTCTGGGCTAGGGCGAGGAGTCTTCTCGAGCCCGTCCCGCCCTGTTTGTTGACGTAGTACATGGCCACTATGTTGTCTGTTCTGACCAGTACTACGTGTCCCCGGACTAGAGGGGCGAATGCCCGAAGAGTCTTGACTATGGCCAATAGCTCAAGGTAATTGATGTGGTGGAGCCTCTCCACCGCCGACCATTGGCCGTTGATCGACAGGTGTTCCGAGTGGCCTCCCCAGGCAAGTAGCAACGCATCCGTCGTTATCGTGATGGATGGGGTCGCCATGTGGAATGGTACCCCTACGCAAACGTTGGCGCTGGAAGTCCACCACTGGAGGGAGTCCTTGACCTTCTCCGGGCGGGAGAGCCTCTTTGAGTGATGCTCCCTGACTGGGTCGAAGTGGTCCAGAAACCAACGTTGTAGAGGCCTGAAGCGCAGTCTCGCTAGTGGAGTGACGGCCACCGTGGATGCCATATGGCCCAGTGCGACCTGAACCTGCTTTGCCGTAATGGACGGCCGGGTGCAGCTGTTCACCTCGTGTCGAAGCGCCTGAAATCTGACCTCTGGCAGATAGGCGAGCCGATCGATGGAGTCGAACATTGTCCCGATGAACTTGATGCTCGTAGATGGGACAAGCTGTGACTTCTCCTCGTTGAGGCGTAGGCCTAACGACGAGAGTAGTCGAAGTGTTGCTGTGACTTGTTGTTGCAGCAATCCCGGGGACTGAGCCGCCAGCAGCCAGTCGTCTAGGTAAGGGAAAATCCGGATTTTCTCCCTTCTCAAGTGCGCAGCCACGACCGACATGCACGTGGAGAATGTTCGAGGAGCCGTCCCGAGACCGAAGGGAAGGACGTTGAAGTGGTACGCCCTTCCGGCCACCTTGAAGCTCAGGAAGCGCCGGTGGGCACGTCTGATCGAGACGTGGAAGTACGCGTCCCGGAGGTCGATCGAGGCGAAGTGGTCGCCTGCCCGTAGAAGTGGAAGAATGGACGACACTGACACCATCCTGAATTTCCTCGGCAAAACGTACGCGTTTAAGTCTCTGAGGTCCAGGATGGGTCGCAGGGTACCGTCTGGCTTCGGCACGGTGAAGTATCGTGAGAAGAATGCCTCCCTCTCCTTGCCCTGCGGAAGCGGTTGTCACGATGGGCGAAGGGGGCCCAGTAAGGGGAAACGCATCTTCAGGTAACCCTTCCAAATCCTCTTCGGAATCTAGCTCTGCTGGTACAGGCCCTAATGCTAATGGAACTCCCGGTGCTGTTCCCAGTTCCCCAGGCACAAATGAGAACTGCTGTGCTACACTATCCCCCCCTCAGGGCCCCTCCGAGGCCACCCTCGAGGCTTGGGTTTGTCAGGGTACTTGCGGTGAAACCGAGCAACAATGTCCGGGGCGTGAGCATTGCGAGCCGGCATCCAGGAACGCTCTTCCGGCCCAAAACCTTTCCAGGCAATCAAATACTGCAGCTTCCGGTATCTGATGCGCGCATCCAGGATGTCCTGCACCTCAAACTCCTCCTCACCGTCCCGCATCACAGGGGGAGGGGGCGGCTGCGTCACATCAGGCCGCACCCCCTTCGCTGGGCGGAGCAAAGAACGGTGAAACACAGGGTGGATCTTCATGTCCGCTGGGAGTTGTAGTTTGAAAGCAACAGGCCCCACCTTCTCCAACACTTTGTAAGGGCCTAAAAACCACGCATCCAACTTGCGGCTGGGCCTCTGCGTAGGCAAGTTCTTGGTAGACAGCCAAACTGTGTCCCCCACAAGGATCTCCGGGCCCTCCTGGCGCCGCCGATCAGCCATCCGCTTGTAATCCGCCTTAGCCTGGTCCAATTGTGTACATAGCAAGTCTTGAAGCGCAGTGAGCTCCCGAAGCCAATCTTCTGCCTCCGGCACTTCCCCAGACGGGTCTACCGGAGGGTAGAACTGAGGATGGTGTCCATAGTTAGCAAAGAAAGGAGTCTCTTTAATGGATTCCTGCGTCGCATTGTTGTAGGCAAACTCCGCCAAGGACAACAGGGACGCCCAGTTGTTTTGCTGATAGTTGACATAGCATCGGAGGTACTGTTCCAAGGTGGCATTAACCCTTTCGGTTTGCCCGTCGGACTGGGGGTGATGAGCCGTGGACATCCGCACATCAACCCCCAGCAGCTTCTGGACAGCCTTCCAGAACTGGGAAGTGAATTGGGTGCCGCGGTCCGTCACCAAACTCTGTGGAAGCCCATGCAACCGAAACACATGTTGCACAAACAAATCCGCAGTCTCTTTAGCAGTAGGCACCCCCGCACATGGGATGAAGTGTCCCATCTTGGTGAGACAGTCCACCACGACCAGGATCGTGGTGAAACCCTTGGACTTGGGCAGGTCAGTGATGAAATCGGCCGAGATCATCTTCCAGGGAGCGGAGGGGGTCGGAAGCGGCTGGAGCAAACCGGCCGGCTTGCCCCCCTGATTCTTAGCCCGCTGACACACAGGGCAAGAGCCCACATAGTCCTCCACATCCCTCCGCACTTTAAGCCACCAAAAATCCCGTAGCACCAACTGAAGGGTCTTGAATAGCCCAAAATGCCCTGCGGCCCGGATATCATGGCAAAGTTTGAGAATGTCCGCCCGCTCTGGCCCAGAGGAAACATAGACAGATTCACGATGGTAGAGCACCCCATTCTTTACCTGGAAAGGGGCGTGCACCCCCTTGGCCAGCTGCTCCTGCACCCAAGGGTCAGTCCGTTGGCGTGCCTGGACCCGGTCACTCAGAGGTCTCTTGTCCCCAGGGGCCGGCGGGGCCACCGGAGGGTTTACAGGGGCCGCCCGAGCAGCCACAAAGTTCTCCGCTTTAAGCAAACGGGCCTCTGAAAGCCCCTCTCCTCCACGAACATACTTCGGCTTCCGAGACAGAGCATCCGCTTGCTTGGTCTGCTTGGGGGTCACATAATGGATGCGGAAATTGAATTGCTCAAAGAACAGGGACCATCTCTGTTGTCTCTGGTTCAATTTGCGCTGGGTCTTTAAGTGTTCCAAATTCCGGTGGTCAGTGTGAACTTCCACCGGGAATTTGCCCCCTTCGAGGAGGTGTCGCCAGACTTCAAAGGCGACCTTGATGGCCAGGAGCTCCTTCTCCCAAATGGTATAGTTCTTTTCCGGAGCCGTGAGCTGCCGGGAGTAATAGGCACAGGGCAACAAGTCCGTCCCCTGTAACAGGATTGCTCCCACGGCAACATCCGAAGCGTCAGTCTGCACGATGAAAGGGGTGCGGGGGTTGGGATGCTGCAGAAGCGGCTGGGTGGTGAACAGCTGCTTTAACTTGCGGAACCCCACATCCGCCTCCGGTGTCCACCGGAACGGCACCTTTCCCCGCAGGCACTGGGTGATAGGATCAGCCCACTTGGCAAAGTCAGGAATGAACTTTCTGTAGTAGTTGGCAAAGCCCAGGAATCTTTGAATGTCTTTCTTGCTGGCTGGAGCCGTCCAGTCAACCACAGCTTGAACCTTGGTGTCGTCCATGGCGATGCCCGTAGGTGAGATACGGTAGCCCAGAAAGTCCACCTCCTGCAGATCAAAAGCACATTTCTCCAGCTTAGCATAGAGCCCATGAGCTCTCAGTCTCTGGAGCACTTCCTTGACACGGAGGTCGTGGGTCGCCTGATCCGGAGAAAAAATCAGCAGGTCATCTAGGTAGACTGCCAGATAACAATCCAAGAGGTCTCGGAAAATGTCATTCATGAAATGTTGAAAACAGGCTGGGGCGTTGCACAAATCGAATCCCATCACCAGGTATTCGAAACTGCCCCACTTGGTCTGGAAAGCTGTCTTCCACTCGTCGCCCTGACGAATTCGCACAAGATTATAAGCACCTCTCAAATCCAGTTTAGTGAACACCTTGGCGCCCCGCATCCGTTCCAACAGCTCGGGGATTAGGGGGAGGGGGTAGCGGTTCCGAATCGTGATCTTGTTGAGCTCCCGATAGTCATTACAGAGCTGCAGCTCCCCCGATTTCTTCTTGACAAACAGGATGGGCGCCCCGGCCGGGGACTGAGAAGGCCGAATGAAGCCCTTCCGCAGATTCTCATCCAGGAACTCTCGGAGAGCCTGTTGCTCTGGTTCCGAGAGAGGGTAGAGTCTCCCCCGCGGGATAGGGGCCCCCGGTTGCAATTCAATGGCACAATCATAGGGCCGGTGTGGAGGCAAGCGTTCCGCCTCCTTCTCACTGAAGACGTCCCAAAACCCGGCATACTTCTTGGGCAAGGTGGCAGCGTGTTCCACCTCTTGAGCCTGGCAAGCCCGGGCCGTCATGCAGTGGCTCTGGCAATGGTCGGAAGAAAAAATTAACTGTCTCTTGGCCCAGGAGATCTGTGGATCGTGGAGGGAGAGCCACACAATGCCCAGGACGATAGGGAAATCCGGTAACTTGGTCAACAGGAAGGAAATGTCCTCTTTGTGGGAACTGGTCCACATTTTGGTAGGGGCTGTATAGTGAGTCACGGCCCCAGTCTTAAGCGTTCGCCCATCAATGGTTTGCACACCTCGGGCTCTTGGAGTTCAAGAAATTGTAATCCAGCAGACTTGGCATAGTCTGTATCAATGAAGTTATTGGTAGCCCCTGAGTCGATCATGGCATGGACCATCATCGGCCCCTTCTCTGGCGACCACAGGGTAACCATCACTAAGAACAATTGTCCAGTCTTGGGTTCAGGGGGAAGATGAGCGACGTCGGCCGAGTGAGCGAACCCTCTTACACCCGGCCGGGCCCTTCCCCCGTCGCCTGAATGGTTTCTTCGGCCTCCGGGGCCCCTCCAAGGGCGGCCGAAGCCTGAGGAGCCTTTCCCCGTGGCTTCTGGGGACATTCTCTAGCAAAATGTCCAGCTCCTCCGCAATACCAGCATAGATTTAGACGTTGACGGCGTGCTTTTTCCGCCGAATCCACCTTAGGGCGCACCGTCCCAAGCTGCATGGGCTCCGGCTCATCCATGGGGTGGGGCGTCGGGGCAAACTGTCGGGGCAGGAACTGACTGGCCCCCGACTCCTTCCTCGCCACCGGTTTTTCCACCGCCCCTTTGTCCCAACGCCTCCGGGTCTGTAAACTCGCTTCCACTCGTAAGCTCAAGGTGATTGCCGCCTCCAGGTCCGCGGGACGGCCATGTCCTCTCAACATCTCCTGTTGCATCTCGGATGACAACCCTTTGATGTACTGGTAGCGGAGGGCAGAGGGGTTCCAATCCACCTGGCCGGCCAGCACACGGAAACGGGAAATATACTGGGACAGGGACAGGTCCCTCATCGATAGCCGGTCTAAATCCCGCTCGACTAACTCCGCATTCACTGGGGCTCCCCAGGTCGCCCTGATGGCGTTTAAAAAGTCTCTCAACGTGGCCATCTGGGGAGACCTGGCCCGAAGCAATGTCGTCGCCCACACTGCCGCCGTTCCTTCCAACAAGTTGTAGACGAAGCCCACCTGGGCCCGATCGTTGTCAAACTCGTTGGGCCGCAGCTCCAGGTATATTTCCACTTGGCCGATGAACACCTCAACCAGAGCCGGATTGCCTCCGAAGCGTGCAGGCGTGAATACTCCGGGGTGCCGTCCGGCCCTGGTCCTTAGTTCCCCCAGTTCCTGCTGCAACGCGGCCACTTGGGCATCCGACAGCTGAGCCATGGCGGCAACGTTCTTGGCGCGTTTCCTGCGGCGTCCCGTGGTGTGAAAAAGGGGTTCTTGGGTGCTTCGGCCAACTGTCATGATGCACGGACTTGACCGGCCCCTTAATCACACACACAGAGACGGACCAAAGGCTAACTACTTTATTGAATATAAAACAGTTCAAAAGGTAAATTGTCCATAAGAATAGCAATGTAATCCAAATTGCTTGAAGCAATCAATGTCCAAAACGGCTTGGCAAAATAATCCAAAAGGCTTAAGCAAGGCTCCGCGCAGCAATGCGGATTCAGGAACAAAGCAAGAACAAACAAGGCAAGACTTGGTGGCCACTAGCCAACTTAGCTCCGTAGACCCACTTCGCTAACACATCTGCTCAGAAGAGATGTGGCCGAAGCACTGGGGATTGTTTCCCACGGATGCTCTACTTAATCTTTCGGCCGAGGTCCCGCCGCTCTAGGCCCTGTCTTCTCCAGTCCCTGCTGACGGACCTCGGCCTGTCTAGGCTACGGTGCCATCCCCTTCTCCTAGACTCGATGCTACTTCTCCTATCAAAGGTTTGACCTTGCCTCTCAGCAGCCGGGCCTCTATCAGCATGAGAGCTGTCCTCCCTAGAATCTTCCCAGCCGCTTTCTTCCATGTTTTCACTTAGAAACTCCTGCGAACCTCTCCCCCCCGGGTGTTCATAACTTCCGCTATCACTAGACTCCATTTGCACCTGGTTATCTATGTCTTCATACGGGTCAGGCCAACCTTCATCCCAAGCCAAGCTTTCGGTGGGCGAAGGGGGCCCAGTAAGGGGAAAAGCATCTTCAGGTAACCCTTCCAAATCCTCTTCGGAATCTAGCTCTGCTGGTACAGGCCCTAATGCTAATGGAACTCCCGGTGCTGTTCCCAGTTCCCCAGGCACAAATGAGAACTGCTGTGCTACAGCGGTGATATTGCTCCCTTTTGAAGCAAGCTGTCGACCTCCCTCAAGATCACCTCGGACGGCTCCGTCTCGACTATGAACCCCGTTGGTGGGAGCTCGTCGAATTCCAAGGCATAGCCGTCTTCGACAATCCGGAGAACCCATGCATCTGAGGTGATGCGTCGTCAAGCACCGATGAAGTGGGTCAGGCGGTCTCTGAACGGCGGATGAGATGGTAGAGGTCGAAGGATGGGAGGAGGCATGATTGTGGCAGCGGTACCTAGCGAGGAGGCGGTGTCGTCCTTCGCCCCGTCAAACACGGCGTTTTGACTGTCCGTTCCCTGTGTTCTGACGTGGCCTCGACTTGTTGCCGTGGCGAGGGCGGTTGTTCTGTTGCTGCTGCTGCTGCCTCGGCTGCTGCTGTTGCTGCTGCTGAGGGGCCGCGTATGGTCGTGGGGACTGGCGGTATTATGACCTGGGCTGGTACTTCGCCCGCTGGTAGTACCGGGCCCTGGGTTGCACCGGTGGTCGGTCCAATTTGGCCGTCAGGACCTTGAAGTCATGGTTGGCCTTCAGCTTGTCGTCCATGCCCGCATAGAAGAGTCCCTGGGCATCGAACGGCAGATCCTCGATGACCTTTCGGGAATTGGAGGACAACCCCAACGACTTTAGCCACGCGTGTCTCCTGATGGCGACACCGTGGGCCAGCAGCTTTCCCGAGGTGTCCCCAGTGTGGCGGGACATCAGGATCTGGTGGTGTGCTAGCGCCTGAGCCTCTTGGGAGATGGAGGTCAGTGCAGCCTGTTGTTCCTGGGAGAGATCCTGGAAAAAGGGTTGGGCCCTTTCCCAGAGGATCTGGTGGTAGGCTCCCATGCACGCCCCGTAGTTGGCCATCTTCGTCAGAAGAAGTCCAGCTCGGTATATTTTTCTGCCGACCGCGTCGAATCTCTTTCCCTCCTGGTCAGAGGGGGCTGTGGACTCTCTGCCTGAAGACTGGGAGGAGGTGACGATCATCGAGTTGGGTGTCGGATGATCGTGAAGCCACTCCTTCTCCCTCTCGTCGATCTTGTACCACGCCTCGATACGCCCTGACGTGGGTGGAATGGACGACGGGGTCTTCCACGATGCCTTCACCACCTCTTCCAAGGGTTCTAGCATGGGAAGATGTGGCTGGGCAGAGTCCTCGACCTGTACCCTGCTGAAGACAGGGCAGGCGCTGGATCTTTTGGGCACATAAGTTTGTATGCCCAAAGATCTTGCCATCCAACCAACTTGTTCACCGAAGGCTCTTGCGGAGTCTGTCGGTGACGAGGATGGTTCCAGCTCACAGTCTCTGTGCGAGGGTGTCCGGTGCATGGCGACCGACAAGAAGGACCCCGACATCACCGATCGCAGGGCTTCGCCCTCCTCAACCTCCTCTTCCAATAGTGGTCTAACCACTTCCGGTCCCACCGGAAGTGGCGCCGCCGGTGTTGTTCTCGACGTGGATGGAACTGCGGTCACCACCGTCGATGCAGGGGGAGGCTTTTTTGAAGCTGGGGCCATGGCGAGCCGTGTTGTCTGCCTGCCCTTCTCGGGAGACGTCACAAAAAGTTGACGAACCGAGGGTTGAGCCGGGGGAACTCTGACGACTGTCTGTACTGAGTCTCCTGGTGAGATGGTCTGCTGCTCTACCCCTGTCTCCACAGCGAGAACAGGGGCAGGCGGGGAATCAGGACATGACGCCGATGAAGATGAAGTCAGAGTCCTGCGTCTCTTTGGAGATGGGGGTCTCGAGGCTGCGGCCTCCAGAGACTTGCCCGGAGTCACAGGAACCAGGCCTCTGGTCTGGGCTCCACGGGCTTCTTCACTCGACCTCATGAACGCTATTTCCATAGCACTGTTGGAGGGAGTTCTCGAAATGGCCGACCTCTGGGAGAGGCCTGACGCCATTGAGCTCGCCGACGATCGGCGGGGTGGAGGCAGCTGAACCGTCTCTGTCATCACGGTGCAGGGCGTCTTTGGCGCCGAAGTCTTCGATGAGACAGACTTCGTGCCCTTCTCCTTCCGTGGACGCTTCTTCCCAGCCAGGTGAGCGGTCGACACGGTGGGGGCCGGAGCAGCCGCCCCGGTCCCCAAGGAGGTAGATCGGACAGCCGTTGCTATCTCTAGAGGGCCGAGAGCACGCTCCGTCAGGTAGGCCTGAAGCCTCCGGGCTCTCGCTTTTCTGGTCTGCGACGAGAAGGCCTGGCAGTGCCGGCAGACAGGAACAACGTGTCCCTCTCCGAGACACCGAAGGCACTTCGAGTGACTGTCGCAGTCCGGGATATTGCCACCGCAGGATAAACACTTTTTGAAGCTGGTTGTGGACATACTATGCTCACACAACCAGCCGAATTTCCGAAGTTGCCCAAGTGGCGGAAAACAAAGGAATGGGGTGGGCGCGCATGGAGGCGCCTTTTATGCCCTCCGGGCCGGCTGGGCGGAGCTACCGCCAAAACTTTTCAAGCTGGGAAAGTTTCCGTTGGAAGCCCGCACTGGCGCGCAAACTTCATAAGTGTGCATTCACAGAGCCCTCGAAGAAGAAACATCTTTACTGTTCAAGAACAAATTAAGCATCATATTCTTGTTTTATTTCACCTGAAGAGTTCATGTGTTTTCTTGAACATCATAGCAAGGAGGTGGCCTATGGATCAATAAATGGTGGCAGCAAAAATACCCTTAGTAATAAATTGGTGGCAGCAAAGAATTATATAACATCGTATTTGTAATAATAAATATAATAGATATAGTAGTGGCATTCCCCTGTCCTGCCTTGTGTGTGTGTGTTCCCTTGGCTGCTGGCTCCATTTCTCTTTGCAGGGTACCTTGGCACCATTTGGTTGAAGGGTGGGGTTCTAGAATGGCTTCTTTGGGGCCTGGGAGTTGGAAAGGGGCCTGTCCTTGGGGCTGACATGGGAGTTTACTTTCCCTTTTTGAGTCATGGGGCTTAAAGGAGGGGGGGGGGACTCCCTAGGTCTGCCTTCCAAAATGCAACCATCTGGAGTGAGCAGCCCATAAGACTGGATTGTCCTCAAAGCCAGGTGTTTTCACCCAAGATAAGACTAGGGATGGCTGTTACACGTAGATACCTGCCCCTGATAAACAGCAGTGTGACAGAACTTCTTTGCCCTTCTTTCTTTCCTCCTATTTTCAGAGTTGTTTAAAATCAGTTTTCTCTTCCCAACTGGAGCAAATCTTGGGGTGAATGGGGAGCTGTGGTAGAAATAATACACCCCCCCCTTCCTGCTTTCACTGGATTGTGCCAATGGATCTCCTACTTCTATACCTTAAAAATAATTTCCTTCTGCATAGTTGCATACTTAGTTCTCTCAAACCAAAACGATGAGATGTGTGCAAGCCTTTAATTACACACTGATTTCCGTTCATTCCAGTCTCTCAAAACTGGATGTGTTTTTCCAGAGACCATCTGTGAAACATTACTAATATTAAAATTAAGGTATAAAAAATAGCATGGGTAGAATGCATCTTCTCCCTCAGTTATTTCCTTATTTTTAGAATTACATATTATTTTCTTCTTTTCTCCACACATTATTTTTAAAGACACAAAATCGTAGTGGAAAATATGTAACTCTTATGCTGCTTCAGGATAAATTTCTTATTTGCACTGAAGTGCTGCCGTGGCCACATATATCTCACTCTAGAGATAAGACCAAGCTGGAGGACAGTATGCATCAGCTTCCAGCCCCAAGGAATATCTATCTTTAGGCTAATATTTGAATACATTAATAATATTATAATATATTAGGTCATTATAAGAATGCTAGTCTCTGTTATGCTATTTGAAATGTACATTCTTTTTGTTTCACAGGTTTTGACAGAAATGACATTTTAGAGCCAAACTTTTTGGCTGGCTCCCTCATTAAGCCTAATGTGCAAGATGAACATATTGGGTTTCTATTAAATACTGTACTGTGCAAATTATAACTGCCATGCTAAGTTTATGTTAAATATTTAAGATGCAAGATACTGCTTAAGTTTGGTTAATCTCAACAACATTTAAGATAATCAGTTTTCCATTACAGTATTTTGTATTATAGTGGAATAAAGAATTGAATATGGGAAACTTTCCAGACATCAATAAATGACATTTGATGTAGTAAAATTGGATATGGCAAAGCACACACACACACACACACACACAATTGGATAACAACAGCATAGTAAATGACTGACTCCACCCTCTCATGACAAAGACAAACAAAATGACTACAAACAAAATTCTTATAAACCTATTTAATAGGTTTATTCAATTGAACTTATTACATTCATATTGCTCCAGTAATATGGAGACTGCAGCGCAATACACGTAGCCATATGTAAGAATAAAAACAGATTTTCTCTACAAACTCACCTTTTTTCTCCTTTGTACCATTCAAAAGCAGGGGAGGGAACACCTGCACTTTCGCATCGTATGAATCCAGGCCCTCCAAGCGTCACTCCACTGGATTTTATTTCCTGAATTGTTGGTGAAACTTTAAGGAAAGAAAAACATTATAAATGAAATGCATTATAAAGTCAGGTAAAACAGGTTGTTCAGATTTATGCTTTTAAGTAATACTGTATAGTATTATGTATTTGTTTAAATGTACAGTATTATTCAAAATATTGAAATAAAACAATAATTTCATCTGTCTGTTATTTCATGCTTCTTTGTATCCCATTTTGTATACATTATCTTGTGGCTCTCTTTCACAATGAGTGAGAAACCTTTGAACCTCCAGATGTTTATGTTACCTTACCTGGAGTTGATGTTATCTAGATGGCAAAACCCTACCTTACAATAGGGATCTCATTACATGGAGATTGAGAAGCTGGGGGAGAGCAGGGGAAACTGTGGGCCAGCATAACACTATATTCCCTTACTGTTATGGGTCATGGGATTCCTTCCCACAATTTTTCCCACTGTCACCAGCATCCTCCCGCTACTTCCCAAGCTGGAGCCCAACAGAGCCCTCCTGGAAGTAGCCCTGTGTCATCCGATGGGTTCTGGAGGACTCCACGCCAGCATGCCAGCAGCACAGAGAAGCACAGAGAAGAAGCTTCTTGACCTTCATGTGATGAGGTCATAACATTGTAAGGTAGATCAGTGTTAATATTTTCATACTGGAGAGATGGGGAGCTTAGCTTGAGAAAGTGAGTTGCTAAATTTGTCACTAAATAAGTAAAGAGGAAATTCAACCCAAGACCCCAACTCTCCCCTTCCCGCTTAGTCTCGTAGCCATTATGCTATATCTCCTAAAATTTGACTCTAGACCTTCTGAATTGCAGTGCGGTGACAATCTATCAACATAACAGGATCTCAAACAGAAACCACAATTGTGGAAAAATATTGTTATTAAAGACCAAAATATTGGCATTCAGAGAATTTAGCATTTGTACCCCTCCACGTGTACCTGCAATTTCTCACTATAACCTCTGTTGGCTAGGAACGTATGGAACTATAGGCTAAGGACATCTGGAAGCTTACAAGAGCCCATCCTCTTTAAGCAGATACACAAGTGACAATCACATGCATCAGTTCTGAACATTCCTGCAAACATGGTATCACAGGAAATGCTTATTATAATTCAAGGATAAAGTGCCAATGACACAAGTATCTAAAGAAACCAGGTGAGCTCGCCCTGGTTGCATGGCTGCCTCCTCCCTCCCACTCAGGGAAAAGCTGGGTCTCAAGGTCATGGCTTGCGCTGCAGCCTTGGACCCTGAGTTGGGTATTGGGGGTTGGGTTTTTTGCGCTCCCTGGAGCCCCTATCCTCCCAGGCACTGTTGGTAGGTATGGGGTTGGGATCAACTGAGTGGTTAGTTGATTACAGAGTACCATGCAGGAATCAACTGTTGATTCCTGAGTGGTCACTCTGGAATCAACAGTTTGTTGCATTCGGGGAACTGGGTTTCTCACCCATTTAAGCTGAGGAGTAGATCTTGGACGGCCACTGCCTCAGCTTATTCCACACCAAGTTCATGCCCTTTAATTTGGTTGCCAGGTCACTTAGAGGTTGATTCATAACATTAATAAATTTGTCCATAGTTTATCCCACCTAGTTGTGTTGACTCATTATTTTGGTGGTTGGGAGCAATACAATATTTAAAATGAAGAACAGTTTTAACCAACATAAACCTACAAGTATATCAATGGGAAGTGTGGGCCTGCTTTTGGCTGATGAGATAGTCAAGTTAATTAGGGTTATTGTTGTTTCAGACTTAGGGCGACCCTAAGGCTAAAGTTTAGGGCAGGTGCCAAGTAAATGACCTTGGAGGGCTGCATCCAACCCACAGGTCTTGGTTTGGAGACCCCTGCTCTAGGGAATAGTGAATAGGAAAGAGTTTATTTTATTTCTAATTTCTAATCAAGAAATAAAAATCTACTTTCTGAAGACATTACATAACACAAAGTAATCATTTTCCATTATGCAGTATAGTCATAGGAATATAGAGACCTACTTCACACCATCAGATTATTGCTGTTTAGCTTTGTATTGTTTGTATTGACAATGGTTCTCCAGAGTTTCAGACAGCTTGTCAAAAATGTTGAGTATTAAAACTGGGACCTTTCAAACACAAAGTGTGCAATCTATCATTGAACAGAAGCCCTTCCACATAAAATGATTGAACTAATCAAGCAACAGAAAATACTGCATTTATTTTCTTGGAGTTGATAGACGAAAATTGCTCTGATTATTTTTAAAGCCCAAATTTTGGAACATATATTTCAGTAAGGTGGTGGTGGTGGTGGTGGTGGGGGAGATACATATTTATTTTAGCTAAATTAATTGTGAAATGTAATTTATGTGCATTGCAAAACATATAGGAGCACTACTCAGCTTAAAAAAAAATTTCATTTTCCAAGCTACATTGCATCTCACCAAAGGCTCCTAAATAAGCTCTTCAGCCATGGAATCAGGGGACAGGTCTTGTCCTGGATTGGAACCTGGCTAAACTGTAGGAAACAAAGGGTGGTAATAAATGGACACTTCTCTGGGTGGAAAGAGGTGAGAAGTGGCGTACCCCAAGGTTCAGTTTTAGGACCGTTACTTTTTAATTTATTCATAAACGATCTGGATGTAGATGTAAATTGTGAGGTAGCAAAGTTTGCAGATGACACTAAACTGTTCAGGGTAGTTAAAAATGAAACTGACTGTAAAGAGCTCCAGAAAGATCTCTCGAAATTGAGTGAATGGGCAACAAAGTGGCAAATGCATTTTAACCTAAACAAGTGTAAAGTCATGCACATCGGGGAAAAGAACCCCAAATACACTTATCAACTGATGGGATCAAAGCTTTCTGAGACAAACCAGGAAAGGGATCTTGGGGTTTTGGTGGACAGCTCAATGAAGGTGTCAACCCAGTGCGCTGCAGCAGTGAAAAAGCAAATTCTATGCTTGGCATGATCAGGAAGGGAATCGAAAATAGGTCGGCAAATGTTGTATTGCCTCTCTACAAATCTATGGTGAGGCCACATCTGGAGTACTGTGTACAATTCTGGTCACCGCACCTCAAGAAGGATATAACGGAACTGGAAAAGGTACAAAGAAGGGCAACAAATATGATCCAAGGGATGGAGCAGCTCCCTTATGAAACCAGGTTGCAACGCCTTGGTCTTTTCAGCCTTGAAAGACGGCGTTTAAGAGGTGACTTGATTGAAGTGTATAAAATCATGCATGGGATAGAAAAGGTGAATAAAGAAAATTATTTTCTCTGTCACACAATACTAGGACTAGGGGCACTCCCTAAAGCTCCAAGGTAGGAAAGTTAGGACTAATAAAGGGAAATATTTCTTCACCCAGAGGGTCATTGGGTTATGGAACTCACTTCCAGAGGAGGTTGTGACAGCTGTCAGCCTGGACAGCTTCAAGGCAGGATTAGACAGATTCATGGATACCAAGGGAATCAGTAGCTACTGAAATGGACATCCAAGTGCCACCTCTGTGTTGATGGAGGCAGGCAGGATTTTCCCGGGTACTGGTTGTGGGGGTCGGGAGCAGGTGAGGGTTTTGCCCTCCTTTCTGCTAGAGATCCCTGTGTACAACTAGTGGGCCACTGTGTGACACAGAATGCTGGACTAGATGGGCTGAGGCCCGATTCAGCATGGCTCTTCTTATGTTCTTATGTTCTTAATATTGGTACAGATGTATGACCATATTTCTCATATTTCTCATTCATTCATAATCACACCCATCTTTCTGCTTGTCATATAAAGACACTATCATATTTTATTATTCCAACTACAGTGTAGTCAAAGAAGGAAAGTCAGTCAATCTTGCCATACTTTTGATGGGTTTACTGGAACACCATCAAGTAAATTATTTGCAAACTCTTTAAAAATGTGTAAACAGGAAGAAAATCAGCCAAACAAGCATTTGAACAACTATGAACTGACATACATATTGTTTACACTAGGGTGACTACTTGTGAGAAAATACAGGCCGAGGATAACCAAGTACAGAATCGGTGTGGATCGATGATTTCAGTGCTGAACTAGGAATCAGAGTCAAATCTCTATTCAGCTGTGCCACACTCCTTTGGCTTTAGAGGAAGGCAATGACAAACCATTTTGGAATAAATCTTGCACAGAAAACAGTGCACTATAATAAGATCTCTGTAAAGTGGAGATAACGAGCCAGTCTGATGTAGTGCATTTATTTATTTATTTATTTCAAACATCTGTATCCTCTCTTTCTCAACCCGAGAGGGGACTCAGAGCGGCTTACAACTGGCAACCATTAGATGCCAACAAACAATTGCAATACAGACAGTTTGACATTAAATAAAACAAAAGGTTATAAAATACATTAAAATTTTGACCATTAAAATTAAACACAACCAAGCCTAAGTCCCCAAATCCAAATCATAAGTCAGAGTTCCAGTCCAAGTCTATTCATTGACAGTTTTCATAAGTCATTACAGTTGCTGATTGGTCGGCTGCCCAAATGCTTGGTCCCAAAGCCAAGATTTAAGCTTTTTCTAAAGAAGAGGACTCGCCCTGATTGCACTGGTGAGTGTGTTCTATAGACGGGGGGGCCACCACTGAGAAGGCCCTGTTTTTCATCCCCGCCAAACATGCTTGCAAGGGCGGTGGGATTGAGAGCAAGGCCTCCCCTGACTATCATAAACTCCAAGGTGAATCATAGAGGGAGATATATTTAGGCAAGTAAGCTAGGCCGGAACCGTATAGGGCTTTATAGGTCAAGACCAGCACTTTGAATTGTGCTCGGAAATGTCCAGCAGTCAGTGGAGCTGTTGCAGCAGGGGGGTCTACATAAGTTTACAACCCTGGAGACCAGATTTTAATTCTCTACACAGCCATGAAAACCCACTTGGGTGTGTCACATGCACTCATCCCCAAAAATCTTATGATTTGTTCACATTAATTTGGCTAAAAATGGGAAATGACTTGAAGGCACACAACAATAAAGTTTGGAATTGACTTGAAGACACATAACATATAACATTGCACTATGTGGACATTGCCAACTGATTGGGTGCTTTGAGACATTTTGTTCAACAGAATAGTTGAGATGATCAAAAACACATTTTGATACAGATATTTAGAAAAACCAAATGCCACAGTTCAGGTATTTAGTCATATTAAGTGGCATAAAGGGTTAGTGCCATCTAGTAGCCAGGATGTCAAACTAGGGCAGTCTCATTTATCTGTGAAAGTGTCGTAGTCATCATCTTTAAGTTAATGTTTTTTCCATAGGTTTGTTAAAACAGATGGTTAAAACTCTGTTCTGAGGATAAAACAGAACAATATTGGGGTGAGACTTGGGGCAGCAAAGTTCTAGTCTCCAGGGTCCCATGAAACCGGCTTGGTGACCTTAGGCCAGATATTCTGTCTTGGGCCCTCTTATCTCACATGATTATTGTGAACATGAAATGGGGGAGAGTGACATTGAAGGGACTCATAGGAAAAAGCAAGATTTAAATGCAATACATTTTTTTAAAAAAATAGTTAAAACAAAGTTCAAAAGAGAAAACAAGATGCCTTAATTTTTCATTCCATGGATATGAGCACTGTGGATTTAAAATAAGTACAAAAAACATAATTTGAACATTTTCACATTTGAATCAATTCTACCTTCTCACCATTTAACAGACAACTCCATATCTGTATGCTTGTCTGCTATGCCCTGCCTCATGAACAGAGGAAGAATTATTTATTTATTTTATTTCAGGATTTTACAGACAATGCCCGAGGGGGATTTTTGCAGTCAAAAGATGCCACATTGTTGGAGGATACAGACAATGCCCATTTTTGGTCAAAAGATATTTAGCCGCCTTTGCTCCTTCTATTTTTATCAGTTTTATACTAATTTATGCAATGCTTTTGATACAAAATAAATAACCATTTAAAAACTCTGTACTGTACTATAGTTACAAGAAACAGTACCCCTGTTTTCCCCACAGCTTAACATTGTACTTCAAATTGCAAAAAGAAGGAACACTACAACAATGTGAGCTAAGGAAAGAGGGAGAGAAAGAAAAAAAAGGCAGAACATGAAGTTTAAATTTATATTTACAAGCATGAGATGATGCTCTGATTCTGGAAAACTTCCTAGACTTGTACCATTATTTTCATTTGGTGCTCATAGTGAGCACCAAATGAAATTCTAGACTATATATTTTTGTACCTTGACCAATGTACATTCAGATCATTTTAGATTATTCCATATCTTTATAAATGATGTAGTAGCTTGTGTGATAAATCTGAATCCAGGGTGTACACTGGATTGCAGTAGCATTCTGAGAAGTACATGGTAAACCATAAATAGCAGATCTGTTTAGAAAATGTGGTAGAAAATACTAGGATTTTATGATGCAGAACTGTTTGAAGGCTGAGAAGAGCTAATATTAACTATTTACTTTAATGGCAAGTCATCAAAGACTCACATGCTAAATGACTTTAGGAGTATAGCTAAATTTCTGAGTAGATTATTGGTAATGTAGCAGGCTAGCAATTTGGGATCCCTGCTGCTTCCTCAGCTATTGGAGACTTGGAATAATTCTGGATGAAATTACACCTGAAAATATCTACTAGTTTATGATTATTTTTGCTTGTTTGTTTTAAAAAAGAATTGAGGGAAGAAAACGTGCGAGCTGAGTTATGACACGCTTTTCTGTAAGTTTCAAGGAATAGCTGTTTTATGAATAGCATGAAGCTGCACTTCTAAAGTTAAGATTTCCAACTTCTTTATGGCAGCAGGGCTCCTGTCCCTTCTAAATAAACAAATAAATTAAACATCTGTGAGAAGCAGGAAAACAGCAGGTGGTGTTTTCCTCACTACTTCACATGCTGAAGTTATGGTCATCATGCAATAATACTACAAACAAAAGCCATACCACAAACTTGAGAACAACACTCTCTCCAGGAAGGAAACATTCTGAAATAAAGCAGCAGTGTATTAGATCTGCTGGACAGTGGGCGATCCCCAGACTTCTTTAAAAAATTCCTTTCTGGTGGGGTTGAAGTAGAATTGAAGAGTTAAACTTCTCTTGAAATATGTTTGCTCCAGAGTTGCATGCTGAAATAGGGAAAAACGTTTTTTTTCCAAATTATAGCCCTGGCATTTTGGATGCAATCTTGAAAGTGGCAGTAAAGGGGTTCTCTGTTGTTTACGATTAGTTGCTTGGATCAAGATTCAAGATGGATAAAATTTTTTTTTTAATACATTCAATATTTTCCAAGACTCCACAGTTTAAAGCATTGGCTGGAATCCTGTTGGGCAATTACAAATAACCTAAAGTTGAACATTCATGACTATTTCATGTTCGCAGTCCCTATATGATCATTAGTTCAGAGGCTGTGCAGAGACAGTGAACCCCCCCACCCCTAATACCAAATTTTCCACTTTCTGAGAAGTAGCTGCTATGATGGAGCAGGTAGGCCCTTTAGTCAGCTGATTCCCAATCAACAAAGAAACAGATTCCCATCAATTGGAGCATTGGATTCCTGCTAAGTTGAAACTAGAGAGGGTAATGATGAGATTTACTGAGAACCACTGTAATGACAATTTTTACACATACATAAATCCCTATTTTACACATACATAAATCATAAACTTGGCTGTTTGGCCAGTACTGCACCACCTGATGTCTGTCAAGAAGTAGCAATGAAAGGACCAAGGCATTGACATCTCCAACCCATCCTCTGTTCGGATATCAGCAAGCCAATGCCTTAAATCAAGAAATAGCTTCCTAAGATCCACAAAGACATTTACAAGAACATTTCAGCAAGTGAGAGTCCAAAAGTAGCAGACTAAAACCCAGGAACTCAATCCATGGCTGATACCAGATGAGAAACTTCCCCCTGGGCACACAGAAGACTGGGTGACTTGGAAGGTGCTGAAGAGACTGTCCTCTGGCACCACAAAATGCAGAGCCAACCTTAAGAAATGGGGCCACAAAGTGGAGTTCACGACATGTGAATGTGGAGAAGAGCAAACCACAGGTTACCTACTACAATATGGCCTGAGCTCTACCACATGCACAATGGAGGACCTTCTCATGGCAACACTTCTGGTCAAAGGAAATATAGTATAATGCTAAGTTTTTAACTTTGTGCCTTTTAAAATGTTTTATAACTATACCTTCAATTTGCTTCCGACATGATAAATAAATAAAATAAATAAGCCCTATTCAATCCATTGTTAACTGCCTCTCACACTGGTAATCTATGTGTAGGAATAAAAATTATGAATAAAACTGAAAAAAGAAGGGTTTCTGGAATTTCCCTTTACTAGATATAGTGGGGGCAAAACCGTTAACGCCATTTGAAAATTTAAAAACAGGGCTGAAAGGACAATAAATGCTGCCCACTATTGACTGATATCAAAGTTGAATCCAGGAAGGTAATTTTCATGCATGAGGCAGAAAATCCCAAGAGCACTTTGGCCTACTCCTAGCAGCAAAAAATAGAAAAGCCACTAGTTTAATAACTGTTTGCTGCCTTTCAGTAACAGTCCACTTTGGTTGGTGTAGACTGAATCAGTTCCTTAGATGTGAAATGCCTCACAGTACTGATTCTGATGGAGCAAGGTCGCCTTAATGCCTTGCCTTGAAACACCTAAATTAATTCAGTCTGTGCCCTCACTTTGGGCCTGTGGGACAGTTGTCCCCACTGCTACCCCATACTTCTCCAGGCTTGGGCAGCCTTGGGATATGGGATGGCAGCCACCTTCCAACCATCCTCAGTGTGGCGGCAATTTCCAGCTGCAATATGGGTCCTCCCTGTCAGCTGTTACCTGCTGTGATGTCTGATGGGGTGATGGGAAGTTCTGGAAAGGAAGAGGGGAGAGGAGGGGGTTCCTCCTCTCCCCCTTCTCTTGGTCCCCCCATCACTCCAGCAACCAACACTGTAGGTGATGGTTGACAGGTAGGTCTTGTGTCACTGTGAAGACTGCCTTGACATAGAGAGGGCCAGGAAGGCCACAGTGTCAAAATACATTCAGTGCCACAGGGTGGTGGGGATTCCTTCTCATTTCTGCAGCAGCTATGTGGCCAATACCTAAGGACAACCCGGTGTACAACATGCTGGATTGGCTCCAGGGTATTGGTCAGTGTAAATCCGCCTAAAAGCAGGGCCAACTCTGTTGTTTACAAAGTGTGACGTAAGTACAGAAAATGTGTGTTACTTAACTGTGAAAGAAGATTAATAAAACTGTAAAACAATCAAAATGAAAACAAATCAGATATAGTTATCTTTTACCCACATGCTGAGCAGAGTCAAAAACATATTATATTTTCTCTAATAATATTTGAAGATTTGTTTGGCAGTCCTATATAATCCCCAAAGGCAGATTGAACCAACCCATTTTCCCCCTGGGATGCAACAATAAATGATCCCCCCTACCCACAAAATCCAAAAATGTAGTAACCCAGCTCTGGCAATATTGGCTACAGGATTCTTGGTGCTTTTACAAACTCTGAAGCAGTGGTTTGATTTGGAATGAAAATAGATTATTTCTCTTTTTTGTGCTTCTGACTGCCTACCCCAAATTGAATTTTCCTATATTAAATAGGGTATGGGAATACTATTATAAAATTTGTATGCTATGTATATCTTAGGATTCAGATGCATTGACAGCATACCTAGAAAAGCTGTAAAATTATTTGGATCCACTCTTAGAGCAAGACCATTATACTATTATTGTTAAAATATATCTCCACTGAGCCAGGAGGAATCAGACCTTTAAATATGTTAGCAAAAGATGATTTAAATTCTACTAAATCCAAGTAGCAATTATAATCCTTCTAATGCTCTTGGCAAATTTCCTGTGAGGCCATTAGAAGTGTCCTAATTGATATTAATATTCTTCCCTGGAAACAAATAAAGTAATACTATACGGTATCAAACATTTTATTTTTAACCACATAATCAGACTTCTTTCAAACTGGCTTTTTACTATTGTTAATTATCAGAAGTACAACAACACTCATCTGATGTGAAATGAATTATTTTTATTTGGGTTTTACTAATAGCATCAGCATCAGAAAGCCTTACTGCAGTACCATAATCCATTTCCTAACATTACAGAGATTTTGATATTAAGCAAATAAATAATTTTAAAAGTGAATGTTTTGAGAGTTGGGTGCCATCTGTATAGAGATGACACCCAACTCCAAAACTCTGGATGACCTCACCCAGCAGTTTCATGTACAGTAGATGTTGAAAAGCATGGGGGAAAGAATAGAACCTTGCGGGACCTCACAGGTCAATGGTCAGGGGTCCAAGCAGGCGTCCCCAGCATTACCATCTGGGTACAATCCTCCAGGAAGGAGTGGAGCCACTGCAGAGCAGTGCCCCCAAAACCCATTCTGGAGAGCTGACCCAGAAGGATACCATGGTGAATAGTATTGAAAGCTACTGAGATACCCAAGAAGACCAGCAGGGATACACTCCCCCTGTCTAGTTCTCTGCAGAAGTCATCCACCAAGGTGACCAAACCTGTCTCCAATCCATGATCAGGTCTAAAACCAGACTGCAAGGGATCAAGATAATTAGTTTCATCCAAGAATCCCTGGAGCTGAGAAGCCACCACTCATTCCAGAATTTTGACCAAAAAAGGGAGGTTTGAAATGGGCCAATAGTTGTTTCATACAGTAGAGTCCAGGAATGATTTCTTTAGAATTGGTCTTACAATTGCTTTTTTAAAGTGAGATGATAATTGTCCCTGCTCCAATGAGGTGTTGATGATCCTTGTAAACCACCCAGCCAATCCCCCACTGGCAAGTTTGATAAGCCAGGAAGGGCAAGGGCCTAGAGCACATGTTGTCATTCTCACAGCTCCTAGAATCTTGTCCATGTCATTAGGCCGAACATGCTAAAATGAATCCAACAAAATAGGATAGATAGATGCTTCAGGTATATTTATTGGTGTCCAGGTTAGATCATATCCAAGCAACTATCTGCAAAGTGATGGGCAAACTCAACAGATCGAGTCACCAAGTCATCAGAAGTCTCCCCTTGGGAACCAGGATGGAAGAGTGCCATGACTACTCGGAACAACTGCACTGGTCTGTTAGTTGAAGATGCAATGTGGGCAATTGAGATTCTAGCCTTTGGTCGGATTTGTCCCAAATCTTTTGCCAGAGGCACTCTAGTCTCCGTCTCACTTGCTTCATCACTGCCAAACTGGCTCTGCTGAGTGAGAGGAGACATTCGGGGGTGATAGTGTTCACTGTCCTGGTTGCCTCTGTATTCCAGAGATTGACCAAGGCTTCAACAGGATCGTCTGCCACCATGACAAGAAATTCCCCAAGAGACATCATATATATGTCACTTCCTTGCTCAGGAATCTTTTTGGACAATGTATGGTCTTCTCTATAACCCAATAAAGGTTATTGATAGGGATTTTAAAACACACACAAAAGGAAGTTTTACAAAGGGTGAAAGAACCTCTGCTTCTCTTATTCCAAATGAAATAGGATAAAACAGGGGATAAACCTCGCTCACTTGCCAAATGTTTGTGTTTGTAAAAAAATATGCAGTCAATAAAAGCACAAATAAAGGAATGCGGAAGATATATTGGCACTGAGATGGATCCAAGAAATATGCAAAGAAACACGCCACTACACCAGGTTTCATCTTTTAACATTTTAATGAGCTTTGGGACTTTTATGCATATTAGTTATGTTGCCCTAATTACTCATTATAATTCTAATGTGCATTTTTATATTTAATTACAATGCTTATAAAGATTTGATATGGACAGTAAATTATTATAGCTAGCATGTGCGTAATGATTATGAGCTGAATTTATTAACTTTTATGCTAGCATTCAACAGTGCTAACTTTCAATTTCACCTTTGTGTTTTAGCGCATTGTTTGATTAAACAAACATTTTGTGGTATTAATTGTTAAGTCATAAAGAAATTTCTCTTTTACTCGCTTGATTTTGTGAAGTTTTTGACACATTTTATTGGACTGTGTTTTATTTTTGTCATGGGTGTTGTTTAACAAATTGTTAATGTTTAGAAATAATTCCCTTATGAGAATGATGGGTTTCTGTCACATGGAAAAAGTGATGCTGGAATGTCTACTGGTTCTTTTGGTTAGAAATTATTTACAATTAATTCATATGTATTTGGACTTGCACATCCCTTCATCTCCTACTCAGATATTTACCTTTATACATACATGTTCTTAGGCCTTGCATGTTAACATGTTTTCATCTTCTGTGTGGAGTGAATAAACATTCCATAACATCTCAAGAATTATACTGATGTACCCTTTTTGATTAACTGAAGGCTGTTCAGCAGGGTTACCCATCTTTCTTTCTCAATCTTTTACTTTTAATCTTTTTGGAGCTTCAAAAAATAAAGTGAAAAACTGTACATTGAGGGGGAGGGTAGTTTATGTGTTCTATCATTTTTCTCTGAGCACCAGTGTCAGTACATTTTCAGATTTTCCAGAACTGATTTTGGTTTCCAGAACTAATGTGATGTCATTACAAATATGATTTGTCTAAAAAGCATGAAAAAAATTAATAGACTTAAAGACCATCTTTTTTATTAGATGCACTTTCTGAATTGTTTTTATTTTGAACAAAAATCACCAGCAATTTCTTCTTTAAATCCCATGAAGGCACTGAATTTGTGTGCATCTACCATTATTTCAAGTACTGTTTGTCCAGGTAAAATTTCAGTAGATTGTGTTCTTAGATGGTAGTCCCTTATGGCTGTCTACATATGGTACAGTTACAAACCAATGAAACTTTAGCCACTGTTTCCAAAAAGCTTGGCTGTTTTGATTCTATTTTGCTACTGTTGGAGAGTGGGGCAACATCTGCTCAATCCAGATGTTCTTCAACAACCAGCAATTATGCTATTACTCCACATTTCTAATACTTTTAATGGCACAGATGATATGGCTTAGGATGATACCTTGTGGCTTCTTCTCACAGACTCCAGTAATTGCTTCTATCAGGAACAGTAATATTGCATCTTATATTTCAGTGATTCCCAACCTTTTTTTGACCAGGGACAACTTTGATCAGGAACCACTCTCCAACATTAGCACCAAAAGGATTATGAATCAGTTTTTGGTCAACTTTAGATTCGGTTGGGGTACTGATTCAGAAAATTGCATTGGATAGACCATATTGGCTCTAGTTTCTGATACAGAACATATGCCATGGTCAGAGACAGGGAAGGAGTGGCAGGTGTCACAAAAGGAGTGGAAATAAATAATATAATAAAATAAAATAAAGAGGAAGGAGGCTCATGGACCAGATTTTTGTCGGCCCACGGGTTAAGAACCTCTGTTATATATGGTAGTTGATTATTCACTCACTTCTAGATAAGCCATTGGTTTCTTAGAGTAAATAACCATAGGGGGAACATGGACTTCTAGTGTGGTGTGACACATATCAGTTGGGTGGCTGAGACCCACTCAGTTATAGGGATGCATATTTTCCATTAATTTCATGATGCAGCCAGCTATCATTAATCATTTACTGTATATATCCCATAGATTCTAGAAGATGAGATAATGACTTTTTCTGAAAAAAGTAGGACACATATGTTATACTTTTAAAATTATTTTTTTCTGCTAAAAAACATTGGAAAATATAGTTTGTTTGGGCAAAGAAAGAACAAGAAGATATGCAGACCCAAAGCAAACATCTACTTATTCTGTGCAAAGACTGAAAATGTCCTCTGCCAGATAATGATATTTCCACATCACATGTAGAATTCAGCAGTCTTTTAAGGGGAGATTTTCAACGAAACCAAATTTGCTACGATTTAAGTTGCTACATTCTCCAGTGCAGTCTTATGATCCATTTTAGTGGATATTAACCATAGAGGCATGCTAAAGCAGACATGGACAAACTTTCTAACTTGAGGACCGCATGCTAGCACTCCCTGATAGGAAGTCTGCCTGCTCGGTGATGGAAGGAATGAAGGGAAGGAGGAAGGAAAGAGAGAAGGAAGGAAGAGTGAACTGAAGGAAGGGAAGGATGGAAGGAGAAAGAAGGAGAGAGGGAAGGAGGGAAGGAAAAAGGGAAAGAAGGAAAGACAAAAGGGAAGAATGGAAGGATGAAATGGTGAAAAGGAAGGAACAAAGGAAGGAAGGGAAAGAAAGAAGAAGGAGAAGGAAAGAAGGAGTGAAGAGAAGGATGGAAGGGAAGGATAAAGGAAAGAGAGAAGGAAAGAAAGACAAAAGAGAAGGAAGGAGGGTGGGAGGGAGGGAGAGAGGGGGAAAGAGGGAAGGAAGGACTAAAGGGTGGAAGGGAAAGTTGGAAGGAGAAAGAGAAAGATGGAAGGAGGACGGAAAGAAAGAAGGAAGGAAAGACAACAGGGAGGGAAGGATGAAAGGGTGGAAGAGAAGGATATGGAAGGAAGGGAAGGAGGAAGGAAAGAGGGAAGGAAGGGAAAGGAAGAACAAGAGGATACAAGGGAAGGAGAAAGAGGGAGGGAAGGAGGAAGGAAAGAGGAAGGTAGGAATGATACGATGGTGAGAGAGAGGAGGGCCTGAGAAAAGAGCCCAAGGGGCCGCATCTGGCCCCCAGGCTTGGCTTTGCCCATACCTGTGCTAAAGGATTAGACATTCATAGAGAAATGCTCTTCGGTTAAAAGAAGAGATCTTTTTAAAAATTAATGTTTCTTTATTTCTGTGAGGGTCATATACCCCTAAACAAGGAAACATGAATGTCTGACTGTAGTCTAAAGGTCCCATTTGAGCTGGTCTGAATTTTAAGATCTTTGGGCGAAGGCTTTCTCATGGTTTACCACCATCATAGACATGTTTGTTAAGAGCCAGGTAAGAGTCTTCTCAATAACGGCTCTCATGTTGTGGCACTTGAATGAAAGTTTGACTTGACCTCTCTCTGCTCTACTACAAACAACAGACAGATCTTCTTATTTATGCTTTTGGTAATTAAATTATGTGGCAGAAATCGATGTGATGTACTTTTATGTTTTCATCATATGACTATGTTTTTAATGTGTGTTATACTGTTTAGCATGGGCTTTTAAAAACAGAATACCTTTTTGTAGCTTTTGCAAAATAAAATTTTCACCTGGATGTTCTTTTAATCTTTTGTAAGCTGCTTGAGTTACTTGCTGGTAGAAAGGCAGAATATACGTAAATTAAATATATAAAAAGGGATCCCATCTTTCTGACAATGATTTTAAGGAATTATACGTTGCTTTCTGCTTCATACATTTTCCATCATGACAATACCGTAAACTAGTTCAGATGGGAAAACTGCCATGACTTGGTGGAGAAAACAATTTGAATTGGATCTGCCAAGTCCTAATCCACCACACTAGTTTATTCAAGACAATCCAATCCAACTGACTGTTGCATTGTGTTTTCAAATTAAAATATTTTAATAAATAAAATTAATATTGTAATATTTAATAGAGAAGCTGCAGGATGAGCAATACTGCGACATGTTGTAACATGCTTTGAAGAGTTATTACATCTACTTTATAAACTGATAGAATAAAGAACCAATTAGTTTGTTTTGGACCCATTTCATGCAGAGATTGAACGTCCGAAGATTTTTTGAAAAACAATTTGGAGAACAAAGTGATAATTACATTTCTATTATAATTACAGTTTTAAAAAACCCACAGAGAAATGAGTTGCACTGGAACATTGCATTTGTTGTTTCAATACAGATTGTATATTATCCAGTTTTCATTAGATTTTCTTTTCTTGTAATCATTCTTTATTTTAATGCTGGTTATTTATTGTAAAATATTACACACACACGGGGTGACTGTAGCTTCTGCCACCAAAGCCAAAGTCTTGCCAAAATTTAGATTGTGGAATTTGTAGATGAAGGTTGCTTTGATGGCAAGTAACATTCACAACTTATTAAATGGCTTTAAATGTTTCAGAGAAAAAGCACCTAAATGGAAGTTACTAGACACAATAGACTTTAAAAATCAATTTGAAGAAGAAAACATGAATCCCTTTTAGTTCCCACCATTCCTTTCCTGTGGCCATGCCATCTGGGAAAAGACCAAAAACTACAGTTGAGAAAAACTCATATATTTCATCCTACCAGATAATGGTGGTTAATGGAAAGGTTTGTTGACTGGCCATATGACCACACAATTGGAAATAATATTCACAAATGTTCTTAAAATGAAGTTTGAACTCCCATTGCCTGTTGCTTCTCGTCATGGCCCCCAGATAGTTCCAGTGGCATGCAGCCTGTCAGGAGCTCCCATGTGGATGTCCCCACCACTAATTGTCTAAGCGATGATCTCGGTATAATTTCCCATAACTTCTCAAATAGAAAACAATGGAATGTGAATTGAGCAAGGGATCTAGAGTCATGGTTGATATTTCTATGAAGATGTAAAGCTCTTATTTAAAATGGCCAAATTTAAAATCAGGAATAATCAGAAACAAAAGTGCTAATACCATATAAATGTACCGTGTGAACAACATGTAATTTTGGTCCCTTGCCCCTCACTGTCTTTGTAGTCACACTTAGTCTCAAGAGGAAAAAAGTGTACACTGTAGTCTATCTTTGCTATCCTGTTGAAATTACCTGCCTCATACAAATGAGGCTAAGTCTCATGTAGGCCTGACATGAAATCTCAATCACAACTTATGCCTGCAATTAAATCATATAAGCATCACGCATGAGGTATCAAAATATAATTATCATCAATAGTAAGAAGAGGATGCTCCCTCTGAATGCATAATCATCACATACATAGCATTACATACATATATCAAGCATAGCAAGCATAGATACTCCAATACACCAGTACTCCCGCGTATGCGCTGCTCAAGACAAGCGGCAATGCAAAACTGTCCTTTCGTAGGGGCTCCAGCTATCAGGGCTAACGCAACAGTAGTACTCACAGTCCTGTAGAGTATATTGTTCAAAATATGGTGGAAATAAAGCCCAAATGGGATGGAAATAAGCCCCTGCGGGGTTCCCAAAGTCTGTTCCGGCGGGCGGCTTTTGCGACCGCTCGCAAATGCCTCCGTAACTGGGAAGCGCCGTAAAGCTCACCAGTTGCGTTGCGCAGGAAAACTTTTGCGACAATAATGTCCGTTTTGGCGGCGCATTCAAACTGGAGGAGCACAGAATGGAAATCAAAGGCAGAAGCAAAGGATGATGTACAGTGGAGGGGAATAAAGGTGCACAATGAAGGAAATCGCCAGGGGAGGATCCAGAGAAGACTGGGTGATGGTAACTCAATGCCTACGGGTATAAATCAATGAACCAATCCCATTTCGTCTCCACTTCCTCAGGGCGGGGTTAAGGTGTTCAAAATCTATCTTCTCAGTCAGGTACATAGAAATCCATATATAGGAACTACACAATATAATAATAAATAATACATATTGTAGTAATAGCAATATACACAAGTATAGACAATAGGGTTGGGGTAGAGAGTAACTTACCAAGAGTGTAGTCTCAAGGTATATCACAAAGAGGTATAGGCCGCGTATACGGTGACCCCTTGTGGTAGAACTGGTGTTTAAATCATAAATTCACTAAGGGTGGAGTAATTATCTCATTAGGACAAGATGTGGTTGATGCTTAAAGTATCGTTTAACCCATTAGGGTACTCCCAGGCCAATTTGATTATCCACTTAACCTCGCACCGGAGGAGAGCATCCTGCAAGCACCCATGAGGTTTTACTGTAACCTTTTCAAGTCCCATGTATTTAAAGTCAGGTTGAGATGAATGAATTTGCTTAAAATGTCTGTATAGTTCAGAATCTTCACTCCCTGTCACTATTCTAGATTTATGTTCTCCCAATCTCAATTTAAGAGTGCGTTTAGTTTGGCCAACATAAAGCAGTGGACAGGAACATATTAGTAAATATGTACAGGCCTTAGAAGCACACGTGAAAAAGTTTCTAGGTTTCTCAGTTCTCTGGGTGTTAGATATATGAATAGTGTTGGAAGTCGAGACAAAAGAACACATAGAGCAATTGCCACATCTACGTGTGCCCACACTTAAGGAGCTATGGGTAGGGGTAAACCCATCCTCCGAGTGGGTTAAGATGTCTTTGAAATTGGTGGTATGTTTGTCAGCTAACATGGGGGTCTTTTCTAGTCCCTGAATGTCTGCTATTAAAGGCCAGTGTCTTCTAAAAATGCTCGCCATATCCTGGCTATGGGTATTGAGATGTAATGGCCATATGAGCCTATCTGGTGTTTTCTTAATTTTAGTTTTAAACAGGGCTGCTCTTGGTATTCTGTCAATTTTGGTTTTGGCTTTAGAGAGAACTTCTGATGGGTATCCTCTTCTCATGAGATTGTGGAGAAGAATGGTGGCATCTTTTTCAAATTGTATGGGGGAGGACGAATTGCGTTTGATCCTCATCAACTGCGAAAATGGTAAATTATTCTTTAACTGGAAGGGGTGAAAACTGGAGTAATGTAGTAGGGCATTTTTTGATGTAGGTTTGGTGTATGTCTGAACTTTGAGCTTGTTCTGTTGTTTCATGATAGTAATATCCAAAAAATTAACAATTTCTTTACTATAAGTTGTCATGAACGTAATGTTTGGGTGCCATTGTGTCAACCACATGTTGCAATCATTGGGGGAGATGGTATCATTGAGCAGGAATACTATGTCATCGATATATCTCCACCACTGGATGATATTAGTAGAAATGTGTGGATTGGAGCCATGTTGATGGAGGTGGTAGTTTTCTAAAGTACCAACAAATAGGTTGGCTATACTAGGGGTCGTCGGGGACCCCATGGGCACACCTCCTATTTGTAAATAAAATTGATCTTTGTATTTAAAGTAATTGTATTTGAGAATACAATCCAGTAGTTCCATAAGGAATCCAGTGGGAGGGTGTAGTGGTTTATCACACATGTTAAAAGTGTCTTCTATAATGGTCCTAGCTTCCTCTAGGGGAATGTTCGTATAAAGAGACGTGATGTCCGAAGTGGCTATATAGGTCTGGTCTGTGATGGACATGTTTTCGATTTTATTAATAAGGTCGGCTGTATCCCTTATGTATGAGGGGGTGGTCTGTACAAAGGGCTGGAGAAAAGTGTCTAAAAATTTAGCTAGAGGTTCGAGGACACTGGAGCTAGCCGCGACGATGGGTCGGCCAGGAGGAGGCGTAATTCCTTTGTGCGTTTTTGGCAAATGATAGAAAGATGGTATTTTAGGAAATTTATTAATAAGGAATTCAGTAGTTTTGGGGTTAATAAAACCCATAATCTCACCATGGTACACTATGTTACTTATGATGTTAATGTATCTTTGAGTGGGGTCACATGGTATAGGTTTATAGAATTTGTCATTATTTAGTTGATTGAGGGACTCTTTGTCATAATCTGTCCTATTTAAACAGACAATCCCTCCACCTTTATCCGCTTTTTTGAACAAAATGGTGGGGTGATTCCCTAGTTGTTTTATAATGTCCAATTCAGTTTTTGCTATGAAATCTCAATCCCAAAGTTCACGAGTCTGAGATATGTTTTCTCCACAATCTCACACTGTTTTTTCCATCTTGTGAAACTGCTCAGGCTGCCATGCTGCCAAAGCACATGCAAGAGATGTTGGAAAACATGAAACTGTTGTCAGAGGCTTTTTCATTGTGTCCCAAGAGATCAGATCAAAACAATGAGAGAAACATTTATCACAAAGAAGCTTCTTATTTCTTTTTTACAATGGCCTCTCGAAATCTAAGGTGGGCAATAATCATGATTCTGAAGGTCTGATTCCTGCAGTAGGGACTGTGAGGGCTACATGGACTGCTAAATATGTGTCCTGGGCAAAAAAGAAGAGCAAGAACAAAAATCCCAACAATGCTAAGAATTCTACTGTTGAAAAACTAGTATGTTTTCTTAATGCTGTATAGAGGAGGGTGTGCCCTGTGACTTGTTTAAAGTGAATTGCTGCACTTTTAGGATACTCAAGTCAATTGCAGAGAGACTATGTGAGGCCTCACTTTGCTTACCCCTATCTAAACAATCACTGAACAGCAGTGATTTGTTTATTTGGACTACAATGAAGTAAAATATTCTCTTGAAAGACTGCAGATTTTAATAATCATGAACGGTATTAACACATGACATGAAATATTGAAATGATCTTGGAAATTGTGCAACATCGCCAAACATGATTATTTCAGTTTTGGTTCTGAAATATGTGAATGAGATCTGCCAAGAGAAACATACTGCACTTAATTAAAGAACCCAAGCACCATATGCAACAGAAATAGAAAGTTTAATTGTATTTGGAAGGACTTCATGATGCCATTTAAACGGAAGAAATTGAGCTTATCAAGTGGCTGCTATGGCAAGTGGGTTAAATGAATTCATGCAGGATCACAGAATTACAAGTAGTTCTGGTCCTAGCCCTTCCAAGGAAAGACAGTGGAAGCAAGAGAAGATGGCATCCACCTCCCTTACTGTAGTAGCATGAAACCCTCAATGTCTCTGTTAGGGTGATCTAGCCTGTACTAGAAAAATTTAGACCATTAGAGTTTCCATGTTCCTTAAAAATCAATCTTTGCAGATACTATTTGGGGATCAGGGAGATGGAATCTGGCAAAGCCGAAGGACAAAGGATTACCTGTGATGGTTTGCTATCTATTTTTGTACTGTGGCCACTAACTTGCTATTGACTTCCACAAATTAAATCCAAAAGACCTTACATCTCAGAGATACTGAAAGACTGACATCTCAATAGATATGAAATTTTCATGTGAATGCTGCCTTGAGAATGAGGCTTTTCCATCTGTATTTCCCCAGCTTCTACAGGCACATCTACACTCACAATTTAGGTCAGGGGAGATGCTAAAATGTGTTCAGTTGAAAAATATGCATAAACACACCATAATCAATAGAGGGAAATGCATACATTAAGTAAAATGAACATGGACATTGGGGGGGGGGGTATAAATATGTATGTGAATAGATATGTATGTGAACAGAAACACTTTACCCCAAGTAACTTAATCCAAAACAAAGAGGTGGGATCCCGAGAGAATCAATAGAACCAAGAATGAGAAACCTTCACATCCCTAACTTACTTCCACTGTGTCCACCCTGGAATGATTAAAAAAGACAAGAAAGGTGGTACTCAATTACCACTATTCAAATGTAGATTTGAAGGTTTTTAGTAGAGAAAGTTTAGGACATTATGAAGGCTACAAAGTGAATGCTTCTCCATACCATTGTGTGAATAGATGACAGCTTGTCACATTTGCCTAGCTCTCAGATGTTGCTCTTAAGTTTCCAAGTATTCATTTAGCCAAATAACCCATGCCGTTGATAAAAATCAGTGCAAATGGGAGGCACATTGCAGAAGCGGAGATGAGTGGGGAAACATACACAGTGCCTTAAGCAGAGAAGGATTCTGTGACTCTAATATTGTCACCTGTCTTTGATGGTTCTCTAGAAGGGTCTTTATTCAAAACTTCTTTCTTTCTTGAGACACCCATAAAGGAAAAAATCACAACATTGGAATGTTGAGTATCTAATTTCAAAACCAGAGAAAATGACAAACTGAGCACTCAGCAGGTGAAGTTATTTATCTAACTAGAAAATAAACAAGTGTTAGAATATAAAATCCATTGGTATAAAAAAGAGTTGTTTAAATCTGCAAAGGAAGAGTGCAGTTTACAACACATTTAAATCAATAAACTGAATAGTAGAATTATATAGAAATGCTTCATTTTAGAAGGGCCATTATTGTGATTTTATTTTTACTATGAAGAATGAAGGTTATGATTCTATGAAATAAAGTTACATGGTCAAAATGCAGGCTTCCATGTAAATCTTGGTTGAGTTAGGCATTCATTAGCTGAATATTACCTAGGTCTATCCTCGATACCCCAGTGGGGATCCTCTTTTCCTGAAACCTCCTCTCATGAGCCTCCTTTTAGCTTAGAAATTTGTATCAGTACCTCAAAGAGACTTATAACATTGTCCCACTTTTTAGGGGTAATCTTCAGGAATATCAGCTATATGTATGTGTGTGTGTGTGTGTGTGTGTGTGTGTGTAGGTAAAGGTTTTCCCTGACATTAAGTCTGGCCGTGTCCGACTCTGGGGATTGGTGCTTATTCCATTTCTAAGCTGAAGAGCTCAAGTTGTCCGTAGACACCTCCAAGGTCATGTGGCTGAGATGGCTGCATGGAGTGCCATTACCTTTCCACCTATTGATCTACTCACATTTGCATGGTTTTGAACTGCTTGGTTGGCAGAAACTGGAGCTAATAGCGGGAACCCACCCAGCTCCCCGGATTTGAACCACCACTAGCTTAGCAGAAAAAAACCCCTTCTTCTGAACAAACACTAAATTTCCAAAAATCTGTTTAAATAAAAACTCTTTATCTGTCAATGATTGCCGAGCCAGGTGGAGGTGGGATTCTAATCTCTGGGTTGGGTTTGCCGCAGAGAATGGCCTCCTGTGTGTCCCTATCAAGCAGCCCTGTGACAGCAGTGAGATTGTCAAAAAGACTTCACCTGACTGTATAGAAAGATATGTTCTTTCAGAAAGACATGCTTATTTCAAATATCTGGTTTCATCCCTTTTTGCTGATTTACACAGAAGGCAGGATAGACTAGCTCCACTGAATGCCACTTTGGGCTGCTTTACCATATCCAAACACACTCTTTTTAAGTAAGTAAGCAAATAAAATGTGTAGTCTCTTATTATTGTGCTGAATGAGGTATTATTCTCTCATATACACATAAAGCAAGCCAGTATCATACCCTCCAACATTTCACAGATGAAAACTGGAGCACATGTGGTCAGAGTGAAAATCACACAAAAAAATATGGAGAATAGACAAGCTCTGTCTCCTGAGGAATCCGTATAACGACCAAGTAGCAAAAGTAAGAACGGACCATGGAACAACAGACTGGTTCAAGATTGGGATAGGTGTACATTAGGGTTGTATACTCTCACTCAACCTATTCAACTTGTATGAAGAACAGATCATACGATGTGCGGGGCTTGACAAATCCAAGGCTGGAGTTAAAATTGCTAGAAAAAACATTAACAGCCTCGGATATGCAGATGATACCACTTTAATGGCCGAAAGCAAGGAGGAGCTTTCTAACCAAGGTGAAAGAAGAAAGTACAAAAGCTGGGTTGCAGTTAAACATAAAAAAAACAAGATTATGGCAACAAGACTAATTGATAATTGGCAAATAGAGGGAGAAAACATGGAGGCAGTGACATACTTTGTAATTCTAGGTGCAAAGATTACTGCAGACGCAGACTGCAGCCAGGAAATCAGAAGATGTTTATTTCTTGGGAGGAGAGCAATTACCAATCTCAATAAAATAGTGAAGAGTCAAAACATCACACTGGCAATGAAGATCTGCATAGTTAAAGCAATGGTAAGCTATGGATGTAACAGCTGGACCATAAGGAAGGCTGAGCGAAGGAAGATAGAGAAGTTTGAACTGTGGTGCAGAAGGAAAATTCTGAGAGTGCCTTGGACTGCAATAAGATCCAACCAGTCCATACTTCAGGAAATAAAGCCTGACTGCTAATTGGAGGGAATGATACTAGAGGCAAAGATGAAGTACTTTGACCACATAATGAGAATACAGGAAAGCTTAGAGAAGATAATGATGCTGGGGAAATGGAAGGGAAAAGGAAGAGAGGCCAAGGGCAAAATGGATGGCTGGTATCCTTGAAGTGACTGGCTTGACTCTGAATGAACTGGGGGTGGTGACAGCTGACAGAGAGCTCTGGTGTAGGCTGGTTCATGAAGTCACAAAGAGTCAGAAGCGACTGAACGAAGAAACAACAAAGCAGACAAGCTAGGAGACCATGAGGCCTTCACATAGCTATATAATCCAGAATATCAAGGCAGATAATCCACAATATCTGCTTTGAAGTGGGTTATAAATCCACACTGCAATATAATCCAGTTCAGTGTGGATTTTATACAGGTGTGTGGAAGGGACCCAGGAAGCCATCTGCTTTTGTCTGCTTTTGCCTTTTCAAAAGGGCAAGGTTCTTCTTTCCATTCCTCCTCCTAATTGAGTATAGTGCACTGGCCCCTTCTACATTGCCATATAAAATCCAGATTATCTGTTTAGAACTGGATTATATGACAGTGTAGACTCATATAATCAATTTCAAATTAGATAATGTGGATTATCTGCTTTGATAATCTGTATTATATGGCAATGTAGAAGGGGACACTGTTCTCCTTTGAACTAAGTTTGTATCCATTGAAGTAGCGGATAAAGGGGAGATGTGGGGAGAGATAAACCATTTTAAAAACAACTAAAAAGCAAGATAATGAGGATCACTCAGGATTGTCCTTGTCACATCAGGAGAGTGTGTGTGTGTGTGTGTGTGTGGGGGGGGGAGTATTTTGAACATTAGTCTGAAAAGGGAATGCTGATGATCTCTTTCACTCACACCCTTTTCCTATTTCTATGCTCTCTATTCCCCCCAAGAAGTTCTGAAAAACAGTAGTGGGAGAATATTGATGATCTTTTCTTTCATCCTCTTATCCTGTCTTCTTCACCTATATAAGCTCAGGTAAGTGTATGCCTACTCACAAACACACAGACATTGTACAACCAACTTAAAATGCTAAGGACAGGTAAGTGCCTTTCCACACAGGCCCTGAAACCTTCTGATCAACTAGAATTCTCTCTTCTGTTCCTTTTAGGGCCCTTTCAGGCAGGCCCTATATCCCAGGATTTGATCCTAAGTTTTCTATATACCAGATTATCTGGTAGTGTGGACTCATATAAACCAATTTAAAGCAGAAAATCTGGGATCAGATCTTGGGATTTTGGGCCTGTCTGGAAGGACCCTAAAAGGAATAGAAAAGAGAAGTCTAGCTGATCAGAAAGTTTCAGGTTTGTTTGTTTTTTTAAAGGAAATCCACATTGTTGATCTGAACAAACGTGCTGGAACTTCTTGGAATGATCAATGTGTCATCTAGATTTCAGAAATAGAAGTTATAATTACAGGAGTAAATAAATACCATAATTTCCCCATATATTCAGCCACTCTGGATGAGTTTACTGCCCCAGTAACGTGGGTTTTTCTTTTTCTTTTTAAAAAAAATTAATTTTATGATTTTCAAAATAGAATGTGATATTACAACGAAAGAGGGTGAACACATATAAGAGTATAGTAAAGTAGGAAAAATATAGTGAAATAAGATCAAAAATACAAAAAAAAAGAAAAGAAAAAGAAAAAAACAAAAAACAACCAAAAACAAAAAAAGTTGACTTCCCACTATCCTTTGAGATTCATAATTTCTCTCTGAGGGTTATAACCCTCTCTTAGTCTTCGATTATCTTACAATAGCTGATGTCCTTTCTTTCCATCATTTCATGCCTCGGTGATATCCATTAATAATGCTGTTTTTTCTCCTTTAAGAAAGTCTACAAATCCAGTCCAGTCTGTCTTCTTAGTTGTTTCTCTTAATCTTTGAGATAGATTGCCCAGTTGTATTACGTCAAACATTTTGCTAATCCGTTCCTCTGCCTTTGGGATTTTCTCTTTTTTCCATTCTTTTGCCAGAATGAGTTTACTGCCCCAGTAAAGTGGGTTTTTCAAATACTAAACATAGAAAAGGAGTTGTAGCTCAGTGGGAAAATGTGCATCACCACACCATGGGCTAAATAGAAAAACGTATAGCCTAGTTGCTGAATTGGAACCACCATCATCCCTGACCATTGATGGTGTTGGTCTGACAAGAATAGCACCCTGGCAATATCTGGAGGAACAAATAAGTCTTCTCACCTCATAATGAACAAAGTCCACCTTCTAAATTCCAACACACAAATACACACTTTATACAATGATAGCAAATTATAGCGTTCATCAGAAGAAAGTGGCATTCATTAATGTGTACATTTTAAACTATGTGTTCATTGGTTGGTATAGCAACCAAAAACTGCTTCACTTATTCCTAGGTACCTGCAAGCTGTTATCTCTCAGTAGACAACAGAAGGCATTCAAAAGCCTTCAAGCTTCTTCTAATACAATATGCATGATGTCTACAGTCCAGTGAGGCATGCACTTATGAAGTTCGGTTTGCCATATCTGGCAGTGGCTACACTATGAATACAAATCAGATCCTAATGTTTTGATGAAGTGTATGAACTATTTGCTCCATCAGAATTAAATCAGAGAGGGGCCTTAAGGACATGTGCATCGTAATAACTGAATGGATGGATGGCTTCTACTGAAAATCATCTGATTGGAAATGATGGAATTTGCTTTTGATGTTTTGCCTCCAATGCCACCTTTCCATATGTATTGCATTTCTTGATGTGCTGATCAAATGATGAAACATCTTCACCTGGGAGTGTGCAATAACTGGAGGCTAGGGAATCAACAGAAAACCATTGAAAACTGCATAGTGTTGAATTCATCCTACCAGAGTATAAACTTCCAACAATGTAGACCAGGGCATTCTTGGACTTGTATTACTATCCCAATTATTCCAAGCACTGGATCCAACTCCTTTTCCTCAATGAAGCTTATTCTGAGATAACTGTATAAGACTGTAATCTTATTTTGAATGTTTCCCCCCATAGCAATGAATGGTTCTTTAACATTATTTCTGGTGATGGAGCACCATGCACTGTGCACAAATTCTAAGCGATTTCTAAATAATTAGACTTTATTCCCAAGTGACATAATTAGCATACTGGTTCTGTTTGGGAATCAACATCCTGTTGCTTTCTTCTGATTCTGGAGAACTTGTACACATAATAAAGCAGATAAATATGTCCAGCCAGTCAAATTATATTGCTGAGGACATTGCTCATTACTACCACATTATAAATGGGAGGGTTAAGTCAGTGTTAGAATAGAACAGATTGTCTGGGCTTGGGAAGACAGCAGCTGTCACAGCATGACAGCTTTCTTGTTAGTGAATCTGTTTTACTGACAAGGAAGGGTTTTTTCCCCTTAAAACTGAAAAACCATTGTTCATTGACAGTGTGTTAAAGCTGATATACATATAGGTTTCATGAAGGGGATCACCCCCCTCCCAACTTTCAGAAATATTCATACATCTACATATTTTTTAAGTTTTTGATTACAATGTTTTTAAAAGGCAACAGTAGCTATATCTCATATTAACTTACAAATTTATTTTATTTACTTATTTATTTCATATTCTTCTATCTCGCCCTTCTCACAAGGGGGACTAAGGGCGGCCTCAAATAGGCATCAACGATGCTTGCAATGTATACATCATAAAAATACAATTAAAAAAGTAAAACAGTAAAAACATCTTTAAAACATCATACAAATCAGCCAATAAATTCATTTAACAATAATATTAGAGTGCCAGTAAAACCAAAAATCAAGCCAATTACGCAAACCCAAATTTCTTTCCTATTGTCATTGCATCTAATCAAATGCCTGGCCACAGAAATAGGTCTTCATTTGTCTTTTAAAGTACAGGGGGGAGGTAGCCAACCTGATGCCCTTAGGGAGGTAGTTCTACAGATGGAAGTCCTGTCTCTCGTCCCCACCAATCGCGTTTGCGAGAGTGGTGGGATTGAGAGCAGGGCCTCACCTGACGATCTTAAGCTTTGTGATGGTTCATAGTAGGAGATACGTTTGGACAAATAATCTGGGCCAGAACTGTGTAGGGCTTTAAAGGTTAAAACCAGCACTTTGAATTGTGCCCAGAAGCCAATCGGCAGCCAGTGGATCTGGCGCAACAAAGGAGTAGTACGCTCCCTGTACGCCGCTCCAGTTAACAACCTGGCTGCCGACCGTTGGACTAATTGAAGCTTCTGAGAAGTTTTCAAAGGCAGCCCCATGTAGAGAGCGCTGCAGTAGTCTATTCTGTATGCAACCAGAGCGTGGACCACCGTGGCCAAACCACTGAACCTGACCCCTTTGTATATCAACCACCATATTATTGTTGCAAGCATAGCTGTATATATGGCCACATTCCAATAGTTTGAATCAAGTGAAGTTTGATTTGTAATTGACATGTATTCTCTAAAATACTTTTATCACCAGTTCAGACACCCAGGAAGCACTTTTCTAAAAAAGGAAGGTAGGGTCCACGTTGCTTTTTACTTGAGTTCCTTTTATTTTTATTAAAGAAAAATAAAATGTCAGTGCTGCACTGATTGCTCTTGCAGGAAAACAACTGACTGCTGCCTAGATGTTTGGACATTTCAAATGACTGGTACAAGCTAAAAGCAAAGGTTTGCCTGCTTGTGACACCACCTGCAATTCTTGACAGATCATCTGGTAAAGGAAAAGAACTCCACAGCAAGTCGTCTGAGCTAGCCATCAAAGAAATAAAGGAGAACAAAAATGCCTGAGGGCAATGATTACTCCAATCTGTATTTCATAACCATTTGGGAAGCATTCTTTTTATTGCTTGGGTCAGAAATTCATTGATGTTTTCTGTTTGAAACATAACATTGGATGAAGGCAATTAAAATAATTCCTTTGAACATATTTTTCAAAATCTCAATAATTATTCAGTGTGACTGCCTGGCACTCATGCTGAAAAATGTGTCTCGAGAAGAGGAAACATTTATGCATTCCCTGGCATCCGGATCGACTTGTACTGCTTGCCATTTGAACAAAAAGCTGTACGTTTTTCCCTGACAGCACCAGTGTGATGCCATCAACTGCTTCTTAGCTCAGAGTGTGAGCTGAGCTCAGTCCCTGTCCTCCTCAGTTCATGCATCAGATCAATTCAAGATCGTCATGGAAGTGGAAGACAGCTTATTTTGATAAATTCTGGTCATCAAACAACAGAGTTTACATGACACTGTTGGACAGGGGTATGTATGACAGAATAGTGAGGACCTTTTCTTTTCATGAAAGGATATATCTGAGCTGTTTTTTATACGGTTTATGTGCAAAACTGGACAATCTTCGAATATTAATTCTGAAAAGCCTTATTCCTGATCAGGCAGCCTGGATTCAGTAGGATTATATGCAGAAATGTACATAGGGCTGCAAGTCATGCACAAAAGCCATGGTATATAACCTGGTGTGTAGATAATCTTACCTATTATTATAAAATTAACTTGTGCGAGTTCTAATGGAAATCTAGAATAAAACATTTGGACAACTGTTGAAATCTAAAAAGACAGTCAAATGTCCCTCCAATTGTAGAATTATAATACCCATAAATTTTATGAAGCACAGGCAATGAACTGGAAGCATTAGATTAATTGTTGTTTTTTTTCAGTTTGTTGTAAGCCGCTCCGGCAATATTGTTATTTGTACACTGTAAGCCACTCTGGCAGTATTGTTGTTTGCTGTAAGCCACTTGAGTCCCCTTCAAGTTGAGAAGGGTGGCATATAAAAATAGAAAATAAATAAATAAATAAATTAGCAATCTCACATTTGGAATATGATCCAGTTCCCACCCCTGAAGGAGCATCTATACATTAACAGCATAAAATAAGTAATTTCCAAATACCTCCAAAAGAAAGAAGAAAAGAAGGGATTTACTATCGTTTGTTTATATTGCTTGAAATCATGATTTTTCATTACAGCTGAATGGAGTCAGTGCACCTGATTAGAAACTGTACCCTTTTCTCACACAACATTTCACAGATGTGGGATGTGTCCCAGACTGATTTCCTTTCCTGCATATATACTAAAGTCTTAGTGCAAATGGGGAATTCTTACATGTCCATTATTGCCAGCCTATAAATGATAACTGCTTACGTCAACAGTCGCAGTACTGAATATGCTGCTTTCATCATCTCTTCAATAGCATGGAGGGGAAACAATGTCAGTAGCTAGCTATATGTAAAGTATGTTGCAAGTCCTATTGTGCTGATGTAGCAGTTATAGCAATAATGTAAAATATCTGCATTCACTGATAGAAATTAAACATAGTTCAGAGACTCACACAAATGTGTTAATCACACTGTAAACCAAGGTACAAATTCGATGGCCTTCCAGATACTGTTGAAGTACAACTCTCAGTAGCCTCACCTTGTATAGTCAAGACTTAGGAGACTGGCTGTTGCAGTTCAACAGAATCACAAAGGGCGTGGGGATTATGGTGCCTTTGCAATGCTGTTGAACTGCAACAGCCAGTCTCCTAAGTCTTGACTATACAAGGTGAGGCTACTGAGAGTTGTACTTCAACAGTTTCTGGAAGGCCATTGAATTTGTACCTTGGTTTACAGTGTGATTAACACATCTGTCTGGAGTCTCTGGACTATAAGAGTGTGTTTTTATTTCTTTGTTCATGTGAAGAGAGCAGGTCAGTAGTTGGCTAATTTTGAGCTATGGTTGGAGAGAATATTCAAAGACATGGAGGAAAAATGAGAAAGAGGTTCTTGAGTGTACAACACAATACCAAGAAGAAGAATTCTCCTTGAGCCTTACTTTTTCCTCAGTGTTTGAATAGCAACTTAAAGAAACATCCTCTTCAAATGCACCTATTTTCTATACTCTCAGCATGGACAGTGATTGGCAAGAGGGTGGAAGAGGAAACTAGATTAAGAAGTTGATTGCAGACTGTGTTTTAATTGCCAGTACATGACAACAATATCTTCATTATCATGAACTAGTTTTTAGAGAACAGGCAGTGAACGTGAAACTCTTTTCTCAGCTGCCTCCTGCTCTCCCCATATCACTGGGTCCTGAACAAGCTACATGGATGGCTGGAGTCTCAATGATCCTCCTTGCTTAAGCTCCCTACTGCCATCTCAGGGTGCCAAGTAAAGACCATTAAAGGATGACAATTAAAGGAAGGGAGGAAAGAAGGGAGGGAGGTGGAAGGAAGCTGAGCAAGTATCCCAAAAAGGATATATGCTCCACAATAATCTTCACCTGGTTTCCCCCCAGTTTCAGGCAGGGGGGTAACCATTCCAGGATGGTGGAAGGCTGAAGCTTTTGGATAATCTCACTCAGGTTCCCCATGTCTTCCAAAGTCAAGCACAATGGGGCAGGAGAGATGCCAAGCAAGGATCACCAAAGGCTATAGCCTCCTATTATTTTGATTACATTTTAATTTGATTATTTTGAATGTCTCAACTGTTGTTTAATTTCACAGTGTGTTACATTGTTTTGAATTTGGCTAATTGTCTTTTTATTCATTTAGGCTGTTTAAATTTGGCTCAACTGACTTTTCTTTGAAGAGATATGGAATGGTGTTGTCTGGGAGTTTGGGAGAGACATGCGGAAATGTGCTTTCTTTTGAATATCTTTGAATAAATGACACTGTCTTCATTCTCTGCTATCTGTGTCTAAGTAAGCAATGCCCACGTAATGCTGAACATTGGGGGGCTTAAAAGGAACAGCATACATTAAATATTTCCTTGTTGCCAAAATTGTGTTGTTAAGTGTACAATTATTCTGTAGATCAATCAATAATTTCACCAGAATAGTTTGTGTACCTCATTCATTAGGTGATACTATGAAAAGAATTCCAACATCTGTGCAGTTTCGTTCATCCCGTGTTTATATTTCAAGATGTTTTGTGCTTAAATGAAACTATTGTTCCTAGAAATGCATGTTGAGTTCTGTTTTGTCAAAAGAAGAAGAAAAACTGCATAGCTTTAAGGTGACATACCCTCAAAAAGATTAAAGAAGGGATGATATGTTTCAACAGCAAGAAGCCACCATCAACACCACAGTCCCTTAATTTCTTACACAGCAGGTTTGAGGGTATAGATATAATTAAGTTCAGGCAACTGGTACAGTATGTCTGAATTGAAAGTAAAATTAGCAGTATGGCTAATATTATGCAAACCTCCATAGCAACAGTAACACAGACTTCTAAGAAATGCTAAATAAGTTAAGCTGCTCGGCAAAAAGCTTAAGAAATTAAATAAACCCAAACTTGTTGTTCTATTGAAACTCTTTTCTCTGAAACGAAGGCTTTGGTAAAGTCACCAGAGGGTTGCTTTTATCCTCCATTTCCATGAAGTAAGCTCCCCAATTCTGATTTAACCCTCCCACTCTAAAACTGACACTGAAATTTGCAGTATCTTGTAAAACAAATTACATTTCTGAGAGACATACAGATCTCAGATCTCACACCAAGGGTTCAAGACATACATGTGCCACCCTGTGACAATCTACAAGAATGGTCAGATACATGCTGGCCAATGCTGATTGGAGATGCAGTACAACATGTGGAAGGCAACTGTCCCCAACACAATCTAGGGCTTATCAGGTGCCATGCCTTGGATCTGGGATCTCTCTCCTCAGGCTGTTGATGCTATTTTTTTGCCAAATTAAATACTACCTTCTAATGGTATCACATTAGTTAGAGGATGGAGGGTAGTTCTAACTACAGGTATTCTTTCATTTTCATAGGTTTCACATTCTTGATTTTGATTATTTTATATGCTTGTACTGCTGTCTCAGCCTGCCAAACTTGGGGATGTTGTGTGGAAAGGAGCTGGCATCCTCAGAGTAGGTGAAGTGTGTGGCCTCCTCTTCTCCTTCCTAGGACTATTGCAGGTAGCCTCTTCATGAGGACCACAATTGAAATGTCCCATTCCCTGCTGAGATATTCAAGTTTTTCCCCACTTTCAATGGAAGGCTGTGCTCATAGCCCCTTAAAAAAGTAGAGGGATGGCTGTATTCGTTCCTCCATTTTGCTTCTACCCCTTATTGTCTGATCACTATTATTTCATGTCTTGTGTCTTCCTTAGCTTCCATAATTCCATCCGCAGACTACTCATACTGCAGAATTATAGCACCTTTACACCACTTTAATTATAGCAGTTTGACTACGTCATAGGCATGCTTTTGTAATAATAAACTCCTCATTTAAAAAGCTACTTATTTACCCAATAGAAAATGTAACTAAACTTCTATGTGTCTTGTTAACATACGATTCTGAGTTTCAAACTCAGCTTTTGTCTACAGAAATGTAATTAAAAGTACCAATGCATATTCACACATTAAATAAAATCACAACTGTCATAGCTAAATTCATATTTTCACATGGAAACTAGCACACACATTGCTTCTCAAACTAGTTACAGTTTCTTCACAGAGCCCACACACACACGCCCACACACACCCTTCATGTTTTCCAAGGTCATCATTTCAAAAGAAGGAGCAGATCAAATACACATATTTATCATGAAAACACACTTTATGCAATAAAAACAGTGCAAAGAGGGAAACAGATTAGTAGGAGCACTATTTATGTTGCAAGGGCAGACAGGAACCTTGTTGTTTATGTCTCGTCAAAAGCAATCCAACCACAAAACTTCAAATTTGAAAAGTAATTTAAAGTGGATAACTTTTCTTGTACACATTTGGAAGACTAAGCAGCTGTTTGCTACATGGAATGAGTATCCAAGATTCAAAAATATGCCTTGTGTTTATGCAGCATAGCTTCTCAGAATTAACTTTAGCAATATACTGTGTAGAGCAGTAAACAGGGGGGGGGGGGATTCCAATCAGGAGGAAATTATCAACTGCATCTCAGTGAGGATGTTGTTTCATGGACCTTTTAAAGCAGAATCATAATAAATCAGAAATAAGACAATATGCACTTGGTAACAATGAGAATGAATAGAGAAAGCAGAGTAGAATCCACCAGCCACTCATCCTATCTGTACTATAAAGAGACCTTCTCACCTTGCCCTATTTGTCAGCCTGGTGGCCCTTGAGTAGACACTTATCCACGGCAATGTACTTTAAAGGCATTATTTGTGTGAAAAGAGACACAATGGCTGTTTGTTAAAATGCTGTATTTCTTTGCATGATAATAAGCATTTTATACTATTTTTTAAGGAAAAGGGGAGGTGCGGCCATTATGAGAAGGAAAAAATTGCCAGCTGGGGCTCATCCCTTCTCAGAAACAGGAGAGGAAAAGCTACTGCCACAGACATAATTTTTTAAAACAATGGAGCTTGCTGTGTCTATGGATTTCCCACTCTTACTGTAACATTACTGGGCCTAAATTTTTCATTAGACTTGAATAAAATAGACCCATTTAATCATTGGAATTGAAACAACACATTGACTCACCAGTAAAAATATTGATTGAATAGCCCTGGAATGAGCATGTCTATTTGCTAAACAGAAGCAGAGAGCCTAAAGGTAGATCAAAATGTTTTCAGAACTCCATTTGTACATGTGTCCTGCTTTCCAACTGTTATTTGCCTTGCTCAAGAGAAACTTCCCAACCATTCAGAAAAGGTCACCTATTGCTGATTCCATTCCAAAACAGTATCCAATATCCCCAGTGCTACCGTATTCTATACTGGGGGCAGCAGTGATGGACAGGCTCTCTGTTGTGTTCTCAATTGAGAGCTGGCCTGGTGCAGTCTAGTCGGATTCTGAGTGCTCAGAAGATGAGGAAGGGGATGCTGGGCTAGATTCAGAGGGCCCAGAGAAGGATAGAAGTGGCCTGGGGAGTGTTGATTTGGAATCTCCTGGCAGTTCCCATGAGACTGAATATCAGTTCTCATGAGAATCTGCCAGAAGTGCAGACTGAGAGAAATGTGGGAGATGAATGTTTGTCCAGGTCAAGGCACTTGGAAATTCAGAGGCAGAGCATGCAACAAAGACACAATTGCCTTTCCCAGAGGCTTAGAGATAAGGAGAGGAAATACAGCTGTGTGCAGAATAATGTCATGGGAGAGATTGAGGCCTTTTAAAGTGATTTCTGCTGGTACAATCCTGTGTGAGAGCAACGTTGTATTCAGATGAAGAACTCTCAGTGTTTGGTCCTACTTTTTGGAATTCATGTATTCAAGTTTCTAAGTTTGTTCCTGTTTATTGTCTCAGTCACTCCAGTGAGCTTTCCCCCTGCCCCATTCTAAGTTGCTCCCCACTTTCAAATCTGCCAGTAATCTGATAGTGCCACTGAGCATATCAGATGTTTCAATCCAGCTGTTTCAATCTCTTTAAAGCAGAATTGGGTGACCTGAAGGTCATCAACACAAACACAGTCACTCCCAACTTCCACCAAGGCATTCCAGCTTCCATCAGAAGTTGGGTGGTCATCTGCCAGGGGTTCTTTCATAGTGTATTGTATGCTAGGGGATTAGACTCAATGGTCATTGCAGTCTCTTCCAGCTCTATGATTCTCATGATCAGTAGGCAGTCCCGACAACCTTATGTCCTTTCCAAGTTCTAGCACCAAATTACAATGGAAGTATCAATTTGCATTTTGTGCAGTGAACATGTATGAATCAGTCTATCCTTCCATATGTATAGAAACAATGTCTTGAATTGTTAAATAAGCTAGAAAAAGAGGGTAAAGCACCCCCTGGAGTTTCGGCAATATGACTTTCAGAATTAAACACATTGAAAATAACAAAGAAGATTAAGGGCATTATAGGATTTTGTTTTCAAACATGAACACACACACATCCATTGAAAATTAACATGCAGACACACCCACAAATCATTTCTCTGACTTGGAGCAGCTTCCCTGCCTGCAGCTGTTCTGTTAAATGCACATCTGGTGGGTGTAATGGCTTCTCCACCCTGATGAGTTAACTCTCTTGCCAGGCATATGCTGATTTGCATGATACAGAGATCACTATGTCTCTCTTGCAGGAGCTGTTGCTTATAGAAGTTTCCTCCGTGAATCACTGCTTACTCGTACATGCTCAACCATCTATCAATATTTACAGCTATTTTAATTACAATAGTAGAGCCGAGGCCATTAGGACAAATTGCACTTTGCTATGTGCTGCCATAAATCTGGCACAACACCATTAATTTCTAGACAGTTACTCCAGATTAACAGCATTGTAGACAGAATCAGAATCCTGTTCGATATGTCCAAAGACAGTAGAGCTGTAAATGATACACTGTTTCCACATCAAAGGACCAAGTGACTATGATCTTTTTACCAGTTCGACTCACTTCCCCTTGTTAATACAGCAGTTTACTCAAAAATCTTCTTTTCATCTCACAGACAAGGCAATAAAGTTGAGTCTCCAGTGTAAGAGAACCAGAGGTATACCAGGAGCAATATACTGTGATTTAAGTGCAAGACTTGAACACACAATATGCTGTGCTGTTATGAGACTTGCCTACCAGCTGTATGAGAATCCCAATATGAGTAACAGAAACCAGGTTGGAATACACCAGTATATATTTGATTAGTTTCCTAAAGGGAGTTTCTAATTTGCTGTGGACAGTAGAAAATACACAAACACAGTGTATAAAAATTTGCCTTTTGTTAAATACTGTGCATGGAAATCAATTTGGCACAATCACACAGATTCAAAAATGGAGGAAAGTCTAGCTTACTAGATAATGCATTTGACAGAATACCACATGATTATTCAGATTTGTATTGTCCTATTTGGAATGAGACCAATGTATGTATTACAGACAGTAAACAACTCTGTATGGATATTCAGATAATTGAGACAAGAGTAAGAATTGCCTTGTTGTCTCCAACTAAAAACCCAACTGACCCATTATGTGGTTTCCAAAGGACTTATTTGTTCTTGGCAAACTCATAGATGGGGCATGTTTTAGATGAGGCAATTACCTTTCATTTATATAATAGTCAGAAATGTACATCTTATTACTGGGGTAGCTTTTACTTGGATTGAATTCTAAGAAATGTTTACAGATATCACATAAAACGTAGAGACAGGTTACAAAATTCTACAGTTGTATTGCTGTGATTCTACTGTTGGAAAATGAGGGTGTCCTGAGTAGCAGCCTGCTCTCTTTACACATTTTCTTTCCTTCCTTCCTTTATTTTTATCCCACATTTCTTCTGATATAGTGACTTATTAGGCAGGCTGAACAGTTCCACAGAGACCTACTAGAGAGGTAGCTCTGGACAATTCAGGAAGAACTCTTATTTTTCTATTTGCGACATAAGAAATAGCCAAGAAACTAATCTGACCAAAATAATTTTCCCTGACAACTTGCTGCTAGCAGAATAATAGATTCTCTAGGAAACAGAGCATTTTGGGTTAGTCTTTTTAGACCACTGACTGTGTGCTAAAGTCAGCATCAATCCAAAAAGCTCAACAACAGCTTAATGAAAATAAGGACCTCATCACATGGCAGTCGAGAAGCTGGAGGACGATGGGGGACAGCAGAGGAAACACGAGGCAGCGTACCATTTTGTCCTCTTACTGTGGTTGGCTTTTGAATAAGTTTAATTTTTTATTTAATGCCACTAATATCTTGAAGTGCTATAAGAAAACTAAGAATGTGGAAACCTGCCAAACTTGTTCATACTGATTTTCTGAAATGCCCACTATCATTTTTGTGTTTATTTGTGTGTCTCATGTTTCTATGTGTAGTTTCAAATGAAAGTTTTTCTTTCATGTTGCTAATATATGGACTGTAGATGGTATTCTAAATTGACTAAAGTAAATTTGTATGAATTTTCCAATTATATATATTGTTGAACGTGAAAAGTTTTTAAACAAACACATGGATTATTATAATTTCTGCACATAAATCTCACAATTGTACAGATTTCAGGAGTAAGATGCTTTCTGTTCCATCAACCATCTCAGCTGCGTTTTTTTTAAAAAAATGATTTTTTTCTATATGAAAATACTTATCTATTTTCCATCCCTAAAGAAAACTTCTACTATGACTTGGTTGAATGTAAAAAATGGCCTTTAGCAGACAGTGTCACCTGTCAGACATTTTCATGTAGATTACCATGTCCTTATGGACCAATGAACAGCCAAGCAGCATGAGTAGGTGCTTAAGAGGCAAAAACTGACAGAAGGATGCCTGTGGCTGACCCTAGGCCTACAATGTACCCAAGCACCTTCAAGTCAGAAAGTGAAGTGTTTCCTTGATAGCCTCAGCACAGAATATAGTGAATTAAAATATTAAAAACTGAGTAGACCAGCGGTTCTCAACCTGGGGGTCGCGACCCCCAGAGGGGTCGTGGGGCCATTTCCGAGGGGTCGCGGGGCTGCCTCCTTTGGCCCCGCCCCCTCCGGCTCCCCGGGATGGCTGCCGGAAGCCTGGTGCCCGGCTCTTGCTGCCTGCCGGGTGAGGGGAAGGTGCCTCTACTTACTTTTCAGAGGCCCTTTCCCATCTCTCCCAGCCCCTCTGCTGCCGGGTGGGAGGTCCCTTGGCGTCCTCCTCTTTCCCTTCTTTCTGGCCCCTCTATCAGAGCCAGGGCGGGCCTGCTGCGCGGGCTCTGCCTCTCACTGAGGAGGCACATGTAGGTCTTCTCCTGGGCTTGAGGCCTGCAAGGCTAGGATGGAATAGCGGCTTGGGCCTCCCTCAGCCGCTCAGAGCAGAAGCAGGCAGGCCGGGGGCGGCGCAGGCCCTGGCAGTGAGAGCCCCTGGATGCGGGGGGGGGGGGAGATGCAGGTTGCCTCCTCCGCCTGCCCTCCCTGTCCTCCACACTGACCCCTCAGCTGGAGCCACTGGCCTCAGCGCGATCGGCATGGCTGCTGCTTTCCTTCAGGCAGTTGCTCTCTTGCTGCACGTGGAGTGAGCGACTGAGGCACTCAAACCTGGGCTGCTCCCTCCAAGAGGCGCGGAGGCAAGGCTCCCTGTCCAAGCGGGGACTGGACTGCTTTCCCTCCTTTTTGCGTGGTTGGGAGACACTTTCAGGCTGGGGGGGAGCAGGGGGCTCTTTCTTTTGGGGAGTGAGTGAGGCACTCGCTATTGTCCTGGGCCTCCCATCCTTCCCTCCTTCCCTCTGCCTTGTTGTTTTGGTGTCGCTTACTTGCTCATTACATCCCCTGGAAGAGGCAGGGAGCTGAGCCGCCGCCCTCCTCCTCCTCCTCCTCCTTTAGTTTCTTTCCTGGAGCAGGAACGCCTCCGGTATAGTTGGGCTGTTTTTGTTTTTACTATAGGGCTGGGGACGTTTAGCTTGTAATAAATAAGGTTGAGAGAAGGGGGCATGATATAGTCATGTTTAAATATGAAAGGACACCACATTGAGGAAAAGGCAGGCTAGTTTTTTGGTGCATCGGGTACTAGGGCCCCTTGCATCCACACAGTTGAATAACAAACCACATTTTCTGCTTCCAACTGGAATATATGGCAGTGTACACTCGGGGCCCTTCCACACAGCCATATAACCCAGAATATCAAGGCAGATAATCCACAATATCTGCTTTGAACCGGGTTATCCCAGTCCACACTGCCATATAATGTTCAAAATAGATAATGTGAGATTTTATTCAGCTGTGTGGAAAGGGCCCTGTGATTCTATTGCATTTCTAGGGAATCACCTCCCATTTGTCTTTTACAGTTAAAGTGGAGAGAGTAACACTCTTAAAGGGCCAGCTGCACAATTCTGTGCATGTTTACTCAAAATTAAACACTACCGTATTACAGTTAGCGTCCTTCCACACAGCTAGAATATCAAGGCAGAAAATCCCACAATATTTGCTTTGAACTGGGTTATCTGAGTCCACACTCAGATAATGGGGGAATTTTTGCCTTGATATTCTGGGATATAGGGCTGTGTGGAAGGGCCCTTAGTTAATCCCAGATAATAACAATTATTGTTATAGTTATTTATACTTTGGTTTTAGCTCTTGATGAGATGCAAAATGTGTGTACGATTAGCAATAAATACTTTTATTATGGCATTTTGGGTGTTTTGGAGACAAAATTATTATTATTATTATAATTATTATTACTGTTGTACCCCACCTTTATCTCCCCCGAAGGGGACTCAAAGTGGCTTAACATAAAAGCATTAGCATAACCATTAACATATCCAAATATATGAACATTAAAGCAGGATAAAATGTATTTAGAAATCCCCAGTTAAAAAGCTATTAAAACAAATTCAAAGTTTAAAACCACAGCACCCCCTGAATTGATCTTAAACACCTTCATCTTTAAAAGCCTCACTGAATAAAAAGGTTTTAGCCTGCTGCCAGAAGGAGGCACTTGGGGCGATGGGAAGGCGCCTCTAAGAAGTCAGTAGAGGTGCCTCCCATCGGCCCAGCACCTCAAGTATTTTCTGTTGGTCATGGGGGTTCTATGTGGGAAGTTTGGCCCAATTTTATTGGTGGAGTTCAGAATGCTCTTTGATTGCAGGTGAACTATAAATCCTTTCTAACAATGTTAATAAGCTATAAATCCTAGTAACTGCAACTCCCAAAGGACAGTATCAATTCCTCCCAACCCCACTGGTATTCAAATTTGGGCGTAGCCTATCAGCTATTTGTGCCAAATTTTGTCCAGGTCCATAGTTATTTGGGCTCACAGTGTTCTTGGGAGGTACTGTAGTTGAACTACATCTCCCGTAAATCACTGTCAATTCCTCCCAAATCCACCTAGTATTTTCTATTGGTCATGGAGGTTCTGTGTGGGACGTTTGGCCCAATTTTATTGTTGATGGGGTTCTAGGGGCTCTTTGATTGTAGGTGAACTATAAATCCCAGCAACTACAATTCCCAAATGTCAAGGTCTATTTTCCACAAACTCCACCAGTATTCACATTTGGGCATTTTGAATATTCGTGCCAAGTTTGGTTAAAATCCATTATTGTTTGAGTGCAGAGTGCTCTCTGTATGTAAGTGAACTACAACTCCAAAACTCAAGGTCAATGCCCACCAAACCCAGTATTTTCTGTTGGTCATGGGAGTTCTGTGTGCCAAGTTTGGCTCAATTTCATTGTTGGTGGAATTCAAAATGCTGTTTGATTGTAGGTAAACCATAAATCCCAGTAACCACAACTCCCAAATGAGAACAGCTATTTTCTCAAAACTCCACCAGTGTTCAAATTTGGGCATATTGAGTATTTGTGCCAAGTTTCATCCAAATCCATAGTTGTTTGGGTTCATAGTGCTCTCCAAATGTAGGTGAACTACATGTCCCCTAAATCAGTCAATTCATTCCAAACCCCTCCAGTATTTTCTGTTGGTCATGTGGGTTCTGTGTGCCAAGTTTAGCTCAATTCCATTGTTGGTGGAGTTCAAAATGCTCTGATTGTAGGTGAACAATAAATCCCAGCAACTACAACTCCCAAATGTCAAGATCTATTTTCCCTAAACCCCACCAGTGTTCAAATTTAGGCATAATGAATATTCATGCAAAGTTTGGTCCAGATCCATACTTGTTTGGGTTCTCAGTTCTTTCTGGATGTAGGTGAAGTACATCTCCCTAAATCACTGCCAATTCCTCCCAAACCTCTCCAATATTTTCTGTTGGTCATGTGGGTTCTCTGTGCCAAGTTTGGTCCAGTTCTGTAATTTGTGGGGGTCTCAGTGGTCTGAATCGATTGAAGGTACTGCAAATCCCATCATCCGTTGTCCACTCTCCCCCAAACATATTGTTTTTGTGATTAATCACTATGCTTTAATTATATTCAATTTGTAACAATGAAAATACATCCTGCATATTAGGTATTTGCATTAGAATTCGTAAGAGTAGCAAAAATATTTATGAAGCAGCAACGAAAATATGGTTGGGATCACCACAACACGAGGAACCTTATTTAGGGGTCACGGCATTAGAAAGGTTGAGAACCACTGTTATAGACCATTCAATACCTCAGAGTTGTCATGGGCAGATCGCTTTCTGGTCAGGGCTAGGATCACAGCTACAACCTACCCCAGCAAGGGTGGAAGACCTATTAAAATGGCCTGTCCTTGAAGGCTAATGGATCCTTTGAGAGTCCATGAGGACTTGGAGAATACTAGGGTTGGCATCACCAACAATTCCGTGGAATCCCTGATTGATACATGGAATCAGAATTTAACCAGGGTTATTGACATGATAGCTCCCAAATGTCCTCTCCAATCTGTTACAAATCAGGCTCCCTGGTATACAGAGACTTTCAGGGAAATGAAATGGGAAGAATGATGCCTAGAGTGTAGATGGTGGAAAACTCAACTTTTATGCAACAAGACACTGTATATAGGGCACCTCTGCTCCCTTAAAATGTGGCTTTCTTCTCTGCATGCATTGCATCTGCCGATTCACATCCAGCTGAACTGTTCAGAGTGGTGAGAGGCTTGACTCAGGAACCCTTTCATCCAAACCCATTATGGGAACCTTCAGTAGCACACTGTGATGCTTTTAACAACAATTTCACAGATAGCACCTCTCATATAAGAGCGGACTTAGATGATATCATTGGAGAGAAGCCAACAACAAAATGTCCAGCAACTCTGTGAATGGGATTACACTGGATCAGTTTCAATTGGTGAGTACTGTTGATGTGGACGAGTAAGGAAGACAACCTGATTTCTTGATCCCTGTCCCTCTTGGATGGTCATCCAGGGAGGAGATGCAATTCAATCTCAAATACATCAAATTATGAACACATCCCTCAGGGAGGGGAAATTTCCATCCAATTTAACAGATGCAGCAGTTAGACCAAAAGCTCTTCCTGAATCCCTGGACCTTAATAATTAGAGACCAGTCTCTAACCTTCCTTTTTTGGGCAAAATGATTGAGGATGCAGTTACCCCCCCCAAACTTCAGACTGTCTTGGATGACACACACTTCCTTGACCCATTTCAAACTGGCTTCAATGCAGGATATGGAGTTGAGACTGCTATGGCTGCCTTAGTGGATGATCTCTGTCTTAATACTTACAAGGGTTGTAGGTGATACACTTAGTGTTGTATGTGTTTAAGGCATTGAATAATTGCCATATGTAAGCTGCCTCAAATCCCCCTGGGGTAGAGAAAGGCAAAATATAAATAGGGAAATAAATAAATAAATAAATATAAAAGGTCTCTGTTGGTGCTTCTAGACTTCTCAGCAGCTTATTATACCTATACTAAATTCACTCCACTGGCTGCCAATTAGTTTCCAGACAAAGCACAAAGTGTTGGTTTGACCTTTAAAACCTTACATGATTTGGGTCCAGGTTAACTATAGCATCATCTTCTCCCATACAATTCACCCTGAACACTTAGGTCCACTGGGGAGCAGCTGCTCCAGCCTGCCAGAACCCGACTAGCAACCATCACTCAGAAGACATTTTCATTGGCCACCTCTTGAGAGTGTGGCATGACCTGCCAGAAGAGATCTGACAGCTTATTTTTTATTTATCATATCAGAAGCAAACCAAGAGTACAGTTGTAATGTATTTTGAAAACACAAAGTTTAAAAACTTGGCATTATGTTAAATGCCCTTTGACCAGTAGCTGCCCACTTGTAGTGCCTCTGGTGTTGCTATAAGTAGGTCCTCCATTGTGCATGTGGCAGGGCTCAGACTGCATTGTAATAAGTGGTCTGTGGTTTGCTCTTCGGCACACTCGCATGCCATGGACTCTGCTTTGTGGCTCCATTTCTTAAAGTTGGCTCTGCCAGAATGAAGTCTGTTCAGCATCTTCAAAGTCACCCAGTCTTCTGTGTGCCCAGGGGGTAGTCTCTCATTCGGTATCAGCCATGGCTAGAGGTTCTGGGTTTTTGCCTGCCACTTTCGGACTCTCACTTGCTGTGGATCTTAAAAAACTATTTATTGATTTAAGGCATTGTTGTGCTGGCTGAACAGAGGATGGGCTGAAGATGTCACTGCCTTGATCCTTTCATTATTGGCTGCTATTTCCCAGCAGATGTCAGGTGGTGCAATACCGACGAAACAGTGTAATTTCTCCTATGGTGTAGGGCGTAGACATCCTGTGATTATGTGGCATGTCTTATTAAGAGCCACATCCACTGTTTTAGTGTGATGAGATGTGTTTCACACTGGCATGCATACTCAGCAGCAGAGTAGCAAAGCACAAGGGCAGATATCTTCACTGTGTCTGGTTGTGATCCTCAGGTTGTGCCAACTAGCTTCCATATGATATTGTTTCTAGCACCCACTTTTTGCTTGATATTCAAGCAGTGCTTTTTGTAGGTCAGAGCATTGTCCAGGTAACTCCCAGGTATTTGGGTGTGCTGCAATGCTCCAGTGGGATTTCTTCCCAGGTGATCCACAGAGCTTGAGATGCTTGTCTGTGCTTAAGATGGAAAGCACAAGTCTGAATTTAGATTGGTTTTCCCTGTAATAGGCAGTAAGCGCACCTAGAGCTTCGGAGAGCTTCTGATCAACCATTTCAAAGCTCCCTGCTTGGGTGGTAATGATGCAATCATCAGCATAGATGAAGCTCTATGTCCCTTCTGGCAGAGGCTGATCATTTGTGTAGATGTTAAGCATTGCTGGAGTAAGCACCCTCCCCAGAGGCAGGCCATTCTTCTGTTTTCACCAACTGCTTCTCTGGCCCTGGAATTCAACAAAAAGCTCCTGTTTTGTAGCAGATTTCCTATGAAGCAGCTGAAGTGCTAGTCCTTTGTGATATTGAAGCAGGTTTGGTACTTTTCCGAGCATAAAAAGTACAGTCAGAGAGTGATGCTACTTGCGCGTCAACTCTGAAAAAGAGGGTTTTGGTGTCTGGAATCAGTAAGACACATGCTATAGAAGACTAACACCCTGATTAAATGCATTTTAATCCACTCTGTGCCAAGTTATACCATATATGCTAGATGAGTGGGAATACAGTGCAGTTTGAGCTATGAAAGTTAAATGGGATTCTTAATGTGAATGGAAAACACCATTGCGCATGGCAAAAGTCCTACCTTCTCTGCTGGCAGGAAGCCTGGAACTAATGTTGCAAGTTAAAAGAACAGAGAGGCCCAACATGGATAGCTTACACTGTGAGAAAAGAATTACCTTATAGATGGCTATTGTTCTCAGATTTAGGGATGACAGAGAAATGATGTAAATGATTTGAGTAATGTTTATTGGATTAATGAAATGTCATGTAACAACAGTAATCACCAGCCAATTATGATTGTTTTTACCATAAAGAAGGGGTGGGTTTAACTGGATGGACTCCATTGGGGTATAAATATCTTTGTATGAGATGTATCGGGGTCCTTTGCCCCTACCTGCAGCTGTGTTCTGCTGGCGAAATACCCACCAGCTGGTGAAAGAAAATAAACCTTTTTGTTTTTCACCCTACTTCACAGTTGTCACGCGTTCTCCCTCATCCTTGTATCCGCACGTTCGGGCAGCGTTGGTAAGATTAATTTGGTACTTGGAGTTCTAGAACTCCCGGTTCTGCTTCATTTGGTGACCCCGACGTGATGGTAAAAGGTATCTAGACGGGTCTGTGTTGAGGGAAAACGAACGTGATCTCCGGTGATGACAGCGCTTGCTCCCCGGCTAGTAAGGTGAGGCCATTCAGGAGGGCTGGTAAGGGGCGCCCCGCCTGTTTTTGACCGATTTTTGCACTGAGCCGGCCGCCTGAATCGCCCCAAACGAACGCCGGTGACCCAAGAGAGACTGCAACTAACGTTGAGGGTGAAAGCAAAGCCTGAAGGGAGAGGCTGGCTGAGAAGCGGCCTCTGGAGAGCCGGCTAGAGTAAGTCCAGGGACACCTTAAGACGGTGCCCAGCCAAAGAGGGCTAGCAAACTGGCATAAGCGCGCAGAGGAGTCGGAGGCGACGTCAGGTCCGATCGCCAGAGAGCCGACGCAACTTGATTGGTGACGTGGGAAGGCGAGACGCGTGCCAGGGTCGGCAGGACATCGGCATGTATAGTTTATTGCATGCTCTTTATCATTGAGGGAACACACTCTGGGGAGGGGGTAAAGCACTGAAGTGGGGTTTGATCTCAGGCTGGAGAGATGGGGAGTGCAGGCTCAAAGCAGAAGATAGAGACCCCTTTGCAGTGTGTGCTAGATAATTGTGACAGTTTTTGTTTGCTGTCAGTTGAGGGAAACACCCAGGAGATGAAATCTTTTGAACTTAGTAATCTGTGCACAGAAGTTTGGCCATCTGTCCGAGAGATCGGATGGCCAAGCGCGAGGAACCTGGGATTGGGATAAGTGTCAGCGCCTTGAAGATTATTGCTACGCAGTACATCCAAATGATCAATGGATATATTCCGCAGCATGGGTGCGAATGGTTGCAGAGGGGGTGTGGTGGGCTGGCCCAAAGTGTCGTGAGAAGAAGATTTGCTTTGCAAACAGAAAAGCAGAGAAAAGTCCTCCGGTGCTCCCAGCGGAGCCAGAAGAACTCCTCCCGCTAAGGAGGAGAGAGAGAGAGGGGTTAGTGCCCCAACCGGGCCTGGGAGCAGCCCCGCCCCCGCTCCACGCCAGCCCCAGAGCCCCGTCCAAGCTCCAGCCATGTTCCCCACCCTTGGGACAGGCTCGGCCGTCCAGATGACGTCAACTCCCGGTTCTGCTTCAATATTATAGGTTTTTCTCAGGAGGAGGTGATGATTTACAGTGCCATAAACTGCTGACAGGTCTACAAAGACAGCTCCTGTAATCTGCTACCTTTCAAAACCACCTTCTGCCCTTTCCCTGCCTACACAGTGGGCGGGGAAAGGTTATTACCTCCTCGCACGAAGGGAGACTATTGGTTCCTTGGGAATCTTCTGGGAGGGGGCGGAGGCTGCCTATTTTGGGGCAGCCTCCTGCTCCATTCCTGTTTGAGGTGTTGAAGAGACAACACCTCTGGATCATCCTCCCTAGCCTGGATCAGGTCGGTTTTTTGAGGCTGGTGAGGGAGTCGGACCTGGGGCTTTTGTCCTCCAAGCTGCCCTGGCCCCTCGCCCTTTGCAAGCCTCTGTAGGGTTATTTTGTTTACATATATATATATATATATATATAAAATTAAATAATAATAAAAGGGGGTATGGAAATTATTTATGTGTTTATGCCCAGGGTAGCAGGGCCCAGGCCTGCTGTGTGACAGCCTTTAGGCCTGGGCATCCCCTCCCCACTTTCTCCTTATCTATGGGCCTACTGTTAGGAATCAAGAGCTGTTAGGCTCAAAAATAACCCTCTCTGGGGGTGATTCCTCCAAAAATATAACAGAGGGCAGAATGCAGAAGTCCTAAACAGCACAAACTTACATGCTGTGAGCACAGATGGGCTTCTATTCAATAGGATTGAACAGGATTGCAGATCCACAAGTCAAAATGGAGGCGGCCGCATGGCCTGCCTGAAAGAGGAAGTTAGTTTCTCTAAAGGGATTGCATTCCTGAGTGCACAAAGGGGTGGAACTTTAGGCTAGCCCCTTCTCAAAGCAAAACGTTTTTCCCTTCCAGTTTCAGGGCAAAACAAAAAACAAACAAACAAAAAAAACCTGTTACTTGTTCAACCCTATTTCCCCCTCTAATTATTCCTCAATTTCACCCTTTATTTTTCAATCATGGGTATGTGAAACTGAAAATGGAATCCATGGATTCATGCTATACTATATTCTAGATTAATTTCTGTTTCATATAAGGCTTCAATTTACAGATATTGTATAATGGGTGGTGGTGCTTTAGGAAGGGCCTTTTAGGAGAAAAGGTAGTGTCATTAAATCTGAAGGTGTTACAGATCATGCTGGGGTTTGCTACCTCAGATCTGTATGCCAAACCTTTGCTTTTCAGATGATATTTGGAATGGCTGCGAGCAGAGGGGCAGTCAGGAGGCAGTGTCCAGAGAAACTGAGTCAGTTTTTCTCTAAAAATATTCTGGATATGATCTAGGGATAAAATATTCCTCTGCGCTGTATGGGCATGTTCCAGAAGCATTCTCTCCTGACATTTCACCCACATCTTTGGCAGGCATCCTCTGAGGTTGTGAGGGCTGTTGGAAACTGGAAAATTGGGGTTTATATATCTGTGGAATGTCCAAGTCTAGGAAAAAGAACTCTTGTCTGTTTGAGGCAAGTGTGAATATTGCAATTGATCAACTGATTAGCATTGAATAGCCTTGCAGCTTCAACGCTTGGCTGCTTCCTGTCAGGGGATCCTTTGTTGGATGGTGATTAGCTGGTCCTGATTGTTTCTTGTCTGGAATTCCCCTTTGAAAGCAAGCATTGAACAGGCAGTGCCAGCAAGGCCACTGCATGCAATGGCTGGCTTTTATCAACTGCCACATTATCCATCAAGGCTCATCTCCCCAAAGTGGTCGTTTACCTAACAACATTGTCCCTATCACTTTAAAAGTTTTCTCCCGAGGATCAGTGTGACAGCAAGCGTGCCTTGGGCTGCATTTTAAGTTTGCTTCCTTGCCTTGCAGTTCCATAAGATCACATTCTAAGGCAGTAGAAGTATTGACCTTGACGTTGTTCTTCCATTTAATACAGTTCCTCATGTGGTGGTGACCCCCTACCATAAAATCATTTTTGTTGCTTCTTCATAACTTGAATATTGCAACTGTTATGAATTATAACGTAAATTTCCAATATGCAGGATATATTTTTATTCATTGGACCAAATTTGGCACAAATTTGGCAACACTTTGCTATTCAAACAGGCATTTGGCCTTTAATCTGCAGGCACCATATTGCGGATAACGAAGGCCGCGTGACCTGTTCTCGTGTATAGGGTCGATGTATTGTTTTATGATTTTACTGTGTTTATATATGCTGTTTTAATTCTGTTTTTAATGTTGTGAGTCGCCCCGAGCCGGATGGGAGTGGCGACGGATAAGTCCAAATAAATAAATAAATAAATAAATACTCGATACTCCAAATTTGAATTCAGGTAGGGTTGATTAGCGACAAAAGCACAGCAACCCAAACCATGTTTATTTTATTATTGTTGTTTAATGTTTAATAACCTGTCTAGTGAGATTGGTTGATGTTAAGGGCCAGAACAATCTGTGGTCTGCAGACACAGACTTGTTTGCCAGAAGAATGGCACCAGATATCAACTCTCCACTTCATCAGTCACTTACCATGAGAACAAAAAAATAGTTGGGGCCCCAAACGTCTTTGTGTGCATTGATGATTAGACTGTGGTACTTTTTAAGGGGAGTTGAACAAAGGATTGGTAGTTACTGCAAGTGCCATGACTCAATACAGCACTGTCAATAACCGTGGGTCAGCTCTTTCATTATCCACACTAAGAAACCACAACCACATATGGAAAACATATAAGTTCTATAGAATTGGTAATCAGGTGTATATAGTTTTTGAAATCCTGCGCCCTCAGCAGCTGCCTGGCACAGCATAATACAGAAACAGTTATTCATTGCAGAGTTGCTCCTGGAAACTCCTAGACGTTTTTTCCCTGTGTCATTGCAGGTGGTACATTCACCATCTCTTCGGAAATTGGTTTTTCTCCTTTCACTCGTGTTTGCTTCACAGTTTAAAAAATCTGATTACTTTTATATGTTCTAATTTTGTACTTTTGGATCTTCCTCTTTTCTTATTTGGTTTTCTTTGTTGCCTAAACTGTGGCAGCAATACAGTTTACCCAAGGTTAGTCCACTACCTTACGAACACATGGTCCAGTTTTGTATATATCGGCGTAAGAGTGGTTTGTCACCAGGCTCCATCAGGTCTACACTGGCAGCGTTAGCCTATTGGATGAAGGTTCAGGGTTTACCTGACACCACTAAGGTTTTCTGCATCCACAGGATCAGGTTGGATTGGTCCCGTCAACAGGGCCCAACCTATGATGATCGGGAGCCCGTGACCCCCATGATTTTAATGGGTTTGAAACAAATGTGGACCAGGATTTGCCAGTCCTGCTATGAACAGCTGTCGTTCCTTGTTGTTGCATTGACAGCATGTTCGCTGCCGGCGAATTAGCGAGTTAGTTTCTTTCCCCAAGAAGGACAAATCCCATCGTGCACTGTTAAATTCTGATATACAGATGGGTCGAGACGGTTTGACAATTTTGATTCAGTTTTTAAGATTGAACAACGATGATTCCCCCTTTTACGGGGCTGCGGGGTTTTGGGAGTGTGGAAATCTGCTGAAGTCTTTCCAACAGCTAGCCTATGACCAGGGGGTCCCAATAGCTGAAGCAAAGGTAGGGGACCCTCACACGAATCCATGTTATGTGTGAGGCTCTATCGGGTGAAATCACCCGTCACCTCATCAGGGTTACACAGGTCAGGAAGGCTAATTTTTTTAATTGGTTGGAATTTCCTGTTGGCTTTAATAATATATCCTGTTGACGGCGGTAAATGATTTTAAGGATGCACCTCAGGTGGCATCGTAGGCTCCAGGCCCAGTTGGTTCAGAGCGTACTTAGGAGGCCACTGGTTCCCTGAACAGTGACCACCCAGTTATGGCACACCCAGGGGCAGGGCCGTAGCCAGGATTTTGATTCGGGGGGCTGAGTTTGGTTCGGGGGGCTGAGACTGGGTGGAAGAGGGTCTACCCTAGCAAACCTTTTGTATTGTTATCCCAATAACCCCATGAATATGGGATATAATGAGCATGGTGATCAGATCATGATATGAATAAACATAACAGTTTAAATAATGTACCAGTAAGGCCTTCTCGCAGACCACCCTGAGAATTTCGGGGGGCTGAAGCCCCCTTAGCCCCCCCTGGCTACATGCCTGCCCAGGGGATTACCACCATCTGGCATTGCTCGAGTGGTTCCCCATTCTCGTGTGGTCTCCTCTGGACATGGAGCTCTGCCTATTCGGCTGTGCAGTCTATGTGATAATTCTCAACGTCCATGTTATCACACACTAACGTCAAGTCACCCTGGGTGATGAGTGCCTAAAGCACTTTCATCTTGTTGCCGCAAATTTACTCATCTTTGATCCTTTCACATTGTGGGTCTCGATAATACCCTGTGTGCACTATCTTGCACGCAGTTGGAGCGCTTCAGGATTCATATGGAGTGTCACCATGCTTCATCAGGTTTAAACTGAGAGTGTTAGCTTAATGATTAAAGGGTCAGGGCTTACCAGACACCACTAATGATTTCCCCATCCACAAGATCATGTTGGATTGGCCCGGTCGTCGGGCACTATTCTGTGATGATCATGAACCCTCGACACACACAATTTTGAAGATTTTAAAGCAAACTTGACCCAGAATTTGCTAGTCCTACCATAACACCTTTGTTTTCATGCTGCCACGTGACAGCAATTTTTCGCTGCCTTCCGAATTAGTTTGGTAGTTGCTTCTTTAAGAAAAACAAATCCCATCGTGCATTGTTAAATTCAGATATACAGATGGGTCAGATGGTTCGACAATTTGATTATCTTCCAAGACAGATCAGCGAGATAAAGGCAGCATTGTTAGGTTAGCTAGATGTAGTAATCCAAAATTGTGCCCCCTTTTTTAGCCCTAGCACAGTTTACGTCATGCGTCCCAATTCTCCAGTAACTTTTTGGTCATCAAAACGGGGCCCCATTGACTAAATTAACTCTGGGCGGTAACAGAAAAGGCAGTGGAGTAAGTGGGCTGGGGCATCGTAAATTTGGTACCCTTTCATTCAGTATTGTGGCAGCTTCCAGCTGCACAGTTGGACTTCGAATAAATATCATAAAAGAAATGGGTAGATGAAAATCTGTGTTTTTTATGCGATACATTCACTTGATAATCTAACCAGTTTTTTTCTCGTTTCAGACATGTTGGTGAAGGTGCAGAGATGGAGGATCCCTATAAGTGGGTACAGTTGTTTTTCACTGGGCCGAATGATTGATGCTAGGACCTCCTTTGGATAGCACCTTGTTTTTGCAATTTGCCACAGTTCAATGGAAAGGGATACGTGCCCTTCATTGGGGTTTTTTGATTCCCTGGTTGCATTTGGGTGAGCCCCTCCTGCGTGTTGGTCCTCCATTGATGAGGCAATGATGTGGGCTTACTGCAAGGTAAGGCCCTGTTCCTTCAGGCAATAAGGGATTTGTATAGGCTGTGGCGGCATGGCATCGGCTCGTCTCATTTGGTCAGCAATCATACCGCGCCGTATGTGGCTGTGTGGCGGTGATGTGCGACAAATGGAGAGAGCCTGTTAAGCGAGTCAATGGTGGCAGGCATGGCCACGGGTTCGTCTCATTTGGTCGACATTCATACCGCGTCCCGAGTGGCTGTGAAGCGGTAATGTGCGACAAATGGAGAGAGCCAGAATTGTTTTCACTGTCTGACACTGCAATAGTTAATCTTCACGAATTACAGTTAAGTGGTGTTGAGGGACTTGGTGGGGGATGGAGACTGAATGGACATTTGTCTCCAATCTGTGGCGTAAATAGTTTAGGGTAATCCATAGACCCATATTCACTCATGCACTCTTCAAAGTTGTTTGGGCCAGTGCACAAATACACTCAGATGGACGTCTGTTTCAGGCTGAGGGGGATACCATTGGTCCAGAAATTTTGAGAGCCGGTTAAGTATTTCCAGAGAGGTTTTTCTTGTGTTTTCCTTGAAAGGTTGCCCAGTTTTGTGTTGTTGGGGACTCAGGAGAGTTTCCCAGTGTTGCCGAGGGGTCGTTCGCTCGCTACCGGCTTAGCCACACCTTGTTCCCTTGACACCTGAGTTTAGTGAGGTTAAACTTAAATCGGTAACTTTAAAATAAATAACAGTTGCCCTAATTTAATCCAATTACTGTTGTCTGTCTCGTTATTTCGGGGTTGGAAGGTAATGCCCTTTCCTGCCTACGCAGTGGGCGGGGAAAGGTTATTACCTCTCGCACGAAGGGAGACTATTGGTTCCTTGGGAATCTTCTGGGAGGGGGCGGAGGCTGCCTATTTTGGGGCAGCCTCCTGCTCCATTCCTGTTTGAGGTGTTGACCCACCACTCCCGCCCTGTTACAGTATAGTGGTCGCCTTAGGGGCCGGGTAGGAATTTTTTCCCCATCTACGTAAATAATAATAAAAAATAGGGGGGGGGGTTGCCTACCCTGTACTGTTACTGGAACTTTCTGGGATGGCGGTTCTATAAATAGGACAGCGTAAATAGTTTAGGGTAATCCATAGACCCATATTCACTCATACACTCTTCAAAGTTGTTTGGGCCAGTGCACAAATACACTCAGGTGGACGTCTGTTTCAGGCTGAGGGGGATACCATTGGTCCAGAAATTTTGAGAGCCGGTTAAGTATTTCCAGAGAGTTTTTCTTGTGTTTTCCTTGAAAGGTTGCCCAGTTTTGTGTTGTTGGGGACTCAGGAGAGTTTCCCAGTGTTGCCGAGGGGTCGTTCGCTCATGGACGATACCTCGGCTTAGCCACACCTTGTTCCCTTGACACCTGAGTTTAGTGAGGTTAAACTTAAATCGATAACTTTAAAATAAATAAAAGTTGCCCTAATTTAATTCAATTACTGTTGTCTGTCTCGTTATTTCGGGGGTTGGAAGGTAATTTTATGTGCTGAGTCAGGTTCAACACTTGTGATGTGCAGCTTTTGCCTTTCCTGAATTCAGCTTGCTGTGGAATCAGACATGGGTCTATTTTTTCCATAACTCTATGCAAAACAAATATCTCCAGAACTTTGTAAAGATGGCACAACAAGGAGAGTGGTCTACAACTTTTTGGATCTTTTTCTGGCTTCAATATAGCTACAACTATTTCCTCCAGCGATCAAAATTTAAAAATCATCTAAAGACCTATCCCTTTTGGGAAGCCTACCCAGCCAGTTTTATTCACTAATGTTAAACTTGAGTCTTATGTTTAATCTTTGTTCTGTGTATTTAAATATGTATTTTGTAGAAATATATTTGAGTATGTGTATTTTGTAGAATGTTTATAGATTATTGTGCGTATTTAGCAATGTTGTAATTGCCTTGAGCTATGAGGAGAGATGGGTAAGAAATAACAACAACAACAACAACACAGTACAGTGCATCTACGATTCAAATCAACATGCTTTTATGTTTTTAAAAACTCAATAGCAAATTCTGATTTTGCTGACTACTGATTACTATACTGATGTGTAGGCATACTCTGATGTAGCCTCCCATCATTTCATGGGTTCTCTCCACCATTCAATTGAGTTGCTCCTACTTTATATAGGAGAGAGTAGGTTATTACATCATTGTATATAATGGGAGTTGAGTATCTGTGGAACCATGGAACTGAACCTCAGAAAATACCAAGGGCTCACACTGTATGCTGATATTGATGTGGCTTCCACCTAGATTCTAACTATGACTACTTTACAGATCTCCCTTCTTGTCTGAAGCTTTCAAATTGAAACCGATATGGTCATAATCTTTTATTTGGGGGGGGGGGGGTCCAGAGGGTTTGGAGAATTCCCATGATCCCAGATGCCATGATCCCATTGGCTATGATATATAGGGCTAACGGGAAACATGAGTACCCTCAGGCCCCACCCTGGCCATTAATTAGGACCCTGCTCTGCACTTTATCCACTGTGGATATGCTTCCCTGTGGCCCAGTCCTATTATAAGTAGCTCCAGGTCCTACTCTCACCATCAGTTAGAACCCTGTTTTGCACTTTACCCACTTCCCTGGCCATACGTTACTTTGCTGCAGAGCCCAATCCTCTCATAGTTGTCCAGGCCCACTCTGAAATTCTGGCCATTGGTAGTTGAATTTTGCCCGATGGAGATTAGTACTGGAACTGGCTTTCCAATTTTAAATATGTATGACTGTTTTAATAGTATTATGTTTATGTTTCATAATGGTTATTCTGTATGTTTTTGTGTTGGGAATTGAATGCTTTACCTATGCTGAAAACATCCCTGAGTCCCCTCAGGGAGATAAGAGTGGTATACAAATAAAGGGAGATAGAGCAGTTTCCTCTCCGTTGGTGCCCCCTTGTTGTGGGGAAGAGGCTTGCGTACTCTAATGAAGTTGTGAGCTAAGCTGGCGGTGGCATAATAGTCACTTGTAGGGCCTCCCATGCCAGACAGGTCACAACCGAAGAGTCTGACAAAGAGTGTCAAAGGGCAGGATGGGCTCTCTAGCCTTTTGGTAACCATCCTAGGAGAAGGAAAACTCTGATTTCAAACCCGGGCAGATGGTGCTCGTTTAACCCTGTAAGGTCAACCATCTAAGAGAAGGATACTCAAACTAAGCCTGTGACCTGAGGACCTCGCTGCCACTGTCCAAGCTTGCTAGGCCCCGGCAGACAAACCTTTGGTTTAAAAGGTGAGGCCAGTTCTGTGCATGCTGTGTTCCACCAGAAAAATCCATTGCACAGGCTCAAAGGACACATTCACCCTCTAAATCATCAACACGCTTGTAGAAAGGGTGGGATGAGTCCTTCCTGAATCTTCGTTCACGAAGAAAAGCCAAGAAAATTATTATTATTAAACATAGTTCAGAACATCTCAAAGTCATAAGGTGGAACAAAGCTTACTGTAAGTTGATGCAATTATTCCACTTCCGCTACCCTTAAGAAGAATATATACTAGAGCTAGGTTTGAACAACTCGGTATTATGATGCAAACCGATCGTTACTGTATCATCTCAAGAAGTGAGTGATTCTGCGTATGGGGAGGACAAACAGTGGAAGATATTGAACATTTCCTAATTGACTGTCCAACATATACTGAACTGCGATACAGATATTTACATCCAACATTATCCAACTGCAGGCCCCCCCAACAGAAATGATCTTCTGACATTCCTTTTGCAAGGACAGGAAAGATCCACCATAATTTGTCACGATCACGGACGTAGCGGGCCCCTTAATCACACACACAGAGACGTACTGAAGGCTAACTACTTTATTGAGTCTAAAAACAGTTCCAAAGAGTATATAGTCCAATAATGAGCAATAGTCCAATAATAGTAAGCAAGATTGTCCAACAGGTGGTAAGCAGTATTGTCCAAAGGAACGTAGCAAAGAGGCTTGAAGCTTGGCAAGGCTCCACAAGGCTATGTGGATCAGGAACAAAAGCAAGGCTCCACAAATCTATGTGGATCAGGAACAAAGGCAAGGCAAGGCTTGATGACCACGGCTTAGCTTGTGGTCCCACTCCGCTTCACGCCTATCCAGGAAAGACGTGGCCGGAGAACTGGGGATGCGTTCCCACGGACCCTATACTTAATCCTTCGGCCGAGGTCCGCGACGCTCTAGGCTTCTCCGTCTCCAATCTCTGCTCACGGACCTCGGCCGGTCTAGGACCCTAGACCAAGCCCTCCTGGTAGATTCAATGTCCCGTCTCCTATCGAAGGAGCGACCTTGCCTCTCCGCAGCTGTGTCGCTATCTTCCTGAGAACTTTCCTCCCTAGCACTTTCCCATTCGGCCGTCCATGTTTACACTTTCAAACTCCTGGGAATTCCTCCCCCTGGGTGTTCATAACTCCCTTCGCTGTTTTCCATCTCCACCTGGTGATCGGAATCTATGCTGGGCCCAAATATCATTTCATCCCATGCCAAGCTCTCTGCAGGCGGCGAGGCCCATCCGAAAGGCCCTGTGCTTCCCCCAGTCATCTAGCTCATCCTCTGAACCCACTTCTGCAGCAGCAGGCCCTAAAGCTAATGGAACCCCAGGACCTATTCCCTGCCCTCCAGGCACGAACGAGAACTGCTGTGCTACACTATCCCCCCCCCTCAGGGCCCCTCCTAGGCCGCCCTCGAGGTTTGGGTTTGTCAGGGTACTTGCGGTGAAAACGAGCCACCAGATCCGGAGCATGGACATCCCGAGCCGGGTCCATGAGCGTTCTTCCGGGCCCAGCCCCTTCCAGTCAAGCAAATACTCCAACTTCCGGTAGCGGATGCGAGCATCCAAGATGTCGTGGACCTCCAACTCCTCCTCGCCATCGCGCATCACAGGGGGAGGAGGCGGCTGCGTCACGTCAGGCGCACCCCTTCGCCGGGCGAACAACGAACGATGAAACACCGGGTGGAGCTTCATGTCCGCTGGGAGTTGTAGTTTGAAGGAAACAGGCCCCACCTTCTCCAAAACCTTGTAGGGACCCAAAAATCTTGCGTCCAGCTTGCGGCTGGGTCGCTGCGTGGGCAAATTCTTGGTGGACAGCCAAACTTTGTCCCCCACGAGGATCTCAGGACCCTCCTGGCGCCGCCGCGCTTGTAGTCAGCTTTCGCCTGGTCCAATTGGGTGCGTAGCAAGTCTTGCAAGGCAGTGAGCTCGAAGCCAATCCTTAGCCTCCGAAACGTCCCCAGACGGATCCACCGGCGGGTAGAACCGAGGGTGGTGTCCATAGTTTGCAAAGAAAGGAGTCTCTTTGATGGATTCCTGCGTCGCGTTGTTGTAAGCAAACTCTGCCAAAGACAACAAGGACGCCCAGTTGTTTTGCTGATAGTTGACATAGCAGCGCAAGTACTGCTCCAAGGTGGCATTAACCCTTTCGGTTTGCCCATCGGTCTGCGGGTGATGAGCCGTGGACATCCGCACATCAATCCCCAGCAACTTCTGGACAGCCTTCCAGAACTGGGAAGTGAATTGGGTGCCCCGGTCCGTCACCAAACTCTGTGGGAGTCCATGCAGGCGAAACACATGTTGCACAAACATATCAGCAGTCTCCTTGGCAGTAGGCACCCCCACACAGGGGATGAAGTGTCCCATCTTGGTGAAACAGTCCACCACGACCAGTATCGTGGTGTAACCCTTGGACTTGGGGAGGTCGGTGATGAAATCAACCGAAATCATCTTCCAGGGAGCAGAGGGGGTCGGGAGCGGCTGGAGCAAACCGGCCGGCTTGCCCCCCTGGTTCTTGGCCCGCTGGCACACAGGGCAGGATCCCACATAGTCCTCCACATCCCTCCGCACTTTAAGCCACCAGAAGTCCCGTAGGACCAGTTGCAAAGTCTTGAAAAGCCCAAAATGGCCTGCGGCCCGGCTATCGTGGCAAAGCTTGAGAATGTCCTCCCGCTCGGGCCCAGGGGAACCATAGACCGAGTCCCGGTGGTAGAGCACCCGTTCTTTACCTGGAAAGGGGCTTGGGGCCCCTTAGTCAGCTGATCTTGCACCCACGGGTTGGTCCGCTGGCGGCGTGAACGCGCACACTCAAGGGTCTCTTGTCAACAGGGGCCGGCGGGGCCGCGGGGGGGGGGTGGACAGGGAGCGCCCGAGCAGCCGCAAAGTTCTCTGCTTTGAGCAACCGGGTCTCCGACGGCCCGGCCCCATCGCGAACGTACTCCGGCTTTCGGGACAACGCGTCAGCTTGCTTGGTCTGCTTGGGGGTCACATAGTGAATGCGGAAATTGAATCGCTCAAAGAACAGGGACCATCTCTGTTGCCTCTGGTTCAATTTGCGCTGGGTCTTCAAGCGCTCCAAATTCCGGTGGTCGGTGTGAACCTCCACCGGGAACTTGGCCCCTTCAAGCAGGTGTCTCCAGACTTCAAACGCCACCTTGATGGCCAAAAGTTCCTTCTCTCAAATGGTATAGTTCTTTTCCGGAGCCGTCAGCTGCTGGGAATAGTAGGCACAGGGCAACAAGTCCGTCCCCTGAGGCTGTAGCAGGATCGCTCCCACCGCCACATCCGACGCATCGGCCTGGACGATGAAAGGGTGCGGGGGTGCTGCAGAAGCGGCTGAGTGGTGAACAGCTGCTTTAACTTGCGGAACCCCACATCTGCTTCCGGAGTCCACCGGAAAGGCACCTTTCCCCGCAAACACTGGGTGATAGGATCAGCCCATTTGGCAAAGTCAGGAATGAACTTTCTGTAGTAGTTGGCAAAGCCCAGGAATCGTTGAATGTCTTTCTTGCTGGCCGGGGCCGCCCAGTCAACCACGGCTTGGACCTTGGTGTCATCCATGGCGATGCCCGTAGGAGAGATACGGTAGCCCAGAAAGTCCACCTCCCGCAGGTCAAAAGCACATTTCTCCAGCTTAGCATAGAGCCCGTGAGCTCTGAGTCTCTGGAGCACCTCCTTGACATGGCGGTCATGGGTCGCCTGATCTGGAGAAAAGATCAGCAGGTCGTCTAGGTAGACCACCAAATAGCGGTCCAGCAGGTCTCGGAAAATGTCATTCATGAAATGTTGGAAACAGGCTGGGGCGTTGCACAAACCGAATCCCATCACCAGGTATTCGAAACTCCCCCACTTGGTCTGGAAGGCCGTCTTCCATTCATCACCCTGGCGAATCCGGACCAGGTTGTAAGCCCCCCTCAGATCCAGTTTAGTGAACACCTTGGCTCCCGCATCCGCTCCAAGAGCTCGGGGATCAAAGGAAGGGGTAGCGGTTCCGGATTGTGATCTTGTTGAGTTCCCTGTAGTCATTGCAAAGCCGCAACTCCCCGATTTCTTCTTGACGAACAGAATCGGTGCCCGGCCGGGATTGGGAGGGCCGAATGAACCCCTTCCGCAGATTCTCATCCAGGAAATCTCGGAGAGCCTGTTGCTCTGGTTCCGAGAGAGGTAGAGTCTCTCCCGCGGAATTGGGGCCCCCGGCTGCAGTTCAATAGCACAGTCATAGGGCCGGTGCGGAGGCAAGCGTTCCGCCTCCTTCTCACTGAAGACATCCCAAAATCCGGCATACTTCTTGGGCAGGGTGGCCACATTCTCCACTTCTTGAGCCTGGCATGCCCGGGCCATCATGCAGTGGCCTTGGCAATGTTCAGAAGAAAAAAATTAGCTGTCTCTTGGCCCAGGAAATCTGGGGGTCGTGGAGCGCGAGCCACACAATGCCCAGGACAATGGGGAAATCTGGGAGCTTGGTCACAAGAAAAGAAATGTCCTCCTTATGGGAGCTGGTCCACATCCTGGTAGGGGCTGTATATTGAGTCACAGCCCGGTTTCAAAAACTCTCCCATCGATAGTCTGGACACCCTTGGGCTCTTGGAGTTCAAGTAATTTTAATCCAGCAGACTGGGCATAGGCTGCATCGGTGAAGTTGTTGGTGGCCCCCGAGTCGATGAGGGCATGGTCCATCATCGGCCCCGTCTCGGGTGACCACAGGCTGACCATTACAAGGAACAATTGTCCAGTCTTGGGTTCAGGGGGAGGTTAGCGGCGTCGGCCGAGTGAGCGAACCCTCTTACACCCGGCCGGCCCCTTCCCCGTCGCTTGGATGGCTTCTTCGGCCTCGGGGACCCCGCCGAGGCGGCGGAGGCCCGAGGAGTCTGTCCACGCGGTTTCTGGGGGCACTCCTTTGAAAAATGTCCAGCCCCCCCGCAGTACCAGCATAAGTTGAGACGCTGACGCCGAGCCTTCTCCGCCTGGTCCACTTTGGGCCGTACTGTCCCCAACTGCATGGGCTCCGGATCGTCAGGGCCAGCGGGGATCGGCAGCTGCCGGGGTTGAAACTGCCCGGCCCCCCCTTCCCTCCTGGCCACAGGTTTCTCCATTGGGGCTTTGTCCCACCGCCTCCTGGTCTGCAGACCAGCTTCCACACGAAGGCTCAGGGCAATGGCGGCCTCGAGATCATCAGACCGAGGATGTTTCAACATCTCCTGCTGCATTTCGAATTCAGCCCTGCCGTATAGTGGTAGCAAGCGCTGATACGTTCCACTGCACCTGGGCGGCCAGGACTCGAAAATGGGAAATATACTGGGACAGGGTTAGATCCTTGATGGTCAGTCGGGCTAAATCTCTCTCAGCCAACTCCTCATTCACGGGCGCCCCCCATGTCGCCCTGATCGCGGCTAGGAAGGCCTGCAGCGTGTTGGTATGGGGAGACTGGGCCCGGATCAACGCGGTGGCCCACGTTGCTGCGGTCCCTTCCATCAGGTTGAAGATAAACACCACCTTGGCACGGTCATTGGCGAACTCATTGGGCCGCTGCTCCAGGTATAGTTCCACTTGGCAAACAAAAACCTCCACCTGAGCTGGATTTCCACTGAAACGGGCCGGTGGGCTCACCCCCGGGTGCCGTCCGGCCCGGGTACATAGTTCGCCCAATTCCTGCTGCAACGCTTGCACTTGGGCATCCGTTAAGTTAGCCATGGCGACCACTGGCGTGGACCGCTGCTTGCGGCGTCCCGAGCAGCGTCCCGTGGTGTGATAAGGGGTTCTTGGAGTTCTCCGGCCAGCTGTCACGATCACGGACGTAGCGGGCCCCTTAATCACACACACAGAGACGTACTGAAGGCTAACTACTTTATTGAGTCTAAAAACAGTTCCAAAGAGTATATAGTCCAATAATGAGCAATAGTCCAATAATAGTAAGCAAGATTGTCCAACAGGTGGTAAGCAGTATTGTCCAAAGGAACGTAGCAAAGAGGCTTGAAGCTTGGCAAGGCTCCACAAGGCTATGTGGATCAGGAACAAAAGCAAGGCTCCACAAATCTATGTGGATCAGGAACAAAGGCAAGGCAAGGCTTGATGACCACGGCTTAGCTTGTGGTCCCACTCCGCTTCACGCCTATCCAGGAAAGACGTGGCCGGAGAACTGGGGATGCGTTCCCACGGACCCTATACTTAATCCTTCGGCCGAGGTCCGCGACGCTCTAGGCTTCTCCGTCTCCAATCTCTGCTCACGGACCTCGGCCGGTCTAGGACCCTAGACCAAGCCCTCCTGGTAGATTCAATGTCCCGTCTCCTATCGAAGGAGCGACCTTGCCTCTCCGCAGCTGTGTCGCTATCTTCCTGAGAACTTTCCTCCCTAGCACTTTCCCATTCGGCTTCGTCCATGTTTACACTTTCAAACTCCTGGGAATTCCTCCCCCCGGGGTGTTCATAACTCCCTTCGCTGTTTCCCATCTCCACCTGGTGATCGGAATCTATGCTGGGCCCAAATATCATTTCATCCCATGCCAAGCTCTCTGCAGGCGAGCGAGGCCCATCCGAAGGGCCCTGTGCTTCCCCCCAGTCATCTAGCTCATCCTCTGAATCCACTTCTGCTGCTGCAGGCCCTAAAGCTAATGGAACCCCAGGACCTATTCCCTGCCCTCCAGGCACGAACGAGAACTGCTGTGCTACATAATCAGAGTTAGCCTTTTTATTCTGAAAGCTATCAAGAAAAGAAGAACCAGGAAAATAAGATTCTAACTGTAAATAGGTCAGCTGCTGTTCTCTCCTTTTTGCCTTGTCTTTTCCTTGTGTTGAATTTTGAAATGGACATATGACTGGTCAAATAAATAAATAAATAATAATTAGGCAAAATAGAGCCGCTTTGGCTGAGAATTCTGAAGATAGAGAATAGAGCTCTTTGGCTAAGAATTCAGAAAATTCCACTCTGAATTGTAAAATCCTAGAATTCTATAGGATGAAACCATGGTCAACGTGGAATCATAGTTATCTAACTGTGTAGTGTGAAAGGGCCCTAGATTTTATTCCAAAATAGTTAATCTAAAATGAGACCAGCGGCTACTATTGAGAAGGCTGCTGTGCAGTAAGTTGGGATTCCATACTGTGCAGTCTTAGATGTAACTTTCAGTCCAAATCAAATACTCCCAGTAGCTAGGAACTATAGGAGGCATATCCCTTGCTAATGTAAGTAAGCTGTAACTCTATGCTTGTAGAATAGAACAGATGTTGGCAGTATTTCTGCATTCCATTCAGTAATGCTAAGTGAGGCACTAATAGGTATGGACAGCCAAAACATGTAAAAGCAGTCACCTCTTGGAAAAGACTTTTTAGGATATCTTGCACTACGATGTATTTTTAAATCATGTATGTCTTGGGTTGCTATGCATTGCATTTTCTTTTTACAGGAATAACACTGAAAGCCTATTACAGAAGCTTAAAGTAACCTGCAGCAAAATGGAAGGTGACACAGGCTAAGAAAGGCCAAGAAATAATACAGACATGTATTTAAGAGAAAGCACTAAGCAACAGAACTCCTGAAAGTATACTTCTGAGAGTTAAAACAGCACCTTCTCTAAATACTGCCTCCAACTTTTGGGGGGAAAAATCAGAATGGCAAAATGAATGCTACAAACCATCAACAGAGAGAATCTGGAGAGCTCAACAAGGAAAGAATATTTCTTCTCTTGTTATTTCAGGCCAAGGGCCCATCTAGTCTGGTACACTATTATTAGGGCTTATCTAGTGTTTATAGGAAAATATGGCTGGAAAGAATATTCTCAAACATTTGAAGCAGAGATGAAAAGGGGTTTTCCTGGAAGCTGTGATTCAAAGCTCAATAAGAATCTTTGTAGCTCAGGATTATTTCAGGCCAGAAAAACTATGATGTGATTTTGCAGAGAAAGTAAGATTTTTGGTGGAGAAAGAAACATGAATATTTGTATATGCAAAAAATATCCCCAACCATGAATAATCCTGAAAAATTGGCAGAAATTGGTTAAACGATTTCTTCATGTTCACAGGAAGGATGTTAGCATAGATTTACATCCCTTGGAAACTCATTTCATCACACCCTATTGTCTGATTTCAGGGAGCAGAGGCAATACTCAACTGACAGTTGAGTTGCCTAAGGATGTATCTACACTGTAGAAATAATGCAGTAACTCCCATTGCTCAGTGCTGTAAAATCATGGGAGTTTGGGTTTTACATGGTCTTTAACTTTCTCTGCCAAAGAATGCTGCAGCCTCACCAAACTACGAGCCTCGTACAATTCCCATGCTTCCATGGAACCAATCCATGGAAGTTAAAGCGGTGTCAAACTACATTAATTCTACAGTGTAGGTGTGCCCTAATAGAGGAATGTGAAGCTGTGGGAGACTAGGGAACCTCATTACTCCCCAGAAAACATTAGAATTCTGAATGCCCACAACACAACAATATCAACCTCCTCCTCCCCAATTTTTGCCCTTGCCTACTCCCTATAGGCCATAAGGAGAGACTGTAATCATGATTTTGGTACCTCTTGGAAGTGAGTGGAATATTTTCTGTTTAGAAAAAGACCTTTCCTGGGTCTAAAATGCCCCAGGGAATAAATTATGTGGCAAAATGTGGAAATAATCCATATCTCCCAAGTGAACTTTGGGGTCCATCCCCCCCCCCCAATTTTTGATATCTTTGACCTTTGAGGTTTACACTTTTCCCATTCCTAATCTAATGGAGTTTCCTGTTAATTCATGACTGAAAGTATTCACAATAAACACAAAGAGGAAAAAATATTAATGAAATGGTGGTCATTGTGATATACACCAAGGTAGACACTATATAATTTTCAGACACTTCAGATGGTTTCCATCTGTTTAATTCCCACTAGATATATGAAACTCCTGAAGTATTGGTTATAGACAGAACTATTTTTACAGGGAACGATAGCTCAGTTATGGGACATCTTTGGTTTTCTAGATGCTGCTGGACCTCTCTGAGTCCTAACCAGGAGAGATAGAAGTCTGGCAGTGTATGAAGAATAATTATCTAAATTCTCCTTCAACTAAATATTGAGATAAGGGATATACCTTTTTTCATTCTCACAAAGCAACAAATAATCAGAGGAACAATAGCTGGAGGAACAGAGACAAAAATGCAGGGATGACTACAAGTTGTGTACAATTCCATATATGTTTTCACACACACATATGCGTGTGAGTGTGTGTGCCTTCATGTCGTCCGTCAACATGTGGTGAACTCATACATTTAAAAGGGTTTTCTTGCAGTAAAAATAAACCTCAATAATTGACCATAGGAATGCTTAGGATAGTATGTCGACTAGGGTTAAACTATGTGGAAACTTTCTGCGCAATATGGGAATGGATGAAAAGAAGATAGGAGATGCCATAGCATAGAGCCATGGCAGTAAAATGGCACCACAGAATGGTGTTGATACAGTGTTCAACCAAAGAATTATTCCTCCCAGGGACAGTCCAAAACATTTATCTGGAAATGGCCAAAAGCACCTGACCAAATCAGTTGTGATGTGGCATTGGCATTCAAGAAGTCCAAGTCTGAATCAGCTCCTTTGGACCATCATCTCATTCTTCATGCCACTGCTGCCGTTGTCAGCCAGCCATGGAGCTCCACTTGTGCCCCTGGCCATAACAAATAACCTCTGCTGATATCAGCAGAGGCATCCATGACCCGCTCTGGCTGGCTGGGAGCGATGGCAGTGACCTTGGCCAGACCATCTCCTTCTCCAGTGCTATTCAGTGCACTGAATACTCACTGAAAGTTGGCAAATCCAGTAGTGGATTTAAGGTGAGATTACAGAGTTACCAGCAGAGAGATAATTAAAATTTTCCCACTTCATTTTCTCCTGAATAATGCCTGGTTATGACATAGCATCACAAAATATGAAGGTAATCCAGTCTCTATTAATGATAATATACTGAGAGTCAAGGATATCAGGACTTCAATCAAGCACCTTATGGCTTGATAGTCTGGAATTTAGTCTAGTGAACTACAACTTGGAAATGCTAGTGTTTAAGCCATTCATTCATTTATGTGTTTTTTTTAACATGTTCATTGTTTAAGAAAAACTAATTTATGTCACTATTTGTTAATCAAATATTAGTAAAACATTAATTTTAAATTTTAATAAAAATAATGTAAGTCACTAAATACGTCAATTCCTGAAAATTACCCCCCAAAGAAACAAATGTGAATTCATTAAACATAAATTAATATAATCTGAAAAGTTAATTGTTGCTCAGGCAGTGAATGTTGCTGGCAATTAATTATTTAAGTAACAACTATTAAAATGGTTGATTAAAAAAGAATTAGTGGGAAGAAATTGAGTTTTAATGAATTATCTTCACAATTGCAAGACAGCTATCTGGGACAAGTTTCCTTGGAGTTCAGGGGAAAGGAAAATATCTTACACGGACCTTCATGTACTGTCAATTTGTTTATCACCGCGCCCTGCCTCATCCTCCAGGGGAAGTATTGCCATTGAGTGATGTGAAAGCTTATATTTTTCAAGTTTTTAAAATCAAAAATGTGTTGCAAGTCCTATATAGATAACTAGCATGGGATAGTTGTGTGAGTACTGAACTAGGTTTGATTATTGAACCATGGCCTCACTTGGCCATGAAAAGTCACAAGTTAAGCTTGGGCAAATCATACACTCTCAGCTTCAGAAGAAGGTAATGACAAATTCTTGCTAAGAAAACTTTATGACAGTTTTGCTTTCTGGTTGTGATAAATCAGAAACACTTCAGAAGCAAATAGCACCAACAATGTTCGATTGGGTGAAGCAAATGCAGGTTGTGAGAAGGAACAAGCTTTTTTCTGTTGCTCTAGATATCTGGGGAGAGTCTACACCAGGGGTGGGCAAGTATTTTTTCCAAGGGGCCACATGAGAGCCAAAAAATATTTTGGAGGGCAGCACCTAAAGGCGGAACTACATGGTAATCTACATAATTTATTTATTTATTCACTTACTTTATTTACCATATATTACATATCATTAATATTAACATATTAATATATCAAGAAATATTCATATATTATTAGTATTAATATCATACTGTCATGATGCACGGACTTGACCGGCCCCTTAATCACACACACAGAGACGGACTGAAGGCTAACTACTTTATTGAATATAAAACAGTTCAAAAGGTATATTGTCCATAAGAATAGCAATGCAATCCAAAAGCTTGAAGCAAACAATGTCCAAAACAACTTGGTAAAGTAATCCAAAGGCTTAAGCAGGGCTCCGCGCAGCAATGCGGATTCAGGAACAAGGCAAGGTAAAAGCAAGGCAAGACTTGGTGGCCACTAGCCAACTTAGCTCCGTGGACCAACTTCGTTACACGTCTGCTCAGAAGAGACGTGGCCGAAGCACTGGGGATTCGTTCCCACGGATCCTATACTTAATCTTTCGACTGAGGTCCCCGACGCTCTAGGCTTCGTCGTCTCCAATCTTTGCTGACGGACCTCGGCCTGTCTAGGCTGCGGAACCATCCCCTTCTCCTGGACTCAATGTTACTTCTCCTATCAAAGGTTCGGCCTTGTCTCCCAGCACCTGGGTCCCTATCTCCATGAGAGCTCTCCTCCCTAGAATCTTCCCAGCCGCTTTCTTCCATGTTTTCGCTCAGAAGCTCCTGTGAGCCTCTCCCACCCGGATGTTCATAACTTCCGCTATCACTGCTTTCCATTTGCACCTGGTTATCATCTATGTCTGCATAAGGGTCAAGCCAACTTTCATCCCAAGCCAAGCTTTCAGTGGGGGAAAGAGGCCCAGTGATGGGAAACGCTCCTTCAGGTAACCCTTCCAAATCCTCTTCAGAATCTATCTCTGCTGGTGCAGGCCCTAATGCTAATGGAACCCCCGGTCCTGTTTCCAGGACCCCAGGCACAAACGAGAACTGCTGTGCTACACATAATAATTATATTATAGTACAAGGGTGGGCAATAATATCCATGAGCAATTAATTTAATATTTCTTCCACAACATAACAATATCCATGAGCAATTAATTTAATATTTCTTCCACAACATAACAATTTCCATGAGCAATTAATTTAATATTTCTACCACAACACAACAACATACCTCTTCTTTCCATCTTTGGGTAGAGAAGGAGGCCCAGGCAGCACTGCTTTTCGGGTGAAGAAAGGGAGGCCCGGGCAGGTACAAAGCCACGTGTAGCTTTGTTTATGGCGAAAAGCAAGCAAGGGAGGTGAACGCGCGGTCCCCTTTCTCGCTGAGGCTGGTAAACAAACTCCAGCAGAAGCCCCGCCCCCCCAGCGTCCCTTCAGCGATGCCGGCTGCATCCTCATCGCTGAAGGGACGCTGGGGGGCGGGGCTTCTGCCGGAGTTTGTTTATCAGGCGCAGCGAGGAAAGGAGATCCGTTCTGCTCCCTTTCCTCGCTGAGGCTAGTAAACAAACTCCGGAGGAAGCCCCCCCCCCCCCAGCGTCCCTTCAGCGATGCCGGCTGCGTCCTCATCGCTGAAGGGACGCTGGGGGGCGGCGCTTCTGCCGGAGTTTGTTTACCAGGCTCAGCGAGGAAAGGGAGATCCCGTTCTGCTCCCTTTCCTCGCTGAGGCTAGTAAACAAACTCCGGCGGAAGCCCCCGCCCCCCAGCGTCCCTTCAGCAATGCCGGCTGCGTCCTCATCGCTGAAGGGACGCTGGGGGGGCGGCACTTCTGCCGGAGTTTGTTTACCAGGCTCAGCGAGGAAAGGGAGACCCCGTTCTGCTCCCTTTCCTCGCTGAGGCTAGTAAACAAACTCCGGCGGAAGCCCCCACCCCCCAGCGTCCCTTCAGCAATGCCGGCTGCGTCCTCATCGCTGAAGGGACGCTGGGGGGCGGCGCTTCTGCCGGAGTTTGTTTACCAGGCTCAGCGAGGAAAGGGAGATCCCGTTCTGCTCCCTTTCCTCGCTGAGGCTAGTAAACAAACTCCGGCGGAAGCCCCCACCCCCCAGCGTCCCTTCAGCAATGCCGGCTGCGTCCTCATCGCTGAAGGGACCCTGGGGTGGCGCTCTGCTGGAGTTTGTTTACCAGGCTCAGCGAGGAAAGGGAGATCCTGTTCTGCTCCCTTTCCTCGCTGAGGCTAGTAAACAAACTCCGGCGGAAGCCTCCACCCCCCAGCGTCCCTTCAGCAATGCCGGCTGTGTCCTCATCGCTGAAGGGACGCTGGGGGGCGGCGCTTCTGCCGGAGTTTGTTTACCAGGCTCAGCGAGGAAAGCGAGATCCTCATTGTGGGTACAGAATCCTGACTGGATGGCCTCCCTTACCAACCCCTCCCATCTTCCATGTTGCAGTTGCCTCCAGCCACAACATGGGTTCTATCTTTTTACCAGTGATGTCAGCCAGGGTGATGGGAGAGGTGGGAAACATGGGATGGAAGTTGTGTCTGGTTCCATTTTGGAACAGGTCCAATTGTTTAGATGGGCCTAATATGAAAGGATAGTCCAAATTCTGGGCCAGAATTCTGACTTCCCTCAACTTTGGTTAATGTGGTGTAAGGATAAGTTAAGGCGGTCTTGCCACATATTACCCTAGATCAGTTTCATGAGGCAATGGGCTGCTCCAGAACTGATCCTGCCTCAATCAGGGCTATAGCCAGAGGGGGGTTGCAGGGGTCTACCCCCTCCAAAAGGGTTCAACCCCCCTCCCCAAATCAAACCTGGTTTACTCATGAATTTTAACTGGGTAACTAATTTATGAGTAAACCAGGTTTCTTTTTTAATCTGACACATTTCAGGGCAGCGTTGAACTTTTAACTTGCCCCCCTCTAGCTATGGCCCTGGCCCCAATTTACCCTAAATGGTCAGTGTAGATGTGCCCTAGGGCACAGAACAATGGATTCAAATGACATTAAAAGAGTTTTGACCTAAACATTAAAAAGAACTTTCTGGCAGTAAGATTAATCAACAGTGGAATATGCTGCCTCAGAGTGTGGTGGAGTCTCCTACTTTAAGAACATAAGAACATAAGAAGAGCCATGCTGAATCGGACCTCAGCCCATCTAGTCCAGCATTCTGTATCACACAGTGGCCCACCAGAGTTACCAGTAGAGAGGTGGGAGACTTCAATATTTTGGGATATGAGCAGGTTAAATGAGGCCCATAGTCCTCCAAAATTCCCTGGAGAAGGAATGTTCTCCTCTTACCCTAGTAGCAGCCCACTACTGGACACAAAAAGGCACATAGGAATAAAATATCAGCTTCTGTGGTGGCCAAGTAGAACGAAACTGGTGGATTAGAGAAATTCTAATATCAAAATGAGAAATATTATCTATAGCAAACCTCCATCACTCCATGTAGGATCTTTTTACAGGTGTTATAACCAAGATACATAAGATATGCTCAAAATCTGATGGCATGATGCTGCTTTCTTTTCAGTCACAATCTTTTTCATTAAAATCCTTTAAAATTTAATATTGAATGTACACACATACAAATAGGGAAAAATCTTTCTGCATGTATGTACACACAGACGCACACACACGTATAGATATAACTTACAGTTTACTGTGACTTTTACTTTTTTCACATCTGGGACTGAGACATCATTTTCAGCACTGCATTCATATTCCCCAGCTTGGTCTCGTGTAATGCCATAGATGTCCAGATACTGTCCATTTTCAAATGGTTTTGCTGAAATTAAGGGAAATAAAAGAACAAGAAGAGTTATTTTTTATATAAAAAGAGATAGAATAGAAAGAGAATAAGAGCATTTAGAGGAAGTTCAATTGGAACTGAATGAAGCTTTGTTCAACATAAACAATAACCTCATAAGTTGCTACTGGAAACTGCTGACAAGTTTTTCCCCAAAATGAAAGTGAAGAACAATAACATATTTCACCACTTCTCTCATGTACAGAAAACAACCTTACATTGTGTGGTATCCCTTAAGTAGCAATATTGTAACAACGACAAGCAAAGGAAACAATATACACAATCTCTTTATAATTGATCAGAGTTACCTAACCTCAGCATACATCAAATAAATCTATGCAATTGAGTTGAGCAGCCTTCTAGCAGGCTAGATGAAAATTCAGCATTACACTTCAGTTTATATTGACTTTTACAAAATATAAGGTTTCACTTTAACTAGGAAAAAAGCTGACACATATTTCAAAGGTTTCCAAGGGAAAAGCATTTCATTTTTTATTAACTCTTTTAAATCACCACGTTTGGTTAACAGCTTCAATACCCATTGTGTCCTAGCTCAGGTTCAAATGTGTATATACAAACTGCTATTGCATGTGACTGATTTCAAAATCAGGAAACAGAATAACAAGGGAAAGGGAGACAAATGCTCTAGGCTTGCTTAGTCAAAGTACAGTCGACCCACTGTCTCTATGGATTCTTTATCCACAGATGCAACCACCCACACCTTGAATTTTTCAAATTCAAAAAAGCAAATCTTATATATAAAAGGCATCATTGTATATAATGGGACTTGCACATCCATGGGTTATGGTATTCCTGTGGGGTCCTGGCACCAAATCCCAGCAGATATCAAGGGGGCACTGCATTCATAGGTAAATTCCCAAAACCCAGGCTGCATTCTTGCAAGTTCCTACCAAAATGGGGTAAACTGTTATCTAAACAGAAGACAGAAATATACTCAAGAACTTGCTGCATAGAAATATGAAAAGGGGAAGCAGTTATAAAACTGCTACAAAATTGGTAGGAGACATACATTCTAATCTCTTTGCTCTGATGACTCCAATACAACCATCATCTCCATAGGATTCATATATGAAGCAAAAATATTTTTATTTTTAAGACTTTGAAGTGAGACATAGGGTTTTTAGGGGAATAACAAGTTTATCCAAAAATTCCTTTCTTTATGGTCTCTCACATTTTGAGATTATGTTCTGTTTGGGGAGTATTTGCAAATATATATATCCCTGCATGATCTTAGCCAAACATCATGTACGGTATGACCTCCATATATGCAAGTGCTGTGTTCTGGGACATTGCAGAAATCTGAAACTGTGGATGATAACATGTTTTCACTGCCAGGACTATTCCTCTACTCACTTTCTGCTCTGTAGAAGGAAGAACAATTTAAATTGGCTTGCTTCATGGTCTAGGACAGGGCTGTCCAACTGCCGGCCCTGCAGGTGTTTTGGACTTCAACTCCCAGAAATCCTAGACAGTTTACCAGCTGTTAGGATTTCTGGGATTAGAAGGCCAAAATACCTGCAGGGCCGGCAGTTGGACAGCCCTGGTCTAGGAGAAGGTTGGACAGTTTTCCATCTTCTCTCTGGCAATGGAGCACTTTCTAATTGCCTCTCTATTCCTTATCTGATGAACAAGGATTTCCCAGTTGTGTCTCTTTAGTTTATCACTGTTTGCATGCAATTCCATCAGTCCAGTGCTATCTATCTATCTATTAGGCATGGTTTCGAACCCAAAAATGGCGATTCTAAAATCAAATGGGGGGGGATTTTTTTTATTAGTAAAAGAAAGACTTACAAAAAAATTTCCAAAAATTTCTAAAATGTAACTTAATTACTAACGAAATTCGTTAGTAGTTCGTATGCCAGCGCATGCGCATTTCCAGTTTTTTGGCCTACAACTCCCAGAAATCCTAACAGCTGGTAAATTGGCTGGGATTTCTGGGAGTTGTAGGCCAAAACTTTGAATAAATCACACTGAATTCTAGATGGGACTCTCCAAATAGGAAGGAGGGAGGGAGGGAGGGGTATTCTATTCTTGGAAGCAGCAAAAGAAAAGGAGAAGGAGCCCCCCTGGCTCCTCGCTGCTCTCTCACCCCGATCCCAAGGAGCGAGGGGCCCAAGTGTGCCCAGGCTGGTCATATACCGACATTCCCTGCACAGGCAAGAATTCCGCAGTAATAACCCTGGGTATAAGAAGAGGTAAACTTCAACCCTCACTATTCTGACTGGTCCCTGCCTCATGTGGTGCAATCGGGCTTGGGGGGATTTGCTGCATAATCTTCTTTATGAGCCCGGGATTCTGCAGCAAATCCCCCCTCCCAAGAATATGTATGTGTGTGCTCCCAAGCAGCAAACGCAGGCTTTTCCCCCCGTACGACCTCCCCCTTACGACCTAATAACTTGACACTTAAGAAAATCCTGGCCCCGGTTCGAAAAAGAAAGTCCACTTCCTGGTTGGCGTTCCAGGTGCAGAAATACTCGAAAGTAGCATTTCTTACAAATTTCTTACGAAACGAATCATTTTCATAACTTTTTTCTCATGCCTACTATCTATCTATCATCTATCTATCATCTATCTATCATAGTTATACATAGTAAACTAATTTATTTTGTCAATGTGCAATGCACAGTCAACCATCTACCAATCACACTTTAGCAAACCTTGTAGTTATCTCTGTATTTATAGAGATGGAGATGCCTATATTTTTGTTATCAAATATTAGAGGCAAAGATGACGTACTTTGGCCACATAACCACAAGACAGGAAAGCTTGGAAAAGACAATTTGCTGGGGAAAAAGGAAGGAAAAAGGAAGAGGGGCCGACCAAGGGCAAGATGGATGGATGTTACCCTTGATGTGACTGGCTTGACTCTGAAGGACCTGGGGGTGGCCACGGCTGACAGAGAGCTCTGGTGTGGGGCAGGCATGTAGCCAGGGGGGGGGGCTAAGGAGGCTTCAGCCCCCCCCCCCCGAAATTCTCAGGATGGTCCGCGAGAAGGCCTTACTGGTACATTATTTAAACTGTTATGTTTATTCATATCATGATCTGATCACCATGTTCATTATATCCCACCTTCATGGGGTTATTGGGATAACAATACAAAAGGTTTGCTAGGGTAAACCCTCTTCCACCCAGTCTCCGCCCCCCCCCCCGAACCAAACACAGCCCCCCCCCCCGAACCAAAGTCCTGGCTACGGCCCTGGTGTGGGGTGGTCCATGAGGTCACGAAGAGTCAGAAGCGACTGAATGAATAAACAACAACAAATGTGAATTCCACCATGGAACTGTAATTTGGAATTGATGTAAATCAGTATTCAGAGATTGAGCAGAATGGCCAATTTGTTTTCTCCACTGCAACCAGGAACACTCTCCCCTCTCAAGTCTGGGCAGGGACAGTTTTCAGTGGCAGAGAGGACTGGTGTATGGAAAGTTCTCTAGATTCAGTTTTTAGGTGATGCATCTTTCTTTCTTTCTTTCTTTATTGTTTCAATTTCTATACCGCTCCATTCCCGGTGGGCTCGGGGCAGTTTACATAATATAAAACAACACACAGCGCAAAATAAACTATGCACGCGAATTAAAACTAAACCTAACAATTCAATAATACAATAGAATAAGTTGACCAGAGATGTAACAGTACGTCAGGTGGAAAAGCTTGGCGGAAAAGGACAGTTTTGCAAGTCCTACGAAAGGGGATAGCTCTCTGATTCCTCGCACTTTGTCGGGAAGAGCATTCCACAGTGTCGGTGCCACCACTGAGAAAGCACGCTGCCTGGTGGAAGACAGGTGGTATGTTCGAACGGAGGAGACATTAAGGAGATTTTGAGTTTCAGACCGAAGTGATCTCTGGGGAGCGTATTGGGAGACACGGTCCCTCAAGTACACAGGCCCTAGACCATACAAGGCCTTAAAGGTTAATACCAGCACTTTGAAAGCAACCCGGTACTCGATTGATAGCCAGTGCAGTTGCCGCAGAATAGGTGTAATGTGACATCTTGCTGGAATACCAGCAAGTAGTCGTGCTGCTGCCTTCTGCACCAGCTTGAGTTTCCGGATTGCAGCCAAAGGAAGGTCAATGTAAAGGGCATTACAGTAGTCTAATCTCGAGATGACTGTTGCCTGGATCACCGTAGCAAGGTCGCCCTTGGATAGGTAAGGCCAGTCACTTAGCCTGCCGCAGATGGAAGAATGTGGTTTTGCTGACAGCGGAGATCTGGGCCTCCATTGTCAGCAACAGGTCCAATTGGACCCCCAGACTTTTTACCGATTATGACGGGCATAATGCCTCGCCATCCAGGGTAGGTAGCCGGCACTCTCCCCCATCTGGGCAACCCAGCTATAGGATCTCCATCTTCGATGGGTTCACCTTCAACCGGTTGGATCGTAGCCATCCAGTCACGGCCTCGAGGCACAGATGAAAAGAATCGGGTACGAAGTTGGGTCAGCCCTCCATCCTCAGCACAAGCTGGGTGTCATCAGCATACTGATGGCACTCCAGACTGAAGCTGCGTACCAATTGGACCAATGGACGCATATAGATGTTAAATAATAGAGGAGAGAGAATGGCCCCCTGGGGGACCCCACAATTAAGTGGGATCCTTTCAGAAACCATCTCTCCCCTCACCACCCGCTGGCTCCGGTCTCGGAGGAAGGAAGACACCCATTTAAGAGCAGTGACTAAAGGAAGGAGAGAAAGAACTTCAGCTACACGGAAATTAGTCGGAATCAAGTTAGCTGTTTCCTATCTTTCTAGTCCTACTTAAATTGGAAATAACCAGACTTATAGCTACTAAAAATCCTTGACTATAGACTCACATTGATTTTCCTTAATGGGGTGGAGCAGAAGGAAGCTGTCTTTCCGCACATCTCCCTTCCCTAACTGAAACCTCATAAACGTGGGCATTCCAGCAAATGATTCAACACAGGTAGCAGTGCTGAGTTATTGTACCACCTTGTCTAGTCTCTTTGTTTTATATCTAGGTTGTCTTTCACAATTCTGCTGCTTCTCTTAGCAGAGAACAAGAATATTATTTTAAGTCAAAATGATAGTACTAATATGCTAGGAAAATGTGAGTAAATAGTGAAAAAAATCTAGAGAGAAGTAAAGAAACTATTAATGGGACACAACAAACTGCAGCACTTTTCTTTCTTTCTGATTTGCTTGGAAGGAACACATTATGAAAGGTAAGCTTCAGCTAAAGAGCCAGCTGTTCCATTTATGTGGTTGGCTGCTGTTACATTCCACTGAGGCCAGATTGAATGAATTTCTAGGAAAATATTATTTACTGACATTTTGAAATGAAACATATGCTAGCTGTAGTTTGCTTTGCTTGAAAGTAGTTGGAGCTAGAAAAATGTGCTTCTTAAATATGCTGTGGCTGCAATATTTGAATATACTTTACTATGCTAGATTGATGACAGATTCCTATTGAAAAACATATATCAAGTGAGTGTCACGGCACTGTAACAGATGGCAAAATATAAAACAAAGAGTATGTTTAGGTAAAATGAACTACAGATGTCATCACTCAAGATCAAGTGTATTTCAGATACAAGGGATCAATAAGGTAATTTTGTCTGCTAGCTAGCAATAGTGTGGCCTTCCCTTCTAAATACTAATGGTTATCCTATACTACACATGCTCATGTACTTTTCATGTTAACTTCACAGTGTATCTGGGTTTTTTTGTAACTATTCCATCATCTGTCACTGATTTTGTGAAATCCTACTTGTCTGTCATGTTAATCTTCACTTTATTTTGAGGGTCCTATTTCAGATTGCCCATGGCTTGAGTAACTCACCTGGCTATCTAAAGCATATGTTATTGTAGGTGTAAGAAAACCATATTTTGTTCTAAAAGAAGTTTTTAAAAATCCGCGAGCAAGAAGACATTAAGAGTGACAGACAACTTGCATTTAGGGAATGTTCACCCTGACAAATGTTACAGGAGAATGCCTCAGGCAACCATAAAGCAAACAACCATTTTAGACAAATAACTCTCATCCAATGCCTTCCCCTCTGGAAACTGTTGTGTTATGTCAACAAAGATTAGAAAGCCATCATACTATCACAAATAAGGGCTGTTAACAGGTAAAAGCAAAATATTTTCAGCAACACTTCAAGGAGCATAATCCATAAAGGAAAAAGACTGATAAGATTTACTGAAAACAAAGAAAATTGCTAAATTGATATGAAACTTTTTAAGTGGAAAAAGGAAATACTACCAGAGGTCATAGCATAGCAGTATATAAACCATAACATTATTAATAGTAGATACTTCCTCCAGGGTAATTCAAACAGGCATTTTCTTTGTTTGAGATGGCATTATTCAGACTTGAATACCTGCAAGAAATACCTATCAGCAAGAGCCTCCAATCTGGGAAGGCAATGTTGGCCAACTGAAATTTTGTAACTGATGGCCAGTGACATTGGTAGACTTACCCAAGATTTCATTTCCTGATAGAAAAGGTAGAATGATATTTCACTATTGAGTGCAAAACTGAAGAAAATCATGTATTTTTACCTGACCATTCTGAAGGAAAAAGTCGGAAATGCTTGTCCATTTGTTTTGAATAGAAAAAAATACCCCAGGCAGGAACAAACCACACCTAAAAACTGTCAGGCCATTAAATGCTAATTAAGGCGGCCAATTGAAACATTAACACCTAGCTCCAACAGACAAGGGTTCTTTCTCCCACCCTGGGCCTTCCACAGATATATAAACACAATTTTCCTAGTTTCCAACAGATCTCACAACCTTTGAGGATACCTGCCATAGATACAGGCGAAATGTCAGGAGAGAATGCTTCTAGAACATGGCCATACAGCCCGAAAAACCTACAACAATCCAGTGATTCCAGCCATGAAAACCTTCGACAATACAAAACATATACTCCTTAAAGGGGCCCCCCTGTGTAGGGCTTGATGAATGTGCAGGGCTTAATGAATGCAAGGCTGGGGTTAAATTGCTGGAAGAAACATTAACAACCTTAGATATGCAGATGATACCACTTTGATGGCCGAAAGCGAGGAGGATCTAAGGAGCCTTCTAATCAAAGTGATAGAATAGCAAAGCTTTGTGGAAGCTGAACAAATACTTTATCTCCCCAAACTATGACTCTGGCTAATTTGCTGCCACCAGCTTTCAGATTTTTTGAGATAGATCATGGAAACTATATAAACTATATAAATCTTCTAATCAAGGTGAAAGAAGAACGTGCAAAAGCTGGGTTGCAGTTAAACATTAAAAAAAACCCCAAGATTATGGCAAATGGACTGATTGATACTTGGAAATAAAAAAGTATCTTTGATCAGCAGCCCTCCAGATGCCTTTATCACTCCAGGTTATATCACCCAAAAGAAACCCTATGTGTTATTCAATGCCACAGTCTGAACATACTCTGGTTGGTTTTAGGCAGCACTGCAAATGGTTTCCTGCACCCTCCTTCTGCTTTCTAGCTACTAAACAATCCCAGTCTTCTCTCAGTTCTGGAATTTGAAAGAAGACCGAGGTCACCATGCAACTGCTTGAATAATCCAGTCCTTCACTTTAGCTTCAAATTTAGGGGGGAAATTGGCTGTTTATCACTGGCACTACACTTAACATGGTGAGCATATTTGTTGAAGCCTGGCTATCACAGACTTAACACTCTCCTTTGCTTCCATTTCATTACACATCACACATTATTTTTCACAGTTCACTTATTCAGCTGCTAGCACTGAAGTGGAAAAATAATACATTGCGGTGTAAATCACATGATCTAAATGCATGTAAGAACTGGCCCCTTTTCAGTAAAGAATGAACTATAACATTTGAATTTCGTTAGCAGGATGATATGGTTTAATTATCATAAATTTATGTATTTATTGAAAAGAAATGTGTAACCCTGAGTTCAGAAAGAAGCTTGGAAAATATTGTCTGCATTTGCCTACCACAAATGAACAACTAGAAAAATAGTGGAGCTGGGGGGGCAGTCTGTAGTGATGAAGAACAGAATTTCCGTCGAGTTCAGGGTTGAGAGAGGCATTATTTTGTTTCACAATGACATAATAAAATGGTGTCCCAAATATAAAATGGCAGAATGAAGATTTATTTTGGAATTTTACACACACACACACACATTCAAGTTGTGATTGAATCTGCGGATATGTATGGCAGACTGTATATAAATCTATAATGCATATAATTGCATATAATCTACTTCATGCAGTGCATGTAAAATGTGTGTATACACATCTCTATAGAAATATACAAAATACAAATTAATATTGATGCTAAATTGAAAAGAAAATAATGCACATTAAAGAGCAGGATGGCAAGAACTAGCAGGTGGAAAAATGTGCACACCATAAAAAACAACACAGACACATTTATTAACAGTATCCACAGGTCCATACATCAAAGTCTGGGATGACATTACATTTAAAGGCATCATCCACAATGTCCAACTGATGTGTAACCCACATACTGAGGGATGAGTGCATCACAACATAGTTTCTCATTACATTCAGAAATCTCCACCCTCATGAGATGAAAACAGATCATGAACATTGGGGGTCAAAGCCTCCACTGTTCCTTGCAGATGATTCAAGTCTGTATGGCAGGATTCCCCTATCTGAGCTCTTGTTAGACTTGAAATGTTGGTGGAATTTGCTTCGCAATCCTGAAAGCAGCAATATTCAGCTTCAGCCAAGGTCAATATTGCTGCCACTCCAATATTGGCAGAACTGTCAGGCTTCAGGAGTCGCTATAGCAGTACCTCACAAGTAGCTTAACTTGCCCATTCTGGGAAGTCATCATCAGTCCATCTGAAAAATTCCACTAGAAACAATAACTGTGGAAAATGGATGTTGCTTTCATAAAAGACTGTGGCTTGCTGTGGTGAGGGAGGAATAAAAGAACAGGGCTTAGCCAAGGCATGAGAATGTAGAAAACTTGCTTGGTTTGCTCCAATAGCTGTTATCAGAGTTGTTATTAGTGTCTGTCAAAGTTCCATAAAAGAAAAAAAAATCATGTGGGTGTATGCACTGGAAGATGCTATATAATTCTAATGAAATTATATGCTACGAGGAGCATATCTTGAAGATTTATATAGTTTCCATGATCTATCTCAAAAAATCTGAATGCTGGTGGCAGCAAATTAGCCAGAGTCATAGTTTGGGGAGATAAAGTATTTGTTCAGCTACCACAAAGCTTTGCTATTCACAGAATAATCTATTAATTGTTGCTCCTTTGTATTAAAATGTACAAGTGTTTTTGCAGATGAAATGTCGCTCAACTAAAAAATGGAATGAAACAATTTCAAAAGAAGGAAACAAGTATTCAGGGAGTTCAAGAAATGCATATGATATGATGAAGATATCTGTAGCTGAGCAGCGCCAATATCATTATACCATTGTTCTGTTATAGATGGCTTCAAGTCACTTATCTTAGTATATCATCACAGTTGGCCCTCTACACCTGTGGATTTTTTCCTGGATTTGATTAATAATGGACATCTAGGTCCTCCAGCAGTGGAAACTGACCAAAGAGTTGAACTAGAGGACTTAAAGATTCCAAAATAGAAACATTCTCTATGCATTTGTAGGCCATCCAGCACAATTCTGGTCCAGTGGAAGTTGACCATTCAGTTGTGTTATAGGATCTAAAGATGCTTGAGATAAATGTTCTCTGAGGTTAAAAAAAGGGATTTCAATGCATGTTTTTCCACTTTTGGGAGGGTCCTTGATCCATAAACTCACTGTATATGCATTCTTGGCAGAGTTGGATATTATCTGGGAACTTCTTTATACCAACAGATGTAAGCAGAGAATGTCAACACCAACAGAATGATGACAATCATACCCCTGAGTTAACAAATACTTATTTAGTATACAAGTGAACATTCTTCGTACACACATTGAATGCAGGTGTATTAGAATGTATGCACAGTGCTAAAAATGAGTTCAACTTATGACCAGGTGTTTCAAAATGTGAAACTTATTACAACAATCTCATATTTGAGATATTTGTTGTTTAATGTCCATTCTATTTACTCATTTTGTACAAAGAAAGGAAGCAATTTTTCTTTATTTTGTCCATGTCATGAATGATGTTCTTTATTTTACAGCAGACATCACATCTAACTTGAATGCCAATAATCGACAGTTTTGATGTGATGCAATATGGAATTCTTTATCATGTCTTATTGCTGTATTTGAATTTCTATCAGTTTACAGTCATTGTAAGGTATTTTAGAGTTGGGTTCCTCTTTTTGACTTCAGTTTTATTTAATTTCCTCACATTGTTCAGTAAAGTTTATTACTACAATGTTCCCTCACTTATTGCTGGGGTTAGGTTCCAGGACCTCCCGCAATAAGTGAAAGACCGTGATATAGGGATACTCTATTTATTTTAATATTTATACATTATTTTAGTAGTTATACACTATTTTAAGTCTTTATAAACTTAAAATAAAGTGAAGGAAAGGAAGGAAAGGACCTTCATGGATGGAGGGAGGGAAGGAGGACTGAGGAGGGAAAGGGCCTTGGAGAGCGGAGGCGGCAAAACCCCACAAAACAGCAAAAATACCATGACATATATTTTATTTTTTTAAAATCCGTGAAACAGCGAGTCCGCAATAAGTGAACCGTGAAGTAGTGACGGAAAACTGTGTCTATTCTTGGTGTCCTTTTATTGTAGAAAACATGCTGAAACTCTTGGAGAAACCAAATGAGGAAGATCTGCTCCAGTTGTCATGTTGGGAGTTGCTTTTCAATACACCATTCTCTAGGCACTCCATCTATTTCCTTGCACTTTCTAGATGTCAAATTTGACATCAAATTGGGATGACTGCATATACAACCATGGACACCTGCTTTATGGTTTTGCATACTGGGAAAAAGCAGTTGCAAAAATGAGAGAGAACATGCTGCACACTTATCTTCCTAAGTACAAACTCTAGACAAAACTCTAGGCCATTTGGTCCTTCAGAAGTTTTAGACTTTAGCTCCCAATATGGTTGACTGTTTGCCAATTCAGCTAGGGTTGCTGGGAGCTGAAGTCCAAAGCACCCGAAGGACCAAAGATAAGGAATCACTGCTTTAGACTAATCTCAAGGTCTGTAGTTTGCAGAGGCATTCTGGCTGAGAATTCTAAATAGCCCTCCCTAAATTCTCAAATCATTTAACCCCTTTTTTCCTCTCCAAAGTCCAGCAAAGTACATTGAGTTTACCAAATTAACTCCCATAGCTACAGCAATTGGAGCAGTATGTGTCCAGATATGTCAGGATATGTTCATATATGTCCCTTAGAGACCCAATTTGCAATGAAGTTGGCTTCAGTTTAATGTCAAGTAAAAATACAACTCTTCATTAAAGCTGTTGAAATTATTTTCCATAGGTTTAATCAGTTTCATACTGTCTTCACTAATTTATTAAATAGTAGATAATAGTTTTATTTTTACTGTTTCCAAATAATTACATTGATTATATATTGGGCTGGACTTACATATTTAAATAAAAAAATATGTGGGCATCCATCTGAGCTCTCTCCCCCTCTTTCTCATACACACATAGATACATTAAATGATATTTTATCCCAAATAAATGTATGTATAGTGAGTGGGTCTTTAGTATTTCCTGGGGTTTGACTCCAGGATCCCTATGGAAATGAAAATTCATGTATGCTCATCCAATTATATGCAATGGTGTAAAAATTGTATCCCTTACTTCAAATGGCAAAATCAAATATTGCCTTTCATTATTTCTTTTGGAGGAAGGTTGAATCTGTGGATACTGCATCCGTGGATATTGTGGGTCAACTGTACTATAAAAGCTGACATATGTGAAGTTGCTAATATGTCTTTGGTTAGTTTCTGCCCGAGAAGAAAAAAATGTTGCTGTAGGAGCAGTATTTACACATATATGGTTTCTGGAGCCTTGGTAGCTCCTTTAGGATGTTGATGTCTGGTCTGACCTTGAACATATTTTTCAGAATCTGACTCCTTTCCTGGCCATGATGCCTGGAAATCCCATGAGCCCTATCTCACGTATTGAAACTCCCACTCCACAAAGCCCTGGTCAGCTTGTCCAAAGCTCAGGGGTTATGTGAGCTGAAGTCCAATATATCTGAACTTCAGAGCATATCAGTTGGACACCACTGATATGCTCTCTAACCTTAAACTATTGGTTCATGAACACTTAGGGTCTGGCTCTTATATTGCTAAGGCTCAAGAAATGTTTGGGGGGGGGGGTTGGCATGGAGATAACAATACCCACAGTTTACTTTTTTAAAAAACACGTCTTTGATATTCTTGCAAGGGCTTTAGATGCCAAAGTTGATCACAAACCAAGCAGATCTTTAAATGCTGATTCAGAATAGTATGACAGCATGGCTGTCCATCATTATACAAATATAGTATTACCGGAGCAAATCTTTTAAAACTATTAAATTGATGCATTACTCTCATTCATCAAAGCAGTGTTCATAAGATGACGTGAGAATGGTAAGTAACTGTAATGCCAGCAGAAACCCATCTGTTTCTAGAAAACATTTTCTATCATTGTAATAAATCAACCTGCTATAGGATACTGCATTGCAGACTTCCTTTAATACTAAAGCAATAGTCTTCAAAACAGCCCTTTATTGAAAAAAATATTTTTGTGTTCTATTCAGAATGAAAATGACTCACAGGGACTATCCATACTTTTCAACAAGAACACTGTCCAGTTCACTGGTATTTCAAAATTGCTAGTTCTCAGGCTAGTGTACATATTGGTTTTAAGGCTGAAAAAGCTAAGTTTAATTTTCCCCTGCTCTCAAAGTTATATTAACTTTTTATCACTGAGCCGAACTGCTGTCAGGCTAAATTATATATAACTGAAATCTATAAAGTCACCATACTCTGAAGTAACTCAGAATTTTCCTTTTACAGTCATTTTACCAAGGCATCCTTAACCAGCTTGTGTGCTAGGATACATTAGGGTATTGATTTAGCTGCCTCGGAGCTAGAATCTTGATATAAAGGATGTCTGTCCACATTTTAATACTCTTGACAAAGATGAAACCAGCCTCTCCCTGCTGGAAAGAAGATAACACACTTAAACAAATAGATCTGATGGATATCTGTATGCTATATGGATAGCAGTATGATGATCAGACATCCTTCTGTAGTGAAAAGTTGGGGGGGGGGAGTGGGTGAGATGGGAATATCTACACTCCAGGTACAAAGGGTCAATGTTCAATCAGTGACTGACAAAATAGCAAGGGACCCAGTTTAAAAAATGTTTCTCATCAAAGGTCTTTGTTCAGCACTTTGTTCAACACTTCGTCACAGACACTGGCCAGGAAGAATACATAACATTCACTCTTTGTATGTGCAAATACGCATGTCTATGCACTGTTCAAAACATGACATCAATCATGTTTCCAGTCTCAAACTGTGCATACTTACTCTGAGTTATAAGAAGAATAACTAGGATTAAGTAAGGAATATTCATAAATACTATATAAGAAAGGTTAATATTAACTTTTCTGGAGGTTTTTGTTTTGGGAGTCGTCCCTCCAAATATGCAGATCTGACTTTTGTCAGATCCACACATGTGAAGTTGACCACAGAGTCATGCTGGAGGTTCTAGAAAACTGTTATCTCTGCTTAAATAAAGAGGTTTTTTTATTTGCAGTCTTTCACTTTTGACGAGGGGGAGGGTGCTCCTCTAATTCCAACAAATGTGGAGGGCTGAGTGTTCAAGATTTCAGTATTTGTCCTGAGATGAGACCACTCTAACCACTGTCTTTTCATAAACAGCCCCATCTATGGAGACACTGGGACAAAAAGGAACAAAGAATCACAGGAGTAATGGGATATTGGGACAATGAGTGACCTCTCTGCTCTACTGAGATCAACAGTCTCCTGCTCTGTTGATGAAGCTTCAACAGCATTAGCTCACACAATCTGGATTAGGGTCCCAAGAGCATACCAAAATCAGTAAAACTAGAAAAGAACACAAAAGATGTCTTATAGCAAATTTAATATGTTAACAAAAAGAGCTGGATAGCCAAGCAACATGATAGATACGTCAATTGACATGTGCTATTCTTGCCTGGAAAAAGAGGACTGGTGGCCCAAATGCTCATGTACTATATATTATTTGATCCCATGTAGAATACACAAGGGACATTTCATTACTCTATCCCCCCATAAAACCTTACAAAGGAAATTATCCAGGCATGGACATGTACTCTCATTTACTCCTGCTAAAACACGAAAAGGAATATGAAACACGTGCAACAGACTGAGACTGAGATAAATCACTTTCAGCATGCGAGGGCAATTATTCATAATGGTCTAATGTCCAAATTTTTCTTTCTCTACATAAAGAGTGAGAGCCCTTAGAGCTTTTGGCTACTTGTAGCCAAGTCACTGTTGATTCTTCCTGGTACAGTTTGCCACTGAGATTTCCTGGCTGGCCTCCAGACTCATTCCAACTTAGCTGCAGGGAACAGATGTTTCACCTCATTCCTCCATCTCTCACCTGGAAGATAAGTATAATGCTGGTGCCCATAATCAAGCTGTTGCCTGCCAGCAGAATAATGATGGCATATGGGAGGTATGTCACTGATCATCAAATAAACTGACTGAATTGGTTTACGTGTTTCCCTGGAACATCTAAAGGATATGAAAATACCTGTAATAAATTCTTAGTCATCTAGAAAATTCACAAATGTCACTGCAACCTGAGAAGCAGAATCACTCAGAAGCACAGAGAAAACCCAAATCGAATGGTGTCCAATTTAAAAGATATGACACTTTATTAATGTCCTAAACTCCTTAGTATTCTACCTATGGTGTACAACATGGGAAGGTGTCCACTCTGTCTTCTTCAAGAGGGTCCCAGGCTTCATAAATTCCTCTCCTTTGACACTAGAGCCTTTTGGTTTGTGTATTTTGGATATATCAATAGATTAATTGAAGAGGGAGAAAAGATTTTTTATTGTCGAAGGCTTTCATGGCCAGAATAACTGGGTTGTTGTAAGTTTTTCAGGCTGTATGGCAGGCATCCTCAGAGACCTAACAACCTCTGGGGATGCCTGCCATAGATGCAAGCAAAACGTCATGAGAGAATGCTTCTGGAACATGGTTGTACAGCCTGAAAAACTTACAACAACCCAGAAAAGATTTTACTTGAAGTTAGATATCATCGATCATAGTAAGCGCTAGGCATGAGAAAAAAGTTATGAAAATGATTCGTTTTGTAAGAAATTCGTAAGAAATGCTACTTTCGAGTATTTCCGCACCTGGAACGCCAACCAGGAAGTGGACTTTCTTTTTCAAACTTCGGGGCCAGGATTTTCTTAAGTGTCGTTATTAGGTCGTAAGGGGGCACCCTCCTTCTCTCTCACCACCCTCCGCCTCCCTTGCCAATAAGTATTATGGCAAGGCAAGCCCTAAACTCGCTCCTTCTTTCGGCTGGAAGCCCGAAAAAAAATGTAAACAGAGAGGATTACTCAGAAGTAAATCTGCAAAGGAGGGCACTTTGGATGAAGGGCCCTCCTTTGTGGATTTACTTCTGAGTAAACCTCTCTGTTTACATTTTTTCCAGGCTTCCTGCCTCTCCTGCCCTGCCAGGATCTAAAGCATCAAAGAGTATTGGGGTGAGAAACCAACCTAATGTATAATAGAATGAATGCTACTGTAAGTGCCTAATATTATAAGTAATCCAACTGGTCATACCTACATTGATCCATGCACATGCAATAATACAGCAGTAATAACAATAACAAGAGGTAAAATTCAAACTGAAGTATTCTGACTGGTCTCTCCTCATGCGGTGCAAACGGGCTCTTCTCTTATTATCCCCGGAAATTAGCCCAGGAAAAGCCAGCGTTTGCTGCTTGGGAGCACACACATACATATTCTTGGGGGGGTATTTGCTGCAGAATCCGGGCTCATAGAGAAGATTCTGCAGCAAATCCCCCAAAGAATATGTATGTGTGTGCACCCAAGCAGAAAACGCTGGCTTTTCCCCCGGGCTCACAGAGAAGAGCCCGTTTGCACCGCATGAGGCAGGGACCAGTCAGAATACTTCGGTTTGAATTTTACCTCTTCTTATACCCATTGTTATTACTGCTGTATTATTGCATGTGCATGGAATGTAGGTATATGACCAGCCTGGGCAAACTTGGGCCCTCGCTCCCTCAGGATCGGGGTGAGAGAGAGGCAGCAAGGAGCGAGGGGGGGGGGGGCTCCTCCTCCTTTTCTTTTGCTGCTTCCAAGAATAGAATACCCGCTCCCTCCCTCCCTCCTTTGCTCCCTCCTTCCTATTTGGAGAGTCCCATCTAGAATTCAGTGTGATTTATTCAAGTTTTGGCCTACAACTCCAAAAATCCCAGCCAATTTACCAGCTGTTAGGATTTCTGGGAGTTGTAGGCCAAAACCATCTGGAATGCGCATGCGCTGGCATACGAACTACTAACGAATTTCGTTAGTAATTAAGTTACATTTTAGAAATTTTTGGAATTTTTTTTGTAAGTCTTCCTATTACTAATAAAAAAAATCCCCCCCCCCCCCATTAGATTTTTGATTCCCTATTTTTGGGTTCTAAAACATGCCTAGTAAGCGCTACAGAGAGCTAGTATGATGTAGTAGTTTGGGCACTAGACTACAGCTCTGAAGACCAAGGTTTGAATCCCAGCTCAGCCAGAGAAATCACTGGATGACTTTAGGCAAGTAAAATTATCTCAGCCCCAGAGAAAAGCAAAGGCACCCCTCCTCACCAAACAATATCACCAAGAAAACCACGTGATAGATTCACTTTAAGGTTGCCATGAATCAGTAATCACTTGAAGGCACTCAAGAAGATCAAAGACTGGGAGGTCTATACTCTGTCATCTATTGATAAAGGTAATATAAGTGGTCATCCTTATCCAAGCTAGTGATTCAATAGATGACAGAAAGCTGAAAAAAATAAAGAAAGCTGAGATACTATAATTGTAGATAAACAATTAATGAAAGGATGAAGCAACCCCATGTAACTCAATATAAACATTTTATCTTAAAATAGCTGGTTCACATCCAGTTCAATATTGTGGATGGCTTCTATGCTGTTAAACATTCTGAAGACATTGGGTTGTTGTAGGTTTTTCAGGCTGTATGGCTATGTTCTAGAAGCATTCTCTCCTGACATTTCGCCTGCATCTATGGCAGGCATCCTCAGAGGCTGTGAGGTTGGCGGCATGCACTGTTCTTGCCCAGTCACCCATGGAGCTGGCCGGCTCTCATGAAATGACATTGTGTTGGCTCAGTGGGTGAAAGAGGGCAGAACCGGCATGCTGCTGCTGCTGCGGCAACTTTAATAGGAGGAAGCCTTGTTCTCCATGTGTGCAATATGCTTCCCTCATAGAATCAACAGCTGCAAGAGCCTGACGATAGGGGGCGTGGGGCGGTGTCTTCCCCATGCCCTGCAGCAAAGTGAAACCAGGTGAGCCTTTTTTGGCGGCTGTGTGACGAGGCCGTTAGCTACCCATGTGGACAATTTTGCATTTTGGATTTCTGGATAAGATATACTCAATTTATATATTTTGTGTGTATGAACAAATTCTTCTGCTTCACACAGGGCTTTCATTGTGGCACCTATATGCATTATCAATATTTAGGAAATGACAGCAGCATTGCACATAGTAGCAGCCTTTAGAATGACATTTTTTGCACTTGCAAGGCTACCACAGGAAGCATTTTCTCTCATTCACTATTCAGTTGTCTAGCAATGCTTTTTGTCCAGTAATTGAATTGAATCAACTGCTAGACAGCCCCATCATTTGAGTGCTCTGAAGATGTATTACACTAATATATCGTCAGAATGACAGTGCTATGATGATACATTAGTGTAATACATCTTCAGAGCTTTAGCGCTGTCCAGAAATAATAGGGATTGTATTGGATAGAATTCAGTTATGGTACACACACATGTGTGCGCACATTCTCCATTAGTAGACTGCAATCTACAAATGTGGAGAGGGCTTTTTTTGCTGAATTTAAGAGTAAGAAAGCCAACTCTTAAACACAAGCCAGCCAAATCACAAAAAGTGCAAAATCGAAGTATATTGTAGAAATATTATATCATACTACAAGCATTTTTCTAGTATTAGCATATCCTTTTGTTATTTCCAGCTATGTGTCTTCACCACTTCTGCCATTTAGCATATTTTAATTTACCCAATTTAGAATTAATTTTCATTTTTTGGTATTTTCAGAACAGTAACTGTCACCATTTACATTCGCTTTTGAAAATGTCTTGCATTAAGGCAGACATTTTATGATACTATATTTATCAACCTCCTTGCAAGATAATTAAGTTTGTACATATATTTATCCTGCAACTACAGCATTTTTATAAACTTATGAGTCTGGGGAACATATACTAGTCATTTAGCTTTTAAGAGGGTTCTCCTTAAAGACAGGAAAGAGAAACACAGACTTTCAGTGGGACTAGCTTTTAAGAAGGTTCTTCTTAAAGATAAGGAACAGAAACTTCCAACGGGAACAAGGCAATTATCTGCAACTTGGTGGTTCAGATTTAGATCAATTTGGTTTGGATCAATCTAGAGCCAATCCATTCTGAACCGGACATTAAATCTGAAATGAGGTTTTGGATACCAGATGTCACATATACACACCCAACTCACAATGGTATGCCCTCCAACATTTCACATATGAAATTTAGGACAAAGCAACATCAGAGTGTGGCTAAGACGACAAAGGTATTAATAAGGAAAAACACATAAGCTAGGAGAGGATACAACAATTTGCCTTTACCTGAATACAGAAAAAGGCAGGATTCTATCTTCCCATTGTATAGTTAATTCAGTGGTAATTAATTACTTTTGCACTTTGAACTGAGTTTGCAACAATAAAAGTAATTTGAGACAAAGGGAGAAAGAGAGAAGATGAAAGAGAAGCTGAGATGTTTTAAAAGCAGTTGTAAAAATGGGACAGGAGACTGTGGGCCATGGAAGTTGTAGTCTTACAAGGTCTTTAGCCTTCTCTGCCAAAGAGTGCTGGTGCCTCACCAAACTACAACTCCCATGATTCCATGGGATTTACTAGTGGCAGTTACAGTGGAGTCACACTGCATTAATTTTACAGTGTAGATACAACCTGAATGCAATGTGATACCAACTATGATTGTGATCTTTATTTTTGTATACATCAACATAAAATTTGGAGACACTGTAAGTGTACAGAGGGGATTTATCCTGCCGAATTTCAGACAAGCAACACGGGAAATTTTGTACTGTAACGGTTGCTTTCAAAAACGATACAATTTTTGAACTTATCCGTCTGCTCAGTTTGGGAAACTTTTTCAGCACCATTCCTGTGGAACAAGGGGGGGGGGGGTGCAACTCAAGAATGTAAAACTCTACTGGCATCATTAAGTTACTGGCTTGTTTAAAGACTTACGGTATGTCAGAGGAAATAATTTTAAAAGGTATTTTACAGGAGGCTCTATCACTGCAGATTTAACTTGTATGAAGCCTTCAACTCATATTCACCTGTACTTTTCAAGGGAAAAAAACCAACAGTAACTTTCATTTATACATATTAAAATATCATTGCAATTGTCTCTTTGAAATTTTTATGAAAACAGAACCCACAGGGACTACATGCAAACTAACATAACTGCATTTTAATACATATATATTTGAGGGGCAAAAGAGAGGTATGAGGGAGGGGGTGAGAAACTCTAGAATTTTGACTCCCTCACCCCATATTTGTAATACCTTATAACTAGGTATCAGTGTTGTTGGAATTTGATTATCTTCATGCTTTCAAAGGAATGATAAGCAACATGAAATGCTCTTGATAGCTTTAGATGGCAGAAGTTTCTACTGTGAGATCAGGGCTGTTCTATACAGCCACTAAAATCTGACTTGAAGCTGGCTCAAGGTCAGGGTCTCTACAGAACATACACTTAATGTGAGCTCCAACAGGAATTTACTGGGAAATTCCAGATCAAATGACTAAATCTGCTAAAACTCATTTGTGAATAAACACCTCACTGCTGGAAGCTGAATGCCAAATGTGAAGTGCTTATATTGACAAGGTTAATGCTGCAGCAGTCTCAGAAAAAACCTGGATACACAGCTTGGCGTGAAAGTAAACAAAAAACTTCTCCCTGGAAAGGAAACCATAACATTTTCTCTTTGGGCCCTTCTACACTGCCATATAATCCAGAATATCAAGGCAGAAAATCCACATTATCTGCTTTGAAATTGATTATCTGAGTCTACACTGTCAGATAACCTGGATTTTATATAGCTGTGTAGGGGCCCTTCCACACAGCCCTATATCCCAAAATATCAAGACAGAAATCCCACATTGTTTGAGTGTGGACTCAGATAATCCAGTTCAAAGAGATATTGTGGGATTTCCTTTCTTGATATTCTGTGATATAGGGTTGTATCGAATGGCTCTAGAAGGAGCCTTTGATCTTTCAGACAGTTCCTGGGCTGCCTGTGTAGGCACTCTGGAGCAAACTGGATTTCTTAAATCCACATTCTGCTCAGAATTAAATGGCTCTGTGAAAGCAACCTGGATTGTCTAAAATTTGCAGTCCCAACAACATCTAGAGGCTGTATTGACTGCATCTGCTTTAAAGATAAGTATACTGATAACATGGGTTAGTTTACTGCCTGCTTACCGAATATTCATAAAATCCCACTAGGCAATTGGTTCCATGGCTGAAACACTCTTACTGGCAATAAGTCCTTTCTAATGTTCAGTTGAAATCTACCCTCCTATAACCTGGTCCTGTTCCCTGGGGCAGCAAAGAAAGAACCTGCCCACTTCATAATCTTCAAAAGTCAACATCTATTTCCTCCATGTAGATATCACCTCTATCATCCCCCCTTTCCTCTCTCTTTCACTCCTCTGATGTCTCTCTCCTTAATATCAACAGACATTTTCTTTTTCCTGCATAATGACAGAGATGAAAATATTTAGAGTAATTCATTTTATTATAGCTAAGGACGTTTTTTCTCTTAGGGCCCTCCCACCCAGCCCTATATCCCAGAATATCAAGGCAGAAAATCCCACATTATCTGAGTGTGGACTAGAATAACCCAGTTCAAAGCAGATATTGTGTGATTTTCTGCCCTGATATTCTGGAATAAAGGGCTGTGTGGAAGGGCCCTGAGACTATATGTTCCTCCCCTGGAACATATACTAGGGCCCTTCCACACAGCCCTATTTCCCAGAATATCAAGGCAGAAAATCCCGCAATATCTACTTTGAACTGGATTTGCTGAGTCCACACTCATAATGTGTGGATTTTCTGCATTGATATTCTAGTATATAGGGCTGTGTGGAAGGGCCCTCAGATAACCCAGTTCAAAAATATATATTGTGGGATTTTCTGCCTTGATATTTAGGGATATATGACTGTGTGGAAGGGCTCCTAGATCTTCTATGTGGTACAAAATAATGAAATCCAAGTTTTTTGCATACCTATGGCTGTTAGTGACATGTTTCCTTCTCTTTTACAATTATTGTACAAAAAGAACACTACCTTTAAACTTGTAGATGTGAACTATTGTCAAATGCTCAAAAATACAGAAAGATATTGAACCTGCCTTACTTTGTGTATTTATGTGAAAAATTACTAGAGCCTTTAAATACCTCAAATTCATTCACTGTTTCTTACTTCTTTCTTTTCCTTGGAAGTGTCTGGAATTATTAACAGAAACTAATTTGGCAGCCCTTAGCTACTTTAATCTCAAATACCCCTCCTTATCATCTTTCCCTCTAGGTATCTCTATTAACCACTGCTAAATGCACGGTGAAAGTATGAACCTTTTCTCTCTTGGCAATGGACTGGATTACAAAATGTCTCCATTACTACTAGGGAAGCCTGAGTTAAGATGCTCTGATTGTAACAGCAATGAGCTACTTTTTATGCATCCTTGGAAAGAGGATTCTTAATTCCTGTAATAGGCATTGATCCTACCCTTGAACTTCCTATCGAATTAATGATCAGTCTAATTTAGCATCAAATAAAAACCATACTGTTCATTTCCTTCACATAAATGAGAGCAAGCACCAAGCAAGCACCAAGATTTGTATACCTATGGGTACATCTACAATGTAGGATTAATGCAGGTGTAATTTGTCAGAAAAAGCTAAATATCTTTAAAACTCCAACTCCCAAGATTCCATAGCAATGAGCCATGGCCGTTAAAAGTAGTGTAAAACTGCATCCATTCCTCAATGTGTCATCCATATCTGTTCCATAAGAAATTTGGTTATGTAAGAAAATTATAACATTGTTACAGTCACCATTAGATTTTTTTCCCCATATACTCTCCTAACATTTTGATAATTCCCATTTTCCTATCCTTTATATTTCTATACTTATCTGCTACTTAAACATATCCAATTTCTCCCCTTCCTCCCCCCCCCCTTTTACAGGAACAGTTGTACCTCTGCTCTTTGTATTATTTTATTTTTATTATAGATAATAGAGATGCTTACCGTTTTAGTATAGAAAGATCTCAAGTAAACCTCCTAATGTGCTGTTTGGAAATGACAAACTATTTCTGGTTGCTGCAGACATTCAGCTTTTTAAAATATGCAGCATCCTAATTCTAGCTTGACCACACACTTACATTTCCTGTTTATGATTTCTTAGCACCAGCCATTTTGAACTGACATCTTTCAACAACATCTTCAATTTCAAGGGCTACCAAGGCTGTCTATATTACAGGGTGAGTGGACATACAATACACACTGAAAATGAAACAATAGGGATGAGCACTCAAACATTTCTGGGTGCAAATAATAAAAGGAAAATGTCAGCAATATTTCAGAGGTGGAGACTGTGTAGATTTCTTTCTGCTCTTAGGACCACATCACATTTGCCACTGGAATTGCCATGAATAGTAGCGAACCCAGTGGTGCCTGGTAGGGGGCATGGAGAACCCATTGCCCCACGTCACCCAGCTTCCCTCTTACCCCACCCTACAGTGTCCACTGCCCAGCTTTTCCCCATTGATCCTAATGCAGCACTGGAAGCTTCCTATGTTGCCATGTCACTGTCTATGCTGGTTCCTCTTAAGTTTTTCCATAGAGCCCTGCCGGAAGTAGATGTACATCATGGGATAGAAGCTAGCAGGCTAAGTAGCAATACTGAAGTGGAGTCAGTGTATGCCACCAAATTTGGCCCATCTGATGAGGTTGTTAATATCATTGATACTTAATGTCAAACATGTTTATTAATGTGTTAAATTATTAATACACTAATCTTACCTATATTTTTAAAATGAAAAATGCACGCTGTGTTTAAAATTATTTACATAAGTGTATTGCCCTTTCCTTTTCATGACCAATTCCTGAAGGAAGTCAAGTCAATATTTCTTGGCTGGAATGTACTTGGACTGATTTCTGAAATGAAACCTTTTTTGATGTTCATTTGAGACTTACCTTAGTCTCTTCCCTTCACATTAGCTATGTATAAATGAGCTTAGATCAAAGGACACAAATGAAGCATCAAGTTTTTCAAAGCAGAAAAAGTGTAATTTGGGTTGCAAGGTTTTACTGGGCTCAGAGTAGTGCCTGAATACTGTTTGACTCATTTTCCCCCTCAAGCTCACTTTACATGCCCTTTGTATTTGCTTCTTTCATTGATTTCTCTCATCAAATGTACTTTCACCTAGAAACATATCTGAACCAACTGTTCTGCCATTTTCATGCACTAGTTTGACTTTCTGACAATGAAGGACTAACACTGCAGCCAATATAAAATATTGGCATGTAAAATTGTGTATGTTTGGGAAAGCCTTGTATACAGGATGCATGCTAGGGGAAATTATGCACAGGATGGATGCACATTATCATGAATAAAATGAGCTTATGAGAAATGGACACAGCATGGATATAAAATGATTCATTCTTTTCTTCTAGTAAAAGGGAAGGAGAGCATTAGGAAAGGCTCTGTAATCACCAGAATGGTTAGTGACGGATTCAACATCGCAAGACCTTTCACAAATTATTTCTAAAATGGTCTCTTTATGTTAGCAATAATATATTTTTTGCCACCATTGTGCATCAAATAATACAATACGGTTAGCATAAGTAGAACTGGACATTTGGAGCATTGCTACAAGCTCCAAAAGGCAACTCATAGGTATAGACCAGAAGAGTAAAACACTGACCTTACAAATCATAACACTAACAATGCTGAGCTTTCACACATGCAGGCCCTTTCAATACATGGCTGTGTAACAGAGGTAATGCATAAGCAAGTCCTAAAATGAAATGGCAGAGCTTTGTTCCTTGGCAGCTTTGAGAAAGGTTGGGGAACACTGAACCTTTTATCCTCTGACTAACATTTCTAGTTCCCGCTTGTTAAAATGGAAACTATAATAAGCATGCTGAGCATACAAGTGTTGGAAGGCAGTATTATATTTCAGACAACCCCAAATTCTTTAAGATTCCAGTTTCATTCTTCCGCTATTGATGTTGCACTTTGCTCTTAAATGTCAGAACAAAATAACTAATACCTGCAATTTATTCAGATGACATTTCAACAATATAAGATTTTCAGATTACAAGCTTCTGCTCCTTGTTCCTTCTAGTGTTACACTAAATGTGTAAATTTGGTGGATTTACATAATAGCTTTAGATAATGAATATTTATAATAATGAATGAATTTACATAATGACTGCAAGTTAAACATGCCCCATTAAAACTGCATGCTCTAATTTATGTACTAAGTTAAAAAAAACTTTACAGTTTATTTTCATTCATATTATACTATCAGTTTTTCTCTATTAAAAGTACCAATCTCTGCCAAGCAGAAGTTGTCTATCAAGAGTTTTCCCCTTCACAAATTAAGCTGCATCGTATAGTTTGTACTCTGAATTATGGAATTTTGTACCTCATTTAATAACTTTGAAAAGAATTAATATTCTATCCTATAGAGTGCTTTATGTTAATTTGAGTAGTAGCTAGAGAGTCAACAGATGTTTGGAATAAGTATGTATTTTGGATTTAGAAAAGCTGAAAGTTATTGTTTTATGACCAACATTCTTATTGTCTTAGGCCAAATGATTCTGCTGACAAGTTCTCCACTGTTATTGCATGCCTTAAGTCCTTTCTGGTTTATAGCAACCCTAAGGTAAACCTATCACAGGGTTTTCTGAGATTGTATGTTACCTGCCCAAGGTGGGTTTCCATTACTGAACAGGGAATTGAACATTCACATTAATACAACTCCTCCTTTGTTTATCTTGCTACATATTGATTTTGATCTTTGATCTTTATATCTAACACAATTTCCACTTAAATTGGTACTTTACTGCTGTAGGCCTTTAGAGATAATTCAAGTTTATTTGCTCTAGGACCCTTTCATTTGTATTTTTAGTAGGCCACTGTATTCTCAAAACTCTTCCAGAACTACATTTCAAGTGAGTTGATTTTCTTCACTGTTCAGCTTCACAACTGTACACGAATATGGCACCAAGGGAGCATCTACACTATAGAATTAATGCAGTTTGCTACCACTTTAACTGTCATATCTCAATACTGTGGAATCATAGAAGGTGTAGTTTGGTACGGTGTAGTTTGGCAAAAGAAGGCATAAGACCTTGCTAAACTACAACCTCCAAGATTACATAGCACTGAATCTTGGCAGTAAAATTGTGTCCAATTAATTATACACTATGGAGGCACCACAACATGCATGACTGAACTGAAGCTGATATACTTTATCCATATCTGAAGATACATCTCCTTAGAAAATATGAAAATGTCAGTCAGGTAAGGTGGAAGGCAGTAGAAAAAGAGGATAGTCACATTACATGTGGTTAAACTCAGTCAGAGAAGCCACAGACCTGGGCTGAAAGGTTGTTAATGATAGTGTTATTTGGGCCTCATGTACAGTGGCTAGTTAATTTGGGGCCAGTCCAGAGCAGAAATGATCCAGATTGGTCCAGAGATAGCCACATTCACCATCCTGAACCTGTGGTGGTAGGTTGACATCCACATAGTCCAAATGGGATAAAACCCCACCAGTCTCATTGGACCACCCGTATTGTCATTGCCAATCCCAGATAACCCAAGAGCTCCATGAGAGTTCCTGGGTATTGTGGGGCACCCTGTAATGACATCAACAGAGGCATCCACAAGACCAGGAAGAAAAAGGTGGGGGATGCAGGAGTGGCAAAGTCAACAAAAAATAATGATCTGTCTCCTTTTCCCGGCACTGACACTCTCTGACTCGAGCCTCCATAATTTTCACGGTGTCCCTAATATAAAATAGCAAACATCTCAAATTATTGCTAAAGAGAACCTGAGGATCTATGAGATGGTGGGGGGCTACAGTAGAGTATGCCTATATTGTATGCTTAGCACACAATAAAATAAAACTTTGCTTTTTGGATCCCTCCCCTCATTTTTGAACTGTAGTGGGCTGAATCTGTGGATGCAGACCCTGTGGATATGGCAGGCCAATTGCATTCCATTTTTAGACCAACAAACACTCAGGGCAACTAACAACTATACCAATACTATGAAATAAAGCATGAAATATATTGCATCTACCATTTCTATTAAACAGTAAAGTTTCATATAACAATTTCCTTACCTCTGTAATAGATAGCTCAGTACTTTATCACATTTTCGCTTAAGCTTGAAATCAGCATAATAAGCATAGCTGGTTGATACTCCATGACAATCTAACTGAGCTCTACCAGCATTTCATGGTGAAATAACTCTATATTTATTGAGGTCCACAGAAGCTGATTATTGAAGGGCGTGCAAATGGATAATTCTATTTCCAGTTGTCATTTATTCCAGCTCACATTAAAATGTAGATGAAGAGTTCTATGGATCCACATGAATGCAACTACAACGAGACAATCTATTCTTGCTATCATGTACCTTCAAGTCATTTCTGAACAATGGCAACCCTATTATAGGGTTAGCCTGGCAAACCTTATGCCAATAGATGTGTTTTCCTCATCAAACTGTAGGGGCTAAAGATTAGACAAAATGTGGCTGAGGAAAAGGTAAACACCTACCACCCTATTCACAGTGGTAATGTAATGCTAAGGTATTCAAATCCTCTATAGTCATTTTATGTAAAATGTAGAGGAACAGGTAACTGTTAAGCATATAATGTAAGGTACATCTTGGCCCACAGATTACAGCAGAAATCCAATTGAGAGTACCGCTCTGGAACAGGGAACTGACCACATAAAACATGTTTTCGGTCTATGGCAGTGGTTCTCAACCTGTGGATCACCAATTGTTTTGGCCTACAGCTACCAGAAACCCCAGCCAGTTTACCAACTGTTATGATTTCTGGGAGTTGAAAGCCAAAACATTTTGGGACCCACAGGTTAAGAACCACTGTTCTATGGAGTCTATATTCTTTGCGTTGGTGGGGATTGCACTACTTATGGCTGGTGTTTGAATAATCAGGGTGCATTTGGACTGCAGATTATAACAGTTTGTCATCACCTTGATTGCCATGACTCAATCCTATGGAATGCTGGACCTTGTACTTTGACAAGGCACTGGCACTCTTTGGAAGAGAAGGCAAAACACTTGTAAAATTATAGCTTCCGAGATTCCATATAATTGAACCATGGCAGCGGAAGTGCTTTTCAGCTGCCTTAATTCCACAGTGTAGATGTACTTTTAGATTCAACAAAAATGTATTGAATGTAGAAGTTGAATAAATAATACCTCTTACTTGTTGACCTCTTTCAATATACATGGAAGGATGTATAGAAAGATTTTCAAACTCATTTCCAACAGTAATAAATTTCAGATAACTGCTTTTCCTTACTATTGGAATAAATGCTTCACCTTTATTGGTTCAGCTCCATTCGACGCTAATAAGTGTTTTAACTTGCATTCATTTCCACTGATAATATCCAGGCATTTAAGCCAAAAGTGTGGTTAGAATGTAATTGCAGCCTTAATTGATTTATATCGACAAGAACCTTGAACATTGCTGGGTTTTTTCCAGAGGTTCAGTGAGGGAGAAAAACCCCACATTCCTTTGTGTGTTGAAGTTGCACTTTGAGGTAGTGGCATGGTTCTGCTAATGCCATTTTAACAATGATACTTAAGGTCTTCTGTTGCCATAAGGTGGACTCAAGTCCTAGGCTTCCACTTTGAAAGACTCCCCATGGTTTCCAACACAATTTTGTTTGACATTTAGTTAAAGACCACCTTTATGATGTAACTGATTTTTCTACTCCCTTGGTGGTCACTTAAAAAGGTTTAATTGTTGCTCCCTTAAAGGTCACTATTAGTAATTCTTTCAATCCCTTCTCTGTAAAGCAAAGTGCTGATTAGCATTGCTTTCAGGCAACCTAGGTTGAAGCTCCACCATATAGTGTTCAATGTTTTGGAGAAATAAGGCATAGGACAGATATGGGCTGAGTAGAGGCAATTCATTTCCCTTGATTGGGGCACAAACATTTGGAAACAGGCTTAATCTTTACTCCGTCATTTATTGACTTCAGTTTTCTACAGGCAAAACATGAATTGTGACAGAAAAAATGTTCAGAACTGAAATCTAATATTTGAAATAAAGTAATAATCCTAAAATGAAAATTATTAAGTGATATGGCAGACTAATGGACTTCATCATTATTTTAAGTTACTGAATGTTTCAATTAGGCATTTTGAACAGATGTAAAAAGAAATTCAGATTTATACCCACTAATATCACATTGGCACCTGGAATTTTGCTATCCTTTCATATAAAATTGTGTATGTTGTAAGGGAGAGAAGGTTATGAATCAAATTAGGTTTAGTACATACCTGATGGAGAGATATGCCTCCATGAAATGGAAGGGTCTGGTTTTCCTGTAGCCAAGCAAGCCAGTGTAACATTGCTCCCTTCATTCACCACAATGTCATTTGAGATATGACTTATCTTTGGAGAAACTGGAATGAAAGAATGGAAAACAGCTAAAATTTCCTTAATACAAAATGACTTTACCCAAATTAGATTAGAGATATTAGAGATATTATTTGTATTAATTCTAGACAATTAATTCTAGACAATTTGTTCCACAATTATACTCTCAAAAATAAAGTTTCTATGACCGGTTTTAATACTCAAATATCCACACAAAGCAGCATTTGCCAGATATTCTTTTGCAACATATTCATTCTTGATATTTACTTTTCAGCCTGTAATATCTGAGAATAAGACCTACCCAAATCAGTGGGAATTACTTTTGAGCAGTTGTGATACAATTTGGATTGCAGATAATGTGCATATGCATACACCTCTCATTGCATGCCAGGACTGCACAGGATTCCTCAAAGGACAAAGGAACACGACTAGAATGGGTTGAGTGCCTACATGTTTAGTATCATCTTTGTGTCTGTACAAATCTCTCACATGTTGAGGGATAATGCCTGCTAGCCGAAGCCTTTTTGAGCAACAAATGCTTCTCATGTGTCAACAAAGAATGATTGCAGGGCATTTTTTAAACAGCAGATACAGTGCCAGGGGCTGAAATAACAAAAAATAGATTCCTATACCATTAAAAAAAGAACAGTTCAACATATTTCAACAGACCTTTTATCCAAAACATAGGCATTTGCCCTAACATAGATCATCAGTCTATTACATGCATTTGATGCTGGAGATCTACTTTCAAGATGTATGTGTGTACTCTACTGTTCTTATAGTCTTTCTTTAGTAACTCCTCTTTAGCCACAGAGCATGATGGATGCCATCACATGACGCACACCATGGCCCCATCCCATTCATGGCTGAAGTGGTGAGGAAGTGTTGCAAGGAGCTTACTTGCTAACCACAATGAGCCTTGTGTTTTTGGGTAGCTCTGAAAGATGGGTGAAATGACAAAGTGGCAACGCAACAACCTGTACTGCTGCACTTTCCCCTGTATGATGGGGAAAGGGATAGAGCACTAACGCATCTTGTCCTGATGCCCCATATGATGGGGAAAGGAGGGTGGGTATGTGGGCCACCACAAGATACCCCACACCCCCTTCATTTTGCCTGTGATTGCTGGAAAAATGGAAAAATAGAGGGAGGGACATCAATATGATGAAGTCTTGGGATTTCTCAGTTTGCTCCGGATGAATAAAAACACCTGGAAAGATCTGGACTTAAGCTAAGGTCCGGATCTTTCCAGGTGAGGGCCCTGTGGGGATTGAATTCTGCGGTGCTGGGGATCAAATCCCACAGCAAATCCTGGTTCTTCAAGTTCCTGGAGACTAAAGGAGTAGGATGGTGCCATCCCCTCTTTTCCCCCTCAAAACCTTACCCGAGTGGCCTGTCAGCAGCACAGGCCCCTCCAGAGAGTTCTCTGATGCACAAAAATGATGCGTCTGGAGGTTGGGGGGAGGAATTTTCCTCCTCCCTCCCACCCCCCGACACATTATTTTTGTGCATCAGGAATACTCTCGGGGGAGGGGGGATGGCTGCACTACTGGCAAGTTCCTCAGGTAAGATTTTGGGCTGAGGGATAGCTGGATACCCTCCTGGGTCATCCATTGCTTGACCCAAAGTGCATCTAGTTACCTCTCCCCAAGGGAAATCCTCGGCTTTGCATTGAGGGTGGGGTACAACAACCCAGGAGGAACTGGGTTAAAATCAAATAGTTAATCCAGGGTTTTAGGATAGTGTAGAAGGGCCTCTTTTTTTTGCTGCTAAGAGCTCTACAGAGTTGATGGCAATTCATTTATTAGTTGAAGACAATTTGATATTTCTGGGAGATTTACAATAGGGATTAAGTGCCTTATTGGCCGGCCTTGTGGGGGAAAGAAACTAAACAGATGCTTGTCCTTTGTTTCTAGTGAGTAATTGGGCAAAAATTAAGAATGTGGTGCTCACTTTTTGTGAAGTGTTTAGCTCTTAATTGGTCTCCACAGCTCCTGGGACTTGGGAGGCAGATCAAGGGGTTTGTTCATATTTATACACTTGTTCTTGTTTAACCCAACTGTATCTGGTCTCATTATTACATGGTTGGTCATCTAATATCAACAGTTTGCTACAAGCATGACTCTGGCTTCTAAAGCTGTGCTGCATAATCTCAATAGTTTGTACATTATTCCATATATTTTTCTACTATAAGGATCCACAAGATAGCATGCAACCATTACAGTTTTTAAATGAAAAAAAATCTCAGCACTAATTCAGGTAATTTATATCCAAATAGATACACTTGTATGTTACATGACACAGTAAAGTGCATAAGCCACAGTATTGTATAGAGACAACTGTTGCTGTAAGAAAGAGTGAAATTGTTTCTTGAATATTAAATACTAAAAAAACCTTAGTTTTCATAAAGGGAACATTTTAGAAAAAAGATGACACTACCAAGGTCCTGGTCATCATGGTTTTTTAAATTGCACTTTGTAGTCTCCTTGTTAAAATTGACCCTTTATTTTACTGGGATTATGCTCTTTCAAGTGATTTGCAGTCAGTGCTCTGAAGCTTTCTTTGTAATGGAATCTCTCCTACCAATTATTCTATGTTCTGTCCATTGTCTGTAAGAGTGCTTCCTATGGGGACCAATTTAGAAAAGTTTCTGTTTGTTAGGAACCCAAATGTCAGTTCTGTTTGATAAATCAGTAGGGAAACTCCCTGAACCTGAACAGCTTTGACATCATATTTTCTTCAGCAGGCTGCTTCTCTCATCCTTTTTTCACCTTTCCTGAAACCACATTCAGTTAACAAAATAATTCCTAACACATTTAGTTGCTGTGTGACTTATCGCAATGCTTCTGCATTACTCTTTCCCTAATTTTTTTATCCCATTCCTCAGCAATGAGCAACAAGCCTTGGGCTATAGAAACCCTTATTCACCATGTAGCCTCATTACTTGATTTGATCCAGCTTCTGACTTGATTTGATCCAGCCCCTAATTTCAAAGCATGATTTAGAAACCCAGATCACTAGTCCTTCCATTTCCATGCACTGAGAAACCAATATGTTTTTCTTTGTAGTAAGGTGTCACACATCTGTAAGGAATTTTGTGATGTGATAACCTTAAAGAGGAAATTAACCATTGCAGACAGATTGAGGGTGCTTTGTATTAAACACCTTTAACAGTTTCTCTTTCAGGGATACTGTTTTAAAAGCACATATACTTGGTTCAATACTCATTCTTACCAATCTCTAACACTCTAACACTGCTCCCCCACTTGCATAAAGAAGAGCCCATTAAAGAATAAAAGTTCGGAATCTCATTGCCTTCAACATGTTGCAGACAAAAATAATGATGCATGTAACCAAGAAACAGCAAAGTGTGGCCAAGATGGCAAATGTTATTAATGAAAACGAAGACATGGAGGCTGCAACAGTTTGCTTCTGGCTGAATTTGCTGAAATAAGCAAGATTTCTCTCTCTCCTCTCTTCTTCTACACCTACTTTACTAAGTGCAACTACATTTGCCCTTTGAACTCCATTTGTTAAAATGGAAATAAGTCAAGAACAAAGAAGGAAAGAGGGGGTGGGGAGGAGAAGAGAGGATCGGAGACATTTTAAAGCCATTGAAAGAGGATTCTAATCAGGACTATCCCTGCAAAATTAGGATTTTTAGAGGATGTGGAAGTTTTAACACTGAACCTCAAATATTCAGGGCCCTTCTACACAGCACCTAAAATGAGGACGTCACTGGGTTAAGGGGGGGGGGGGTGGCTAAATGATGCTAGCTATAAATCCACACTGATTCACTGCAATAGATCAAAAACACGTGTTAAAAATGTTTATATCCCAATTTTGCTCTAAGACAACGGACTACTGTTACACTGTAAGTAATATTAGAGACTAAAGGGATATCATACAAAGTTGCAAAAGCCATTATAGTTCCTGAAAATACCTAATATGAATGTATTACACAACAAATAAAACTGTGATAAATACAAAAGTTGATTCTATATTCCTATGTCAGATAAAGTGCACCATTAATATTCATCAACAAGTTACAATATATCAATGGAATATGCATAACACCAACAAATAATCCACAAAAGACCCAGGTTGACGGGAGAAAATCAATAAATGCCCCCCCGTTTCACGTAGAAACGCTTTTTCAAAACCCTTTCGGTCTGTCATTATAACAGGATGTCCAGAAAATATAACAATGAAATCTGTAATATAAGAAGGGAAATTAACCCCTACAGTATAACAGAAAACCAGCATGGATTGAATAAAATATAATCTATATATATAAAGGAAGAGCCGTCATGTGAAGACTACCTCAAACAGAGAAACCTTACAACGCAGAAACACAAAACTTGCCAACAGAAATAGGCCTCAAGCAAGGTACGTTTGTAGCAAAGAAACTCCCCCCAAAAACCTAAAAGGCCCCAAAACAAAGAGTAAAAATAAAACTACATTTCCCAGCATCCTCCGGGGCTGCCAAAGATTCCCCCAGCCTCTACATTCTGACAACATGATTGGCTGCCAATAAGGGCGGATTTGCATAACTGCTGTACTGGCCAGCCAACATGAACATTCCGACCCATAACAAACTGTCAGATAAGTGCCAGAGCCTCCTCCAACACTTTCAAATCAGAAGACCATGATGGAGATCAACACCATTCAAGGGGAGCTCTTCTTCCTTTCCCAAAAAGATCTCCAGTGGCTTGGAATTCCACATTAATAAGAGGACCATCCAGCAACAATGGGGTTTGCCAAGGAGGGTGCTCCAGCCCCTCTATATGCTGGCTCCAAGGGATGGAGGTCATCACCAAGTACCTTCTGATGCCCAGCGCTGGAAGAGCTCCCTCAGATGGCCTGTCCATGAGGAAAGCCTCATCGGACATCGACCAATGGGTGCAAAAGACACAGAGCAGGACATCTTGAAAAAGAGAGGAGCAGAAAGTAAGCTAGACATGAAAATCTTGAGAAAGGTGGCTAAAAAGGATACGGAAAGGATTTTTAACAGTCCCCCAACAGACACTGGATGCACCTGTGAAGATAGAGAACCCCTGACAGGACAAGCCCTCCCCAAGCTGATCCGTCCTGGCCATGGTACAAGTCAAACCCGAAGGACTGCAGGCAAAGAGCTGAGGCACAAACATAAAACACCCAATTCACTTCAACACCATAAGTAACATCAATTCCAACCCTTACATACTCAGACTTTCTCGCATCTCCTAAAAAGGGCACAGCAACGCGTGCCGGGTACAGCTAGTATTATATAAAGCCATTGGTACATACCATCACGGCGCAATCGGTAGAAACATGACCAATTCTCCTAATGGAGTACAGGCAACCTTACATTCAGACTGACCTCTATTTAAGGTGAAGATCTCAGCTGGGAAAATTAGGTCAAAAGTGAACCAATTGAAAGTCTTTCATTGAGACCGGAAGGGAATTCAGCAGACAGTAATGCGATCCATTTGGATTTGCATCTAATTAGGATCTTATGGGGATCAGCATGTGGTGGAACATTAACCCTTTCGAGTCCCATGAACTGGATATCATCTGAATGATGGTTAAATTCTTTACAATGTTTGTACAAAATGGAATTGTCACATTTTTGCAAACACTGCACAGACAGAACCATCTCTAATATTCATAATAACAAATGATTTACTATACATCGTTTAGTAACGTGTGCGACTTCCTTAGTATTATATGCCCTTCATTACCCGTGTTTACATATTTACATAGGCCAGGTGGCCCGTCAGTTGAGGACTAGAATCTTGGAGCATAAATCGAGAATAAGAACAGGATGTGATAATTCCATTTTATGCGCTGGACTTTATATGTGCACATACGAATCTATGTATATTTATTTAAAGATATTTGCATGTGTGCATATACAGTCCAGAGCAGAACTGGGTGGTTTTATTTTTTAAAAAACAACAACAAAAACAAAACCTCTGCTGGATGTCCCTCTTCCACCCTCCATCTTGTTTTGATATGGAGAAAGCCTGTGAGTGTTGGAGTTTTAAAATATACTAACCTATTTTGAAGATAAAATGTTGGGTTACTTTAAGTATTGTAAGTGCTGAGTCACAGTTACAGTGATTAAGTATGAGGATAATGAAACCCTGAAGTTAGGTTTGCATCAAGTGTATATGATAATGAAGCATGAATGAAACATTACATCATGCAAGTGTATTTAAGAACAGCAATAGAATAAGTTGTTGTAAGGTGATGTGGTTTGAGCTGAGAAACTGCTTCAGTTTGAAGAAATATCTGACAGTGAGGATGGTGGGGGATCCAATCCCGGGACTAAAAGGTCTATGTGGGGACCTGCAATCAGTACTGGGATTTTTTTACCCTCCATTTTTGCCGCTGTCTGGAAGCGCCTTCAGAGTTGACTTACTGCTACTCTGAATAGTACAGCAAAGATCAAATTTAATGATGAGAAACCTTAGACTTTTCAAGTTTTTTTACTGAATCAGGCTAGCTCCTACTACACCCAAAATTACAAAGTCTTATGTGAAAGTCATGGTGAATATTAACAAACCATTCTTCCTCTGTCCCTAGAAGCATCATGTGGATTTGCTTTATTGCTACAAATAGATTTAATGTGAATTGGTTTAAATTACCATTTACTATTGTGTAGTGTAATGGTAATAAATGTTAAAACTGTAATGCTTTATAAGTTAATTAAACGATTGGCTTGCTTGACTAATATGAATCAAATGGGCAAGACATGATAGTATTGCTTTTCTTCACCATATGAATTAAATACATCATACAATAAAAATGTATGTGCTTGCAAATAAAATGTGTGTGCTTGTTGGCAGACCTATGCAAAATGTTTTACATAGAGTCAAGCAAAAAGAACTAGAAATGGGTTTAAAAAAATAAAATTATATCAAAACAAGAAAGCAAATCAGAGAGACAAAGAGAGAGGGAGGGAGGGAGACAGAATAAACAAATAAGTACTCAAAAGTCAAGAATGGCAAAGAGAGGATGCAGCTAAACTACTCAATAAAGCAGAAAGTTGGAAAATTAGAAGACAAAAGAATAATTTAATGCCAAATTATCATCACAGCTCATCTAATAAACTGCTACTAACAACTAGGTCCAGCAAACAAATAAAAAGAAATTCATGATAATTGATCATATAATTCTGATGAGTATCCTTGTGGACAGGACCGGCCCTAGGTAATTTTAATTGGTAAGTGAACAGTATTTTCAAAAAAAAAAAAAAAAAAACCAACCACTGAAAAATAAAAGGTAGAAGGTAGAGGTAAATAAAAGAGTTACCTTACAAACCAGAAGTTTACTTACAACATTATGTTCATATAGTCACATTCCATAGAATTAACACCAATTAACTTTTTTAAGAATGCAAATATTTTATTAAACTTAGCAACAATTTTAAGTTTTTGTTGTTATTTTTTGTCTACAAGTACTACAGAAAGGTTTCCTGGTCATGCTGTCTCTTCAGAAGATATTTCATACTTCGGGCTTGCAAATAACAGAGGAGTGCAGTGCAGTGCAATGCAGTGCAGAAGGGTGCATCTATGCTGTAGAATGAATGCAGTTTGGCACCACTTGAACAGCCATAGCTCAATGATATGTAATCAAGCAAGTATCCCAGGATTACATAGCATGCAGCCATGGCAGTTGAAGTACCAAACTACTTCAACCAGACACTGCTTGATTGAACCATCACAACTCAATGCTCTGGAATCATGGCCCCTTGTAGTTTTAGCTTTAAAGGCTCAGGCAGGCAGGATGCGGCCCAAGCTGGGGCTGCCTTGCCTGGCCAAGGGGAGGTCCTTGCACACTCACTCCCTCCCCTCCCTTTCCCAAGAGTTGAGTCATGCCAATGGAAAGCCCTGCCTGCCCTCTGAGTGCCCAAGACCAGCTCTGCTGGTGCCCCAGGGGAATCAGGGCTATAGGCAGCCGCCTGCCTTGTGTAGCGGTTTGAGCCGCCCCTGCTTATGGAAAGAAAAGGTGAGTTATAAACAAACATAACAATAACACTAATAATAATAATGCCCTTATGTAAAACCCCGCAAACACTGCAATTGGACACTCATCACAAGATTCTTGATTTAGATTGCCCAGTGGAGTTGTCAGTATAAACAGGCCAGCTCCCCTTCTCTCCTTTAACATCACACCATCTTAGTATTTGCTTTGCGGACTAATGAATTGAATGACAAAACCAAATACAGGCAGTCCCTGAGTTACAAAAATCTGACTTACAAATTACTCATAGTTAAGAACAACGGGAAGTGAGAAAAATCTACCACTCTGAAAGGAAATTCACCCCTGAAAGAGTTATCATGGAGAAAAGGTGTCTCCATTGAAACTTTATCACCAATCATTTGTTTCTACAACAAGCCACATTTTTCAAAATCTAATTTTCACAGGGACAGAAAATGGGCTGAAATCTTCTGAACACAGATATCAAAACAAATTCCACTGGGGTGTCAGAATGTAAAGATATAAAACAAATGTTTGAGTTGTGAGTATCTGTTATGTTTAGTTTATGTTGGGCGTAAAGCTTTTGTTATAATATTTGAATAGCTGCAGCTGAGTTTTACCTGACTCTAGGAGGTGTGGTGCAGCTGTATGTATAAATCTCCAATGTAACAGACTGAGATAGATTGATTGGAAAAAGTCTGACTGGTGCGAAGAGGCTGGTGTGCTAGCTGTTGTGCTAGCTGGCTGACGCAAGGAATGTTTATGGAAGAGTCGGAGAAGCCGAAAGGAAGCCTAAGATAAGCTTGGAGAAATGCATTCATAGCTTGGAGAAATGCATTCATAGTTTGGAGAAATGCATTCACAGCTTGGAGAAATGCATTTATAGCTTGGAGAAATACATTCATAAGCTTGGAGAAATGCATTCATAAACTGCTGGAATGCTGGAATGGTGACAGGAATGCTGAAACTGCAATACTGTGTGAGTTAACACAGAAGCCTATTGCTGAAGAATATGTGGGAGTGTACTGAAAGAGAACTACTTTATATGTTTGTTTTTCTATCTCCACACGGACTGTTTATCTAAAGAGCATGTTGTTGCTTTTTGTTTTGTTTGAAACTATTTTTGTAAATTAAAATTTGTGCCTGTTTTTTTACAAGAAGCCAAGCTTTGTTCTTTTTGTTGCTGTTTGCTCACATAACCATCAACCACCTTCTGCTGATTCTCTGCAACTGTGGATATTGAGGATTACATATCCCATTATCCCATCATCCAACTGATAGGGGTGTTAGCCCTTCCCTATGCTCTACACACACACACATACACACGGCTAGGGTGACAACAAATTTACCTTTTCTGACTTGGATATGAATTCAACTTAAGAATGAATCTGCAGAACCTATCCTTTTTGTAACTTGGGGACTGCCTGTTCAAGACATAGGATTAAATAAGGTCAATTTTACTGTCATTTATTTAAATATTTGTTAGCAATAATCAAAAGCTAAGAAAGAGGAGCAGCTAGGGCAGTAGTCTCACCTAGATCATACCCCCAGCGAACCCAGCATAAAACTGTATTGCTCTTAGACCAGCAACAGACTGGAGGTCTGACCAAAGGCTATCAACCCTCAAGCCGCAAGGCTCCTGGAGAGGGTAAATCCCCAAGACCAGCTTCAAGGACAACAACTTTCTTCACCCCCTCAGGGACATCTCCAAATTCCTATCATTCAAAAGTCAAAAGCTGCTCACAGAACTCATTTATATGGCCATGTTGGGCTGAGACTTGGCTCAATGCTAGTAGGATATAAAGCTCAATAGAGTTCTTTTGCCAAGTTTTCCCTCCCATCCCAGCAAAATCTGACCTTATGGTACCAGGCCATCCCCATGGTCAATAAATAACTAGAAAAGGCTAGAGACTTTAGGATATCCCCTGATTGCTGCATTTCAACCAGGAGTCATTATCTCTTGGGCCTCTAGCATATACTTTTCATCTGACCAACCACCCCCCCCCCCCCCAGCCTTGTCTCCTGGTGCATCATTTCTACGCATAAGGAGGGTGTGAGAGGGAAGATAATGGTTTCTGGGTAAGTTTTTTTTATTTGGGGGGTGGTTTGGGGTTCTGGGGGAGGGAGTGGGTGCTCTCCTGTTTTTTAGTCTCATGGGGCCCAAAAACTGAGATTTCAATTTCAATTTATTATTTCATGAGTCACTCTCCACCGGAGTGCTCCGAGTGACTTACAACAGCAATAAAACATCACATGATTACAAGTTAAAAGCTTGTAGATGACTGTGCAAATTGGATCCGGGGATCAGGTTACATGGTTCCTGGTCTCAATTCACACAGGGCCGACACCTAGTAAGACCTGGATCTTACCAGATTGTACCAGGTGTTTAATTAATTCAGAATTAATTCAGTTTTACTGGAGGTGTTGTTTGATTGCCTTTGGTGAAACCAAAACAGGTCTCGATTTTAAGGCCTGTCTGGATGGGTCCAAAGAAGAAGACAACATTGATCACCATGGGATGATACATCAGCTTACACCACCTGTAAGATTCTGACCACACACTTCCTGATTTACTTTTGGTGTCCAAGTTCCTAGATTAGTCCAGGTACTTCAGACTGTCCTATTTCACTCCATATTTGGCCAATCTGATTGTATTTCAGCCCAGTACAAATTCTTTTGATTTGGTTTATGCGTCAACTAAAATAGTTGCATCACTATAATGGTAAGCCATGGAAGTTAATTTTCTATAATGCATTTCCTATTTTGGACCATACTGGGGCAGTTTTAATTACACCTCTGGTTAGTGCTAAAACCATATTACAGCTTCACTAGTGGTAACCTATGTTTTCTAGCCCTTCTAGAAGACCTGCCCAGTCAATTTTTATTTGTGAAATTTAACCAACATTTTATTGGTGTGGTCTTGTGTGCATTTTGTTATATGTATTTTAATATAACAAAATGGGTTTTATTGCTCTGTTTCAACCCTGTTGTATTCTGTCTTGTGCTGCAAGGAGAGGCAGGCATTACATTTATTACTATTTTATTATTAATGGTGTTTATTATCCCGGCAACTTGCAGCTTTGCTGTTAATTCATTCACATACAAAATATACAGACTCTATTTGTTTGTAGCCTTCTCTTTCAATGTATGAATGCACTACCATATACTCAAGGACAAGTCTAATGAAAACCTAAAGGGTGGTCAGTGATGTTGCTCGACATGGTCTTCTGATACTTTAGCTTTGCATGTACATTTGGGGAGAAAACTGCCTATAATGATATGTGTTGAGTCAGTCTGGACAAACCACTCTATAAAAATTACATAGTGGGAAAATCAATCAATATAATTCCAACCAGCTTTCTTTCACAAGAGATGTTGCAAGACTGCGCAAACACACACAATCAATTCAAGACGGCTGTCGAAGACAGAAGGGAGCACATGGAATGTTTATTGAACCTGGCCTAGGGACATCATAAATGACCAGTATGACATCCTTGAAAAGTTGCACTTCGGCATGTTTCCTCCCTTTTGTTTGTTTGTTTTTGTTTTAAAAAATCTATACTAGGTAGGGTGTGGGGGGAGTCCCCAATTATTTTCTTGAGAGAGTGGTGGGGAATTGCTCCAGATTATATGGGAAAATGTGTCAAACATTTCCTGTTTATTTCTACAAAGCAAATTGTTTACTTGTGGGCACAATTTCAGCGATTGATTTTTCTCACCTGAAGAAACTAACATTTCAAGTGCAACATAACAACAAATGACATAGAAAACACTTGGAAGAGACCAAACTGTGCAAGACCACATTCACTCCCTTAGGAGATCAGTTAAAACTGTTGCCAAGTGTAGGCACTGACATAAGTGCCTTAAACATATAAAAACATGGGCTATGTTTTATTTTTCACCACCAGCCACATTATGTACTACCTTCACAATGCAAAACAGCACCTCCATGGCAACATGGCTTCTGAACAATAATCCCTACAGGAAAAATAACACGAGGAATCGTTGTTGGATTTTGGGTATGCTTGGTGGGATTATGTGACTCACCACTGTAAGAAACACAGGCTGGGTTAACCCTGAACTGATTCAGAATGGCTTTTAAAGAAAGAAATTATATCTTGTGCACAGGAGGGCTCCCCAAATCCAGCTAACCCAGTGCTTCATCAAGCACAGTCAGCACTCTGTAATAGGACCTCATCGCACTAGAGCATAGATCCACTTTAAATCCGGTTGCTGCCTCAAGAATTCTGGGGTTTATAGTTTAGGGAAGGCCTATAAACTGCTCCACCAGAGAGGTCCTCACTTAACTACAAACTCCAGAATACTGCAGGAGGCAGCCACAGGATTTTAAGTGTAGTGTAATGCACTCTACGTGGGGCATCCCTTGAAAACAGCCCGGAAACTTCAATTGGTCCAACGTGCAGCAGCCGGATTAATAACTGGAGTAAATTACAGGGACCTGTCAACCCCCCTGTTTAAGGTGCTCCATTGGCTGTCGTTTATCTTCCAGTCCCAATTCAAGGTGCAGATCATCACTTATAAAGCCCTAAACGGTTTGGGACCCATCTACCTTCGTGACCGCCTCTCCCCCCACAAACCTGCCCGGTCCCTTCGTTCCTCGGGGGAGGCCCTCCTTTTGCCCGCTCCATTATCACAGACTCGACTTGTGGGAATGAGGGAGAGAGAGCCTTCTCCTCTGTGGCCCCTCGACTTTGGAACGCATTGCCTAGTGATATTAGGTTAGCCCCCACCCTGGAAACTTTTAAGAAGAACCTCAAGACATGGCTTTTCCGTTGCCCTTTTGGAGAATGATCTCACATGTCCCTTGTCATTCTATCCAGAAATGGGCATTCTCACATTGCATTGTCTTTGAATCTCCCCTATAAATATATATGTTTTTTAATCTTATCTCACCCTTAGTTTTTTATCACTGTATTTTCCACATGTGGCCTGCTCCTTTTATTTTATTTGGTTGTTTTATTCTATTTGAAATGTTGTTTTATGTTTTTATGTTATTGTATTGATATGTATTTGTGGGTTTGGCCTCATGTAAGCCACCCCGAGTCCCTTTCGGGGAGATGGTGGTGGGGTACAAATAAAGATTATTATTATTATTATTATTATTATTATTATTATAGTGTGATGGGTCACCATGAAAGGTATTTTGATATCTCCTTGAGGCCCTGGCTCAAACATTCATTCATTCATTCATTCATTCATTCATTTATTTATTTATTTATGGCATTTGTAGGCCACCTTTCTCAGCCTTATGGTAACTCAAGGCGGTTTACAGAAATTGGCAGAATCTGATGCCATACATTCATAAAGTACAATTAAAAAGTAGGTCAACTGGCAGAAATTAAACAGGTGAATGATTGTATATCTAAATTGAAATAAAAATAAAATGCAAAAGGAGCCAAGTAAGCCATCAAAATTTCATTTTAGGTTAATGCTTTTATGAGGATAATTCAGAGGTCATCAGAAATATCCAAAATGTCAAGGTATTTCAATGTATTTTGATTCCTGTTAGGAAAAAAAGACACTTCTCTTTGTGATATAATTCTGTAAACTGCCAGATCATGTTGGACCTTTTATGTTATTTGTGTTATTGGCACTGAATGTTTGCCTCTTTTATTGGAAGCCACACTGGGCCCCTCGGGGGAGATAGGGTGGGTTATAAATAAAGTATTATTATTATTACTATTAAATGAGAATGCATTAATAAAAGTACACACATTTAAGGCTGGGTCTAAAACTGGTCTAAAGCTGGTCATATCTTGTTTTGACAGGGAAAGCTCTTATTTGGATCTGTTAAATATGGACATCTCAAAAGAGATATATGCAGGTTGAGTCTCTGTGTCCCCCGTCCCGTCCCCCCCACTTATCCTGAAATCTGAAAAACTGCCGTTTGTATAATATTTTCCCCCCGAGGAAAGCAATGCACTTCATCATCCTGCGATAGACACTCAAATATTTTAACATCAAATGTACATATCCACCAAATGTACATATCCGCCAAAGAGAGCTAGTTACATGTCCATCATTGGTTGAGCTTTTCTTCAAAGAGCCCTGATCAGGGGAAGGGACATTGCAGATGCATCAATGACCCTCTTCTGCCTTAGCAATGAAGGTGTGCAATGTGACAGAATCCCTTGAAACAAGCTACAATTGCAAATGTAGAGCAACCCATTGGCTGGTGTCTATATCTAGCCTAGAGAGTATGAAAAAAATTACAGAGGGGGAAACAGGAAGCAGGATTTTCCCTCCTCTTCTCTGTTACTTTACTAAAAGACAAAATGAGTTGATAGTTGGGAGACCATCTGGGATGTCTGCTTTTTACAGAGGCCTTGTATAATCATTTCTCCCTGCTTCTGTTTTCCTCATCAGAACTGAAGAAAAAAATCAACCGGCAATGGATGTGGGACTAGCTCCCTTCTCCTATTGGTCATTCACTATGTATATGCAAATACAGGTATTTCAAAATTTAAAATAATCTAACACCTATAAAACTTCTCATCCGCAGCATTTCAGATGAGAGAGACATATGCATAGGCATATATTTATAGGTATTTATTAGGCATGGTTAGGTGCAGTTGGAATCTTCATAATTCGGATCAAATTCGGATCAAATTCCTTTTTGAAGTGATTTTGAAGCGATTTGGGAACCCGGAAGTATCCTTGTCCTTTCGAAGCAACTGTAGCCATATTTGTTCCGACTCAGGAAGTGAATTGCAAAAGACCCAGCGTTTAGAGGCAAGTAGCTGCTTGCATGCTGGGATGCTTGCCTCCAGCCAATGAGGAGAAACCATGTGGGGAGGGGCGGTGTTTCAGCACAGCAGCCATTGGCCTTTAAAAAGGCCCACACGTGCTCATGGGCTCATTGCGAACTGGGGACGCAAACAGGAAGGGACTAGGAAGCTTGGGTGGAAAAGGTGCCACGCCACCGCTCTGCAAGGGAACAACAGGGTTGGGAACAAATTGGGGAAACCAGCTGGAAGCAGGCCCCTTTCCTGCAAGGCTTCCTTGTCTGTGGGGACGGAAGAAGGGCAGAGAAGTGCAGCTGGGAGAAGTGTTCTCCTCTTGCCCACCACTGCCAATTTTCCATTTTGAAGCAGTGATTTTCTTTCATCAGACTTCAATTTCCTTTGGGTTACACTTTGGATTTTGGGATCCCAGAAAGTCCCTTTGGACTTTGGAAAGCCCATTTTCTGCTAATAATGTCCTTGGGGAACCACACCATACAACTTTGGAGCCCCCTATGTCTGCTTTGGATTTGTAGCACAGCAGTTCTCGTTTGTGCCTGGAAGGCAGGGGACAGGACCTGGGGTCCCATTAGCATTAGAACCAGCTGTGCTAGAACAGGATTCAGAGGATGAGCTAGATGACTGGGGTGAAGGGCAGCCCCGCAAGGGCCTCTTTTGCCCACAGAGAGCTTGGCCTGGGAAGAAATGTGTTTCGGGCCTAGGGATGATTCAGATAACCAGGTGCAGCTAGATAGCGATTCGTGGAGTTATGAACATCCGGGAGGGAGATCTTCCCAGGAGCCTCCTGAGGAAGATATGGAAGAAGGCGAATGGGAAACGGCTAGGGAGGAGAGCTCTCAGAGAGATAGCAACACAGCTGGGGAAAGACAAGGCCGAACCTTTGATAGGAGACGGAACATAGAGTCTAGCAGAAGGGAATGGTCAAAGAGCATAGACCGGCCGAGGTCCGTGAGCAGCGATTGGAGACGCAGAAGCCTAGAGCGTCGGGGACCTCGGCCGAAGGATTAAGTATAGGATCCGTGGGAACGAATCCTCAGTGCTCCGGCCACGTCTCATCTGAATAGGTGTGAAGCGGAGTGGGACTTCAGCTAAGTTAGCTGTGGTCATAAAGCCTTGCCTTGCCTTGCCTTGTTTCCTGATCCGCATTGGTTGTGGAGCCTTGCCCTGGTTTCCTGATCCGCATTGGTTTGCGGAGCCTTGCCCTGTTTCCTGATCCGCATTGGCTGCGGAGCCTTGCCTAGCTTTTTGCCTATTTGCTACGTTATCTTGGACATTGATACTTCAAGCCTTTTGGATTTTACCATATTCTACTGGACTATATTCTTTGGAACTGTTTTGCTATTCAATAAAGTAGTTAGCCTTTACTTTGTCTCTGTGTGTGTGATTAAGGGGCCGGCCAAGTCCGTGCATCGTGACAGGATTACACATTGTACTTTTGGAAACTAGAAATCTCCTAATCTAATCATTTCCTTGGGGAACCACACAATATCACTTTGGAACCCCCTTTGTCTGCTTTGGGTTTCATGTTGTCCTTTTGGAAACTAGAAATCTCCTATTATCTGCAAATAATTTCCTTGGGGAAACATACAATAAAAGTTTGGAGGCCACTTTGTACTTTTGGAAACTAGAAATCTCCTGGAGGCAGCACATTTCTTCTTCTTGTAATATTCATTATTAGATTACTGTAATTACTTTTAAAATGGTCAAGAACCCAAGGATCTTCTAAACATGTTGAAAGTTAGTATGCTGACAGAGGAGAATGTTTTCTACAACTGTGGCAAATTTTGTCAGTAGCGGTATAAAAATGAGGGAAAGGGAATCCCCCCAAGTTTTGCAGTTTGCAGTTTTTCACGTATTGTGCAATAGCGGTTGACATTAACGAAGCAATTCTGAAATTTTGGAAAATTTGTAAAATTCTGACTTTTTGAGGGAAAATTTCTGAAATCACTTCTGAATCGAATCGCCAGCGTCCCCTACATCCGAAATGAGTTTTGAACCATTTTTTCCTTGATCAAACAAGCCTAGTATTTATTCAAATTTACATTCTACTAGGTCTCCATCTTAACAGACAGATGTGCCCCAGTATTTCAGAAATGTAATATTTGAAGATGCATTGTACCAAGCTGACAATATTGATAATTATATTTCTTATATATTATTTCTTCAATTGGACCTGCCTAGCAAGCACTTTTGTCCTGCTTATTAAAATATTGTGAACATACAGCATGAACCCTGGTGTTCTAAAACCCAATTATCAGTTTTATAGAGGAAAAGATATATATTCTAACCATACCAGAGCTTCTCAGGTACTGCGTGTCAAACTACACTCAGGCGTATGATTTTGTGCCAGACTACCCTATTGATCTTACAAACACTTTATTAAATGCAAAATTTCCTTCACTCAAACAAAATTTGCTGCCCTAGTCGTGTGGAACAAACCCCTCTTGCTCTCTACAAATGGACCCAGCTTCCCATTTGCAGGTGAGCTGCTTTGCTGTTTTCTGATGCAGCCCTAGCCAATACTATTTAATGAGAATCTGGGTTTTTAGTGTACCTCATCCTGAGCTAAAGGTCAGAACTTTCTTTATGCCAAGTAAGAGAACTAAAAGCTGGTAAGCATTCAATAGGACCCACAGAAACAAAATACATGCCACAAGATAGTTAAAATACAACAAAAGGCCAATTCATTTTGATCTATGCATGCTCTTAAGATTTTTTTAAGAGGTTGCATGAAAGGATTAAACAAGACAATAATATCACATGGTTATAACAATAGGCTCTACATGTGGAGTGATATTCAAACTTCAGACATTTCTGCACCAGGACTCCTAAAGCTGGATAAATGAAACGTGATGAAAAGCTGAAGTTCCTGGAACATTTTGTGAGCAGATGGTAGAACAAACATAGATAATATTCAAGGGCACATGAATATGGGCTAAAGGGAAAGGCATCTTGTGTCAAGACAAGATGGCTGGACACCATGATTGTGGGCTGAATAATTGTCACAATTTAATGCATATACTAGAAAAATCATATGCCTGATATCCCCTATTTCCTTTGGGAAAAGACAATAATGTTTGGGGAAGTGAAAGGCAGTAGAAGAAGAGGGAGACCATACCATGAATGGACCAATTCAGTCAAGGAAGTGCTGAGTTTGCAAGAGCAGAAACAAGGCACATGAAGATTGGAATTCTTGGAGGACTCATTCATATGGTAACCATAAGCTAAAGTTTATGTGATGATTAATAAGGACAAATGGTTTTCAGAAGAACCTGTCAGGACTTGTGCTGAGGACAAAGATGAAGGGCTTCTTTGCCCAGGAACCTTTTGGACTTTGATGACTGGACTATGTTTTGGATTTTGGCTTGAGTTGCTGAGATTGCTTGGTTTTCACTCTTGGAAAGAAGTCTGGACTATTTGTATGCTTTGCCCTTATTTGACTGATTTCTATATATGACTTTGATTGAGATGGTGAGTGGCTGTGTTAACAGAGATTCTGTGGGCAGGACTTTGAAAGAACCTCAACTTATCTATTGACCAAAATCAGAGGTCTGTAACAAAATGATGTTAGAAGTGGGACATCATGGGAGTACCTGTTTTGTTGTTTGTTATTGTACAAGTGTTGCCCCCTATACATTTATTTAGAGACCTATTTGTTTTTCTTTACATAGCCCTTTGACTACTCTGTCTATTGCAGGTACACTTATGAGATGCCGAAATTCACAAACCACAGAGTGTTTGAAGACCAGGACATCCATAGGGATACCAAGATGCATGTTTATAAAGCTGTTGTCCTCCCAACCCTACAAAACATGGACTTTCTACAGACGTCACATGCAACTCCTGGAATGATTCCATCAGCGTTGCCTCAAAAAAATTCCTACAAATCTTTTGGGAATACAGGCGGACAAATGTCAGTGTGCTGGAAGAAGCAAAGACCACCAGCATTGAAGCAATGGTCCTCCGCCATCAACTCAGCTGGACCGGCCACATTATCCGAGTGCCTGATCACTGTCTCCCTAAGCAGTTACTCTACTCCAAACTCAAAAAACTTCTGTTCTCCAACAGAATGTTGGAGGACAGGAAAAGAGATTTAAAGATGGGCTCAAAGCCAACCTTAAAAACTGTGGCATAGACACAAAGAACTGGGAAGCCCTGGCCCTTGAGCACTCTAGCTGGAGGTCAGCTGTGACCAGCAGTTCTGTAGAATTTGAAGAGGCACGAATGGAGGGCAAAAGAGAGAAACGTGCTATGAGGAAAGTGTGTCAAAACAACCCCAACTGGGACTGCCTTCCACCTGGAAACCGATGCCCTCACCACAGGAGAACATGTGGGTCAAGAATAGGGCTCCACGGTCACCTACATACCCACCACCAGGACACAGCACTTGGAGGACAATCTTACTTGGACAACGAGGGATCGCCTAAGTAAGTAAGGGAAGCTGATGAGGAAACACAACCTATAAACTATCGACAGACTTACTAAAAAAATCCAACAAATGCTAGAAGGACCCTCTCACCTCTGGAGTCTAACATATACCATGCAGTTGTGGCAGGGGCGGTCTAAGGTAATTTTAAATGGTAGGCGAACATTATTTTGGTGCCCCCCCAAAAAACATTATTTTGCCCCCATGTAAAACAAATTATAATATCACAATACCATTAGTAGTATTATATTGTATCAATGTATATACAATATATTATACCATACTCATACTATATTATATCATAACTAGCTGTACCCGGCACGCGTTGCTGTGCCCTATTTTGGAGATGCGAGGAAGTCCAATCATCCATGGTGTGCCCTCCTCTAAACTGCAGTTGGATGGAGTGTGGGTCATGGGGGGCATGGTGTGCCAAGTTGGGTCTTTATTGGTCTTGGTTCTGGGCCACAGTGGTCTGTGGGGAATGATGGGTTTTGAAGTACTACAAATCCCATTTTCCATGGTGGTACTTGAAGTCCCATCATGCATGGTCAGGGCTCTGTGTGTCAAGGTAGGTTACTGTAAATTCAGGCCATACACAATGTCCCATGAGCTGAGGCCTAGTTAGGAACAGCAAGTTAATGAAGTCTTACTGTCAATTCAGGCCATACACAATGTCCAATGAGTTGGGAGAATCAAGTTAATGAAGCCTTACTGTCAATTCAGAGCGTAAACAGCTTCCCAGTAAGTGAGGCCTAGTTAGGGAAATCAGGTTAATGAAGCCTTATTGCCAATTTAGAGCGTAAACAGCTTCCCAGTAAGTGAGGTCTAGTTAGGGAAATCAAGTTAATGAAGCCTTACTGTCAATTTTGGGCGTGGTCTGTGATGTTTTGGGGTGTAAATTTTCGGTTGGAAGTGATTTGGTTTTTTGTTTTGGGGATTGGCTCAGGCCTTTTCCTTATTCTGTTTTGGCAGTTTAGTATGGATCAGAATTTTCATGTTGGCTGGCTAGTGCAGCAGTTATGCAAATCCGCCCTTATTGGCAGCCAATCATGTTGTTCAGAATGTAGAGGCTGGGTGAGTCTTTGGCTGCCCGGAGGATGCTGGTAAATGTAGTTTTATTTTTACTCGTTGTTTTGGGGCCTTTTGGGTTTTGGGGGAAGTTTCTTTGCTACAAACGTACCTTGCTTGAGGCCTATTTCTGTTGGCAAGTATTGTGTTTCTGCGTTGTATGGTTTCTTTGTTTGAGGTATACATCACATGACGTGAACCCATTTATATAATAGATTATATTATACTACATTACAATATAATTATATTATAATATATTGACATTATAATACAATATAACGTTCTATTATATTATTATAATAAAATAATAAATAAAATTATTTATTTCAATAAAATTATCATCTACTAAATATTTTCATGACTCCTATAAAACTCAAATAACCCAAAATAAAGTAAAATAAAATATTATATATTACTATTTTGTACAATACCGCTATACTGCAATATTGTTTGTAATATTACATGTAATATAAAATATATCATTATTCTATTGTTATATTGTATTTTTATTATATTGTATGACAATATTAAGCAGAACTGTATAATAATCAACAAGAAATGCAATGTAAATGCATCAAAATCAGAATCTATTACCTACCACGCGTCTCATAATTCATAGGAGTCTCCCATAAGTCCAAAATTAGGATCCCAATGTAAATGTAAATAGAAAAACAGCCAAAATGTTCAAATGAGGTCGAATACAGGCAGCGCGGCCTGGGCAAACTTGGGCCCTCCCTCCCTCTAGGTGTTTTGGACTCCAACTCCCACAACTCCTCATAGCCTCAGGCTCCTCAGGTCTAGACAGAAATAGTGCCGAAGAAAGGAAGGAGGGAGAGAAGAGATCGCAGAGGAGGAGGAGGAGGAGGAGGAGGAGGAAAGCCCTTCATTCATTCCTTCACTTACACTTCCTTCACTGATTCTTTTCTCCTTTCCTGCAAAATGCTGCGCGGAGACAAAAGGAGAGGGGAAGCACTCCCTGCCTGCCCGATAGGGAGTGCATTGCTTACAGGCTTCTGCGCAAGGGAGCTACTGGGCATACACGGAGGTTTTCGCAGATGTGCAGTTGCTCCTGCGCTCAACTTCAGCTCTGGAGCAACTGCGCCTGCGCGAAAACCTCCGCGCATGCCCAGAAGCGGCGGCGGAGCACACAAGGCCGGGGTCCAAAAGCAGGCAGCTGCGGCGCTGTCTGAGGAACATCGGCAGGGCCAGGATGGCGCCCCATGCGGCCAGGATGGCGCCCCCTTCCCAGATGGCGCCCTAGGCGGCCGCCTACTTGGCCTACCTTGTAGGACCGCCCCTGAGTTGTGGACAAGTCTACATAGGAACTACCAAATGCAGCATTGCCTAGGCATGTATCAAGGAACATGAAAGGCACTGCAGACTACTTCAACCAGAGAAGTCAGCCATAGCAGAGCACCTGATGAACCAACCTGGACATAGCATATTATTTGGGAACACAGAATGCTGAACCACTCTAACAACTACCATGTCAGGCTACACAGAGAAGCCATTGAAATCCACAAGCATGTGCACAATTTCAACAGAAAGGAAGAAACCATGAAAATGAACGAAGTCTGGCTACTGGTATTTTAAAAACTCTAAAATTATAACAGTAAATTAAAAAAAACAACTCTCAAACACATGGGAACTCCAGACAAGACACAATCAGGGACAGTTAATCACCTCTCAACAAAGGATTTCCCCAGGGAGTAAAAAATCACACCTAAAAACTGTCAGACCATCAAATGCTAATCAAGGTGGCCAATTGAAACATTCACACCTAGCTCCAACAGACAAGAGTCTTTCTCCCACCCTGGACTTTCCACAGATATATAAACCCAATTTTCCTAGCTTACAACAGATCTCACAACCTCTGAGGATGCCTGCCATAGATGCAAATGAAACATCAGGAGAGACTGCTTCTAGAACATGGCCATACAGCTCGAAAAACCTACAACCCAGTGATTCCAGACATGAAAGCCTTCGACAAATCAGCAAATACATATTTTGCACCACAGTAGCACTAACAGCAGCAGTTTTTTTCATTATGCTAGGCAATGCAGAGATCAAAAAGTGGATGTGAGAATCTCATCTTCTCCAAGTGAAACATATCTAGCATTCTAAACTGCTTGTTTTCAAATCATCTTAAACTCTTTTCCCATGCTCATCCCAATCCCTTTCCTTAAAGTGTTCCTCTTAGGAATCACATTCCAGATTGTTGACATCTGTCTTCAAATGCCATGTCCAAAATTGGATAGAATATTCAAGATGAGGTACTATCATTTTCCTTGATCTAGAGCAGGGGTCCTCAAACATTTTAAACAGAGGGCCAGGTCACAGTCCCTCAAACTGTTGAAGGGCCGGATTATAATTAAAAACAAAAACAAAACATGAATGAATTTCTATGCACACTGCACATATCTTATTTGTAGTGCAAAAAACAAACAAACTTAAAAACAATGCAATAATTAAAATGAAGAACAATTTTAACAAATATAAACTTATTAGTATTTCAATGGGAAGTGTGGGCCTGCTTTTGGCTGATGAGATAGGATTGTTGTTGTTGTTGTTTGCTTTCAAGTTGTTTCAGACTGAGGTTGACCCTGAGCGAGGGCTGGGTAAATAACCTTGGAGGGCTGTATCCGGCCCTCGGGCCTTAGTTTGAGGATCCCTGATCTAGAGATTATACTGCTGTTGATGCAACAAAAAATTACAATAGCTAATAAAATAATTATGTCAATCTTTGAGGGGTTTTTTGGAGTCAGGAGTGACTTGAGAAACTGCAAGTTGCTTCTGGTGTGAGCGAATTGGCTGGCTGCAAGGACATTGCCCAGGGGATGCCTGGATATTTTACTATCCTGTGGGAAGCTTCTTTCATGCCCCTGCATGTGGAGCTGGAGCTGACAGATGGGAGCACAACCTGGTCCCTGGATTCAAACTGCCGACCTTTTGGTCAGTAGTCCTGCCAGCACAAGGATTTGAACCATTGTGCCACTGGGGGCTTTATGATTTTATGATTATTAAATTTGCCTTGTAGGAAACATTGACATATTTTAGATGCAGGGAAAAGAAATAGATACCAAGATGATTGTGTGTTGACTGCCTCCCATATAATGCACTATTTTTATAAACACATACACACAGTAACACCAGTGCCTTCTGTCTCTCCCTGTCTGTTTTACACACACACTTTATAACCACCCATTTACCATCTTCTGCAAAGTTGCCCAAAGGTGAAAAGTCCATTTTATTGTTGGGACAAAGTCGATCTTGAAAGATCGTCTTTCAGCCAGATGATACTGCATTTCTCTGCTTTCTGCCAAAATATTCTTATCTGACAAGCATTACACAATACAGTCATGGAGATTGCTTACATTTAAAATGGAAACTTTGAACCCTTATAATGTTACAAAGTACACAATGAATTTTCGCTAAACCAAACAAAGAACAGACCTCTGCAAAAACTCTTTCTTTTTGTCTAAATTGGTAAGACAGCATTTGTCTGGTTTAGCTGTAGTGACAGATCTGATTGTGTAATATACACTGTGTGTATATCCTCACAGCCAATAATTTGAAGGACTATCAACCAGGCCTCTGCTTAAAAAGTTTGAGGACCCCTGCTGTATAGCCCCATATCAGGAGAAAGGCAAAGATAATAAATTAAATAAAGTAAATAACATCATTATTCTACCCTATCACTCTTCCAAAATATTGTACTAGAGTGAGAAGAAACACCCAGTGGTTTTTGTGAAAAATACTAAATGAGAGTTATAAGAATTGTGTAACAATAATTAAACATGTTTCAGTTCTGCCTTTTTTCATTTTAAAATGAGTAGAGAAAATTTCAGTAGCTGAAAGGGAAAAAAAAATCTAGCATTCAATTTCCCAGAACAACTAAGTATAATATGACATTGCTTTGCAGTTTGAAGCGGGTTTGTACATTTCCCCCAAAATAGAAACATATTTCAAAATATGTCACTATCTAACCCTCATAGGCAATAATCCACTCTTAACATAGTTCATTTAATGGGCTCAAAAAAGCATTCATATTTTACAGAGCATTCTTAAGATTAGAAACATGCAGAAGTATTTTTTCCACATTAAAGGATAATTTATTAATCTGATTCCCCATGTAGATTCCTGCAATGAATCCATTACTCTAATTCATTTTGCAAAATTCTATTCTATGGCATAGAAGAAAGTGAGCAGCTCTGACCTATATAACCCAAAATGGTGGTAGTGGTGGGCAATCCTATAAAGATTTGAGGTTTTCAGACTGATCTTTAAATACCTTGAAGTTAAGAATCATTACATAGATGAAAATAAATGGAAAAGATAAGATTTTTTAAAAAGATTTCATAGTTAATGTTCGCATTTTAATAATATAATCTTTTAATTTTGAGATGTGATGCATTACTATCTGCAGTGTATTACTGGAAAATGTTATTTTTCTTGTAATCCAGTTAATGAGATCAACATACTGCATTGCTTGTTTTTTAAAATAAAGAAATCAGTATTTCATTTCTTGCAGGAGTAGCCTATCCCTAAAACTCATAGAAAGAAGAATAGCAGTTTAGCGCACACAATGCAAATAATTGCATTATTATTTGGTAGCTTTAGCAACTGCATTATTACCAATGATGGTAGGCATTCATGTTACATCCCCATAAAAAGAATAATGGACATTATTCTTCTTTTCTTGTCTTCCTAGAAATGTTTTCATTATGGATATTATTTTTGGATGCTGCAATTTTACATCTCAGTCCTGTCATATTTTGAAAGTGTGAAGTTTTCTATTTAGTCCTCAACCTGTGTTACAATGGAGACTACGAATGTGAAATTTTGTTTTCCAACACACCAACAAACTTGATGACCAATTCGGAAATAATGAGCCAGTCACAGAAAATTGGGATAAACAACAGACCACTTGATCGACCTAGAATCTATTTAATTTAGTTATGTCTGGGAAGAAGCAGAAGAATAGGGGAGCAACTTGAAGAAGGTCTGGCTGAGGCCAGGTGTCAATCTGTAACCTTGTCCCTAGCTCTCCTGGGCAAAAACACTTGACCCCAAAGGCAATCCAAAGCTATGGGTTGCTCAACCCAGGCAATCATTTTCTGGAAGACATATGTAGGCAGATCCTAGGGCATTTCTGTAATGAGCAAAAGACCAGGCTCAATCCACTATCCTGAATTATGGATTGAGCCTGCTTGGCATCCCAAAAGGAACCCACGAGCTTGCTCAGAGGTGGCAGTGAGTCTTTACTAGCCAACCATTCTGAACGTAGTTTGATGCCACTGGGCAACCACTCAAAATGTCTCCCCCTCTGTGTCAAGGCTATTGCCAGCTTACCTCGGTATTGGTGTCAGCCAGTGTGCCACTTGCTAAGGTGGCTAGGAGGGGGAGGTAGGGTTCAGGTTGTGGGTAGCCAGGTGGCTGAAAAAAAGCTAGGTGATGTGTCAGAGTTAGGCACACCTGCAACAAGGGTCAATGGGATGGGAAGGTACTGTCATCCTGCATCCCTTGACTACCTTAGCCCAGACAGTGCATGGTGGCTGTCAAGACAGCTGTGGTTGGTTTCTGACATCCTGTAACTCAGGGGACAACCCAAATCATGGCTCAGGAATCATGTCTACCCTGATTTAACTGTACTCAGGGGAAAGCTGTGTTAAGACTGCCTTCCCTGAATTAAAGTTGTGCTAATCTAAGTGTAAATGTGCCTAATTACAGGACTATAAAAGAGAGAGGAAACACTCCTGGTTAGCTTCAAGGGCAGGCTCTTTCAAAGCCCCCCCCCCCAGGATACAGGACATTCAAGTGTACAACCCTTTAATAAAATGGTGCCAAAGTATACCCCAAACTATCATATGCTTCACCTAATACCTGCCAGTGTCAGACTGAATTTAAAGACTGAATTTTGGAGGAATAATTATAATCTTAGAGTATATTTCCTAGGATGAAACTTTGAACAACAAACCAACATGAGATAAGGCACTCCTTAATAGGTTACACCCTATTTGTGTTTCAGAGACAGCTTAAAAGATGTATGCTCTGATCTGTCCCCTGTGAATGGATGTGGTTTATTTTGAGTGCATATGGCTAGAACTGGTCAGGAGAACTGGACTAATTTGAAGAGAGTCCACATGGTTAAGTTACTGTTGACTCTTTTCAATATTTATTCATATTTGTTATTATGACTTAGTCATTGTATGTTTAATAGCATGTTTTCATGGAAAAGGCTCAGCCCGTCCAGATTCAACCTTTCTGGGTTAAGAACATAAGAACATAAGAAGAGCCATGCTGAATCGGGCCTCAGCCCATCTAGTCCAGCATTCTGTGTCACACAGTGGCCCACTAGTTGTACACGGGGATCTCTAGCAGAAAGGAGGGCAAAACCCTCACCTGCTCCCGACCCCCCCACAACCAGTACCCGGGGAAAATCCTGCCTGCCTCCATCAACACAGAGGTGGCACTTGGATGTCCATTTCAGTAACTACTGATTCCCTTGGTATCCATGAATCTGTCTAATCCTGCCTTGAAGCTGTCCAGGCTGACAGCTGTCACAACCTCCTCTGGAAGTGAGTTCCATAACCCAATGACCCTCTGGGTGAAGAAATATTTCCCTTTATTAGTCCTAACTTTCCTACCTTGGAGCTTTAGGGAGTGCCCCTAGTCCTAGTGTTGTGTGACAGAGAAAATATTTTTCTTTATTCACCTTTTCTATCCCATGCATGATTTTATACACTTCGATCAAGTCACCTCTTAAACGCCGTCTTTCAAGGCTGAAAAGACCAAGGCGTTGCAACCTGATTTCATAAGGGAGCTGCTCCATCCCTTGGATCATTTTTGTTGCCCTTCTTTGTACCTTTTCCAGTTCCGTTATATCCTTCTTGAGGTGCGGTGACCAGAATTGTACACAGTATTCCAGATGTGGCCTCACCATAGATTTGTAGAGAGGCAATACAACATTTGCCGACCTATTTTCGATTCCCTTCCTGATCATGCCAAGCATAGAATTTGCTTTTTCACTGCTGCAGCGCACTGGGTTGACATCTTCATTGAGCTGTCCACCAAAACCCCAAGATCCCTTTCCTGGTTTGTCTCAGAAAGCTTTGATCCCATCAGTTGATAAGTGTATTTGGGGTTCTTTGCCCCGATATGCATGACTTTACACTTGTTTAGGTTAAAATGCATTTGCCACTTTGTTGCCCATTCACTCAATTTCGAGAGATCTTTCTGGAGCTCTTTACAATCATTTTCATTTTTAACTACCCTGAACAATTTAGTGTCGTCTGCAAACTTTGCTACCTCAGAATTCACTCCTACATCCAGATCATTAATGAATAAATTAAAAAGTAACGGACCCAAAACTGAACCTTGGGGTACGCCACTTCTCACCTCTTTCCACCCAGAGAAATGTCCGTTTATTACCACCCTTTGTTTCCTACAGTTTAGCCAGGTTCCAATCCAGGACAAGACCTGTCCTCTGATTCCATGGCTGAAGAGCTTATTTAGGAGCTTTGGTGAGGGACTTTGTCAAAAGCCTTTTGAAAGTCAAGGTAAACAATATCACTGGGTCCCCTTTATCTATGTGTTTATTTACACCCTCAAAGAATTCTAACAAGTTAGTAAGACATGATTTGCCTTTGCAGAAACCATGTTGATTTTCCTTCATTAATGCCTGTTCTTCTATGTGCTTAGTAATTTTTTCTTTAATAATGGTTTCCATCATTTTGCCTGGAACTGAGGTTAGACTAACTGGCCTATAATTTCCTGGATCACCCCTGGATCCTTTCTTGAAGATCGGAGTTACATTTGCCTCCCTCCAGTCCTCGGGTACAGTGCCTGATCTTAGAGAAAGGTTATATATTTTGGCTAGAATTTCAGCAATTTCACACTTGAGTTCCTTAAGAACTCTGGGGTGGATGCCATCTGGCCCTGGTGATTTGTTGACATTTAGTTTAGTAAGGCATGTGAGAACATCTTCCTTGTTTATCTCTATCTGGTTTAATTCATTTAATTCCCTCCCTGAAAAAACTGACTCAGCTGCAGGGATATGTTGTCTGTCCTCCTGTGTGAAAACGGAGGCAAATAAGTCATTTAGCCACTCAGCAATCTCCTTGTCTTCACTTATTGTCCCTTTCTTACCATTTTCGTCAAATGGCCCAACTGCTTTTCTAGTTGGGTTTCTACTTCTGATGTAGAAACCCAACTGGAAGCAAATGCCGCACCCACCACAGAGGAGAGAAACATCAGAACTTCTCTGAGAGGAAGTTTGCCACCTAGCTGTTTAATGATTCAGGCAGCATCACTTGTGGAAAGTCTCCACTGTGGGTAGTCTCTCATTGATCGATTAACCCATCTGTTATTATTAATAGTTTTGACCCAGAGATACAAACATTCAGTCCAGATATTCTAGCTGTTCACCAAACATGGATACTATTCACCCAGGTGTCATTGTGTATCATAAATCCACTTTGATTTATCCCCCCCCCATTTACTGCACAATTGCATCTAGACATTGCTTAAAATCTGTATAGCTGAACCTGATTTAGAGGTGAGGGAACAAGTCTAATTCCAAATCTCCAGATGATTGCTCCTAATAACTTAATATAAGTATGAAAGCGCCGAGGATAAGGTGATTCCTGAAACACCTCATAGCAAAGTTACCAGGGAGAGAGGGAGAAACAATTTCCCAGTGCTAATTTCTAGATTAAGAGAACTGCTGAAGGACAGCACCTCCAACTCACTTATCACTGAACTGATTCCAAGGATGATATGGTTGGTGGTCAAAAACTAGTAAATCCATTATTCAAAGGATGCAATGATTGGAGCCTGAACCCAGATCGAAATGAATATAGGTTATAGGTTTTATCCAAAGTATCTGTAAATGTACAGCTCTCTTGAGGACGTTTCTCCCAAAAGAGTGCTCTGTGAGTGGCAGATTGCTTTCTGGATGCAAAAGATTGAAAGTGGGATTCTTTAAGAGCAGTAATATGTAAGTGCAGCAGGCACCAATGCTCGACATAAGAAACATTCACCTTAACAAGGGCTTCTCAGCAGATATCTCTGGCTAGTTTTAATTTGCTGTACAATAAACACACCAAGCACAATTTGTTCGATATAAAAATATATCAATCAAATTTAGTGCACAAGACTAGAGCATATGGCATAAGCATTCAAGTCAGACATACCATTCCCAAGTATACATCTGGGAGTTGTGGCGCAAACATACATAGATAAACCGGGTTATATCCCAAAGTCGCTATAACATTGAATGCGTAAATTGCACAACCAAGGTAGTCCACTACCTTGGTAGTCCCGGACGGGGCTTTCTCAAGGCCATGAATAGGTGTAACAATTTGATTTGGACACCTAATGCAACCTTACCTATTCATGGCCTTGAGAAAGCCCCGTCCGGGGGCGAAACGGGGGAGTGGCCCCAGGAAGTTTGGCATTGCCAGCCTGTCGGCCTGTCATCATATGAACTTTTAAGGAGCAAAATACTAGCCTCCTTTGTCCTCGTATCTGATTGTGTTTGGACTTCACATTTCTAGAGACTCTATATATCATTTAGTGGACTACCTTGGTTGTGCAATTTACGCATTCAATGTTATAGCGACTTTGGGATATAACCCGGTTTATCTATGTATGTTTGCGCCACAACTCCCACATGTATACTTGGGAATGGTATGTCTGACTTGAATGCTTATGTCATATGCTCTAGTCTTGTGCACTAAATTTGATTGATATATTTTTATATCGAACTAATTGTGCTTGGTGGGTTTATTGTACGGTCGTTGAACCCATACTCAGTGCTATTGATTAGTTTTAATTTGCCACAAGAAGCAAGGATCATCATGAGAAAAAAGTAGACTCACTGTGGCTGTGATTTGGACTGTAAACCTGTTGTTTACAGGGGTTGACACTGTCAAAGCCTCCATTTCACTGAGCAATCAAAGCAGAAATGTATTGCTACCTAAGATGTGAAAATACACCCAGTCCACCTAGAAAAGGCAAAAGGAATCTTCAGCATGGATGATGGAGCAGAATTTTCTACTGGCCCCAAGGAGCACTTTAGTTTAGTGATAGAGGGCAGGCTGTCCAGAACCATTTGCTCTTTCCACTAATAAAGGAGAATGGACAGCAAATTCTTCCTGCACTACCCTCTTCAATCATCTAGCATCTGGTGCCTACAATGAACTTACTCTGGCACAATAATAGGACCAACCATGAAAATGTACAGGAAACACACTTCTAAAAGTATTCTGAGATCTTCAAATTTCTATTTTGAAGATCCTTTGAAGTGTCAAGGTATAACCTGAAGCTCTCTTGTGCATCCATTTTAGTCCTAACCACCTGAGCATCTGCAGATTGATGTTTGATTCTTTCACAGGAAGACTTAAAGATGGGCTCTTTGCACTTTACAGCTTTATTTTCTTTCATGCAGAAGTGTTAGACTTTTATTTTTTAATTAATTGAAATCGGTGCATATAGCTCCAGGGCAGCATTTACTAGACTGTGTAGATGGTATTGATCTTGATGTGAACATCACTTTATAATTCAGGAAACCAAAGAATGAGTCATTGCACATACCTGGTCCCTCATCAGGAGATTACTTAACTGTCAGCAAAGGCAAGAATCTAGTAAAATGCCAATTTTGAAGCCTGAACAGAGTTCACCACAGACCTTCTTCATTATCGAGCTCATATGGCCATACTACGGGAGAACAATGGTATTTGTAGCCCTAAAAAGTAATTTTCCAATTTCTGATCTAAAGTGTTATTTGAAATGAGAACAGCAATAGTCAAGATATAAGCAATGGCACCAAGGTGTGTGTGTGTGGGGAGGTGGGGGGGATAGCACACTCGACAGAGAGCAGCCATTATATCATTGGGATGGGGAGGAGGCGACAGTAGATTCTCATAAAACTCAGATATTATTTTAACAAGTGCAAAAGGCATGTGCATGTTTCACAAAACATCAAACAAGCCTGGCGAAGCAGTTCACTTGTCTCAAGCAAGAGCATATTTTGAACTCTGATTATATTCAAGCAATATATTACTCACGGTGTTTATGCTTCTTCTGTAAACCGCTCTGAGCTCCGGAGTGAGCGGTATACTAAATCGAAGTTAATAAATAATAAATAAATAAATAGGGCCAGACATATTTTGATCAAGCTCAGACTGGGAAACCACCTCTTTCAAAATCTATTCTCTACCCAGATGGAACAGACAGAAACAGGAGCTTGGAAAGAAAGTGCCAATGCATGAGTATAATGGAACTAACCATTGCACTCTATGTGGGGCTGCCTTTGAAGACAGTTCGGAAATTGCAATTAGTCCAGCGGGCGGCAGCCAGATTACTAACGGGAGCTACATACAGGGAGCATACCGCCCCCCTGTTGTGTCAGCTCCACTGGCTGCCTGTCCAATTCCGAGCTCAATTCAAAGTGCTGGTTTTGACCTTTAAAGCTCTATACGGTTCTAGCCCAGCTTACTTGTCCGAACGCATCAGCCGCTACGTCCCACCTTGTAATCTAAGATCATCCGGGGAGGCCCTGCTCTCGCTCCCGCCTACTTCTCAAATGCGGCTGGTGGGGGCGAGGGAGAGGGCCTTCTCTCGGTGTGGCTCCCCGCCTGTGGAATGCGCTCCCTATCGATGTACGATCCACCTCATCCCTCCTGGCATTCAGGAAAAAAGTAAAATCCTGGCTGTGGGACCAGGCGTTTGCACACCAGCACAAGGCAGCATTTTAGATGGGATTTTAATGGAAAGTGGATGAATAGGGCCAATGCTTTTATGGACAGAACATTGTTTTAATCTGGAATGAATGCATATGATGCTAATGTAATTGTATTTTAATTGTTGAAGGGTTCTGGGGTTTTATATTGTTACTGTGTGGGCATCGAATTGTGCCTTACTGTAAGCTGGTCTGAGTCCCCCCTCGGGGGTTGAGAAGAGCGGGGTAAAATCCTGAAATAAATAAATAAATAAATAAGTTATCAGAAAGCTATTTTCAGTTCTGTATGGAGCATACCACTAACAGCACAACTATGATCTGCACAGCATGCTCATTATTCCCTATGCGTAGTGTGAACGGATTTTCATGCCCTTCATATGATATTTACTCCTTGTTGTGCTAGCTTCAAAGGGCCACATTTCCTCTTCTCAGACCAGGGGCAAATCACTTGTTCGAATCCCCATGAAACATTTCCTTTTCATTTTAGACTGTGTAGATATCAACCAGCATTCCCTTGGGAGATCTTTTTTTTAAAAAAAAACCCCACACATAGTATAACAGAAATGACACACTGGAATGTACTGGGCTCAAATTGGTTTTTACCACAGTTCTTTGCCAGCAAACATCCTCTCTTAACCTCCTGGAGTCTGATCCATCATGCCTAGATACTGGAAGTATTCTTGTTTTAAAGTCTAACTCCCAGAAACCCATAGACATCATTCCCATCTGTGGGTATAGGGTTGGCTCTCCATTAACTTTTTTAGGGTCACTCTCTTCTCAGGGGCTTGATCTTTCATCAACTGGATTCTCTCCCAGTGATTACTTCACAAGTTAGAAGGCCACCTTGCTTTATCATGGCTGCTGGTTGATATTTCAACATCAGAGTAAACGAGCAGGCTAGTAACAGTAGGCACAAAACAACAGTGTGTATATACCTGATGGTACTAGACTATATCCGCTAGTGTACGTAAGAAATAACACAACCCCCGTAGGTATGAAAATAGCACTCTATTGGTACATCAGAAAAGTTCTAACAACATGAAAGTAATAACATGGATATCACAGATACAATATGGGCAAGCAAGGCGCACCCAATAGGCCCCCCAATGTACTTGCACGATGGCGTTGGTTGTGCTGAGCGGCGTCCCCAGTGCTATGCAAAGGCAAAGGCAAGCTTGAAGCGTGTGCTGCTCGGGTTCGGCGTGAGCCGGTCCGGCAAAGTGGGCGGCGCTGGAGGATGACGTATGTCGGCGCCCGCATGGGACGTCGTCGACGTGATGAGATACTAGTAGACGTCAGCACGTCAGGGGCGTGGGGGAGGCCGGGAAGAGTGAGGTCATGTGGAGGGGGGAATCCCCAATGGGAAATCCCAGGCGCTCCCTGGCGTCTTCTCGCGAGAGTACCCAAACTCCGTACCCCTCTGGCCAATAGGATGGCAAAACGTGTCAATGGAGGCCCACAGGCAAGAATCCCGGGATCCAAGACACGGGAGGGGATGGTGGGATCTCAAGTAGGGTGGGTTGATTCACAAACATACAATTAGCAGTCTAAAGGAAGGCATCAATGCCCATTGAGGGAAAATTCCCCCAAGACTCGTGTGTGGGAGGAGGCGGTGTGGCTCCCTCTCAGCACATAAGCTCGGTGTATAGCAGAGCCGACGGCCAGCTTAATGCTAATTCCCTGCGCCACATTCAGACCGTTTCGGGCAACATGTATGGGCTTTCTCAAGGCTCTGTGGCTAGGACCAAGCAGAAGTCACTACAAATATAAGCAATAAAGGAAATCAATATCCACAAAAATATTGAGAACACAAATACACAGCCAATAAGTGAAATACAAAGCACAATACATACCATATCAGGTGTATGGATACACATAACCCGCTCTGTGTTGAGTGGGGTGACCCAAAGGTACTGACACAGGGAAACCTACTGATTTATAACAGAATGGAGCTGATACAGATTGGATCATTGAGGCCAGCTGGCCACTCTGAATTAAGGCGTAGAGTCCACAAATTTTCTAATCTCATCAATTGTTCACTAATCTCCCTCTGAGGGTTGGGCCTGACCTTCTCTAGGATCCTTACTCTTAAGGAGGCAGCAGTGTGATTCATCTGGTTGCAATGGGAGTAGAAGGCTGAGTCAAGGTTTTTGTTATTAATTTTCGAGCGGTGTTCAATAAATCTGGTCTTAAGCTCTCTTTTTGATTGGCCCACATAAATTAGATTGCAGCTGCATTGAATAGCATACACGATCATTTTAGTGGAACATGTCCCAAAGGATTTAACCCAAAAGTATTTATTTTTGAAGGGCTGAAAATTTGTTTATCTGAACAAATGTTTCCACATATGGAGCAATGGGCGCATGCCACTGTTCCTGGTGAAAGTGTGCTCCTCACCATGGGCTGGCGTTGCTCTGTGTGTACCAGGTAGCTTTTAAGATTCCTAGTCCTCTTATAGGCAATCATGGGTTTACTGGCTAGACCATCAATACTGTCTAGCAGTGGCCCAGGGGGATATAGACAATATCACGGGACAATTTTTGTCCAAAGAGCACTACAGAGTCCCAAAATTCTACTGCCTCCCCAAAATCCATAAGAATGTCCCCCCCCAGGAAGACCCATAGTCTCGGGATGCGACGGAATTCTACAACCCCTCTCCATCTTCCTGGACGAGTACCTCCAACCAGCGGTGAAGTCGACAAGGGCTTACATACAGGACACCACAGACTTCATTAAGAAGGTGGAAAATTTCACTCTGGCCCCCGGGGATACCCTTTTCACTGCAGATGTCTCATCCCTTTATTCCAACATCCCCCTCCCTGAATTGAGGGATGTTGTTGAACTTACCTTAGATAACCGGGATGATGTTTGGGATCCACCTACGGGCTTTTTGTTAAGTCTCCTTGACATTATACTTGATTACAACTATTTCCACTTTAAACAAGATTTTTTCCTACAGATCCATGGCATTTCCATGGGCACCACGGCAGCTCCATCCTTGGCCAATATATTCATGAATAATTTGGAGACTAAGTCCATTTTTCCTAGAGTCCCCACCACCTTCTCGAGAGCTGTGAAACTATACGTGAGATTCATCGATGATGTCTTCCTCATCTTAAACAATTCCGTCACCGCCACTGAATTTGGGCAGTGGCTCAACAGTTGGCATCCATGCATTGTCTTCACATCTAGTTACAGCCAGGAACAAGTTAACTTTTTGGATGTCACTGTATATAACAACAATAGTCTCATAAAGATTAGGAATTATCAAAAACCCACAAACCAGAACACATATCTCCATTTTCACAGTTTCCACACCCCAAATCTCAAAAGGAATCTCCCTTACTCTCAATTTCTAAGACTCAAGAGGAATTCCTCCTCCCATTTTGATTTTAAAAAGGATGCAGACCCCATGACCCAGGATTTCATCCAGAGAGGCTATCCCATCCATATCATCAGGAGTGCCAGGAAGAAGGCTGAGACCACTGATAGACAATGCCTCTTTATGCAGAACACCAAAACAAAAACAAAACCTGATAGGATTATCTGGCCCCTCACTTTTTCTCCCCACAGCAACACACTCAGATCTATTGTGAACAAATATTGGCCACTGCTAGACAGTATTGATGGTCTATCCAGTAAACCCATGATTGCCTATAAGAGGACTAGGAATCTTAAAAGCTACCTGGTACACACAGAGCAACGCCAGCCCATGGTGAGGAGCACACTTTCACCAGGAACAGTGGCATGCGCCCATTGCTCCATATGTGGAAACATTTGTTCAGATAAACAAATTTTCAGCCCTTCAAAGATAAATACTTCTGGGTTAAATCCTTTGGGACATGTTCCACTAAAATGATCGTGTATGCTATTCAATGCAGCTGCAATCTAATTTATGTGGGCCAATCAAAAAGAGAGCTTAAGACCAGATTTATTGAACACCGCTCGAAAATTAATAACAAAAACCTTGACTCAGCCTTCTACTCCCATTGCAACCAGATGAATCACACTGCTGCCTCCTTAAGAGTAAGGATCCTAGAGAAGGTCAGGCCCAACCCTCAGAGGGAGATTAGTGAACAATTGATGAGATTAGAAAATTTGTGGACTCTACGCCTCAATTCAGAGTGGCCAGCTGGCCTCAATGATCCAATCTGTATCAGCTCCATTCTGTTATAAATCAGTAGGTTTCCCTGTGTCAGTACCTTTGGGTCACCCCACTCAACACAGAGCGGGGTTATGTGTATCCATACACCTGATATGGTATGTATTGTGCTTTGTATTTCACTTATTGGCTGTGTATTTGTGTTCTCAATATTTTTGTGGATATTGATTTCCTTTATTGCTTATATTTGTAGTGACTTCTGCTTGGTCCTAGCCACAGAGCCTTGAGAAAGGAGCCCATACATGTTGCCCGAAACGGTCTGAATGTGGCCACGCAGGAATTAGCATTAAGCTGGCCGTCGGCTCTGCTATACACCGAGCTTATGTGCTGAGAGGGAGCCACACCGCCTCCTCCCACACACGAGTCTTGGGGGAATTTTCCCTCAATGGGCATTGATGCCTTCCTTTAGACTGCTAATTGTATGTTTGTGAATCCAACCCACCCTACTTGAGATCCCACCATCCCCTCCCGTGTCTTGGATCCCGGGATTCTTGCCTGTGGGCCTCCATTGACACGTTTTGCCATCCTATTGGCCAGAGGGGAACGGAGTTTGGGTACTCTCGCGAGAAGACGCCAGGGAGCGCCTGGGATTTCCCATTGGGGATTCCCCCCTCCACATGACCTCACTCTTCCCGGCCTCCCCCACGCCCCTGACGTGCTGACGTCTACTAGTATCTCATCACGTCGACGACGTCCCATGCGGGCGCCGACATACGTCATCCTCCAGCGCCGCCCACTTTGCCGGTCCGGCTCACGCCGAACCCGAGCAGCACACGCTTCAAGCTTGCCTTTGCCTTTGCATAGCACTGGGGACGCCGCTCAGCACAACCAACGCCATCGTGCAAGTACATTGGGGGGCCTATTGGGTGCGCCTTGCTTGCCCATATTGTATCTGTGATATCCATGTTATTACTTTCATGTTGTTAGAACTTTTCTGATGTACCAATAGAGTGCTATTTTCACACCTACGGGGGTTGTGTTATTTCTTACGTACACTAGCGGATATAGTCTAGTACCATCAGGTATATACACACTGTTGTTTTGTGCCTGATATTTCAACATCATCATTGTTTTTCTGCCACATTTGCTCTCATGGGTCATGGTTCTGTGACAGTGTCATAAGGTTGCTTTCTTTCAACCCTCATCAGACAATGGCTATTCAACTATGTGACGGTGCAGCAAGCGCCACTTGCATGGAAAACCTTAAGTTCCAAAAGGTTTGCACTGTTGTATTGTGTTTTTGCAGCCTGCTCAGTTTTGCATAGGTTTGGTTGCATTGATAGCACACGCCAATCATCATTTGCAGAGTCTAGTTGAGTTTGTTCCACCCTTGTTTCCAGGGATCTGTGGAGTATGCCATTTTACATTCAATAGACCACCAGCACTCTTGCTGAGAGGACGTGTTTGAAGGTTTGCCAGACCAGGCCTTGGTCAGGCTATCTTTCAATACCAGACTGATTTTCCTTGGGACTGAAGCAAGATGTTCAGCATATTGGAAGGCTGAACGACCCTGAGGAGTCTCAAGTGCCTTCCTACCAGTCATTTGACATTCAGAGGAAGGTTTTGTGCCTTCAATTTAGGCCACCTGATTGGGGCTGCGAGTGTCCACACCTCAACACCATTGGGGAAGAAAGAACTCGGAGAGCCATCCGGCTATAGCTTCCTGGATCAAGCTGCAAAGAAACTGTAAAGTAAGATCTTTCCTGCATCTTTTGGGGAACCAAGCAGAGTGCCTGAGTGATAATAACTCATGTAAATGAACAATAAAACCTTTGAGTTAATCTGAGAGTGCAGTTTGTGTCTTGGGAGCCCTGAGTCTTTAGAGGAAGGCAAGAAGCAATCCCCTGGTATAGAGAGACCATGTCCTGGCCCTTTACTGGGCACACATAGCCCGGGAGCGACGGCACAAACTAAGGTAGGGATATACTTGCCCATATACAAAGAGTAAAAAGCTGATGTTTCTAGCATTTGTGAAGTTTAGACAAGGCTCAGTTGATTTAGGGTGGTTCCAGACATTCCTTTATTGCAGGATCATTAGTGTTTTAAAAACGTGGATGTTCCTGGGGGTCTGTCTACACCCACCCCAGAAAGCACACACTTTCGGGGGGGGGGGGGGGTCCCAGATGTTCTGCTGGGACTAGCTTGGCTGAACATCTAGGGACCCTCCCCCAAGGCCCCAAACCCCTTTGAAAAGTAAAGAAAACTTACCCGGCCTCCAGTACACTTTTGCAGCAGCTCTCCTGGCACATGGGAATGACATGCTAGGAGAGGGGGGGAGGAGAAAAATTGCTTCCCCCCACTTTCATGGCACATCATTTCTACACACCAGGAGAGCTGCAAAGGGTACTGGAGGCTGGGTAAGTTTTATTTACTTTTCAAAGGGGTTGTGGGGCTTTGGGGGAGAGGGTGGGCATTCCCACAGTTTTCCGGACTAATTTTCCTGGTTTGTAGTGAATTACTTAGTGTTTGTCCAGGATGCCATCTGGACAGCCCCTTCTTCATTGTGGGAGTTACCGCAATAAAGGGGCTCTCTGGATGTGCCCTTAGTTCCATTATTTCTGGATGTAGCATTAACATAAACATGATACAGAGAACACCTTCTCCTTCTCCCCCTCTCTCCCCACCATTTTCCCTTTCCATTCCTCCTCCTGCTTCCTCCTCTTTTTTTATCAGTGCCATAATATTTAGGAATCTGGGTCCTAAAAGTTGTTTACAGGTACACAGAGCAGTTATGGTCAGAAAGAAACTTTTTTTAATCTTTCACTGTTGTCCTAAATGTGTGTATGGAGTAAGCCTGATTCAAATAACTTTGTTTTTGAAATGCTATTGTGAATATACAGTATGTTGTGAATGATTAAACTGGATTAGGTTTTCAATTAATCTTGCTGTCCATCATCCATGAATACATTAATAGGACCCTTATAAGCACACACACACACACATATACACACACACTCAAAACAATAGCTACTATAATAACCATAACACCATTCCACTTGATTTAGTTAAAATGCTTTTACTGCCTTCATTTAAATAGAAAATCCTGAACAGTATGCTGAAAATTCTATCAAGGCAATCCTATGACTAGAACTGAGCAATAACACACTTTCCCTAATGAGCTTCATCAGCCTGCTTGGGGTTAGTCAGTGCAAGTAAGAGGACATGGATCTTCGCCAGAAGGAACATGAAAACCAATTTAGAAGAAGTTTTTCAAAATGAGCAGATAACTGAGGGTGGAAAACTCAGCATGGAAGATTTTGCAAAGATCCTCAGGGATAGGATATAGTTTAATTAGAATGGTTTGCAGAAAATCCATACTTCTAAATGGCCATAGTGCAAGGGATATAATATTATAGAAAAATATCAAAGAACTATTGGTATGAGCTAACCACAACACTCTTGCGTCTTGGAATCAGTGTCAAAAAAACAGAGGTGGAAATGTTATTTTGGGGAGTTACAACTCTGGGTGTAGCCGACAACTGTAGATCAAGAATTCTGTTGGCATCACTTATGATGGTATAAGTCTTGACAACAAGAAGAAAAAGGTCATGAATGCAGCAGCCATGGAGGAAGGGACATTTTAATTATTGTTCTGTGTATTTTAATATTTGTATTTTGTAGAAATACATTTTAATATGTGAATCTTAAATAATGACTGTGTTTTAGCTATGTTGTAACCTGCCTCAAGCAATGAGGAAAGGTAAGAAATAATAATAATAATAAGTATTAACATTAGAGGCGTAGGAGAAATGGGATCACTGGAGAATGTCGTACTAGGAGGAGGATAGGAAACAATTGTTGTTATCACGGCAGTGCACAATGACAACACAATTCTCCTGGTCCACCTGCAGTATTTTGTAGATATGTATATTATTAACTTATAGAAATCTATGATATCAGGTACTTCTTATTACTGAATACCAGGGAACAAAATAAATACATGTAATACAAAACAGGAAAATACTCTATTGAGTAGGTAATAAGATCACACATATGCTGATAGATTAATTAATATGTTTACTAATTAAGTGATAAGACCACAATATGCTGGTGGCACAACGGGTAAAACAACTGAGCTGCTGAACTCAGCAGCTCAAATCTGGGGAGTGGGGTAAGCTCATGCTGTTAGTCCCAGCTTCTGATATCCTAGCAGTTTGAAAGCATGCAAATGTGAGTCGATCAATAGGTACTGCTTTGGCAGGAAGGTAACGGCACTCCATGCAGTTATGCTGGTCACATGACCTTGGAGGCACCTACAGACAACACCGGCTCTTTAGCTTAGAAATGGAGATGAGCACTACCCCAATAAAAGGCCTTAAAAACACATGAAAATATATCCAACTGAGCCAATGCTATTCTAATGCTGCAAAAAGTCAGTTAGACCTCTCATTATTAGATTTTATTTTAGTACACATTTGTTTTGTTACAATCTTATGTCATCCTAACAAATAAGCTTACAAATGTGATTAGCCTGTAATTTATTTTTTAAAAATCTTTTCAAGTGAAACACTATGTAGAAACCATATAATGCCATTCTAAGAAGACCTGTATTGAAGGTGAAAAATTTCCAAAACCCTAAATGTCTTAGGTCTTCAATACCTGAAAGGTGTCTATTCTTACATATGACTATCTGAGGATTGAGGTCTGCAGGAGGGATGGTCCTCTGATCCCCATCAGTACAGAGCAATCTACTGTAGGAGCATGTAGGAGAGAGCCTTCTCTCTTAATTTCTCCTTAGATAGCCGACTGGCGCCAACACTGATGTGTTTCTGGTACTACTGTAAGTATATATTGCTTTTAAAAAATTAAAACCTCTGTAGCCTGAGTTTACTCAAATCTGCTCCTACATTGCAGTTTCAACTTGTTTAAAACTGTTTTCACTGGTTTTAACCATCTAGTTTTAAATTGTCATATTGCTTAACATGTTTTTAATCTCCTTAATGCATTTTGTACTTACTTATATTGCCTTGATTCATCAGAGTCATATAGTATAAATATTCACAGGTGTGGTTACATATTTATTTGGCTATACAGTTCTTATATTGAAGGGCATTGGAATGGATAATAAAATGTGCAACCAAATTATTTATTTATTTTGCTCCAAATCATATATTATCTTGGCCACTTTGCAGCCAGAAGGGTGATTCATTCACATGCCTGATAAGCAAACAACAGCTTTGGTGCATGTGTCATATATGTTCAGGAAAAATAGAGTGAGATAAGCAATGAAGCACCTTCTCCAAGGACCCTATATAAATTCTAATTAGTACAATCAAAATAGCAGAGATCCTGGCAGAAATCCTGTTGGTAATTTGTGTACACATAAGTTTGGAGAAGGTGCTGCAGTTTGTTTTTACCTGAATTTACTGGAAAGGCAAAGATTTGACATCCTTCTCTCCTCTTTCAGTACTGAATTAACTGAATTAAAACTATTTTTTTGCACTTGGAACTCAGTTTGAAAAATTGGACATTTTAAAAGCAAGTGAAAAGTGAAATTGGGCTTGCCTCTGCCAAATTGGGACAGTTGAGATGTGGTAGACAGATGCTGTTTTGTTACCATCACCAATTTCACTTATTCTCCTCTCCTCAAAAACTGGGACTCAATGCAGTTTACACATTAAAATGGATACAGTATTGTGAAAACATGCGAAAAGTCAACATTAACATATAATTACCCTGTCAATTTAAAACACTTAAAATAATTTAAAATATGCAATTAAATATTTAAAACAGTTTAACACACTACAGTTAAAATCTGGAATGCACCCCATTGGAATAAAAATGTTCTGCTGATGGAAGGCCAAGAGGTTAGACACTTTGCATCATCAAAAAGGATAAAATGCTCAGATCTGCAGTTTGTATTGGCAAAATGTGACCCTTTCCCTTATACTTGATCATTTTTAAGTAATAAAAACTAGGGATGCTAGAGGCAAATGGTCAAAGCCTCTCCCACTCATATTGAGTTTGCCATCTGTGTTCACCTTTCCTATATTTAATGGGGAGTAAAGAAAGTAGGGAAAGTGAGATGTAATTGCTATCTATATCATTAATGTAGATTGGCTGTCAGCACTAAGGCATGATGCTACAAGGTTGCTGTGGGGATAAAATGGGATGGAGGTTACACATTCAGTCTGGAAGATGAGCTGAATTACACAGTGAAATTTTCCACTCACTCTCAGGATCATTTCACGCTACACAATTATAGTGCTATGATTCCATTTCAACAATCATGGCAACATATTTTGCAATAGTTGAGTTTGCATTTTAGGTAGGAACACACACAATTCTCAGCCAACAAGCTCTAAAGTCTCACCAAACAACAAAACCGTAAAATTCCATATGATGCAGCCATGCTATATAAAGTGGAATAATAATGACATACTCTATATCAGGGGTGCTCACACTTTTTCAGCATGCGAGCTACTCTTAAAGCAACCAAGTCCAAAAGACCTGCCCCCGCCACTGTGCGCTCCCGTGCGCTCCCGCCACCGCACGCTCTTGCCACCACGCGTGCTCCTGCTGCTGTTTTCCGCCCGCGCAGCGCTTCTTCCACCTGTGGGGCATTGCAGGAAGGAGAAAGCACGAGGTGGGGCATCCAGAGGGAGCGCTCCGCCCTGCCTGTCTCATCGGCAATGGAAGCTGCACAGCTGCTTCTGGACGAGAGAGAGGCGGGGCGCTCCCTCCAGATGCCTCGCCTCGTGCTTCCTTCTTCCTGCAATGCCCCACAGGCGAAAGAAGCACCACGAGAGCGGAAGCCAGCAGCAGCGCGTGTGCACGCAGGGTGTGCACGTGCATGGCAGGAGCGCCCCATCCAGCTGGTGAGGCCTGAAGATCACCTGGAAGAGGGCCGAAGATCTACTAGTAGCTCCCGAGCTACCTAATGAGCACCCCTGCTCTATATACTGTATAGTCCTTGAAAATTTGTTCAAAATATCAACCCGAAAAACCTTGGCCGACTTATTCCTAGGTCAGTGTGAATAGTGTACTTTAACATTTATCTATAAAAAAGAACCATGCCCTTCTCTGAAAGGAGTCGCAAAAGCCAGGAGCTTAGTCCATCCCAGGAAAACTTAAAAGAAGTACCAATCCACTCTATTCTCTCCACTGTAGCAATGATTCTGGCCTTTATGAATGCCTGTGTGAGAAATGGCAGTAGTGGCCAAGGATGACTGGCCCCCTGAGGTGGAATTTGTACTTTCCCCTTCCTTTATAATAACCCACAACAGATTTATCAAAATCCATAATTTGGCCCCAAAACCTACTCTTGACTTGTCTGTGAGGTCAACTTATACATTAGTATACATGGTAATTGTGTAGTGTAAAATGATATATGGATATTAACCAAGTTTGATAGTGGAATATACTGAGTACAAATGTGATGGAGTCTCCTTCTCTGGATGATTTTACACAGAGATGGCCATATGTTTAGCGTGATTTCATTGTATCTATTAGGCATGAGAAAAAAGTTATGAAAATGAAATGATTCGTAAGAAATTAGTAAGAAATGCTACTTTTGAGTATTTCCGCACCTGGAACACCAACCAGGAAGTGGACTTTCTTTATAGAACTTGGGGCCAGGATTTTCTTAAGTGTCGTTATTAGGTCGTAAGGGGGCACCCTCCTTCTCTCTCACCACCCTCCCGCCTCCCTTGCCAATAAGTATTATGGCAAGGCAAGCCCTAAACTCGCTCCTTCTTTCGGCTGGAAGCCTGGAAAAAATGTAAACAGAGAGGATTACTCAAGTAAATCTGCAAGGAGGGCACTTTGGATGAAGTGCCCTCCTTTGTGGATTTACTTCTGAGTAAACCTCTCTGTTTACATTTTTCCAGGCTTCCCTGCCTCTCCTGCCTGCCAGGATCTAAAGCATCAAAGAGTATTGGGGTGAGAAACCAACCTAATGTATAATAGAATGAATGCTACTGTAAGTGCCTAATATTATAAGTAACCCAACTGGTCATACCTACATTCCATGCACATGCAATAATACAGCAGTAATAACAATAACAAGAGGTAAAATTCAAACCGAAGTATTCTGACTGGTCCCTGCCTCATGCGGTGCAAACGGGCTCTTCTCTATTAGCCGGAAAAGCCAGCGTTTTCTGCTTGGGTGCACACACATACATATTCTTGGGGGGATTTGCTGCAGAATCCGGGCTCATAGAGAAGATTCTGCAGCAAATCCCCCCAAAGAATATGTGTGTGTGCACCCAAGCAGAAAACGCTGGCTTTTCCCGGGCTCACAGAGAAGAGCCCGTTTGCACAGCATGAGGAGGGACCAGTCAGAATACTTCAGTTTGAATTTTACCTCTTCTTATACCCATTGTTATTACTGCTGCATTATTGCATGTGCATGGAATGTAGGTATATGACCAGCCTGGGCAATCTTGGGCCCTCGCTCCCTCAGGATTGGGAGAGAGAGGCAGCGAGGAGCAAGGGGGCTCCTCCTTTTCTTTTGCTGCTTCCAAGAATAGAATACCCGCTCCTCCTTCCCTCCTTCCCTCCCTCCTTCCTATTTGGAGTCCCATCTAGAATTCAGTGTGATTTATTCAAGTTTTGGCCTACAACTCCCAGAAATCCCAGCCAATTTACCAGCTGTTAGGATTTCTGGGAGTTGTAGGCCAAAACCATCTGGAATGCGCATGCGCTGGCATACGAACTACTAACGAATTTCGTTAGTAATTAAGTTACATTTTAGAAATTTTTGGAATTTTTTTTGTAAGTCTTTCTTTTACTAATAAAAAAAATCCCCCATTTGATTTTAGAATCGCCATTTTTGGGTTCAAAACCATGCCTAGTATCTATATTTGTGGGGCAGGAGAATGTACTGGCTGGCTCTTGTAGTCTCTTCCAACTATATGATTCCATTAATCTATGAAAGGACAGTAAATCTTACTAGTTTCCAAGTTCCACTATCTGGAACGGATTGAAGAGACACCCATTTCCCATCTCATCCAGGAGGGGAAAACATTGCCCATAGTCATAAATATGTACATTACAGTCTTGTACTATCTTGCTCCCACTTATATCAGTGTCCTTAACATGACAAAAAAATGCCGTCACTTTATTTGTACAGAACTGTTTGACTGGGCTGGTGGATGAAAAATGTGTTACAAATTACAAGGAATTAGTTCTTAGCATTAATAGATAGTTGTCCAACCATTTGCGAAGTGCTTTGCTTTTTAAAGCAGAACCAAGGGCGTGCTTGATGAACAAAGTTCATCTTGCTTTCCTATTTAGCTCATTTTCTGAGAGCTCCATTTTAATATTTGCTGGAGCTGGGACTATTGAAATCATTAGATAAATTAATGCATTTCCTAGAGAGCTTCCAATCAATGTGCAGTGGCAAGGGGGACATTAAAATATTGTTATTTCTCCCCTTGGCTCTTTCGTAAGTAAAAGTGTAATTTCCCTTTGCTTCCAAAACTGATAAAGAATGATTCAATAATGAAAGCCTATGGAGGGGAAGCAAAACCTGCCCTTTTGTAAATGATCTTGAATGTGAGCAGGAGCAATAGAAATAACAATTACAGCAACTTGATTTTGATCTCATACTTTGGCAACCCAGTGTTGTGCTTGCAAGCCATTTGGTAATCACAGTAAGGCTCCTATAAAAAGTAACATCTTCAGATTATGGCTAGATTATACTGTTTAATAACAACACCCAGCACTTGTATCACTCTGTGCACCATACTCTTCAACTGTTCTGATGTGGCAGGGACAGTGTCAACTAATCCTTTGTTGTTTCATTTTTTCAGCTACATTTAAAATGTCCCAGTTTTTCTCTCCTCCCAGTTTCCCCCTTAACTTCATTTCCTGCAAACCAACTTCAAAGTGCAAAGAAGCCACCTTGGTTCATGTGCAAGGAAGGTGGTATTAAAACAAAATAAAATATCATATTTACTCAAATCTAATACACACTTTGGGGGGGGGGGGGTCAACATACATCATTATATTCGATGGAGTGTTAGACTCACAAATGTAAACCTGTCTGTGCTGTGGGGCAAGAGATCCCAGCTGGGGAAAGGAGGGAGAGGCAGTGGGTGCTGTGAAGAGGCTGGTGGGAAGCTGATGGTGGCTGTGAAAAGGTTGGTGGGAAGGCCAGACAGAAGGGAACAGCTTCCCACCAACCTTCTCATGGCAACTACCAGGTTCCTGCTAGGCCTGATGGGGGGATGTGGCTTCCTACACAAACCTTTTCAAGGTCTTGCATTACATTCACGATTTAGGTGAGGATTACATTCAATGATGCATTATACTGTCATGATCATGGTGGTTTTAGTATAGCTCCTGGAGAATGCTTGGAGGGGGCAATTTCCCTCCTGTTTGTAAAAGGTCAGATTGCCCTTCCATTCCAAGTAATTATTCACAAGCTATAGTGATTATTTGGTAGGTCTGCTGAAATAGGATGCAGCTATAAAGAGCAGCATAGAAGAATGATGTAAGTGACTGTTTTTTGGGAGAACAGTATTTGTTGTACTATTAAATATTTTCTGGTTGTTTGTCTTCTGGAATGGAATCGATGCCCAGTCCTGATCCTGAGATATTGTATGTTTTCTGAGAAATCCTGAAACCTAACTGTGAACTTCGTATGAGTATTTGGACTGACTTCTTTGTGTGACTTCAGGAATAGAAAAACAGATTTGAATCTTTGATGGATGGACATTACTAGTCTTGTTTGATCATGGGGAAAATGGTTCAAAACTCGTTTTGGATGTAGGGGGCACTGTCGATTCTATTCTGTGATTTTCAAAATCCCCCCCCCCCAAAAAGGTTGGAATTTTCTGAAATTTCCGAATCACTTTGTTAATGGTGGGCGCGATTGCACAATGTGCGAAAAACTGCAAACGGGACAGGCAAAACTTGCAGGATTCCCTTTCCGTCATTTTTAGACCACTACTGACAAAACTTGCCACAGTGGTAGAAATTATTAATAGATTCTTGTTTCCAAAAGTACAACGTGTAACCCCAAGCAGAGAAAGGGTGCTCCGAAGTTGTATGGTGTGGTTCCCCAATGACATTATTAGCAGAAAATGAGCTTTCCAAAGTCCAAAGGGACTTTCTTGGGTTCCAAAATCCAAAGTGTAACCCAAAGGGGATTGAGGTCTGTTGAAAGTTAAAATCACTGCTTCAAAAAGGAAAATTGGCAGTGGCAGTCAAGAGAAGAACACTTCTCCCAGCTGCTCTGCCCTTCTTCCCTCCCCACACACAAGGAAGCCTCACAGGCAAGGGGCCTGCTTCCAGATTGTTTCCTCAATTTGTTCCCAACCCTGTTGCTCCCTTGCAAAGCGGTGGCATGGCACCTTTCCCATCCAAGCTGCCTAGTCCCTTTCTGTTCGCGTCCCTGGCTCGCAATGAGCCCACGAGGCATGCACAGACCTTTTTAAAGGGCAATGGCTGCTGTGCCAAAACCCCTCCCCACATGGTTTCCCCTCATTGGCTGGAGGCGAGTATCCCAGCATGCAAGCTGCTGCTTACCTCCAAATGCTGGGTCTTTTCCAATTCACTTCCTGAGTTGAAACAAAAATGGCGACAGTGGCATCAAAATGGCAAGGATACTTCCGGGTTCCAAAATCACTTCAAAAAGGAATTTGATCTGAATTTAATCCGAATTATCTGGTTTTATTGCATTTTATGTGGTTATCTGTTTTTAACTCTGTAAACCGCTCTGGGCTCCAGAGGGAGCGGTATATTAATTCGAACGAATAAATAAATAAAATAAATAAATTACAAAGATTCCAACTGGACCTAACCATGCCTAGGCATTACCTTGCCTGGAATACTTTAAGTTATTTTGAGAACATTGTTTGAGACCTTGAAGTTGGAACTTTGTTATATACTATCAGCTGGGTGCTATCTTTTTGTTTGTAGTTGGACATCAAAGAGACTATAAGTTACTGCATATTATTAGTAAAGGTACTTTAGGTACAATCTGGGTGTTGTTTTACTTAAATTCTGCATGCATTACTGGGCAGAGCTCAGGAACTCAACATATACTCAAGTAAATATATATAAAAGAAGTTTGTGTTAAATTTACTCAGTAGAGGGGTAGAGAGGGTTATTTTTTCCTACTGTATCATCTCATAGTTTGTGTGTTCTATGTTTTTAAAAATTCTTGGCATCTTAATTACATTTTTAGGTTGCTTGTCCATAGGGATCCCAGTTTTCTCCTGAGATTTGTGTTGTAGTGTTTTGAGTGCTATGGCCCTTGAGACTAGGGTTCAACTAGGGTTCTCAAGCAAGTCACGCTCCCAGACTCAGAAGAAGGCAAAAGCAATCCCCCACTGAAGAAATTGTGCCAAGAAACCCCATGATAGAATCACCATAAATAGGAAAGGACTTGAAGACAAATAACAGCAATGCTAAACAAGGACGTTATGAACAGATTGCTATGTATTTGCATTTGTATCTGCAGGGAACATATCAAACTGAGTACATGGATGCAAACCACTGCACAGATGTAACTTCAAGCATATGTTCATAGGCGGCAGGTCAAGGTTGTCTCAAGACACTTTTCTGCCCCATAAAGTATAGCAACTGTCCCCACCTCCAGCAATTTAGGGACAGACCACTGCATAAAGCCAACCAAGGTATTTGGGCACCTGAGACTGAAAACACAAATGAACAATGCCTTGATTCCTCTAGCTGGCAGGAAAGCTAAACAATAATGATTTGAATAAGAATTTGCTGTTCTTTTCAGCAGCCGAAATCCATCATTTGGCTCTCTTTAATGATAAAGCAGGCTCTGAGGCAGGAGATTCATATGTAATTGCATGTTGCTGTCCAGCCTTACCCCCCTGCTCCCCACTTCAGGTACTTCATGTCTGAAATAATGGCCTCATCATTGAGACAAAATTTATGTTAATTTTTTTTTAGTCCAAAGCCCCTACACTCCAGGTCACTCATTTTCCCAGTAAAGATTCAAGATCACATAAGCAGTGCCACTTCACTCAGCCTCTTTTTATAGTTATATTTTATTTCTGATAGTTGTCTTCATGCTGGAGTTCCATGTCATATACACTAATACGTTTTGCCTGGTATGGTTACCCTGCCCTGTAGTTCATATTGCAGGAAGACAATCCAAGTCAACAATATCTTGCCACATTTCATGAGTGGGTGATTATTTATGGTTCACAAATCAGTTTATAAAGCACTCGGGGGCTCATTGTGATGAAAGATGCCGGCCAAATGTAATCTGTTATCATTAGAAGGTAGGAAATTGTGCCCTGTGAATTAAATTAGCAGCTAGAGTTGAAGAACAATATTGGAGTCATGACTTAATATTTCTGTCTGTCTTCTTTCATTCATTATTCTGCTACAATCCTACATTTTTGAAAAGCCATCTATTAAACCTATTCAAAGGCAAAGCTAAGTCCTCTTGATGCCTTCACACATACATAAACACACAGAGAGAGACACAAATGCACACAAACTGCCCCTGCTAGTGCTATCACCACCCTATGGCACTCATGGTAAAATTTTCAGTATACAGTTTCACTGGAAAGTACATTTTTATTCCCATAATAATGGTGGCTCGCATTTGAATGAGTGTTAAATGACTCTTCAGGGCAGGCATGTAGCCAGGGGGGGCTAAGGGGGCTTCAGCCCCCCCGAAATTCTCAGGGTAGTCTGCGAAAAGTCCTTACTGGCACATTATTTAAACTGTTATGTTTATTCATATCATGATCTGATCACCATGCTCATTATATCCCACATTCATGGGGTTATTGGGATAACTATACAAAAGGTTTGCTAGGGTAGACCCTCTTCCACCCAGTCTCAGCCCCCCGAACCAAACTCACCCCCCCCCCCTGAATCTAAATCCTGGCTACGGCCCTGCTTCAGGGTAAGAAGGGTGGAATATAAATGTTTCAAATAATAAATAAATACATAAATAAATAAAAGCCTAAACTCATTTCTCCTGACCTAGTCGTTCTTTATACATCTAGAAGTCACTTTATATATTTGGGTGAGAAACAGAGAGCTCTTTGTGAATTTTAACAGGTAGATATTTATTTATATTTTATTTCCTTTCATGACATCTCTAGGGGTTTGACCTTTTTAAAAAGAGTCCCACCAGAAGACAAAGAACTGAAAAGATTTTAAAAACAAGAAATAATGAAATAAATGAGAATACCCAAACAATCACTAAAAAGCAAGAGTGCTGGGTTTTCCAGCAAGCAATGGCTATATAAACAGATAATGTCTCAGCAGGCATTTGAAACCGAACATCATTTCTGCTTCTCTGAATGTCACCAATGATACTCATGAACACCGGGAATGTGGTGCAGCTGGCTGGGAGTCAGCTGCATAAGCTCTCTAATGACCAGAAGGTCATGAGTTCAAGGCCTGCCCGGGTCGAGGTGAGCTCTTGACCAATTGTGTAGCTCGTTGTCTGTCTATATACGTTGTATGTCTATGACATTGAACGTTTGCCTGTATATGTGCATTGTGATCTGCCCTGAGTCCCCTGTGGGGTGAGAAGGGCAGAATATAAATGATGTAAATAAATAAATAAATAGCATTCCTCTAAATATAGGAATTTCACCCAAATATAAAACATTTCCACTTGGACATGGATGGACAAGTTAGTCTTCCAATGACACCAAAAAAATGCATGTGGAAACTACAATTTAGAAAATCTGAGTTCTAGACAACAGATCAAATCCAGTTCAGTAGGTGGAATGGATCTGCAAACCAAAGTCTGTAGGGTCCTGTATTGCTCCCTCTGAACTGCAATATTGCTCCCACCCAAGGAGCTATAATTTCAGCATGGACTGCAGGAACATGGAGTTCAGTACCATTCATTAACTATTCAGTAAATAAAGGCCATTAAATGACCAGTGGAAAGGAACCTTGGTTTTCTAAACAAGTATGTCCAGCAGCACTCCAATTCTATCCCCTATATTCTCATCCCATAATATTGTTTACATTCTCTCCTACTCAGAGAAGGCAATAGTAGGAACATGTTATGCTATTGAAGGGTATTTCTTATGTGCCCTGCTTTCTCCAAATCCTAATGCAAATGACAGAAGACTCAATGCAAAGTCCTGAACACTCGAGATGGATAAAACACTCTGCTTTCATTCCATGTCAGTTTACCTGGAGCTTAATCAAAGTCTTTTCAGTCCACTTGCATGGAAATTGAAGGCTTTTCTGTTTAGAGCTCATATTTCCTTCCAATACAAGTAAAAAGCAATAAATAAATAGATACATAAATATTGCTCAGTTAATAGACTAGCATATCCTCATTCCTTAAGAGATCAGGCAGGAGGAATAATGTCCTTTGACATACAGGGAGGAGGGGAACTTCTGATCCCATCCAGTGTATTCCTTTGAGTGGCTCTCAGTAACATACAGTATGTGTTGAGATGGGCAGGATGTATAAACTGACCTACCTCAACCCATGGCAGATGTGAGGATTCAGATGGGCTTCTCAGCTGCTCCTGATTGCTGTTTATAGTATCTAGTTGGAATGGCATGGAGTGATGGGCTTTTTCTTCTATAGATTATCTACATTTATTCAATTAACCATTAAAGAAAAGTTTCTTCATGCTCTGGCTTTGTCTCACTGTGATGATCTGGAATTCTATTTAGGATCTTTCAATAGGCCCCAATTTATGATGAAACTAGGAATAATACTGTCAAAACTGCATGGAGAACTGGGACAGCGGTAGAAGACCTAACAATGAGCAGTTAAAAACATAATCAGAGAAGCAGCTGGAGATAATCACTCGTGGTTTCCCATGGCACATAATGGGAAACAAGACAGTTGAAACGGGATTATTAACATAGGATCAAAGTATGATGGATATGAGTATGGAAAATTGGTGGAGACTCATGACTGGAATGTAATACATGTAGAACCAATTTATGAGGGATACACCAAATAGGAAGTGGGTAGGGTTTGTACAAAGGCTAGGAAGCTCTAAAAATTGAAACATGCAAGACAGATCCAAACCATTAAATATAAGTGAATTTTCTAGCCATTATGGCAAACTGGATCTGAGTGCTGGAGTAGGTTTTTAGGAGATCACTCAGCTATAGAAATGCACTGAATGGTGATGGACACATCAAACAGCCATATATTCCAGGTCAATGCAGGTCATCTGCATTCAGAATGGATTATATGGCAGTGTAGATGGATGCTTAGAGGAAGGCAATAACTGTGGAAATGGGTGATCCCTCCTGGCATTCAGGAAAAAGGTAAAATCCTGGCTTTGGGATCAAACAGCACTAACCATGTTAGATGGGAATTTTAATGGAATGGATGAAGAGGGCCAATGTTTTTAATGAATATTGTTGGAATGACTGCATTCTGATGGAACTGAATGTTTTAATGTATTTTAATTGTTGTGGGGTTTTGGGGTTTTATACTGTATGATGTGGCATCGAATTGTGCCGTACTGTAAGCCGCTCTGAGTCCCCCCTCGGGGGTTGAGAAGAGCGGGGTAAAATCCTGAAATAAATAAATAAACTCATTCTGAACAAGAAACACAGTTATGATGTATGTCAGAGACGAACAAAGGGATTTTTTCTCTTTACTGATTTCAGTCCAGGCCAGGATGAACAGCTTCAAAAGTTTCAAGGATAGGCAAAATGACCAAATGTTTCTTGGATCAACAATAATGTTTATTTTAGCCTTACAGAAAAGCAAAAAGAGAGGAAAAAATAGAACACATGTGTGTGGTGCCAGCCTATTTTGGTTCGGAAAGACCCTGGCCTAAAATAATGGTTTTATATTTCACATTATCTTTACCAGCTAGCACCATCATTTCATGATCCTGATCTGGTCAACGAGGAATTGACAACCTGTCTTTTCCTCACTCGTCTGGTCAGGAGGGTGTGGCTTTGCTTGATCAAATCATTTCCTGCTCTCTGACTTTGGGCATATGGATATTTCAGGCAAAAAGCAGCTAACAATCATGTACTGACCACTATTTGGCTCATCCAATTGAAAAGCAAGAAGAAGGAGCAATTTATGCACAATGGTGTTTTGAAAAAAGTCATTAAAATAATGCAAAAGAAGAGTATTTTGAAAACTAGATTTGCTTCACAAATACAGATCTGAAACTATATTTTAATGCAAGTGTAAATTGGGCCTACATTTCTGTATACCTTAAAAATAATATAAAGTGCACTACAAATAATCATGTGCATGCAAATTCGGATGAAAGCCTTTTAAAATTCTATAAGACTTAGGTCCAGAGTAATGTGTATAAAATGCATCTTTGGGCTCAAATCCAATTGTTAGTTTCAACTAGAGTAGCCCTATTAAATCAATGGTAATCTATGTAAACTCACTTTATTCAACCACTCTATTTGGAATTAATAATTGGATTTAGGTCTGAATCACTATGAAGGTATACTAACATGTGGGTATTGATGGATCAGATGTACAAACTAATATGTGATATGATTACTTATGTACAATTGTGTCTCATCAAAACACTGATAAGCAGATTTAGAAATGTAGGTTTCACTTATTAACTAAGAGGACCAGAAGAAACTGGCTTATTTTAAGTCAGAATTTTAGCCCTCCAATCACAATTTTTCCAACACTGATTGGCAGAAGATCTCAGACAGGATTCTGGAATGGCCTCCAGTTTCATTTATAGACACCAAGGATTGAATTAGGTGTTTTCTGTATGCAAAGCATGTGCTCTATTACTGAATTATGACATTTCCACAACTATCTAATAATATACCATTTATTTGCCTACATAGAGTGCCAGCATTTTAGAGTATCTTCCACTCAGTATAAGCTGATTCTTGTCAAACACCAGCTTAGTGGTTAATGAATATATTCCACCAGCACATTATATAAAAGTATATAATTTCTTCTCTCTCTCTCTCTCTCTCTCTCTCTCTCTCTCTCTCTCTCTAATGATAGACTGTTCTTTTAAACATGTGTGAAATAAGTAATGATAAATTCTGGTACATTCAGTCTTACAATTCTGCCAGACTTTTGTAATTATGCATTTACATGCATTTATTTATTTACAAAGACCGTCACTGCCTTAGGGGGAAAATAAGAACAAGAATTTTCATTAAATCAACAAACATTGGGAGGGGAGTCCTGAAAATAATGTCCATTTTAGTGTTATTCATCTAAGTCCCAAAATGTAGCCTTCTTAAGAAAATTGATATCCTCATGAGGAATTGCGATGAGGACAGATCTGTAACTCAAGTAGGCCACTTACATCATCTGCCGTCAAACAATGAAGAGGGCTTCCTCAGAATTGTTTTATAATTTCCAAACCATTCAAAGTGCTGCACTCTTGAGAAGAGTTCTCCCTTAATATACAAATGGTTGGAATGAAAGAGCCACTGTTTGCCTACAAAAAAAGTCTCAGATATTCAGTACATCAAGTCCTTCAGCTCAAGAAGCTGTCAGTGACACTAGAAGAAGGAACATTAAATACAGCAATTTATATTAGAAATTGTCATCTAAACATTCTTTTGTTTTGGTGGAGAACATTAACTGTATTTGTATACACATGGTTGCAAAAATTTTACGGGAGTATCAAGATCAGTGGAAATAAAATAGCCAAGGAAAAGTACATAACTATCTTTCAGGGAATACACTTTAAAGGAATTCCGTTGCCCTACTAATTAAATAATATTTTAATCATTTAATTTTTTTAAATGTAACCTGTTGAGTATTATTTACCCAAATCATTTCAATTTTGGATTTTTAAAAGATTTTGCAATATATGATTTGTATAAATTTATGTACAGAAATATGAATGCATTTCTGCTTCATATGACCTTATACACATAGCCTGAAGCTAGTTTCATACAATATTTTAAGTCATTCTGTTCCTCAAAGAACGTTTGTATATATTGAGCCATCAGGAAGCAAAGGTATCGCCACTATCTCAGCTATTTTCATGGGCAATTGTATTTTCAAATTTTGAATAAGGGATACTTAACATGTAGTGGTATGGATATGCATTACCTTTCATTTCTAGCTTAACATGATGGCCTGGACAGTCATAAAATTGATAAGAGTTCCAGGACTAAATCTTTTGGATCAAAGCTATAATGCTGGGAAAGGACTACTTTAACGCCTCTCCCCATTTCCTTTTCCTAACTAAAATCCCTTTCTATGTGGTTAATGGGGAACACCTACAGGAATCCATATGGTAACTGTACCTTTCCTACCTGAGCTAAAGGTACATTTGGGAATTATTTCAACTGAAGGAACACCATTTAAAGGAATATATGCTCTTTCTCAAAGAACTGCCCATCTAATTTGACCTCCAGTCTGCTTTTGTTTTAAACATGGAGTATTTAATCATCACGTCTTTCTAGGTACTTCATTTGTCCTCAAATGTTAGGAAAATGGGAAGGTGCTTTATATCAGATGAGAGATTTGTCCATCCAGCCTAGAACTGAAGCAAATAGCTCTCCAGTAGACATGAGTATTTCCCATAATTATGTCTTGATCCTTAACAGGGAAACAAACCTGCATATTTACCAATGAGGTGCAGCCTCTCTTAAAATCCATTAGGTTTATTATTCAGATGTTTGGGGGGGGGGGGCACACATGCCAAGAGCAAGACCCACTCCGAATTTGGCCTGCTATGTCATTTGGCCTGTGAGGCTTTCAATACCAGGTCAATGTAGGTACACTTACACAGTCTTACAATTACAAATGTTCTTTTGAAGGCAGTGATAAGGCTGATGTTGTCCTTAGTGAAAATGAGTTTGACACCCATGATTTAAAGTGAGGGACTACAGTGCACATTCCATGTTGGCTATATGGTTAGGAGTTATAGGTATTGTATTTATTTATTTACATGCCAGCTTTTCTGAGATCTGTGGTTCAAGGCACCTTATGACAATATCAAAAAAATACTGGTTTTTTATTTTAAAAAATACAAATATGAGTAAAATATGAGTAAAAAGTTATATTGTTAAACAATTAAGCATGATTTGTATTAAAACAGTGTTGAATTTAAAATTGTAGAAAATATAACAATTTACAGAAACAACAAAAAATGGCACCCAGAAGCATATGGAGAGTCACAGTTGGCTGTTATTGGCTGGGCTGTGTCACTTAAATAGGAAAGGAAGGGCAGCTCTGTCACTCCTCATCTCTTTCTCATAATTTCTATTTTTCTCTACATATGGATTTTCTGGAATCAAAATCTCATCTTTCCATGGAAGCTCTCCAAATTATTGTGAAAGCTGTTTTTGCCAGTGTCTAAAATTGGACATCAATAGGCACAAGACCATGTCCTTCAGTAGGAAGCTGTCTCTTAGTCACTGAAGGTGTCAAAAATGATAGAAATAGAAAGAGTGGGAATTTCAAGGAATGTGTTAATTAACTTCTCTCCCCAGTAATGAGGCTTTCCTGTAGAGAATCACATGTGCCTGTTGCTCCTGCTTGAAACAGTCTTTTCATCTACATTATACAAGGTTTCATTCTTAATTCCAGTCTTACATCAAGATTCTTCCAAACCTCTCTAATTAATAATAAGCTTTATGCCAACAATTCCCACAAATAGCTGGTTTCTTCCTAAGCTATGAGGTTGCCTCTCTGGAATTCATTCTTGGAGAGGAGCTCCCAAACAGCCATCTTGTTATCTTATATTCATTATACCGCTTATCTCCCTGTTCAATAAAATCACTGATCCAGTAGAAATTGTGGGTTATGGAAGAGCAGCCACCTCAAACTGCCAGATAAGCTTTTATGAAAAATGGCAGATCAGAGTGCCTTACCTCTGTGATATTTTCCTTTGCCTGCATTGCCACCAGAGTGCCAATGTGACAGAGAGCCAGACTGAAATATTGTGTTCTTCAACCAAAAAAGCACTTATTCTTGGGAATGGATCTAAAACTGAAGAAACTGTTCAATGCACAGCCTGCCTAGGAAATTAAAGATTTGGTGCAGTGGCGACTGCTGAGTTTGTACTGAGATGAGATTCAAGCTGAATGGCTAATTTCCTTTCTGGCCTGCTTTAAAAGGTTACACCTGGGTTTCTTGGTGAAAAGTGGAGTCATTACATTACGGTGACACTTGGCTTCCTAACTTATGGTACATATTTTCCAAACTGTAGCCACAGCTATTGAAGATTAGCAATGCAATTTGAATATCCAGTCTTGATTGTGCCCCGACCAGTAATTTCCAGAGCTTCAAGTGCAGGAGAAGAATAAAAACATTCAGATAAATTCTATGCTATAAACGGAGAGTGACTAGGTGACAACATTATGTCACTCAAGTCCCACGGAAGAGGAAGTATGCATGAAGATAGCCTTACTGAAGGTACCAATATAACCTTGGCTCTTTGCAGCCTGCTTGAATTTTGTCATACAGCGCAACTCTGAGCATAACTTTAGGAAAGCAACAGCACTACATAAAATACAAAAGACTTCTAAATTCTACAGTAGTTCCTCACTTGCTCAGCATAATGGATTGGGGAAGCAAATTGTCCAGTTGGATGCCACTTCAGCTGCCATGGCTCAGTGCCATGGAAACCTGGCAGTTGGAGTTTACTCAGCACCTGTACTTTTTGACAGAGGCGGCTAACCACCATGATTCCATAGCATCAACCCTTGGAAGGTTGGATCTTTAAGACCTATACCTGTCCAATATGAATTGATTAGTCACTGACTAAGGTCCCATATGCCAGGCCCTCTTGCACTTTTACTAGAAGCATCCAGTAAAAGAAGATTAATTCAAGACAAAGCAGGAAAGCCCTGCTTTATCCCGAATCAATTTGATAGCCCATTAGACCCGCACCTTTGTGATAGTCTTAGAACTATTTGGGGGCTTGTCCATACACCCATTACACACTTTTTGGGATCTTGAAGCCCAGAGATTTATTTATTTATTTATGACATTTATATGCCACCCTTCTCACCCCGAAGGGGACTCAGATGCGACATAGTCCCTACCCACTTACCAACACCGCCCCCCAGCTTTAAAAATATAAAGGAAACTCACTGGCGCCATTAGACCAGTCTTCCTACCTGATGGAACATACCAATGATAAGGTAAAAGAATGAAGCCAAATCACTCCTGTCTCCTCCTGTCTTTTTGAGCATCATTGTTATGTTCCATCAGGCAGGAAGACCGGTGTAATGGATCCCGGTGAGTTTCCTTTTTATTTTAAGGCTTTTTTTGGGGAAGGTTTGAATTGTCATATGCCATTTCGAAAATATTCTTAAACCTGCTCTGAAGTGGGTTTAATATATGTGTGGAATTTGTGTATAAGACACTTAGGGTCCTTCCAAATAGCCTCATAATCTGTGACAAAGAAGTGTGTTTATGGAGAGTCCAGACATGGATCTGTCAGTGCCAGTAAATGGTCCCCTGGCTTCCTGATGGGTTCTATTGTAGCAGATTTTAGAAATCCTCAAGATGGACATGTGGGACATTTGCTGGAAGTTTATTTTTAATTTTTTTAATTGATGCTCTGAGATGCACTGTATCTCATAAGTGCAGATGCAGTTATAGTAATGTGCAAACAAAAAGATTTCTTGTCATTATCTCTCCTTACTCTTCTGCTGCCTTTACTTTTTCCCTCTTGAACCCCATTTCCCTTTGGAGTTCCTTGACTACCATGATGGTGCCCACTGTGTAAATTCAAGCTTTGTTTAATTTCATAAACATGAGAACAAAGGAATGCTTGCAGAGAGTTCTCATGCAAATTGCTTTTCAAAAGTGCTTCCATTTAGTCACTTGTGTGTCTGTGGCTCCATTTGTTTACAACCCTCATCAGCTGTTTCAGGATTTTAAAATGGACACATGTGCTGGAGCGGTCCACACCAGTGTAAAGCAACAAAGCCATGTGGTTTTCTTGAGTGCAGGGACATACAGTAATGTGAATATGCATGGGGTTTTTTTTGCCAACGCCTATGTAACATGTGTTTTTTGGCCATTAATGCGACCCAGCACACATTTTTGTCAGATGTCATGTTGCCAACCCTTAATCTCTGTTTCTTCTGCATTTTAGGGCATGTGTAGACGGTCCCTTAGTCTTCTCTCCTTCTGTGTGTTCCCCTCATATATATAATTAGATCTTTAACAGCACACTGGCAGAATATTACATTCAAAATCTTTCTACCTTTAGCTTCTTAAATACAATTTGCCTTGCATGTACAGGATGCTTCAGTCGAAGCTAGGTTTGACAACATAAAAAAAAAGCTATGCTGGTAAGAAAAATGGCTGCATCTTGATTTATCATTTGCTTCCAATTTCATTTATTGTAGAAGCAAAAGTAAAGACTCCTCTAGGCAGGAGTCCTGTTCTGAGCATTTTGATTAATCTGTATCTCCAGACTCCTCCCTTGCCATTGGTATTACATAAAGTGTTTATATAATCTTGTTTAACATACCTGTATATTTTAGCTGTGTCTTTCTAAAATTTATTATTGTGTAAATGTCTACTGGTGATGGATTCCTTGCAGATTTCAATGCCAGCTTTATGGGAGAGAAATATGTACTATATATTGGAATGAAGAAAATCTATATGTTGGCATATCATTTTTTATTGAATTGTGTGCTTACCACAAGCAACAAAACAAAAATCTTCAGGTCATACCTGTAGTGGCACTTATGAGATGATTTCTCTATGAGAGTATTGACCTTTTGTGCCTTATTAGTAATGGAAGGATTATTATAAAGCATATCAAATAGAAAATATGATGAATGACAAGGTGGTTTTGTTTCTTGCTATCTTCAAACATCTCTGTTGTCTCAGAACTATGATTAATCATTGTTCATCACTGGCAGAAGTTTTCACACACCAATAAATGCTGAACATTAGGCAGAATTACAATGGTCTATATATCCAGAATAATTAGTTCCAGTAAGCATTCAAAATGGTTTGCTGGAGGATTCTCTCTTTCTTTTTCTTACTTTTCATTTCTCTGCATACGGTACATTTGCATGCCTAAATTGCCATAGTTTTTATGTATAGAGTTGTTACTGGTTGATGGGAACCCTAAGGCAAACCTTTGTTGGCAGAATTTGTTTAGTGGATCCTTGCCTTTGTCTTCCTCCGAAGCTGTGAGTGTGTGACATATCCAAGATAACCCAGTGGGTTTCGATGACCAAACAGGGATTTGAACCCATCTCCAGGTCACAGTCCAATACTTAAACCACTACACCACATTGGCTTTTATGCAGTATATTACATTATTGCTATGGAATTCTGGGTCACTGTGCTAATAAATAACAGCTTAGAGTTCCTCTAATTCTGAGTTCAAACCCGGGCAGATGGTACTCGTTTAACCCTGTAAGGTCAACCATCTAGAGAAGGAAACTCGAACCAAACCTACGACCTGAGGACCTCCCTGCCACCGTCCAGGACAGTGACGTGATTTCTTGATGTAAGTGACAGTGCTGGGATGAATTCCTCTTGAGACGCAGAATCTGCGAGAAAGGTATATTCTTTTTCAGAGCATGACTGTGGAAACTTCCATAATGCAACAGTGCATTTTTATCTGTTGGTTTGTGAAAGCATTTCACAACAAGTCGATTATGATGATGATAAGTAGTGACATCCAGGAAGTTCACGCTGTGCTTGCTGTTGGTCATCGAGAAATTAATATGTTCAGTCCAAGAATTCATCCAGTTCTGAAGAGATCTGAGGTCAGTGCCACGTCTAGCTATTATATAGACATCATCTATGAATCTTAGATATACCTTGATGTTGGCCGCCATGGGATGTTTTGGTGTGCCGTAGACATGAATCTTTTCTAGGCTGTCCATATATAAGTTGGCCACTGATGGCGCTAAAGGGCTGCCCATGGCCACACCCCCAATTTGCAGGTAATATTGGCGATCAAATGTAAAATAATTGTATTCTAGCACTGAGTCCACTAGATCCATCAGGAACGATGTGGGTGGTCTTTTGAAAGTAGGAATGCTGTCAAGAGAGTCCATCAAAACTAGTCTGGCGTCTTCAATTGGGATATTGGTATATAGAGAATTCACATCTGATGTAATCAATATGTCTCCTTCATCCAAAGGTAGCCCTTCCACTTTGTTAATGAAGTCTCTGGTATCTTGTAAATATGCTTGTTTGGATATTACCACAGGTTGAAGTAGAGAATCTAAATAAACAGCCACATTATGCAACAAACTACTACTCCCTGAGACAATGGGCCTGCCAGGGACAGGAGTGACCTGTTTGTGAATCTTCGGTAAGTGGTAAAATACCGGAACTCGAGGGTAGTGATTGGTCATAAATTTGGCTAGACGGTTGTCTATATAGCCCATTATCTCGCCATCGTTGATGATGGTGTGTACAATCCGTTTGTATTTGTTCGTGGGGTCTCCTTGTAATTTTTTATAGTATTGAAGATTAGATAGTTGTCTCATGGCTTCCATCATGTAGTCCCTTTTATTCATGATGACGATCCCCCCACCTTTATCCGCTGGTTTTATAATCAATTCTGGGTTATTCCCAAGTGTAGTAAGCGCATTGAATTCTTCTGGGGATAGATTGGGATGTCGCTTATCTTCATGATGGTCAATTTTGTTTATTTCCCGTAAAACAACTTCCTCAAAAGTCTTGATACAGTTGTTGGTGCTGGGGGGGGGGGGGGGTGAAGGTGCTTTTGAGATATACCTTGGATCCCATCCATGTGGGTCCAGTGCTACTCGATGTAGTGTCTGCTGTAGAGTGAGGCGGTGCAAAGAAATCTTTGAGTCGTATGACGCGGAATAATGAGGCAAGGTCTTTTCTAATGTCCGTATCCTTACAGAGGGGGGTCATGGCGAAAGATAGTCCCTTATTTAGTACTTTCTTCTCGATGGGAGAGAGAGTGTAGTCTGACAAGTTGACTACTAGGTCTTGGACTTCTTGGACCGGGCCCTCCGAAAATTTCCTTGCTCCTTTGGGGTTCCATTCCCCCTCTCTCTGACAGAACGTTGCTCCTGTGAGCTCCCTCACGGAAGTTGTATCTGTCCCTCACATCTGAAGGTTGATGTTCCTCCGATGGTGGATTGGAATTGGACAAATCCTCTCTAGAAGATCCCGAATGTAAGGACTCACGGGAAAAATGCACAGATCTGCTGCGGAAGTGATTGGGTTTTTTCCAATTATAGACTCTGTTCTTGTCATAGTCCTCTTTATCCCTAGCGAACTTTTCCGATTTTGATTTTTTGAGGTCCAAGAACAGTTTGTCACATTGCTCTTTAATGTTGGTCAAATCAGTGATCTGGTCCTTTAATGTCTCCTTTATATTGGTTATCTCCACTCTGAGTTCATCAAGTTCTTTCATACTCCTCTCAATCAAGAGAACCATAATATCTTTTCCACATTTATCAAGGATCTGATTCCACTTAGTAGTAAATTCAACATCATCACAATACGTGCCTGGGGGGAGATCTACTCTCAGACCCCGGGGAATCAAGTTATTGCGAACATAATCAGCTAATGCGGCCGCATTCAAGTTTACTCTGGTGTAACGCAATTCCTTGCAGTTTGTGTTTGAGCAGTGGCTTCCCACTTCAGCAACCTCAGCCGCGTTTATTTACATTCTACAAAGCGGCGATCCCGGGCTGCAGCGGTTTCCAGGTCGTCTTTGGCACCTTGGAGGCTTTTACTGGGGAATCTTTGCCCCTACAGCATCTATTCAGACCACGTTCTACCCTGTGGAATACTCACCTTTGGGAACTGTGACTATACACACCTGATTACAGGTTTGAACTGCCTTCCACGAGTCCTCATAGTGGTTGCCTCCTCTGTTGCCAGAGTGTACCTTTCACGTTTTGTTCTCATATTGTATGCATATTGTATGTGAATACTCACCTGCTTATTGAAATAACACTAATGATAAAGCCAACATGTGATTCTTACCATTGTTTATTTGATTATTAAAAGGGGGGGTTGCCAGATGGCGTTTGTGCTAAATGCATGCTCAATCTCAGCAACAGAGGGAAACCCCTATTCAAAAAGGCCATCCTTTATCCCAGTTCTGGGAGAAAAAAAGATTTATCCGTGACTGTGAGGCCCTGCAGTCATGTTGTGTTTGTTTAAGTTCAGGATTTCCCTCTTTACCCCCGTGGAGACTGTTTCCCACCTGTGCCGGTTTTACAAAGTCCGAAACAGCTGATCAAGAGAAGGGAAGTAGAAAGCCATGAGGGGTCTCTGAAAGTATTTCTTTTAAACTTTATAATATTAAATAAATAATTGAGGAAAGAGGAAAATCTGGTGGCATTAAAAAAATCCCTGCTGTAATGCGCTGACGCATACATGTGCACATAAGAATCTGTCCATATTTTTATTAGGATATTCGTATGTGTGAATATTAGCATCAGTGTATAATTGAATGATTTTTTTCTTTAAAGTTCTGGTGGATGTCTCCCATCTGCCTTCTGTTTTATTGTGAGACACAGAACGGCTGTGAGGATGGTGTAGGAAGGAAGTCCTGTTCTGAGGTTCTGGGTTTGTTTATCTCACATATTAATCCTGTGTTTTGATGCTGTCTGGAAACGCCCTAGGAAGGTTGAAAGTAGTTGTTGTCTAGAGACTATTTTGTTTGCTTGAACTGCTTTGTCAACAGCAGAATGGACAGCATTCGCTTTGATGGATCTTGTGTTGTTCCCAGAGATAGCATGCTATCTGGTTGGATTCTGATAGCTGTAGTCCAAGTGACTAACTTCGCCAAGCTCTTATGGTCTCAGCCAAATCAAAGGTGATTTTTTATAGCTTCAGCTGTTCATATGTACCATATTCTATATGGCTGGTAGCTTTGCCTTTTGACAGTCAGTGTGATTTGCTGTATTGTAAAATTTGTATCGCCCTACTTAGTTATGCAGTTGACAAAATAAGTTATCATGGCATGCCTTGGGACATGCAAGAAGGAATAAGATAAGGACTGCAAAGAATATAGCTCCCTAAGTGGGTGTGTTTGGGACCATTTTCTGTACACCAAGACTGGGGTACCATTTTATTGTGAGTTTTTAAAAATGTTCTATCTGGCAAATAATGAAAAGGAATTCCAGCATGTTGTGGAAGCATTGGGCACTTGCCAGAAACATTCATAAAAGCTGGTTCCATGTTGCTTTGCCTCCATGGGACAGCTGACTAAAAGTTAATTTGTGTGCAAAAATGGTACTATGAATTGCCCTAAAGCTGTAATCTAGCAATCAACTATGTATGTACAAATCTCATTGACATCAATGGCACTTTCATGTTCATAAATTGGATGCCCTTCAGCATAAGGAGATGCACATAAAATAGTGACAGCTGTTGCAACTGAGGCATGGAAAGGCCAAACCAGTAAAAGAGCTGCAGTATGGTGGTGTTTACTCATTTTCTCCCATCTATCCACACCTCTTCAAGTTGTCAACATGTTCTTGTTAAAAGAGGCTAAATATAATTCTAGCAATCCCATATAACTCCAGTATAGCTGAATTTATTTTCAAAGAAAATATGTCTTATATCTATATACCAATATACAACTGTATCTATACCTAAGTAAATGTTCTAGTTTACAAAGTACATCACTAAATATTTATTTATATTGACTAATAATTTGCTATGTTAATGCCAATTTGCCCAATTTGTGATTATCTCTATTAGGCTTATTTAAATATACAATATTGTTTGTAACAACATGCTCGTCTGCCAGAAAAACAAGTTTAACTGGAAGCACCCCCAGTCAAAGCATTGGCACCTCTTAGACCATACATGCCAGAAACCTCTGCAGTGTGCTTCTCACAAGAGCCATGACAGGCACTGATGACTTCTAGACAGACCACAGGTTAATTTGTTACCATCAAGATCACCCCCAAACACAGACTCCAAGAAAAGAGATGTAAAATGAACACCCAAGCCCTTCAAGAGTCCTCTAAACGAATTCTTTCCAAAAAAAACCACTCTGAAAATGTTGAGGAACATTGGAACAAACTGAACACCTCTATCATTACAACCTGTGAAGAAACCACTGGATACCAAACTAAGAAACATCAAGACTGGTTTGGTGAAAGCGATAATGAGATCCAATAGTCAATTGATAAGAAAAGGAAAGCCTTCCAAATATGCCAAAGAAACACCAGCTGTGCTGCTAAGAAAAATTTACACTCATGCAAAAATTGAGGTCCAAAAAAGAACCAGAGAAATCAAGAAAATCTGGTGGACAAAAAAAGGCTCAAGAAATCTGACATTTTGCAAATGTCCATGCTGCGCACAGATTTTTAAAAAGTCACTAAGGTCATCTATGGCTCATCAAATCATGGCATACACCTTCCATGTTCATCAGATAGAACCAAACTTGTAATGGAAAGAAAATAAATTGCGCTATTCTGGAAATACCACTACCATAACCTACTCAACCACAGCTCTCTTAGTGTGGCCTAAGAGATTATGTTGCAAATCCCGCAACAATAAACCAGGGATGACCTTGCAGCCTAGTTTGGAGGAAGCCAGCAAAGTCATCAGCCAATTAAAAAATAACAAAACCAGAGGACCTGATGGGATTACTGTTGAAATATTTAAAGAGGGTGGACCTGAGCTGACACAACTCCACCAGCTCATTGAAAAAGTGTGGGCAATCGAGAAAATTGTAGCACACTTCAAGGACACCACTATCATCCTGTTCAGAAAAGGGGGGGGGGGACACTGTGGAAACTATTGAGGTATCACCCTTTTAACCTCCCCTGGGAAAATCCTCACAAGAATCCTTGCAAGCTGCTTTCTACCTATTTCAGATAACCTCCTGGAATCCCTGAACGGCTTTCACCCCTCCAGATAAACAGTGGATATAATCTTCACTGCACAACAGCTCCAAGAAAAATACAGGGAACAAAAACAACATTTGTACATGACCTTCAGTGACCTCACAAAGGCATTTGACACATTGAATTGCAATGCTCTCTGGATCATCCTCCTAAAAATCAGATACCTTGATAAATTTGTGAACATCCTGTGGTTCCTCCATGATGACATGATAACAACAGTCTTGGACAGTAATGGCTCCCAAAGTAACCCATTTAAGGTGGAATCAGGTGTCAAACAGGGATGTATTATTGCCCCAACCTTATTTTCTACCTTCATAGTGAAGATACTGCACCTTGTTGATGGAAAGCTTCCCACCAGTGTGGAAATCACCGATTTAATCTTAGCAGACTGAAAGCCAAAACCAAGGTCACAACAACGTCTGTTATAGAACTCCAAAATGCTGATGATAATGTAGTCTGTGCTCATTCATAAAAACACAGGCTACTCTAAACACCTTTACAGAAGCATACAAAGAGCTTGGCCTCTTACTGAACATCAAGAAAACCAAAGTGCTCTATCAGTGTCCACCAACCAATCTCTCTGCAATGACAGAAATGCAGCTTAATGGTGTGGCATTAGAAAATGTTGACCATTTCAGCTACCTTGGCAACCACCTCTCCACAAAAGTACAACATCATCTGAGCTCTGCGAGTGCAGCATTTTTTTTTAATGAAGAAGAGAGTATTTGAGGATCAGAACATTTTATGCTTGTTTAAAAAGGTATTGTCCTCCCAACACATCTGTGAAATGTGGGTCGTCTACAAATGCCACTCTCATCTTCTGGAACGATTCCATCAGAGTTGCCTCTGAAAAATCCTGCAAATCTCTTGAGAAGACAGGCAGGCAAATGTCAGTGTTCTAGAAGAGGCAAAGAATACCAGCAATGAAGTGATGATCCTCCACCATCGACTTCACTGGACTGGCCATGTTGTCCAAATAGCCAATCACTTTCTTCCAAAGCAATTACTATACTTTCAACTCAAGAATGGGAAATGGCATGTTGGTGGATAGTAAAGGAAATTTAGTGATGGGCTCAAAGCTAACCTTAAAAACTGGCATAAACACAGAGAAGTGGGAAGCCTGGCCCTCGAGTGTTCTAACTGGAGGTCATCTATTACCAACATTGCTGTGGAATTTGAAAAGGCACAAATGGAGTATGAAAGGGAGAAATATGTCAAGAGGAAGGCATGTCCAAACAACCCTTCTTGGGACTGCCTTCCATCTGGAAACTGATGTTCTCACTGCAAAAGAACATGCAGATCATAATAGGTATCTACAGTCACCTACAGACCCACTGTCAAAATCCTACACTTGGAAGGCAATGATACTCAGCCACGAGCGAAAGCCTATGATGAGACCTAATCTTGCCTTGAATTTCTTTTATAGACCCCATCCCTTGTTTTACATCTTTGTTGTCTAGCCATTACACTCCATATAGTGGAAATCATATTTCTGCAGAAAACAGGATTCTAAACAGACCTCATTCCTTCATAGAGGTGAGTAGGAAATGTACTGGCAAAAGCAGTGTCAGCAGGTGAAATGACACTGGTCTCCTCTTCAACACATATGGACAGAAGTTATATGAGGCCTCAAGCCTTGAAATTAAACAGGAAGAATGCTGTCACTCTTGAAACAGTTGTCATCATGTTCCTTCATATAATTTCTGATTTCTGATTACCATTAGGGAAACCTATCAGGGATTTTACTTAGTAAGATTACCTTCAAGGGAGATTTGCCCTTGCCTTCTTCAGAGACGGAGAGAGTGTGATTGCCAAAGGTCACCAATGGTTCTCCGTGGCTGAGTTAGGGATCTGAACCCTTGTTTCCCAGAGTCCTACTCCAGTATTTAAACAATTACAGCATGCTGGCTATAGCTTATCCTAAATCTCCCTCTATAAATTGAGGAAAGCATAATACCTGTATTAGGTATCATGGCATAGGTTTTAATGCACATTTCTAAAGGGGTATAGGAAGGCGAGGGGTGTATGTAAGGACTTTTGAAGACTACCTTAGCCGCTTATGTTTCTTTGTCAGTAAATCAAAGAGCCTTCATTTCTTACCAAGAGTTATTTTGTCATGCAACAATTTTCCCGTCAATGAAGAAGCAGAAAGACTCTCTGGAGATAATCATTCTTCAATTTTTGATGCCATAGATTTTCCCTATTTTCTGTGACTCATACTGTTCTCTTGGTGAATTCAGAGAGTGGGGGAGAGAGCCAGCACTTGTTCTTTCTGCAGACCTTTCATCACTCTCCAACATTTTTTCATTACTGTACCCAATTTATCACTCAGAAAACAGAGATGGGGGAAGGGGAGTACTGTAGATACCAAGCCTTGGAGATATATTTGTTGCCTGTGGCTTGATGCTAGTAAAAGGGAAGAAAAAGAGGAAAATAAGGCTGCCATTTCGGTTGATTTGTTTCCCAAAGCCTGAATTCAGAGGTGGGGAGATGGAAGGAACTAAAAAACAATCATATGATATAATACTTTTAACTAAGCACATTTATCAGCTAAGCTTTTTGAGCCTTCCGACTCAATTAGAATGGTTCAAAGCCATTTATCATGATAGAAACATAGGATTCAGCATATCTGATCAGATAACTGATCCATCATTTTGACCTATGCAAGACAAAAACGGACCAGTAAACATGTGCCTGTCAGAGGATGAACCTGTGATGTACTTGCTGTACACTCTTCCAATCCAACATTCCCCATATTTCAAAAATCCCAAAAAGGGTTACATCATGGCTCTGCTTCAATTATTGTGTCTTTGCTAGTAACCCTCCCCTGTTTTTAATCCTGTTTCTTCCTCCTATTTTCCTGTTGTACAAAATTAAGGAGAAAAAGATGGAATAACTGAACAGTGTTTTTTAAAATTAGTAGCATGAGGAACCTTCCATCTGGAAATGTCCCAGGATTAGATCCTCCTTGATTCATTAGGAAGACTTTGATTTGTGTGGGCAGTGTGCAGAGTGATGCCTTGCATTGTTTGCAAAGCAGGGTTCAGACAGCAGATTCTGCTTGAAAATGCTCACCTGTATTGTAACTACAATTCCCTTCACTCCACACTTTTTAATATTTTTATTAGTGCTATATTTGTGATCAAATATATGTTGTGTGCCCAATAAAGGCAGGCCCCTTGGTCAACTGATTCTCTCTTGAGCATATAGTAACTCTGTTTTGTGGTTTATTCTCTTCTTTTGAACTGAATTTTTTTTGAAAACTGAACTCATGACAGAAAAAAAGTGTTTCTTTTTTGTCATTATAATAGCATTTAGCATTACCTTTTAATGTGGGAATACACAGATTGTGAAATAATTGGCCAGTATATTCCAAAAATATATTGAGACTCTCTTACTTAAATAATTATATTGGTGTACATTATTAAGTTCTATGGAAGCTAAGAATGTTCAAAGTGATTTTAAGGGTAGGTAGAATCAGGTGGCAACAGCTTCCATTTCCATTCACAAATAGCAAATAAAGAGTGGCTGCTTTAGTGCTGTTTCAAGGGAATCAACATTCACTCCTCAAAAACTATTCCAGTAGAATGGTCAGAATGACCACAGTGGCAGAGACCCCCTCCCCTACCTTCTGTCCTTTCTTTCTTTCTTTACTTTAAGACAGAAGTTGGCAACTTTGGGAAGCATTATGGCCCAAGGAAACCTTAGGAGACTGTATCCCTCATTCCCCTCACTGAATCCCCCCCAGAAGTTTTGGTCCCCAAATGTCCCCCAACATCATCTTAAGCAACGTGGGGGTCATTTTGGCTTTTTTCAAAACAGAAAGTCACCAGAAGTCACTTCTAATTTACTTCCATTCTTTTTTTTTTTTAAAAAAAAAGAATTCTGAATCTAAAATCAACTAAAGAGGCTTTTGGGGGGAAATTGAAAAGAAAAACCCTATGAGGCCCTAAGAGCCACAAAAACAGCCTTATGGGCTACATGTAGCCTTGGAGCAGTGTGCATTTAAGACACATCCAAGCATTGCAAATAATGCAAGTTGAAAACACACCTGGTTTTCCCCCATCCCACCTTCCCTTTCCAAACGGACCAGCTTGAAAACACCTAGAATGAATGGAAAATTCACAGTTGATATCCTACATGTCTTTGCTGGTTATGGAAGCTTTGGCTGGCACCAGCAATTGCTCTAAATTGTATTTCTTTCCAGCTTCTTTGCTCACTATGACTTAAATATATTTTCATTTTCTCTCTCAGAAAAAAAGAGAAATGCAAGATGGAATAGACAGTGCACATGTGCAAACCTGGCACAAGCTGGAAACAAGATATTACTTAGCAGTACACCAGAGGATCAGGTCAATTGTCCATCCACTGGTTGTTGTGATAACATCTTTCTAACTGATATTTTTAGTGTTGGGATCAAACCTTTACATGGTCCAAGAACCCTTTGCTAAAATGGTGTTCTTTTTCATCATCATTATCCTTGTGTGGTATGAGAAGATAGGCTTATTTTCTCTCTTTTTGTTTGTTTTGACATTCCCCACACCAATTCTATTCCTTTGAAAAGTGAAATTTGCTTGAAAAAGTCTTAGGAAGGAACAGGGATAAATAAGTTGACTCAACATACAAAGGATTTTCAAAATGTCATGTAAAATGGTAGCAGTGCTTGTACTCTGCATCTGTCCATTCCAAATGTCTTCCAGCAGCAGAATTTTCCTCCATCACTGAAGAGAGGCTGTTCCCTTTTGTTCTCTTGTGTGTAAGCTCTTCATAGTTTATTATGTATGTGAGAGTGTATATGTTTATCTTTGTCAAGCAAAATGTTGATGATGACTCAAAATCCCATTTGTCAAAAAAAAATGAAGCCAGTGGGAAACATGTATTTGAATACTAATTTGGATAGGGGTGAGATAAAATCTTGAAAAAATCATTACCTATAAAGCCCTAAACTGTTCGGGCCCAGGCTATTTAACATCCTGCAGCCCAATTTATAAACTTGCTCAGACTCTGCAATCATCGGAGGGAGCCCCCCTCTCGGTCCCACCCTTGTCTCAAGTGCGGCTGGTGAGGGCAGTGAGCAGAGTGATGCCTTGCATTCTCAACCCCAGAAGGGGGACTCAGGGCGGCTTACATTCAGCCCCATTCAGAGGCTATTTCAGCAATACAATAAAATAACAACATCCACAAACATGATAAAAACAGCATAATTAAAACTATACAAATCAACATTACACATTAAACCAGCTTCATCAGTTTTTCGCCAATCCAGTTCGTCCCATAAGGTGCTGATTGCATTTATTGACCAAACGCCTGGTCCCACATCCATGCCTTTATTTTCTTTCAGAAAGCTAGGAGGGAAGAGATCGATCTTATCTCCTTTGGGAGTGTGTTCCATAGGCAAGGAGCCACCACCGAGAAGGCCCCGTCCCTCATCCCCACCAGGTGCATTTGAGGTGTAGACAGGAGTGAGAGCAGGGCCTCCCCAGACGATCTTAGATTTCGAGGTGGTACGTAGGGGTGGATGCGTTCGGATAAGTAAGCTGGGTCAGAACCATTAAGAGGTTTTTAGGTCAACACCAGCACTTTAAATTGGGTTCGGAGGTGGACTGGCAGCCAGTGGAGCTGACATAACAGGGAAGTGGTATGTTTCCTGTAAGCCGCCCCCGTTAGTACCAGTTGGAGTCTCTGAACCATCTTTAAAGGCAGCCCCCCGTAGAGCTTGTTTCAGTAATCTATACTTAATCTATAATTATATTTTTATTTCTGTTCACTCGCTTATTGAGAGGAAGATGAATAATATCATCGGTTCCATCTTAGTGGACAAAGTTGATAATGACAGTGACTACTTAATCTTATTAAAGGGCTATATTTTTATATATTTGTACAGATTTTTACCTGTTTAGTATGATCAATGATGCCTGACTGACTGATGTATAACTTTCAGCCAAAATTTACTTTGTTTTAATTGTATGTATGTGTAAATGTTTAAATTTTATGGTACTGAATGTTTGCCTTGTTTGTGTTACATTTGGAAGCCGCCCTGAGTCTCTTTGGGAAGATGCGGGTTAGAAATAAAGTATCATCATCATCATCATCCTCATCAAAAAAATAAATCACACAGATCTGAAACATAATAAAGATATGTGTGGAGATTTGTTTTGTGAAAATGAAGTTTTGATACTTTTTAAACATTAAATTGTAAGCATGAAAAATATTTTAGAAATGATTATTGCTGCATGTATTATGAACCTTTTTATGTACCAATAATCAAACAAAATACCAATGATATAACAAATGTTCTGGAAAGCATGTCACAGCATTTATTGAAATGTAGTTTGTGTGTGTGTGTGTGTGTGTGTTTGTGTGTATGTGTGTATAGGTTTATACATAATTTACACAGTATGCACGGAATCTCATGTGACTCTGTTCTCATTCATCTAAAAGAAGTATTCACTAATTATTTTAGTCCCAGATGTTACATTTGTGTCTAAATGAAACCTTCAGCTGGGAATACTTTGAAACATTGCAAAGGAAATTGAAGCTGTAAGTGCAAATATCCATTTGCACTTGATTTTCAAGGATAATTTTGGAAAGCTATAGTTTTTTAAAAAGTAATTGGCCTGTTATAAAATGGGGATAGAAGCTGCACACCGATGCATTTTATATATATACTGTATATATTGTACTTTCTGTGAAACATTGCCACACTCTGGAAGAGCCAGGGAAGTTTCACATAGCCAATAGAAACTGTCATATCACTAGAACACCAGGGCCTGAAATTTTGGTCTGCCACATTCCTAGGAAACAGGATAACAAAATATCTCATAAGTGCTTTACATGCTTTGCCAAATGCACACATTTCACTGTATGAATTTTTTCCTGTTTTCCCATTAACTACAGTGTGTCTTTGAATAGCTCTCTCTCTCTCTCTCTCTCTCTCTCTCTCTCTCTCTCTCTCTCTCTCACACACACACACACACACACACACACACACACATTATAAAAAGGTTAAAACATATCCATTTACATTTAATGTATGGCACATAAACTGCTTTGTTCTGTTCCATGACAGGATACTTAGAAGTGAACATGTGCTGCTGGAATTACCCAGTACTGCTGGGGATTGCAGTGATTCTGAAGCGGCTTGTAATAACAGAAAACCCAATAGAATCACTAAAAGAATTGGAAATAATATTAGAAGACTTTCATAAGTTTTCAGGACTAAAGATCAATATCACAAAATCAGAATTGTTGGGATTTAATTTGGAGAAAGGATTATTAGAAGATATTCAGAGAAGGGAAGACATTAAAATAGCAAAAAGAAAATAAAATACTTGGGTATTTTTCTAACTAATAGGTCAGAGAGGCTGTGGGACTTCAATTATAAGAAAATATGGGGAAAAATACAAGAGCAAATGAAAAACTGGAAGGAAAAAAAATTTAAATATATCAAAGAGAATTAGGGCAATTAAAATGTGCATACTTCCTAAAATACTGTATTTGTTTCAAACACTGCCATTAGATATTTCACAACAAACATTTCAAAAATGGGATCGAGATATTAGAAAGTGGATATTTGGGGGGGGAGTCCAAGAATAAGTAATAAGGGATTATATATGCCAAACAAAGAAATAGGATGGGGATACCAAAATTACAAGAATATTATGAAGCTTTTCAACTGAAGACAATTTTAGAACTAGAAGAAGAAAATCAAGCAAAATGGATAAGAATAGAAAATGAAGTAAACAAAGGTCAAGGTGAATATGGAATTTTCACACAAAAATTGAAAGAGGTGATAGGGAAAACAATAGGCCGAGGAAAATAGCTTTAAAAATATGGGAGAAATGGAAAAGAAATGGATGCCATTTTTCTCAAAGGAAGCCCCGATAGGGAGTCTGAGAAACAAAGAGGATAAGAGCGTCATCAAGAAACTGGAACAGTGGGGATATTGTAAAATAAAAGACTTATATAACGAAAAGAATGTACTAATGGAATGGAGTCAGTTGAAAAACTTAGGAGGAGAAAGATTTTGGCTAACATTGAGAGGCATTTGGGAACAAATAAAAAAGGAAGATAGCAATTCGGGTGAAAATATAATAGACAGGATATTAAAAGAAAGATCCAGTGGAAGGCAAAAAGGGTTAGGCAAAATATATGGAAGAATGCTGGAAGATAAGGAATTTATGTATAAAAGGATGGAAAATAGGTGGGAAAAGGAAGGAGGCCTAGGGAAAGAAAGAATAGATAGGATAAGGAATGGACTAAATAAAATAAAAATAGAAAAATATAGGGAACTAGAGCAGAAAGTAATAACAAAATGGTACAGGACACCAATCCAACTGGCACATATGATCCATGGTCTAAATCCGAAATGTTGGCACTGTGGGAGTAGAGAAGCCTGGTACGCACATCTCTGGTGGGAGTGTAAGGAGATACAAAGGTTCTGGAATCAAATTTTTAGGAAGATCGAACTATATACAAAAATAAAAAATGATTTAAATATGGATATTCTCTTAAAAGGGATATGCGGGGATAGTAAAATCAAAGCGCAAGAACAAAAATTAGTTATGATGATGTTTAGAGCGGCACATGCCGTGATTGCCTGGGGGTGGAAAGAAAAAAGAAATGGACCCTTGAAAAATGGTATGAATATGTGTGGGAACAAGTTCAGCTGGAAATTATGGATATTATAAGAAATGAAAACTATGGACAGAAAAGCAGAAGAAAATCAAAGAAATATGGTTACCCTTCAAAAACTGGATACAGGAAGCTAAACCAGAAAATGAACATTGGGGAAAAAACTGGACAGAATGCAACGATGGCTCAAATAAATGAAGGACTAACTTGTCAACGGGGGGAGGGGGGAGGGTCAGGGGGGAAGAAAAATGTATTGTAACTAAAGCAATGTAAAGTAAGAGTAAATGTAGTATAACAATACAATAAAAATCTTTAAAAAAAAAAAAAAAAAAAAAAAGAAGTGAACATGTCACAACTCTGGTCATTTCTCCATTCCAGAGGTCAACTGGATCTTCGAGAGAATTAACTTCTGAGGACACAGTAAATTCTCCATCAACTGTCAGAAAACCATCTGGATCCATTAGCCTCCGGGGTGGATCTTCATCAGTCCTCTGTCCCTGACAGCAGTTCTGAATCCCAGTAAGTCTACATGTCAGCAAATAGTTATTTGTCCACAATGGTGCTCTAAACATCCTTATTCTACAGAGTTCCCTCATACTCACATTGTATCCTACAAAGTGAATAGGGTCAGATATCTCTTGGGACATTGAGGACATTATGTTCTGAGCAACTAATGATAAAACAGTGTCAGAAAAAGTAATGAAATCTCTCAGTACAAGAAAAATACTTCAACATTACCACAAGACCAACATGGCTAGCCAGGAAATGGAGGATGTTGATCAGAACCACGTTCTGCATGGTGTGTGGTTAATCACATCGTCTCCAGGAGCCCCACAGCAGACTGCTGCCCCAAGTATATTGCAGACATAACTCCATCCTCTCCAGGAACCAATAAAATCCAGCTCCCTTATGCTATTTTCCTGGCTTTGCAGTTCCTTACCCACATGATATGGGCAGGAAAGAGGAAAAGACTGAATCTAAGAGACTGATTTGCTGGACATCAAGAGATCTGAACCAATTGCATTCTACATGATCACTGACTAGCTATTTCATTTACCATATTTCATCACATAATAGTCGCATTTATCCCCTTACATGAGTTACACGAGGAAACCTTTTGGTAGCTATGGGGCTTCCCTTGACTGCCAGCCTAGAGAAACCTCATAGCTGCAAAGCCACCTTGTACCCTGTAGCTCTCACTAGCAGGCACGCTGGTGAGTGAAGGCTTGGCAACCCTCCATAGGTCAGAGGGATGAGGAGTTTGGGTGTGTTGCTTCCTTGCATAATAGTCATGCCTGTAAAACAAACATGTGTATTATGAGAGAAATAGTAAAATACTAAAACCAGGACCCAAAACAGGGGGTTCGACTATTATGTGATGGCAACTATTTCTGATGAAATATATTTCATTCTCTCATACAAGAATGGGTAAAATTTTTAATCTTGATCAGCCAAGTTTTTGGATCCTAGAATTTTTAATGAACATTTTAATTGCAAAATCTTTTAAAGCAAACCCCAATGTTTTAAATAGAAATTATTCATTTTGTGTTTAAAAAAAGCCTCCCTATTTTTCCAAAGAATGTTATTTTATTCAAAATTAGCATGAATCCCATGGAAAATAGAGAAAATGGGGGTGATTTTGGTCTTTTTTGCCTTACAGAAATGTGAAGCGTCCCACTGTTGTTGACAGTTTTGTTCATGGAGTATGTGTCAATATATTCTTTCTCAATGAGAATTTTAGAAATTGATATTTTTACATCACTTCACTACAAGGCATTCAATGTTTGGCTTTGCCTCTTGACACTTTTATATTTGCCCATATAGCAATATGTCTTGTTCTTCAAAAGGAAAATAATACAATAAATGTATAGCCCTATAATACCCTCAGCTGCTAGCCCTATGATACCACCAGTCAGGCCCAATGAATATTTGAATAGTTAACAAATATTGTCAAACCACAGATAGATAATTCAGTTTGATTAGGGAGAAATATCTGCCCAATAGAAATGTAGATGCCAAACTCTCTGTATGAGGTAGTCTTCCTAAGGCGAAAACTATAATAATATTGGCTCTTCCTTTGAGGTGAGGAAAAAAAGAACTGGCTGTGAAAGCAGTGAAGAGAGAAAAATTAAATCCCCTTTTCCTGAATGCTTTTCACATGATCTGCTGGACAGTATCTACCAGAGAAGTTGCAATTGTGAAGGTTGGCTAGGTCTACATTCAAGCTGCCAATTGGAACTGGAGGAAAAACATCCCAAATTAGGCAAGGCTTGGTACTGCTGTTAGTTAAATTTCCTGCCAGAATGGAGTTAATCTCCTTTCCTCTCACTTTAATGCTCTTAACGAGTCATGCACTTAAGAGCATATTTTCCTTTGTTGGAAGAGACACATCTGACACAAAGCTACTGTTCACAGAGGCCAAAGCAATGAAGCATTGGGGCAATAAATGGGGAACTGTAGAGTGCCAGCTTCTCTTTCTTTCTTCCCAGAAGACTATTCACAGAGTGGTAGAACTGTGGCAAAAAAGGTAACCCAAACCCACTAAGAAAGATCACCATAAAAGGAAAATCTATACAAATCTATACAAACATGAAACAACAAAACCAAATGATAGTGTTAGAAGGATACATCTATGTGGCACCTTTAGATATTCATGGTACAGAGGGTGCTTCCCAGATGAGAGGCTTCCTAATCAGAGCTGGGAAATAACACATTAAGTTTAATACATCAAACCTAATGGATTTATTTGAGATTTAGACTAATGACTTCCCAATGACCCTAGTTTTTATTTTTACATAATGAGTGCTGAACCCATTGGGAAACTAGACATAATGTTAATGAAGTTTGGCTCATTAATAGTTATGCCTGCTTTCTAAATAACCTCTTCTACATGGGAATGGAGAAGGGAGGAAATAAGAAGATGATCATGTGGCTGAAGCGCTGGGTCAGGAGTTTCAGCTGAGGTAGGTGGCAGGAGAGATAGGGAGATTACGCACAGAAAATAGTGGATGAGGAAGAATGCTGAAAGGACACACACATAGAGTAAGAAGAAAAGGTTGAGAGAGCTAACACTGAGTGGGAGAAGAGATGGAGAATGGCAGAAGAAAGCAAAGGTATCACTATCTCAATCACCCATGTAAACAATTTTGTTTTTCAGATTTCCAGGTGGAGGAGGATGGAGAATGGCAAAGGACTCTCTCTGCCTGTCTCTCTGTTTGTCTCTGAACCTTATCACACAGGCCCAAATTCGGTGGCAGTGGGTTCTTTGTACCTTCGCCATGGAGTCCAATGGATACCATTACACCCCGGAGAAGTACTTCCAGGGTGGCTCCATGGTGAAATTGGCAACAGATCCCTGTGCTCCTTGGGCAAGCCGCTTCAGAATCACTGCAATCCCCAGCAGTACTGGGTAATTCCAGCAGCACATGTGAAGAAGTCCTCTGTCTGTTTGCCTCTATAAATATATATAGTGAGATCAACAGAGAAAAACAGTATAAGGAAATTAAGCACTGAGTGTATGGGAAAGTATTATTAAATGTAAAAACATGGAAATCACAGATAAGGGGCCTGAAAAAATTGGGTTGTGGTGAGACATGGGGGAGTTTATTTTCCCCTACTATTGATAATATAAATGGATTATATTTCTGAGAGAATTAATGATAAACAAAATAAATTAGGCTTTTCCAGTAATGTTCCAAGCTCAGTTCGGACTGCAACAAATCCAAAGGTGTGATGTAACTATTCCATTTCCCCGCTACAAAACAGATTTTGTTGTGTGATACAAACTGTATGCTTTTCCAAGTGAGATTTGAAAAATGTGGCAGGCTGGGATTGCAATGAGGAGCAAACACCACTGAGTTGTTTTTGCCTTGGTCTTTTCTTTGAGCAGGAATGATTGCATCAGGCTTTTGCTTCAATTTCTAACCTCATCCCCAATTCTCACAGCATTCTCAAACACATTTATAGAAGTGTTAATGGAAGATAATATTGCTTCATACATTGTTATTATGGTGGTGGTGCACCTTCATGTTGTTTCTGACTTATGGCAACCCTAAGGCAACACTGGCACAGGGTTTTCTTTGCAAGGATTTTTTTCAGAAGCGGGTTGACATTGCCTTCCTCTGAGGCTGAGACAATATGAGTTGTCAAAGGTCAGTCAGTGGGTTTTCACAGCTGAATGGAGATTCAAACCCTGATTTCCCAGATTCCTAGTCCAACACCAAAAATGGCTATGCTATGCTATGCTGGCTCCTGGGATTGCCTCATATTACCATTCTAATTCATGAAAAAGTGCAGTTCCCCAAGAAGAACTACCTTTTTGAGAAAATGTATTCATTTACAAGGCAATAATGCAAAAATTACAATCTCAAAACTTTTGATTAACAGAAGCATATACTAGATGATTCATAACAGACAAACACCAGAAGGGAAGCATGAGATTGCAAAGATATACAATATATTTATACATTATTGTGGGTACAGCAGCTTGAGCTCCACCTTTGCTTCATTATACAGTTTGAATATCCCTTATCTGGAAATCTGAAAACCAAAATTAATGTCTACATGGGTGACTGATATAGTGACACCCTTGCTTTCTTATGGTTCATTGATTCATTGATAAAATTATTAAAAATACAGTGCTGTATATAAAATTGTCTTCAGGCTATATGTATAAGGTGTATGTGAAACAAAGATGAATTTTATGTTTAGATTTGAGTCCCATCTTCACGACATCTCATTATGTACATGCAAATATGCCAAAAACCCAAAACACTTCTGGCCCTAAGCATTTTGTATGAGGAATACCAAACCTGTGTACTTTAGTTATTTGGCTTCATAATGGGTTTTGTTTTATTTATGGGAACACTTCTGACTTCCTTCTTATATTGATTGCTTTTAATCAAGTTTTAGAAGAGCCAGGAGTCCAGAGCTGTTGTTATTGTACCATAAATCCACAAGGATACATTCAAGTTCTTTTGTGAGGCTATGTGAAAAGCAATATCCCCCATCTTAGCATTACCAATCAGACATGTGTGCTCTTGTTATTAAAACTCTGACTTCTTTCACACTATATCAGCGGGCATGCACGAGCAGAATCGTCTTCTAGAAAGCTGTATCTCCCAGTCAAGCTCATTTCCCCCCTTTTTCCTTTTCACCCGTAAGCTACACTGTGGTTGAAAGTGTGAAAAATGCACTCCCTCCTCCATGTTTTCATACATTCAAATCCTCTTTCTCCTACTGGACTGCTAAGGCCACTGCTGTTTATCCACAACAAGGTTGTTGACAAGGTTTTTTTTTAAAGAGGGGTAAATTTAGGCAACTCTGTTTGCCCAAATGTTGCCCACATGTATTCTATTTCTAGACCAAACGAAATACCACGACGTCTGCCTGGGTGCCTGTAAAAATTATATTGCTAAACATTAGTAAAGCTGTGTATGAGATCAACATAATTCTACTTGTTTCCATTTTGATGTTCCAATGAGGGGAAAATGAAAATCTCTTCTGATATTAAGTATGTTTTTCAGCTAAGGAGCTACCATGATTGTGTCTTTACTATTTTTATCTGATAAAGTGGTAACATATATGGTCATTCATCTCTCTCTCTCTCTCTCTCTCTATATATATATATATATATATCTTGTGAAATTCAATAAAAAGTTACCGGTAATTTGATTTATTTTTAACACGTCTATTAAATTACTTCATGAAACACAGTGATTATTATTAAAGTCTTTGCTAATAAGGAATAAATCAAATCTGAAGTACTCTGCAAAGGTATTACAAGGATTATAAACATTCAAAATAGCCAGCTTATTCCAATTAATATTGACTCCCAGCAATGAATATTCAAAAACCTTTCTAATTAGAATTTCAATTCCCAGAATATGATTTTGCTTAGATATTGAAATTGGAAGATTTCCCTTTTTTTGGTCAAGATGAATAATAGCAGGTTCAGGGTTCTTCTACAAGGCCATTTACCACTTGTCTGGTCTGGAGTGGCAGTACTTTGAACCAGTCCCAGCGCAAATTACATTGCTTGACTCCATCCTGCTACACCAACGGAATAGAATCCAAATTGTCCAACAGGGCTGAACCCAACTGAACTCCACTGGATTGTCACCCTTACTTATGTCAGTCATACTGTCATTGTCACAGCTGAGGCTATAGAGCTCCATCCCATTTCTGCACACTTTTGCCACTGTAAGCAAAGGTACAGGGATGGCTGCTCACTTGTGGAATGAGAAACAACAAGAAGGGTCTAATTAGAAACAGGAGATATACTCAAGACAAGGAAATAAAGATTATAAGGTATACAACCAAATAAGAAATCGCAAACACAAGTATATATCAAATATATATTAAATCACTCATATAGGAGTGATTAAGCGCAATACCCCAATCCATGAAGTTGTTAATGATATGCACAACAATGTAGATGCAGGTAAATTCAGCAATAAATACAATGCAGAGTAAATATAAAATGGAAATACACTATGATCTAATATAATAATGTTGTGAAAAACCCATCAATGAACCTTATGTGACAATCCAAGGTACAATATGTAGGTAAACATTTTCATACCTGAAAACAAGTCAAAAGGTAATATTTATACAAAATACACACACACACACACACACACACACACATATACATATATATATCTCACACCAGCTATGCAGGTAAGGATGTTCAAAGAGAGTGTAACTATATATACAGAAGACAACCAAGGGCTGACAGATGCTCTATGTCAGGAGAGATGTAATGCTCAAGGGTTCATTCAGGTCCTGGGGGAATTCCGATGCGAGCATGTGATTCCACCTGTTCTCAGCAGAACCTTAATTCATGCTGAGAACTGGTGGATAGAGCAAAAATATTCTGATCTATAATGCAGAATAAAGCCAGTTAATATGGACAACTGGACTGGGTCTAGTCTGAACCAGTCCACTATCCACATGGGAGTGCTATCATTTGTTTTCTCCACTCTCTGTGGTGCAGGGCAAAGAGGATGGATTGAGTTCATGTCCTCCTCTTGTCACCACAGCAGCTGGCCACAGGGCTCTGTAGTGCTCCTTGATATTGCCAGTTATAATGCTGATGCACCAGGAAAAGGGAAGGGGGGGGATCAAGAGATCTCTGAAGCTCAATGGCAGACTTACATCAGCAACAAGGTGGTACTGACTGATGTAAAGATCTGAGGTAGCACTGACGCCTTTCCCCTCTCTGTGGAATGCCTCTTAATTTATTTAAAGGTCACATCAAAATCCATAATTTTGACTAACCACAACTAATATATTAGGTTGACCTATACACAAATATATCTGGGACTTCTAAAGAAAAGATTTAGCACTCTTAAGTTTGGACGAAACTTAGAATGGAATGATTGCCCCACTGGCTTCTCTTGGTAGACACTACTACATCCTGAGAGAATAAGCAGTAAAGGGAGAGGGGAAAATAACAATATTTTATTGACAAAAAAAGAGGAAATGTAGTTTAAAAGGCTGTAAGCTGCTTGTTTAAAAATAAAAGAATCGGTTTAATGGTGAACAATCAGTGAATCTGCTCCAAATAGATTATAGGAGAAATAATTTCATGCAGGTCAGTTGGCATGTCTGGAAATAGATTGTTTTTTAAGGTTGGAAAATTAAGCAATAAAGCACACCAGGTGGTGAAGAGTTGATGCAAGCATTTTGAAGCAGCAGTGAAGTGCTTTAGTATTTTGAACACCCGCTTCTTCAAAGTGTGTTCTGGCTCTTATGGCATGGGGATTACAACAGGAAACCAGTGGGTTATCAAGGAAATGCATTTCAGAGAGGCTATAGACAACAATGTACCATCCATGAGAAACATCACCTCTCCTCAACATTTTTGAACTGAAATAAGAAAAACACCTTTTCAATCCAGATAAACTCGTCCATATGTTTGTGCATATGTGTGCATAAAGAACATGGTGGATATAACAATAATCTGTAGTTTAAGAAGGATTTGTGAGTAAAAGAAAGAAGTAGTGGGTGTGCTTTCATCAGCTGGTAAATCTTTCTGAAAATTTTTCAAGGTGCATCGGCCCTGTAGGATTAATGCAATTTGACACCACTTTTATTGTTTTGGCTCAATAGTGTTGAATTATGTGAGTTGTAGTTTTATAAGGTTTTACAACCTGCTTTGCCAAACAGTGCTGGAGCCTCAACATATGATCTCATAATATTGAGCTATGGCAGTTAGAGCCGTGTCAGGCTGTATTAATTCTATAGAGTAGCGGTAACCTCTGTCCACCTGCCAAAAGGAAGAAGTAGTGACATGGAAGAGTCATGGCTAATTTTTACATGAGTAGTAATTTTTCTACTCCCCCATCAAAATAAGACCAAATCCCAAAGTCTTGCTGTTAATTTTAGTTATTCTTTCTGTGCTTACAATTTGAATGCCTACGAAACATTGCTGGCACAGAGAAGAAATGCCTGCTGAACAATGATCCTCAGCCCCATAGCAGTTATTTAATTTCCTTCTCTTGTTATGTTTTGAAATGAGAACCTTATGGATGGGCCCTTCAGTGTTGTTTACTAGCTATCTCTAAGGGCACAACTACACTGACTATCCAATTTGAAACTTCAAACTGCAGCAGTTACAAAATGTACACTGCCAAAGTATGCTACAGGACTAATCAAGACCTTTAAAGTGCATCAAACAAAGACAAGGGAAAGTTTGAGTTAAACCCCTTAATGCACTTCTGTGAGTCCTAAATCTAAACCACATCATATGGTGGAATCAGCTCCACAGGATATGAAACACTTTATAGACACACATCTGTGATGGAGCACATTTTTTCAGATTTTTTTTCTAAAACCACCCCAAGGGCATAACTGGGCAGTGGAGGGCTAATTGACGCTCTTGGGCAGGTAATTGATTACTTCCTTTGCTAACTATCCCCCGGCCCTCTCTCTTTCTCTCCCCCACCCAAATTATTATGCCTCCAAGGTACTGGTGTACATCCCATCCAGAAATGGAAAATGTTAATTGTGGATTCTAGAACTGGCCACCTTCTGCTATTAATGTAAGTACCATGCTAGCCTTAAATCTGTTCCAGATATGTCAATCTAATAATCCACACAGTGAAAATGGTTTCTCCCAAATGGGTTCCACTGCCCTAAGGAACCAGTGGTAGACATTTGCAAAGAAAGAGGGCTCAGAAAGGCAGGGATGGATGTGCGGGTCAAAAATAACAGTGGAAAAGGTGTAATGGGCATAACTGCTTCACTTTATTGAGGGATCACCATTGGAAGCAGATAGTCCTCTGCTGTTCAATTTTGGTACAAGTGAAACATTTTAATGCCAATTTTGTGGCCATATTTAGGACTAACATCTATAGGAATTTGAGAGGGATGGTCCTTTGGGTTGATTAGTAATATTCCTCAGCAAAATGGTGGGATAACAAAAACACAGCCCAACCAAAAATAAAAAAAATTGGCCTGTTTCTGGGGTTACTTGGGGCCCGTATTCAGAAAATTGTGTTGAATAGACTTCATCATCTCTAGTTTCTTAGAAATTATGATTTTCTATAGGTGAGCAGATGAAGACTAGTATATGGAATATGTTCTGTATCTAGAGCTGGTAGGGAAAAAATTGCCACTTTTTGGATTAGCAGGTGAAATATACCCAGAAACAGAGCTAACATTTGAGGCACCAAAATGTATGTTGCCCAGTGAATTCTAAGTATTGATTTTCATATTTTTTTATGTCCAAAAAGAATGTAAACTTTTAAAAGGGTATTTGACATATTTTCCTCATAGGCTATATGAGCATTCAGAGATACTTTCTGTATGTCCTCAGTTGCTACATTGCAGCCAGTTTCATCAGCCATTACCACATGGTATTTGAAATTCCCCAAACATTTTCTTTTTTATGTATAGGCAATGAGTGTGATATTCCATACACATAGCTGTTAGTTGCTTCAGGCAAATTAAGTCTCTTTAACAGCTTAAGCTGAATGCGGCTCCCATTAGTACTACTGGAAGTTATGGCTCCACACTGAAAGACGGCTATATCTCCTGTATGTTGGAAGCACAGCCTCCAGCAATTTTTATATAGACAAACCATAAAAGCTTAGAAATAGATACAATTGCAAGACATTAACTAGAGAGAGGCATTTGCTGCAGTTGCTATGTGTACACAGCTAAAAGCGGAGACATAGGGGGATAGAAAAAGATTGCACAAATAGGAACGAGAGAGAAAAATCACCTCCACACACTCCTGCCGCCTGAAGTAGACCATATTTGGCTAGAACATACATGATCTTGGAAAGGGCACCCTGTAAGAATTATGGAAAATGGAAAAGAAGCCCTTAACTTACAGCAATGTTATGAATGTGATGATGAATTATTAACACGTTACACTGAAGCCTCTTTTAATATTTACATATGCTGTGTAATTTTTGAAAAGTGAAATTATCACTAGAATAGTGTGCGTTTGGGGGCAAAGAGTTGGAGAAACAAGTTGTGAGTAAAGAACAATTTAGCTTCTGGAAGGACTAGGCTATATGCAAAAAGAAATAATGCAATTATACAAATACAAAAGTATCTGATAGGGCTGCAGCACACAGTGGTGTGTACAAGAAGCCAGGTGGCTTTTAAAAGATGGCCACTGTTAGTATTTTTGCAAGATCCTGTCAATACATGAAACTTCAACACAGTCAGGGCCGTAGCCAGGATTTTGATTCGGGGCTGAGTTTGTCAGGGGGGGCTGAGACTGGGTGGAAGAGGGTCTACCCTAGCAAATCTTTTGTATTGTTATCCCAATAACCCCATGAATGTGGGATATAATGAGCATGGTGATCATTAAATGCACATAACAGTTTAAATAATGTACCAGTAAGGCCTTTTCGCGGACCACACTGAGAACGGGGCTGAAGCCCCCTTAGCCCCCCCCTGGCTACATGCCTGAACACAGTAATAATATTATCTCAACCTTTAATGAATTCACTACCATAAAAGCCTCTGTATATGCCAAATTAACTGTTTTCAGATATTTCAAGGGCAAGCATATGTGGCAAATCACCCCCAAGATTTGCTATTTTAACACGATAATTATACTCTGGTTATTGATCGTGGGCTGACCTATGATTCATACAGCAAACCACAATGCAGCAGAAGAGAATGCCATGTAGTCAGCAAAGTAAGAAAAGAGGAGTTCAGTGAACTTTCTCCAGCAGATGATGGTAAGATAATGCTACCATTAAAATGCAAATCGCAGATTTTCAGAGAAGTCACAGTAAAATGCGATGAGATTATTTCTAAAGTCCCAATTAAAACTTGTGATATATATATAGAGAGAGGGGGGGGGGAGGGAGGCTTCAGAATTGGGCAAATATATATAGTACAGTTGGGGACACAGTGACACAGTGAGTTTAACTGCTAAGCTGTAGAACTTTGTGACTGGAAGGTCAAGTGATTTGAATCCACAGGACGGGGTTAGCTCTCATTGTTAGTCCTAGCTTCTGACAACCTAGAGCAGTGTTTCCCAACCTTTTTTGAGCCGCGGCACACTTTTTACATTTACAAAATCCTGGGGCACACTACCAACCAAAATGACACAAAATGACACCCTAACACAGTAATACATATAGTTAATATGTTTTTAAATGTATTTATACACTCAGTATGAAACCTGGGCCTGTTTCGATGAACTCAACATAGATATCCTGGCAGGAATGGCGGAAAGAAACAAACTTCCCACACACAACTCCCATAACCAAGAGAAAATGCTATGAGAGTTTGGTGGGCATTGACCTTGAGTTTTTGGAGTTGTAGTTCACCTATATCCAGAGAGCACTGTGGACTCATACAATGTTGGATCATGACCAAACTTAGCATGAATACTCAATATGCCCAAATATGAATGCAGATGGAGTTCGGGGGAAATAGACCTTGACATTTGGGAGTTGTAGTTGCTGGGATTTATAGTTCCCCTACAATCAAAGAGCATTCTGAACACCACCAATGATAGAACTGGGCCAAACTTCCCACACAGAACCCCCAGGAGGCAAGAGGAGGTCTCTACTTGGGGAAAGGGAGGCGGGTCTTCCCAATGCATGGAGAGGGAGAGACCAAGTAGACAACGGGTGGGGAGGGGGGTGTTTGTAATTTTGTGCCTTTATCAAGGTAGGTTTCTTAGGGTTTTTATACTTCAACACACTAGACCCCCCCCCCCTTCCTGGAGGTTCCAATTTCCCACGGCACACCTGATGATCGCTCACGGCACACTAGTGTGCCCCGGCACACTGGTTGAGAAACACTGACCTAGAGGTTGGAAAAAGTGCAAATGTGAGTATAGGAACCACTCTGACGGGAAGGTAACAGCACTTCATGCAGTCATGGCAGCCACGAGACCTAGGAGGCAGCTACAGACAACACCGTCTCTTTGACTTCGAAATGGAGATGAGCATCACCTCCCAGAGTTGAACCCAACTAGACTTAATGTCAAGGGAAAACCTTTATCTTCTTATAGTAGAGTGGTTTGCAATATTCCACAAGTTTGGTAGAAAAACACAAAAGATGGAAAGTTGAATTCATAAATGGACTCCCTAAATACCCGTTTTATTCATTCATGCAAATTTATGTTCACTTTCCTCTCATACAAATCTGTTTGTTTGTTCTTTAACCAAGTTAGTAATGTAAAAAGATAAGATGTTTCAGACACGCTTGCCCCAAGAGCATTGCAAATAAATAAATGTTGAATGACTAGCTCTCTTAAGATGGAAAAACATCCCTTGGAGGAAATAAATAGACTATTTTTTCTGTATTTGTTAAGCTCTTATATCACTACCTGAAGATAAAAAAATCTACGAGAAATACATATAATAAAAGCTAGAGTCATATCATAGTTTTACATTAAAATATATTTTACATGGAATTATCTTTGGCTATAAGCATTTATTTATTGCCAAAAGAGCTATCAAAGTGCAAAATCTAAGAAAAAATGCTGTTATTTTGAGACACTCCAGAGAAGATTCACTGATAATTCTTATTAACTGCATTTTCTCTTCCAGCAAAATGATAAGGAGCTCTTTTGAAAAGATGTGATCTTTTTTTGACACGTAAAATATTGATTAGTAAGATCATTTAAACCACTCAACTGTTGCTAGGCATTCCTGAAATATGTGATCCAGAAATATCCTTTTAATAACCATTGGTATTTTGCTATTAATTAGAAAACTTCAGATCATCTCAATAAGGCTTCCTAAGGTCACTTGTTAAAAAGCAACAACAAAAGCCACTCTACCATATTTTTTTACTCTCTTAATATCCTCTTAACAGTTTAATATAATCTCTAATCATTCAGGATGGACTGCACTAATGAAATAGTAAATGCAACTAGGGAAACAATAAGGGAGAACAAATATAAAGGAGGAAATAAATGAAAAGTTTAAGGGTGTTAAAATCCAACAGCAGAGGATACATTACATATAATAAAACCAATCACAGAGGTAAACATTTACAATCAGTTGCTTAAGGGGAACAGTGTCTAGTATCACTCCTTTTCCATGGATTCAGCATTCATGGTTTTAGGCGTCTTTCACACAGCTGTTTATAATCCACATTGAACTGAATTATATGGCAGTGTGAACTCAGAAAATCCAATTCAAAGCAGATATTGTGGATTATCTGCCTTGATATTTTGGGTTATATGGCTGTAAGGAAGGGCCCCTACTCACCTATGTTGCAAAAAAATGCTTCTCAAAGGCTGATTCCAGACAGTAGGAAAGGCTGCACCAAACCGAAGTTTAAAACCTGTTTGGGGCAGCCTTTAGTCCCCACATCTCCCCCTAAATGGCATGCTTTCCCTGGGGGTTGTCTAGATGCCCTCCTGGTAACTTCCTTCAGTGCTTGACTCGCCTTTTTGTAATTCAAAATACCTAGTTAATTTTATATATTTCTGACAATTTCTAGATGCCAGGAAGACTCTGGCAGGACCTTAATTGTGGCCAGGTAAATTATTTTCTATTTTAAGGCCTTAGGGTGAGGGGTAGAGCGAAAAACCTAAGCCCTAAGAAGGCTGTGTGGATTGGGCCCAGGAATCATGTGACATGGTCTCCGGGCCCAATTCACACTGGGGCCATACCTAGAAACACCCAGATCTTTAAAAAAAATAATGTTTATTGATAATTTTCTATATACATAAAATTTAAAAGGTTGTGGTTTAGAAACCCATCAAATAGAGAAATAACAGAAAAAGAAAAGAAAATGAGGAGGAGAAAATGAGAAAAAAGAAAAAAGAAAAGGAGAGTAAAAAAGTAAAAGAGTAAAAGAATAACAAAATTTGGTCTTGCTTCCGGGCTTCTTCGAGGTAAGGCTTCTCCTTTTCTTTCTTCTTCAACTCTTCTCTTTCTTCATTCCTTTATTCTCCTTTCCTTCTCTATAATTTCTTTCCCATTTGTGGGTTTTTCCTATTCCTTTATTTTTCCTATGTCCTATCTTGTCTCAACTTAGGTTATAATTATTTTTTCATTATTTCTTAAATAATTGGTTATTGGGGTCCAATCTGTTTCTTTCTCTGGTTTCCCTTTATATTTTTGTAATAGATAAGACTATCCATATTTCTTATTTCCATAATCTTTTTATACCAGTCTTCAATTTTTGGAGCTTCATTTATCCTCCAAATTCTTGCATAACATAATCTGGCTCCAGTTGTTAGTAAAAAGAGGAGTTTGTCTACATTTTCTTCTATTTTTTGCTCAGTTATCCCCAATAGGAATATTTCCGGTTTAAGTGGGATATTAATTTTCAGTTTTTTTGCCATTTTTCCTGTATCTCTTTCCAAAAATCTCTTGCTATTTTACATGTCCACCACATGTGAAAGAACGTCCCTTCAATTTATCCACATTTTCAACAAATTGTATATATATATTTATAAATCTTGCCTAATTTGTATGGTGTCAGGTACCATCTGTAAAATATTTTTACCCAGTTTTCTTTTAAATCAGATGCATGTATATATTTCAATTTTTCTTCCAAATTATTTCCCATTCATCCGTAGTTATAGTTGTACCTATATTTTTCGCCCAATTAATCATACATTCCTTAACTCTTTCTTCTTCCGTACTCCATTCCAATAACCTTTGATATATTTTAGATATTTTTTCTGATTTCATTATTTTATCCCATTAATTTTCCTTCATTATAATTCTTTATCTTTAATAAAATGTTCTTTAATTTGCATATATTGAAAACATGATATATTGGGGTATAATGTACTTAGTTCTTGTTGAGTTTTTAAGATAATTTCCTTTCTCTCTTCTTTTACTATTTCTTTATAACTTGGCTAATTTATCCACCCCAATTCTGTACGTTGGCAAGATTCTAAAGGAGACACTTATAATGGTGTTTTATGATATTGTCTATTTTTATATTTTTCCCACACTTTAATTATGGCTGACCTAACAAAGTGATTTCCCGATTTTGCTTTTCCATACCACACATACACGTGCCATCTTATCAAATAACTGGGTCTAACAAGGTATCACATTAATTCAGGACAAAGCAGAGTTTTCCTGCTTTGTCTCAAATTAATTTCCTTTTACTGTAGGCATCGTTTGGGAACCTCTAGTAAAAGTGTGGCAGCTCCTGCATTATGGGCATGCCTGGATGGGCCCTAGGTTCTCCATTGTGATCCTATAGTATGCTCCCAGCCCAAATATAACCCAAATATTGGGTTCACTACCACTGTTTCAGGTATCCAAGAGGGGTTTGGAACACATCACCTGTGGATAGGGGGTCATGTATAGTATATTAAGAGCTGAAACCCCAAAAACATTCTGTAGCTCATAGTCTAAGTTTGTATTGAAGGTGAGGCTAATCTGCAATACCATAATCAATAACTAATTGTTCCTCATAACACAAAAGCTTTTGATAGCATAGGAAAAGGCTATTGTGTTTGTTTTGCTGTGTTTGTTTTGCTGTCTGTTCCCTTTTCAGAAGATTTCACCTCACTTTCTGTTCCTGTGAGAATTGGATTTTGAAAATGTTGCCTTGCTGGGAAAACAAGGTTTGGTGAGAAAGCTTTAGTGGAGGGCCCTTCTCCCCATGATAACTTTTTCAGGAGTAGATTTTCCTTCCAAGGATAGATTTCTTTCACTTCCTGTCGTCTCACCCCCATTCCTAACTATGGATCTCTTCATACAGGGCTAAAACTGGTGGCATGCATCCGTTTAGCCCAGGTCACATACAGAGCCTGCTGGCTCTCATCAAATGATGCTGGCATGGCTCTATGGGTGAAGGAGGCTTCTAATCTTGTTATTGGAATCTATTACAGGAAACCATGCACTCCACGTATGTAACCAGGCAATGTGGGGCATGGGGTGCCAGGTTCCCCACATCCCCCGATGAAGTGGAGCAACTCCGGCAGCCATGTGATAAGGTGGTATGAGTTGTTTGTAAATCAGATATTTGTAACTTGGGGGCGCCTGTAATTGTATCTACAGTTTGTGTTTGTATTCTCTTGCTCCTTTTCCATTCCTGCCCCCAAGATAACAACAATTTCTTGGAAAATCTATACATTCCAACATTTCCCAGATGTATAGCCAGTGGTTGGGTACAGCCAGAGAGTGTGGTCAGGTAGAAGTGGCTGCAGCAATTTGCATTTGTCTGAGTCTTCTGAGAAGAGCAAGGTTCTGCTCTCACACATCCCTCCTCTATCAATGGAAGTATGCTCAGGACAAAGGGAAAAGTGAAACAAGAAGAGAGAAAGTGGGTCATTTTAAAAGCAGTTAGGGAAAGAGTCATAGCAGGAGCTTCATCAGGACTTGCCCTGTCAAATCAGAACATTTGGAGGTTATGTCCATCTGTTAACATATGTCCAACTGGCAGGGATTCTCAAAGCTGTACCTTTGATGACAATCATTGCTTCTATTAGTATGATTTTTATTAATGCCATGCTGTTTGAGAATAATGGGACATTTGACAACTAGAAGGGCTTCTTCCACCAGTCAGTGAGCAATTTATTTTGAGTTCCCACCATTGTATTTTGCAGTGCTTTGACTGTAATAGACTAGACATTTTGAAAGCCTTGAGCAATACTAGGATTTATTTAAAACCAAATATAGACACACAAAATGAAGGAAAGGAAGATACCGGATATTCTGTAGCAGCTTTCTACCTAGAGATTACAAACAATAACAAGCTAAGGAATCTACTGTTACAGAGCTAAACATACAGCCCCAACCAAAAACCACTTTGTAAGAGCAAAAAGAGCAATGAACTACCAAGTTACCTTAAGCTCAGTGTTTGAAAGGCCTTCATTTAAACCTCCTACACTAGTTTCAAAAACCTTCAGCAAAGTTTTATACACAGAGCTGGGATTAAATTAATCTGGCACATAGATAGCAGTAGCAACATACTGCATTTAAGGCTTGATACAAAACACACTGACATCAATGGATTTGGGCTGTGACCTTTATAAAGGATCTCACTTGTTATAATGAAATGTGAGAACCTGAATAGCCGATAATCGTGATCTGAATCTAGACCTAGAATTACTTTATCTGATTGTGTCACCTTCTCTTTTATCCTAAAATGCACCATTCACATTTAAATCCACAGCTTTTCCTTATCATGTAAAGAAATGAAAGCTATAAAGATGCTCATCTAGTTCTTTGGACAAGAAGCTATAATAGAGAAGATAATAATATTGATCCTCAATTAATAAATATTCAAATATTCATCTTTCATGTTATAATGAATCAAAGGTTGCTGCATTTTATTTCCAATGCAAATATATGGGAATTCTAAAGAATTTCAGATATGAACTTAAAGAAAAACAACAGACCACAGACATTTTACTGAATGCCATGAAAAAAGTAACACATCAAATTAAGAAATCTCACAGAGCACAGTCTGTGGTTTAGGGTGAACTAAACCAAAATTTGCATTCATTTACAATTGTTCCATAAAGCAACATATTGTATATTTTATACACTGTGGTATAAAAAGAGACTTTTATCTAGGTTTCACCTATTTCTAGGATCCATCCAAGCCACATGGTCAATGATTGAATTTCCTGAGCCCAGAACAGCCACATCGTAATACATGAAAAAAAAACATTATGGGGAGGGGGGGGGAGTATGAAAAGCACATTTACTTTTATTAATTTCTGTTTTTTATTTTTCCACCTATCTGGTTGGAAGAAAGAACACAGTGTAAGAGTGTTTCATCTGGTATTTACATATCACAAACCGTTTAGGAAATTATCCTTCACAGAAATACATGTGTACATTTTGCATGAAAATTGTGGATTGGGTTCTTTTGTGAAAAAACTGTTTCTTGGTTGACATTCATTTTGCACAGAACTCCACACTTTAGCACTGTTTATGGGTAGCAACATTTTTGTGGTATGTGCACATTGAAAAGATGACTTTTTTTGCTAGAAAAATAGCATTGGATGACAACCTGAGTTCAAAACCCCATTTGACCATAAAAAACCACTGGTGCCCTTGGACAAGTCATAGTCTTTCCACTAAAGAGGAAAGCAAGGGCAAACCACCTATGAACAAATTCCAGTAAGAAAGCCCCAGCAGTAATAATCTCACCATGTACATCGACACAATCACTGGGTAGTTTTCATATTTTGTCTGAAATTTGTTGTAGTGGTATGATCAATATTTTGTGTACAGTATGCATTTGAGAGCTTGCTCAATTTGCAAAGAACAACTGTGCCTTGAAGCTCCTAGTACAATTACTTGGAATTTTTCCATGAGCCCTACTGCATCAGTGATGGATGAACATCAGCATCAAGTAAGATAGCATCAAAGATGGAAACTCAGAACTGACGCTACTAACGTCATAAGTATTCAATACTATTCATTTCACTGTGACAACCTGGAAAGCACACATACCCCTCTTAGTAGATAGTGACTGAAGAAGTTGTAGTACTGTTGCAGACAGTGTTTTTATTGCCATGGCAGGATCTGTCTGAAAAAGGTAACACAATGCAATCTCCTTTTGTTCCATACACACAACCTAACTAGACTAGCATTTGAACCTTCAACTTCCCAACAGGTCACAATCCTCTATGCAACATGAATACATCAGATTACTTTAAGGATAGGAAAGGCAGTCTGAGCATCGGGGAGTTTTCTCCTCCAATACTTTCCCACTATCTATTAATAGGTAATGGACTAGATCAGGCCAGCACAACCTGTGCCCCCCCCCCCCCCAGGTGTTTTGGACTTCATCTCCCTGAATTCCTGACCATTGAATAAGCTAGATAGGGCTTCTTGGAGGAGGACTAAACACCTGGAAGTTGTGCGTGCTTACCCTGGATGCCACTTTCACTTCTGTCCAATGGTAGATCTGGGCATGTTTGTTGCTTTACTTTATTGTTGCTACAAAGTTTTAATTCCACAGCAGTCATGCAATCATTGATAGCAGTAACAAAGCAGTATGAGCACCCTTGTGATCACATATCTCTATATTCATGCAACTGTACTGATTTGCCAAACCATGCTCCCACACTCCTACTTCCACATAATCCTGTCCTCTGCACTTCCACTCTTCTGTATTTTTAAACAGGTTTTTAAAAAAAGCAATATCACAATTTCAGCTATGTTTAATTAAAAAAAGTCAAAAAAACCTTTTAAAAAACATAGCAAGTGAGAGGAAGAGAATCCTGCCCCTGACATGAGTGCCAGAATACTGACACAAAAGCGGAAGGGCTCCACTGCACCAATTAAGTGATGGGAACATGGCATAATCTACAATTATGATGGAATTTCATATCAATAGCAGGATAAGGGCTTATCATGGTAAAGAGGCAGATTGCTGATGGGATGTTGTGAGCATCATGTGATGATGACACCTCTGTGATTCAATTCTGGTTTTCCTCCTTCATGTGATAAAGTCCAATATCTAATGGTCAATTTTAACTACAATGGTAACACTTAACTAAATGAGGTATGTGAAACAGAAACTTTTTTGTCCCATATCAAAAATACTAATCTTTCCATGGAGATCCAAGTAGCAAGGAAGAGCAAAAAAAACCAAAACCCTAACTATAGTCAGTTAGATAGTAAAGACAAGGCATATTTGAAGACCAAATTTAGAAACCCTAGGCCTAAATTAAATCTCAGTATGCTGAATTTCAAATGCCTGCATCACAAATAGCCATGGCTTTAATTTTGGCAGCAGGGGATGTACTTTCCCTAGACAGTTCAGGGTAGTTAAGCTCATTATTCACTGACATGGAATCTTTTGAAGATTATAAAGTTTCTCTAAATTTAAAACCTGTTAATGTTTGCCTTACAAGAAAACCTTCTGTGTCTCTGGTGGGAGGAAAAGGGACAAATTACAAAGGGCCTGCTTTTATTTAAGAAAAAACGTACCTAATGTCTTAATTTCCTTTTTTAAAAGAGATGTGATAAACCTTTTTGAACTTGGTGTGCAGGTAGAGATTAGCATTTATGTATATGTTGCTTTGCCAACATATTTGTATTACATGTGCTACAGGGCAGCATTATTCTTATTAATTATTGGGAATCCCAAAGGATTTGGGGGGAAACTTTCAAAGCCATAGCCCTACTTGGCTTGGACCAATGGGATAGAAGTCAAATGACAGTGTTTTGCCTTTTTCTTCTCTTTATTCTCCAGATACCTTTTGTTTTGAGGCAGTTGTGTTGCTCCATCTATATGATGGAGCAACACAATGACACACTTTCCCCCCATCTTAAAATGAAAGTCTGTCCCCACTTTTTAAAATTTTTTGGGCCCCCTCATTTGCTATCCCCTACTCCTATTTCACCCAGGGTTTTTATCACTTTATCGTGCCCACTTGGCCTGCCCATCCTATTTGGTTCTTGCGTGTGAATTTCTTGTATCATTTCATTTGTTATTGTAAGTATATATATTTTTTATTATTATTATTTCTGATGTATTTTGCTTTGTATCTTGTATTTTACTGTGTATTTTAGAAGGGCTTGGCCTCATGTTAGTCGCCCCGAGTCCCCTTTGGGGAGATGGTGGCGGGGTATATTTATTTACTTTAAAAAATTTATTTACTTTATTTATATTCCACTCTTCTCACCCCGAAGGGGACTCAGAGTGGATTACAGAACACATACTTGCAGACAATCCCTGAAGTTCAACATATGACATGTAAACATGTGACATTTATCATAGTACAGTACATACATTTTTACATTTATACATATATGGACACACAGAGGCAAACTTTCTGGCCACCAGGGAGAGCTGACACACTCCACATCTATCTCAGCATTTCCTTCCAGGGTCCCTTTGTTGTTTCTTCCGCATTTCTCAGCGATTCTTTATGGCCTCATAAATCAGTCAAAGTTTTGCCTCCCCACTTTAATGTGGTACCTTTATCTCCTACTTGACAAATGTAACTGTCTTTCAGGCTGCAAAGGTCAGCAGCAGGCTACACTTAAGGTTGAGAACCCACCTCGACCCGGGCAGGCCTCGAACTCATGACCTACAGGTCAGAGAGATCTTATGCAGCTGACACTTAGCCAGCTGCGCCACATTCCCGGTGCAAATAAAGATGATTATTATTATTATAGTTATTATTATAATTATAAAAAAACACATTTCACTCCAATTGATTGATACCTGGATCTGGTGTATTCCTTCCTAACCAGAAACAGTTGCCGGGTTGAGCTAAAAGGCAGTAAATTAGGAAATAGAGAGTACAGAGTTCAGGTGATTTTCTGAGGGTTTTTTTAAAGGGGGGAATTGGTGTGCTGTGTCATGGCCAGCTCTAATAGTGAGGACAAAGAGTTATTGGAAGGGATAAAGGAGGAAATTGAGACCATCAGCTCCCAGAATTCTCCCCAGCCTAGCTCAGCCACTGCTGAAGATGAGCCTTCATCAGTAACAATCACTACCCAGCAGACCAAGCAAACTGAAGCAAGTACATCTGAACAGGTGAGTGAAGGATTAAACATATCCCCAGCTTTGGAGTGTAGGAGAGAGTGAGCAGAAGATTGCAGGTCCAAGAGAGTAATAGAGAAATGAGTATTAAACAAGCAACAGCTGTGATCATAGGATAAAAAGCCTCTCAGTGTTGAGCCTTGTTGTGGCGGACAATGGCCTTGTGTTGTATGTCAGCCTGTGAATGTGTCTGATGTTCATGTTGATATTCATGATGGGAATGGGAATGATGTTCATGTTGATGTTCCTGAAGGGAATAATGATGACGATTTGGCTTCTGGGCCTGGGGATGAGAGGGGATGAGAGGCCAGAGAAGCCAGAATTGCTGCAAGGGCTGTATGGAGTTTAAACTAGAGTCCTGAGTTGCAGCAAGAAGATTCTCAAGGCCCTGGGAAATGCTTTTCACCGCAATTCCCTGGTCAGTTATTTGAGAATGAAGTTGATTCTGAGGTATCAGATGCAGGAGTTAATTTATTTATTTATTTATTTATTCGGTTTAATATACCGCTCTCTCCAGAGCTCAGAGCGGTTTACAGAGATAAAATCAGATAAAACATATAAAACATCATGAAACCAATAAAACCCCCAATTAATCCAATTCCCAGTAAAACAACCATATGCAGCGTAATGGCATGACGATTAATGAAGGGAGTGAGACCCTAAATAGGAAAAGAAGTTTCAGTAAACAGAGAGAGTTCGTGCACCAATTAACACACTCAGCTAGACTTCAACAGAAGATAGACAGCAATCCAAAACTGAGAGAGACTTCATTCCTAGTGATGAGGACATGGTGGAAATACATAATACACATATTGGAAAATATATATTGGATATAACCATAGTAGAAACAGGAATTAGAAATATATGAAATCACACAAAGGGAAATATATGCATGAGTTTCACTTGACTTAGTCCCTTCTTAAAGGCTGCAATTTAGAGGTACCTCAGAGTGGTATAGGGCCGTGGTTCTCAAACTGGGATCCCCAGATGTTTTTGGCCTACAACTCCCAGAAATCCTAACAGCTGGTAAACTGGCTGGGATTTCTGGGAGTTGTAGGCCAAAAACATCTGGGGATCCCAGTTTGAGAACCACTGGTCTAGGGTAAAGAAATGTATCTGGCAAATGTCTACACTGGTACCAAGCAGAGCTTATCGGAAGAGTAATGAGCCGAAGTGGCTTCCCTAGCTCTAAGATGGATGGGAGCTCTTACTATTAAGCACCTAGTAGACCCTCTGGTGCCTGGTCCTCATTAAGAGCAGCTCTATAGATAGAAGGTGACTGTAGGGTGATGAAGTTAGAAATATGCTATAGAAGTCAATATAAAAGCAGATTTTTATGATGCACATTGTAATGTATGCATATGTTCCCCAGAGATCACTACGGTCTAAAGAACACAACTTATTGGAAGTCCCTTCTGTTCGTACTTATCACCTGTCCTCTACCAGACAGAGAGCCTTTTTGGTGGCAGCCCGACTCTTTGGAATGCCCTGCCAGATGAGGTCTGGGCCCTTAGAGAGTTGTCTGCGTTCCGAAGAGCCTGCAAAACAACTTTATTTCAGCAGGCTTTCAATCTAAACTGACCCAATGTAACTAGGTGTACTAGGGGTGACTGTTTTATTGTAGGTTTTAGTTTAGTTTTTATTATTTTTAGTGTATTTTATTGTTAATGTTGCCTTATGTAAACTGCCCTGAACCTGTTGGGATGGAGTGGTATATAAAATTGAAGTAATAAATAATAAATAAATTTTAAAGGGTATATAAACTCTAGCCTTCCTTTGTTCCTGACCTCTGCTTTCTTGGGTGACCAGGCAGGGTCCACTCTCAGTTGGCCAACTGGGAAAAAATAAACCGTTCTTTCTACAGACCTAAGGAACTCTCTCGGTATCTCATTTCAATCTCAAACCTCTCTGAGCTTCACTAGCAGTTTTGGAATCAGAGAAGGGTTTATAAATTACTTGTGAGGGATGACTGCTTTAGATGAAGCAACATTGGATTAACGCCAAGTTTCCAGCACCAAGATCTCCCTAGTTCATGTTTAGCCTATGAAAAATGCTTCTATATTCTTCGTATTCTAGTGCCTAGTTTCATGGATTTCCCTGGTCTCTTTGTTTCTGTCTTCCTTTATATAAATTAGATGACTTTTTACTGTGGATTACTTTGTTCTGCTTTGGATACATATATTCCTAAATCAACTGCTTGCTGATTTGGGCCTCTCTGATATTGGACTCTACACTATGAGTTATTGTCCAGTTGTTTGTTGAAACCTACACTCCTGATAATGTGGCCAAGTTTTTGTCATGCTGGGGGGGGAGGGGGTTTGGAATCCTGCCCCATTCTCCAGTTTCAACATGGCTGGGCTGTGAGGCAGTTGACAGTACCCTTGTGTAGCTGTAATGCAGCTCCAAATCAGTATTGTTCATACTGGTTTAAAGCTGCATTATGTGCTTGTGTACAACTGCCCAATAGAAAGTCAAAAATTAAACAAATCACTGAGATAACAATATTCTACTATACTGTTCCCAAGGACCTCAAATGAGGTCTGTGCTCATTCATAGATGCCTGATCTCTGTTAAAGGGTGAAATTTTTTCTCATTATTAAGAAAACTACTTTTTACACCACTGTCTGGCATCTAACAAACCTGCTACATGTTTTCAAAGTTATTAGGCAACTAGAAATCATTTATCAATTGTGTGTGTGCGTGTGTGTATGCATGCACATACACTCATACTATTTGGCATACTGCCAAAAATAAAAAAGTTAATTAACCTAATAAACATTACATTTTCACTTCCCATAAGTAATGAATAATATCTCTGAATTCAATCAGTGCTTCTTAGGGGAGTAGTCTTTCATAATGCTTTAGAAATAAAAGGCAAGGAACTTTTCTTTGGAGGCTACATCTTGCAGAGTTATTGTCCTAAAGGTACTTCTATTACAACTTTTCTTTGCTGCAATGACTTCCGGCTATGGGAAACAGCACTACTCACAGATGTGTTCATTAGCAGTCATTTATTTTCTGTTTCCTGGAATATTGAGAAATCTGGGATTATCTAGCAATCTACACTGAGGTATTCTAGATCTGAGGCAGTGATGAACTTGCTCATATCATCTGCCCCATTACTAAGATAAAGCTATGAAGAAAGTTTACAATTGGCTTCATTATGAACAAGGATTTTTCCAACCTCCGTGACAGTTCTTGCCACAGTTCTTGTGAGAATGTGGCATCGTTAAGAATGTTTCCTCCCTGATACATTTCAACATTGTGCAAAAAATGTCTGCATCTTGTTTTGTTTTGTTGTAAAACTGGTCACAAATACAGAGCAAACACATATAGGTTGATTGCTTGTGATTATGGAAATAGTTCACCCAGTACATCTATTTTCCAATAGTCCATGCATCAAGGCTGCTATTATGGCCATTTTGCATATTGTTCACTTGCAAGGTGTGTGTGTGGGGGGGGGGAATCAATGTGTAAAAAATGGGAATGAGGAAAAAATGAGGGGGGGGGGGGCAGAACATCCCTCCAACTCCCCAAATCCTCACAGTTAGGTGAGGAGCATTTGTGATTAAGATCATTAAAATAAATTGGGTTACAACTTTATACTGGCACACTGGGTCTGGGCCTGCTTTTCGGGCAATATGCAACTATGGCAAAGGCAGTTTCATGACAAACATTGGAAGTCATTACGTCATCTTCCAATGATCTTGAAGCTTACTCTTTTTTTTTTTTTACTCTTCTGGGTTTTTTAAAAAAAAGATACATAGCATCATCTCAGAGTGGGGTGAAGGATTATCGCCTTCCCTTTGGCAACTGAAGCCATACATTCGTAAACATAACAAAGAGTTGTTAGTGTGTGGGAAAAGAAAAGGCAATTTAAAAGGATGAAAAAATCTCTGACAGTCATTTGCTTGATCAAATGCAATTAAAAGAGAGGATTTTTTTTACTGGTTTGAAGATCAGAAGATCTGCCAGAAAAACATTTCTTTTTATGTATGCAAGGAATTGTTATCATTCTGGGCATTCTTGCTAGCAAAGAATTGGATATGTCTGTGTATGTGTATAATATATATAACAATGAGGTACTTAGATAATTACTGGTTACTCTTTCATATGAAAGTATAATGTAATGTACTCTCTCTTTCTCTCTTGCCTCTACAGACCACATTATACAAGTATATTGTAGCACACATGGGGTTACTTTTATTTATTCATGAGCACAGGTTGAGCCTCCCTTGTCTGAAAATCCTAAATCCAGAATACTCCCCAAAGCAGATATTATTTTGCTGCTGTACACTTTGGGGAAGGTGGTACTTCTATGTCCCATGTTCAGAACCTGCTGAGTATTTTTCTCAAAGAGCTCTGATGGGAGAAAGAAAAGAGAGGAAGAAGAACTTGGCTTTCACAAGACATCTGTAAAAAGCTGATGTTCCAGGTGCTTCCATGTCACATTCTGACTGGATGATGGTAGTGTATAGCAAGGAAGGCACTGAGGATATAGCCGTGGCAGTGAGTGCAGAGCGACCCCATTGGCTGCCACATGTATTATAGAGAAAAGGGGACTTTCCTCTTCCTTTCCTGGCTAAAAGAGCAGAAAGGCAGCCAAGAAACCATTTGGGAAGCCAGCCTTTTACTAGGATTTCGTGTAACAATAACCTCCTTCCTTCTATTTTCCTCTCTAGGGGCTTCTTGAGAGGGCAAAGACCACATGTAACCCCATTTTCTCTCTTCCCCCAAATCCTCCCCCCAGCCACATCCTACTTTCCACGTTAAACCCATTCTATTATATTGTAATCTTCATGCTAAAAGTATACGATGCCTTAAACACATTCCTCAAAATGGTTCAAGACTACATCCATTTAGCTTTGCCAGCACTACAGCATCAAGTGCCAATGGACTATTATATTATCAGCATGTGGCAGCGACTGACTTAAGCATTGTAAAGTACCCAAAAATGTGTTCTGGCCTGCCATTGGCTTCCTTAAAACCAACACGCAACAGAATTGTGGCACAGTTGGTTTCAAATCACTACAAAACCAACCTGCTGTTTGCGTGTGCAAAAAACAGCTTTATACATCTGCAAATGATTCCATGGGGACACGTGTTTGAAGAAGAAAACCAGTCCACCAAAATAGGCACTCTGTATGCTCCAGCTGCTTTGTAAAGTTGTCTTCTTTTAAATGTTTCCCTACTGCTAAAATTCAAAGGTATGGATTTTGCTCCATCTGGAGGCTCTGCTATCACAACACAGGAAAAAACCCACTTCTTCATCATCTAAGCCATTGAAAGGGTAAAGTTGTTCCTTTGTGCCTCAGAAGTTGAATTTAAATGAACTGATTTACACATTTCCATGTTTCCATGTAATTCAATCACCTGTGCAACTGCTGATAAATTTCGCTTTAAACTTATTTATGGCACATCAAATAACTTATAGTAAAATCCTTAGATAGTGGATTCATTACCAGCAAGCTCCATCCATCCATTTTGAGGATTTTATAACATCTTATGGGGATGCCTCATATCCTTAGGGGCTTCATTATTAATGGGAATTATCCATGTGCATCAGAAGGAGAAAGACGTCTTCAATTAAAAGATCTTATGAGAAAGAGTACCATAAATGCATTCTTTTTGTCTATGTAAAAGCAACCTCCCATATGAATAATAAAGCACTCAAAATAGATTTACTTGAAAACACAATGGATTTTAAAGAAAATTGTCTGCTACTTAAAAATTGAAGACATACTAAGTTATTCATCTGAAAATAGAGACCTTTTTGCCTTTTTACATTAAAGGAAATTGTATTAAGAGCTCAGAAGAGTCAGTACATAATTTACTAAGCATTTATAGCAAATCAATGCTGGCTTTCCAAGATAACCCAGACGGGACCTGGTGAAATTGTCTGTTGGGTAAGACTGAAAGATAGGACCCCTGGAAAGGTCCAGCCTATTTGGAGTGAATTGAAATCAAGTGTTCCAATTCTTATCTTAGACCCAGAACACTACGCTGGCAGCCAGGGCTGATGGGAGTGAAAGAAACTACTACGTACCACTGAGTAGGATAATAGAAAAAGTGAGACACAAAAATTGGATAAAGGTATTAGGCTCATACAATAAACCTAAAAGGGAAATATGGGGAATGTTTAGTCAAAGAAAGTAAATTGGAAAGTATACTAACAAAAGGACAGAAAATAAAGGATTAGTAGGAGAAATATACAAAATGATGATAAAAGATTATGAATATATAGTAAGAATGCTACAAATAAATGGCAGAAGGAAGGGACCTCTCACAAAACAAACTATAGGGGAAATAAAGAAGGGGATTAAGAAAATTAAAATGGAAAAATACAAAGAATTTGAAAGAAAGTTTATATGGAAATGGTATAGGATACTAGCCCAAATATTAAACATGGGAATAGGGCTAACCCCAACATGTTGGCATTGTAAAGCAGAAAAAGGTTAGTATATACATATGTGGTGGGACCAGGGCCATAGCCAGGATTTTGATTCGGGGGGGGGGGGCTGAGTTTGGTTCAGGGGGCTGAGACTGGGTGGAAGAGGGTCTACCCTAGCAAACCTTTTGTATTGTTATCCCAATAACCCCATTAATGTGGGATATAATGAGCATGGTGATCAGATCATGATATGAATAAACATAACAGTTTAAATAATGTACCAATAAGGCCTTTTCGCGAACCACCCTGAGAATTTCAGGGGGGGGGTGAAGCCCCCTTAGCCCCCCCCCCTGGCTACATGCCTGGGTGGGACTATCTAAAGATAACAACTTCTTGGGAAAAGATATTACAAACGATAAATTATTCACATTACCAGTCCAGGTAAACATGGAATTTATGCTTACGGCAGTAATAGGATACAGAAATATGGATGCAAAGAATCAAGATTTGTTTAAGGCAATGGTCCTAGCAGAAAAGGTAGTAATAGGGGGGGGAATGAAAAATGGATTTTGTAAAATTGGAATAACTACTTATTTGAGCAAGTACAATCGGATATTATAGCATGTGTAGTTTGGGAAGGTAATCAGGAGAAAAAAACCAGAAGAAATTAAAGAGAAATGGACAATGTACATGAAATGGATAAAAGATGGTGAAGACAGTATAGATCAGGGGTCCTCATTAGGTAGATCACGATCTACTGGTAGATCGCGAAGGGTGTCCTGGTAGATCGCAGGCAGGGCAGGAGGAAGGCTCAGTCCCACCCCGCAGGTTCCCGACGCCGCCCAGGTGCTGCCGGCCAGTCAGCGTGAATAAATTCAGGGGCTTATTATACTCACATTTAGTTGAATTGAGTCTTAAAATATATTATATGGCTCTCACTGAAATACATTTCCAAATATTTTGCTTTTATGGCTCTCTGAGTAGTGGGTAGGTAGATCATTTTGACTTGATTGTTTTATAAGTAGCTCGCATGCTGAAAAAGTGTGAGCACTTTTTAAGAAAATATTAAGAAAACTGTTCATGGTTAAAGATAAAGATATAGATAAAGAAAATGTGGTGGGGGATGGGGAGAAAAATAAATAATGTAAAAGGAAAAAGCTTTGTAAAGAAGGTGAATAGATATTCAATATCTATATAGAAATATTCAATATCTAGAAAGTATACATACAATAGATGTTAATTAACTGTTCATATATTGTGTTACTATGTACTCTCTCTCTCTCTTTAAAATGTATGTATGTGTATACACATGCCCGCGCGCGCGCACACACACACACACAGGACTTTATGGCCCTGAATCCTGACTTTGTTTCATAACTTTTTGTCTTGGGGCACAGCAGCCTGTAAGTGTTGTGTGTGTGTGTGTGTGTGTGTGTGTGGTGTCTAGTGAAAACAAGAAGAATAGGCACCAGATCAATGCCCTGAATTAATAAGCAGTGAAGTGGTCTGAATTCCAAACAAAATAATGTTGGAGAACTGTCTATTATGACCGTCGCTGTCTCCCAATTGTCCTGCTCTTAGTTGTACAGGCCCAGGCATCTGATGGAAGTAGCATATAATAATAATAATAATAATAATTTTTATTTATAACCCGCCCCCATCTCCTCAATGGGGACTCGGGGCGACTCACATGAGGCCAAGCCCAAACAACCAATTACAATACAATAAAATCAAAAAACATCAGCAATAAACACAATAAAATACATACATATAAATAAAAAGCAATATACAACGATATATCTAAAATCACAAAGACAGGGTGTGCCACAGGCAACATATAAAATGTTAAAATATTAGGGTGAGATCAGGGGCGGACGAAGGTAATTTTAAATGGTAAGCGAACATTATTTTGGCGGCCCCCCCCATTTTTTATCCCGCCCTTCTCAGTGGCTAAGAAGGCAGCAATTTGATGCCCAAACATAAAATGTACAGAACCCTAAAACATACATAATTAAACAATAAATAAATCATGATCCAAAAGGTGATGCCTACTAATAATTGTAAATGAAATCTATGTATATAATAAAAGTGAATATGTGCCAGCGTTTTGATTGGCTCCCACTGTGAGATAATTTGCATAAAGGACTCCCATTGGCCAGCCAACACAAACATTCCGACGCTCTAAAGTGGCTGAGGGGGTAAGGAAAAGGCCTGAGGCAGTCAGGCATGGTGGGAGTTTAAGTCCAAAACACTTTGCAGCCCTCAACAATGAGACAACAAAACCAAACTTGGCACACAGAACCCCCAAGACCCACTTTACGTCTTGGTGCAATTTGAGGGAGGATGGACCATGGATTGGCCAGCATTCCAACATCCCAAATCTCTAAGGTGCCAGACAGAGTTCTTTACAAAAAGGCTTTCTTTACCTGATTTTACAAACTAGGCCTCAGCCTGAAATGACAGTAAGGCTTCCCCAACTTGATTTTAGAGACTAGGGCCCCAACAATGACAGAACAAGATTACAGTTGGCACACAGATTCCCCTCCCCCCCAAGACCCACTCTACATCCTGGTGCAGTTTGGAGAAGAGCAGAGCATGGATGATGGGGCTTGAAGTACCTCCACTCACTTCCCGAGACCGCTGCGACCCTCATCCAATGACTGATCAAGACCAAATTTGGCACACAGAACCCCCTACATCCTGGTGCAATTTGGAGGAGGATGGACCATGGATTATGGGGCTTGAAGTACCTTCACTCACTTCCCGAAACCACTGCGAGCCAAATGAACAACTGATACGGACCAACCTTGGCACACAATGCCTTCCTCAAATAACCCGGGCAGCGCCGCATCCCCAAGCTAGTAACAAATATAATAACAACACATAGGTATAGTATTACTTCAATAGCAAAGCATGCAACAGGGACAATAGAGAAGCACCATTTCAATTCCAAAAGCCAAGCATACAATGGGGACCATAGAGCAGCACATTTTAATTCCAAAAGCCATGGGCCAACTTTGCCCTTCCCAAGTTGGATTTGGTCTCCAACTACCACAATTTCTTGCTGCCTCAGGCCCTTTCCTATTAAGCAAAGCAACTGAGGGGGGAAAGGAAGGGGTCTGACCAATTCCCCTCTCAAAGGAAGGCCCAAGGCAAGCTCAGCCCCGAACTGCACTGACCTGAATGCCCCTGATCACTACTGACCAAAAGGTCATGAGTTCGAAGCCAGCCTGGCTTTGGATAGAATTAATAATAATAGCAAAACCCACCTATGCTCTCCCCACTTTAATATAATATATTATATTGGGTTATTTCATTATATTAATATCAACAAAAGAACCCCCAAATCTCCCCACTTTAATATTATATATTATATTGGGTTATTTCATTATATTAATATCAACAAAAGAACCCCCAAATCTCCCCACTTTAATATATTATATTGGGTTATTTCATTATATTAATATCAACAAAAGAACCCCCAAATCTCCCCACTTTAATATAATATATTATATTGGGTTATTTCATTATATTAATATCAACAAAAGAACCCCCAAATCTCCCCACTTTAATATATTATATTATATTGGGTTATTTCATTATATTAATATCAACAAAAGAACCCCCAAATCTCCCCACTTTAATATATTATATTATATTGGGTTATTTCATTATATTAATATCAACAAAAGAACCCCCAAATCTCCCCACTTTAATATTATATCAATAATAGTAATAATAAAAGCTCAGGAGGAAAGAAACTCCACTGACCTGAATATGTTGTGCTTGTGCAATGACCCACTGACTCAGTCTTCGCCCGGCCTCGTCGTGCTGCTACCGCGGCAGGTGAGGTGAGCCTCCTCGAGTCCTCCTCGAGGAGGTTTTTGCACGTGCGCAGTTCCTTCTGTGCGCTACTTCGCCTTGGAGGAACTGCGCACGCGTAGAAGCAGCAAGCAGCCCCAAAGACGCTGTGGCACGCGGCTGCCTGCTTTTGAGGCTTGCCTGCCGCTTGTGCGCGTGCGTATAGGTGCTCCACGTGCGTATGGGCGCTCGGCATTCCGCCGCCCGCCACGTGGAGCGCCCATGCGCAGCCGGCAAGGCAAGCCCCAAAAGTAGGCAGCCGCAGCGCTGCCTGCGGCCGGCCGCCGCGTGGTGCGCCCATGCTGGCTGGCCAGCAGAGGGCGCTCTACGCGGTTGCTTCCTCCGCGTAATGGACGTGCCGGCCCTGGGTGAGATAAGCGGAATAGCATCCTTTACAGGAAAAAAATAGGCCTATATAAAGCTAAGCTCAGGTATCACCAGAAGAGGCCGAAAGAAAACTCACATGGACCTCAAACCGCTTTCATCAGTCCTGCCTGTTTTCCCATGTAAATTCCTATTAATGACCTGATTTTTGTACAGGAAGTTTGATAAATAGACACACAGCAGCATGGTTTCTAAATGATTACTCAACCTGTTTTTTAATTTCAGAATGGTATTCTTTGATTCTCAGAAAGATGGAAGCAATTGTCCTGTCTTTGGAAGCACTCTTAATGCTTACAAACATGGAAACATGCAAGTCAGTCAAGAGCAGACATTTGCATCTTGACTTTCACAATCCGACTCTTGCAGAAAAGACAATTTGTTCCCCTACCACATTATTAATTCCATGTGAACATGGAGACATAGCAGAATATCTTCATCTTTTGATTAATCTTACTTAGAGGAGAGCTTATGTGGCTGCAAAATGTAATGTGTTCCCATCAGCTCTTTTGGATGGGAGATATAAAAACGTGGAACATTCCAAAAGGGTTTCTTCTTGTGACTTGGTCTCACTTGAAACATATTATCATTGTTTGTTTCTTTGCCCCAAATGAGACAATATATACTGTAGATGAAATACAGGAATTCATTTTTTGCACAGTGTACTCATTAATGAGGTTGTTATAAAATTCCATATCTTCTGAAAAAGTCTGATGCATTATGTGCGAGACTGTTGCAAATTTTATTTTTGATATTAGGAACTTGTAAGTATGTTTTTCTTTTTATGTGTATGCCTGTGTTGCAATTTTGTTGTTGTTGATTGTTTATGTTTTATGTTGTAAGGCTCTCTCTGTGTGTGAAATGCTTAGTCTATTTCTATCTCACTATATTTATTTATTTATTATTTATTTATTAACTTCGATTTAGTATACCGCTCACTCCGGAGCTCAGAGCGGTATATGCCAGGAACTGTGGTTTGTGGCTAGGGATGGAGAATAGCCACTTGAAAAGAGAGGTACAGAATCTATTTTCATAACAAATGTTATAATTAACTAGAAAAATGAAAGTGATTAGTGTTCCCTCGCTACTTTGCAGTTCACTTATTGCAGACTCGCTGTTTCATGGATTTCAAAAAATATTAATTTAAAATATATATCATGGTATTTTTGCTGGTTTGTGGGGTTTTTCCACCACTGCTCTCCAAGGCGCTTTCTCTCCTCAGTCCTCCCTCCCTCCAGCCTTGAAGGGCCTTTCCTTCCTTTTATTTTAAGTTTATAAAGACTTAAAATAGTGTATAACTACTAAAATAATGTAGAAATATTAAAATAAATTATCCCTACATTGCGGCTTTTTACTTATTGCGGGAGGTCCTGGAACCTAACCCCAGCAATAAGTTAGGGAACACTGTATTCATGTAATGTTTGCAAAAAGGCTAAAAAAAAATCTCTAAACATACCTTGGGTCTCATCTCCTTTTCAGAACAAATATCAAGAAGAGTACTACAATTTACAAACATTGCTCATGAAAATGTGTATGATGGCCAGCAAGCAGCAGTGACAATGGCAACATGGGATGAGCCAATTCCTTCTCCTGTGCAGATGAGTGCAGGGAAAGGATGATGGTGGTAATATCCATTTGGACAGGGGACTGGCCTGCTTCAAAATCCTAGGATATTCTGAAGTTTCCAGCAAACTCAAGAGCAGCCCGTGACTTTGTCTAAAGCAGGGCTAAGTTGTATTAAGACAAGAAAGCCCAGGATATTCAGCAAATATTGCTGCTTGTCAGAGGAGTCAGATAGCAGTGGATTTGCATTGCATTCAGTGTAGACAAGTCCTCTGATTGCCAGCATGGAAGTAGTGCCACTCTTGTTCCCCTTGAGAGTTCCATAGTCGGAAAGCAGCCACCAAAATTGAGTAGCAAAGAGAGATATACTGGCAACATTGTCTACCTTAAACTGCAATTACATTTGTTGCATACAAATCACTGGCTTGTTTATTGCTGTGGTAAGCAGTTATTTTTATTTTACAGAACAACTGAATAAAATACAATTATGTTCAATAGGGCAGAACTTCTGTTTAAGCAGCTCCCCAAATGATCTTACTTACGCAGCAACATTTGCAAAATTTTCAGATCATTTTTAATTTTATATATACAGCTATATTTGAAGCTACCTCATTAGTCCTGCTCTCCCCCTTTTCATGGTAAAAACAACAGATTAGCAACATACGCATTGGTAAGAGGATTTGGATGAGTAAGAAACCCATGAAGTTAGCTATTTTTATTTGAGTCTTCAGTTTTACTGAGAGATATTGTTTATAAATGATGCGGATTAATGAACCAAGGACTACAGTATTTCCAACTCTTAAAAAGAATGCAAGGAAAAAAGAAGACTGGTGTATGACTGTGCGTTTGTGTAATTGTGGATTGTAATGAGGCTTTATGCCTGAATCTCCTTTTCTTTTAATCACATTGGAGAAACCTCCAAATTAATTATGCCAATCCAACAAGGGAGATGTATGTAGCAGATATGATATATAACAGCAATCATATCTGGTGTGAAATGAGCAGATGGATAGAACTGATTTTGAAAAACCAATCCCAAGTTTGGTGCACAAGACACATGTAAGAATATTTGAGACAGACAATATGTACCTTGCTGTACATAATGGACTATCTGAAAAGCAGAGTTTATAAGGTTGTTTTTAGGAAGATGAAATAAAATTATGCTGAAGCCACTTATAACAGAGCATTGATAGGATGATGCTCTTATGGTATGGCTCCGACATACCAAGATGTACTTTCTACTTACAAATAGCTTTCAAGTTCTGCATGAAAATGGTAGACCAACCTGTTTACACAGAGTCATAACAATTTGTTATGTATGCCTAAAGCATCATCTAAATGTTTTAATCTTGAATTTGTTGTAAGTCACCCCGAGCCACCCGGGAGTGGCAACTCACAAATTTGAATAAATAATAATAATAATAATAAATTTGACAATAGCAAATCTTTTCTCAACAAATATTGCCAAGAAAACCCAGCCTGAGTGTGGGTCACAGAAGATTGGAAACACCCTGAAGGGACATAACAAGAACATAACCATGTATTACAGATGTCTAAAATATCTAAATCAGTGGTTCCCAACCTTTTTTTGACCAGGGACCACTTAACCAGGGACCACTTTGATCAGGGACCACTCTCCAAGATTAGTACCAAAAGGGTTACGAATAGTTTTTTTTTACTCAACTTTAGATTCGGTTTGGGGTACTGATTCAGAAAATTGCATTGGATAGACCACATCAGTTCTATTTTCTGATTCAGAACATATGCCATGGTCAGTGACAGGGAAAGAATGGCAGGCAGTACAAAAGGAGTGGAAATAAAATAAATAAAATAAATATAGAGGAAGGAGGTTCGTGGATCAGATTTTCATCCTTGTGGCCCATTGGTGGTCCACGAGCCACAGGTCAAGAACCACTGATCTAAATGTATGGAGAAAATATTCCCTAGATCTTGGGTCACAATTTTTCTGTTAGAGGAAATGGAACCATTTAACTAGTGATACTTGGAACTTTCTGTATGCAAAGTATATACTCTGCAATCCGTTTCACTTGCTAACACAAATACTAAAAAGCTCCTGTCAATATTTGATTTCAACATAGCTATCTCTCCTTAAATACATAGAAAAAAAATCTAGCCTGACATATGGATTTCCTGGTACATGGGGAGAGAAAACAGGGAAAGAAAGGAAGAATCAAGTAGAGCACATTGAATGTGTGTGTGTGTGTGTGTGTGTGTGTGTTAATTCTCCAAGAAATCTCAGAGAAAAATAATTCTGAGTTGCTAGGGGGTCTTTACCCACTATTATGAGATGTTTTCTCCATGAAAGGCAAACACTAAGATATACCCTCTGAGAAAAGTAGGAATTCACTTCTGATAGTGTTCTGGCAAATTCCGAACCAGCAGATAGTGTAGTAGTGAGTCATAGATAGATGCTAGAATCCTGCTTTGGATTTATACTTATGTAAATGCTGTTATGCAAACAATTGTGCTTTCTTGGAATTTCTTCAGAAATAATGAAGATTGAAACGACATTAATTGCTATAGCTCAATAGTATGGAATTGTGGGTGTTGTACTTTTAAAAGGTCTTTAGCCTTCTATGATAAAGAGGGTTGGTACCTCACCAATTGACACAACCCAGGATTCCAAAGGATAGAACCATGGCAGTTAAAGTAGTTTCAAACTACATTAATTCTACAGTACAGATGTATCTTTTGAGGCACTGTATCAGGGTAATGTCAGCCCTCTAACATTAGTGTTAACTGTTCAGAAGTTCCATTAGTTCAAAATTAGAAGTGAACAGGGATTTGTACTCCTGGTGAGCGAAGGGAATATGCTTTGCAATGCTACTCATTAAAATACTGGTTGTGTAGTAGTGCAGTCTAGTAAGTTATGCTGTGGTTTTGCTGGCAAAATTTTACACTATGCTACTAGTGGATGTTGGCCACAACGAACAAAAAAGGGCAAAGAATACTGTCAGATATCATTTTAAGATATGATCAGTTTACTTTAATTATGTACTGTTTTAAAGGTCACTCTAGTTTTTACACGTTATAGTTTCTATGTGTGTTAAAAACAGAAAAAGTCAGCAAAGATTGCTATGATAGTATTCATTATGTTATAGACATTGCTGAAATTCGCAGCCAGCCTTTATAAGCAATCCCACACAGTCAGACACACCAGGAAAAAAGTACTGTGCATTAGATCCCTAATCCACAATAGGTGTTTCTTTCTGCTTCATGGGTAAAAGGCAATAAAACAGCAGGCACCCTAACCCTCAAGTGTCAAACCCAAGGGCTTCCTCACATAGGCAGTGGCAACAATATTCTGAGGCTACTACTGACATGTTTCAGCAACACAGAGCAATTTTCACAGGCGTCTGGTACAAAGCGCAGGAAGGGGAGGAGGGAGAAGAATTATTTTATAAAGCCGCACGCCGTGATGAAGGATGACACCTGAAAGGAAATATTGTAACCTTTAAGACACCAGCTGTGGGCAGTCATCCTTAGAGCTCTTTAATGAAAGAGTACAGCATACTCAACCCGTTCTCAGTACTACACTTTTTGTTCTTCCAAGAGAGTGAAAAATTTGACTTTGTTCCCACATTGTACTCTTTGGACACCTCAACTTTTCTGGCAACTCATTAGATATATGAACTCTCTTTCTCTCCAGTGTTATCAAAATGGGGCTGCCCTTAGAATCTGGGGTCTTTTCCATGGGTAGAACTTGCCCATTAGGTGCTGGATGTCTTATACAGAAAGAAGATACAGGGTCCTATGAGGAAGGGCCAAGAGGACTGTGAAGGAACTCAGTAGCAGAGCTGCGCTGAGATGAAAGAGAACCACTGCCTGTTTGAATATTCAGGCATTTCTCAGAATAAGGCAGTTTGCTCCAGAAATATACCAAATTAAAAGTTATTAATCCAGCTATTCCATGGCCATTGGTACTGTTTGGGAAAAGTCTTTGTTGACCACAATGTCAAAGAAATACAAATAACATTGATAGCTGCATTAGAGAGACTCAGGCAATTGGTTCTCTGGTTTAGTATTATCTAGACTAAGGACGGTGTGTTTTGTTTGTGTGTTTTCATATTAGAATCACATATTTCAAAGCTGGGCCGCACTATGTGAAGTTTATACACTTTTATTTATTTATTTATTTTGTGATTTGGACATTTTTAAACATTTAATTATTATTTTTGTATAAAACCCAGTGTCAAAAACATTGTTTTCACGCCAAAAAACACTTTATTGCAAAAGTGAGAGGAAAGGAACATAAAAAAGAAACCAAGAAAGAAGTGGGAAGCCAGGAAAAGTACTTTTCACTCTCACAGAGTGGTGAACTATGTTACAGCAGTAGACATTTTGTTCATTGAGTATTTTGACCTCACTGAGACACAAAGTATGGAGAATGAGAAGATTTTCAAATATTGTTTAGACCCCTCCCCCCTCTGCATCTTCATCCCTTTGAATATGTGCGTGTCAAACTGCTAGTTAAACAAATGTTCTTATTCACAGACAATTCAGTGTCTTAATGTTGCTCTAGGTTCTGATCAACCTTTGCCCTTATATGAGTTGAGTTGCAATCATAAGCCTAGATGTGTGGCAACTTTTTCCTACCATGTATCTCAATAAGAATAATGCAGCTTTAAGACGCAATGTCCTTCTAAGTGCCATTGCTTAGAAAAAGACTGCTGTTGCTGGCCAGATTGTACTGTCTTCACTCAAAATAGTACCATAAGACAGCTGATTTTTTCCCCAGCACACTTTCTAAAATCACTGGGGAAAGGCCAAATATTTCAAGCCAGAGCTGCTTAGGATAACTACAAGCCTTATGTGGCTTATAGATATCAGTCAAACCGAATCACCATGCCTGGCACATGAGGATGAAAGCCTTTAAGGAAACAGCTTTGACCTCTTGATACCCATTTCAGCCCTGTAGCTTAAAATCCATTCTTCCACTTGACACCCTTTCTTTGTAAATAAATATTGTTTATAGCATTCTTGGACTGTTCCAATTATTTTTGCCGTTGTTACAAAATGTAAATGCCCTCGAGCATATTCATTTTGCTTCTCGAAATTATAATTTTCTTCTTAATTACATTCCCAGCATTTTAATTGCCTTTATTGATACATGTAATGTTCTGCATGCTTATAATTAGGTTTGTTTAACTTGCAAGGTTGCAAACGGAAAGATGGAGGGAGTTTTGTAATTGCCACCCAAAAAGGAATGTTTAACAAATAAGAGTAAATATATTATTACTTGCCTTTAAGAAATGAAGGATTGGGTTACAACTTAACGAGACATATTTTACAATTTGTCGTCCAGTCTTGTTTCATATGTAAATGGAAAGCCATTTATCTTTTCTATACTTTTTTTATTTTCCAACTGTGTATGCCTGCACTAGCCACTCATCAGTGAAGGGTAGATCTTATTATGACAAGGTATCATCATTAATCCTTTCCCAAGACCAAGTGTGTACTATCACTCTAGAGGCTATGGACCTTTTTTTTCTTTACATAATACTACCTAATTAATCTTAGACTCAAGACAGGAGTTGCTCTTTCCTCTGCCCTCCAGGAGCTAAAAACAGTAATGCTCAACAAATTCATAAAAATCTCAGAGGATTCATAATGCCAATTCAATACAGGAAATAAATACTCTTCAATTTCCCCCCAGCTTGGAGCAGGGTTGATTCATAGTCATACCATTAAGGCAGGGATACAGTTATCCCAGGCAGCAGGTTTTGGATGCCAATTGTTTATTACTGTACAAACTCATATGTGTGGGCATGTTCCAGGAATTCATATGGACACATGAAACTGCAGACAATAGTAAACTCTATTGATCTAACAACTTCCCTTGGGCATTGACTGTAGATTTGTGCTGGAGGGCCTAGAAAATGGCTATAAAGAAACCCTCCCTAGAAATTGCTATGTCCTGTATTGTGACTCTGGCAGAAGCATAGCACATAATCAAATTTGGAGGATGTAGGAAATGCCAAGAGGAGATATATTTTCTCACATGTGGGTAAGTGGGTCCAGGAGTGTTTTACATCTGTTTGTATTTCAACTTCCATAGACAGAGAGAATGACATGTGGGATTGTCTCCATCTTGTGTTAGAACACTCACTTTATGAAGCTGGGATGGAGAATACTTGCAGGCTCTTTGAGACACTGGGGGCACTTCCAGACAGCTTCTTAGAAGCGAGAGTTCTCACAAATCAAATCAAATCATTTATTTTGGTCATAGACCAGCACAGGAAATAAAAGTCACAGTTTCATACAAACTTGGTATGTTTAGTACAATTAAAATGTAAATATAAATACCAAAGCACAAGATGCAAGATTGCACCACCGCCACCCAAAACCCATTAAAATGGGGGGGGGGGGGTTAAAACGAACTTACTGGCCTCTTTAGGTCTTGCAGCACAGTCCCTGGGATGTATCATTATAGGCAGAAAACCAAGGGGGGGGGGAGCAATTCCCCCCTCCTGTTTTCTCAGCATAATTGGTACATCCCAGGAAGTATGCTGCAAGTCCTAATGGAGGCTGGTTAGTTTTACCCCCCCTTTAAAGGGATTTGGGAGTGGGTGAGGGCTGTTTCCCTGTTGTACCTAAAGGTTTCAGGAGGACATCTGGTCATCTGTTCCAAAAAGAAAGCGCATTCTGGGGCATGTGTGGACAAGAAGTCGGGGACTACCGTGTCTTTAAAATGCGGCAGATCAAATTTTAAACTGCTGTCTGGAGCCGATGTGGGGAGCAATCAGTTGTGTTCCTGATTGTATTACTGGCATTAAAATGAGGTCCAAACTGGGCTTTTAAGGTTGTCTTGGTGGAATTTTAGCACACTACAGCAGTACCAACAATCTGGACAAAAGGCTGACTTCAGCACAGCAGGTTAATCTCCAGGTGCAGCTACAGTAAACCTTGCCAACTGAAAGGCTGACAGTTTGAAGCTGGGTCAGGGTGAGCTCCTGACCTTTAGCCCAGCTCCCCCGCCCATGTAGCAGATCAAAAACAACAATATGAGTAGATGAATAGGAACCACATTAAGTGGGGGGGGGGGGGTATTTTAGGCACGGCGTTTCGGAGGGAAGTTTATGAAGAAAGCAAGCTCTTTGGCAAGAAGATTGTATAATTGCCATTTAATGTTTGCCGTTTATATGTACTGTGATCTGCCCTGAGTCCACTTCGGAGTGAGAAGGGCAGAATATAAGTACTGTAAATAAATAAATAAATAAATACTGCTGGCCATTCTACTCTATTCTGACAGCCATCTGCAGGCTATGAGTCACAGAGCTTTGATTGTATGTTGGACCAATCTCTAGCTGACTCTGTGCCACAATGGATCTTATATGATTCTGGTCTTTAGTATCACCTTTAAGCTGATAACACATGTCTTTTTACCCTAGGTTTTGCATCTGATGTTCAGCATGACATTATGACATGCTACTCAGTGGATCCATCAGTTGATTCCTAATATGGCAAATACATAATTTCTTATTTTTCCTTGTTCACAATACTCATTCCCTAGTATTGTTAATAACTTTGAAGAAGCTCATAGTCTTATTTTTTCCTCTCCCTTTGTCTATTTTAACTCACACAGAGTATGTGTCACTTTTTTCTTTATATACATTTGCCAGAATCAGATCATTCCTTCTTTCTCCGCCAAAAAGGGCTTACAGTTCATGCTCTTGTCATTTCTTGCCTTGATTATTATAATTTTCCCTTGAACTCATCTCAGTTCCTGGGTTTTTGTTCAACATCCTGCTGTTAAAATTAGCCACTTGTTTGTATCACTCAACTTTTGATGCCCATTCATTGGCTGCCAGTCTTTCTTTGGGCCCAGTATAAGTGCCTTCTTCTGACTTCTGATTGGGTTGTATAGATAGATGATTTGTCATATATTATAGATTATTATAATGTTCCATTGAACTCGTTTTAGTTCCTGGATTTTTGTTCAATGCCCTGCTGTTAAAATTAGCCACTTGTTGTATCACTCTACTTTTGATGCTCCTTCATTGGCTGCCAGTCTTTTTTAGGTGCCTTCTCCTAATTCCTAATTGGGCAGTATAGATGTGTCTCAGGATTCTTACTCACTGAACTATTTGTTCCTCTTTTGCTCAGCATTGTCCTTTCTTGCTGCTCCATATTCTTGGAGTCATCTGCCCAACTATCTACAGACATTTTCTTCAGTCATTGGTTGTAACTCGACACCTTTTTTCTAATGCCTTTGGAGCTGTGGCACGAAATTGTACTTTTGTATTCTCAGAATATATTCATTTGGACTACTTGATTTTTTTTTATTTCTTTCAGTCCTTTTTATTTATATTCACTTTTTGAAGAAAAAGATTGTTGTGGTACAGAGACGGCAGTTGCTGAGTCCAGGAGTTAAAAGATAACAAGATTATATACCTCTAATTTGAGGTGTCTGTTTTACTGTTTTAGTTTGACCATGTAGTTCGATGGTGGTATACTTTATGTATTATTTATTAATTAAAATATTTATATCTCACTCTATATCATGGGAGCTCAAGGTGATGTACAAGCAAAATTGGTCTATAAATAAATTAACAGCAGCAACAGTTGACTGAGGAACTGGCTTGGCAAAGGATGATTGGTACCGCCTTACAAAATTATGAAAATATTGCTATAGACAAAATAATCAGAAACATGAAATGTCCCAATGGGGTTCCAGCCCAAACATGACAAGCATGGAAGATGTGCATCTTCTCAAACTGTTGTGAATTCTTCTTTTCCCACTTGTATGTATTTGGCGGAGGGAGTGTATTATTGAACAAAGTTTATCTATAAACATTTTTGCACATAAATGCATATATAAAACATGGGAGCATGCTGCTGAGTACATTGTGCATTTATGGGTGTTTCACACTCTTCGTGGCAAACCCACTGCGAGCACAGTTTCATAATCCAAAATCAAGCCCAGAAAAGTACAGATTTCCACTCACAAACTCTATCCAGGTCCAGAAGGCAAGGATTGAATACATCTTTTTTTTTAAAAAAACAAAACACCCTCATTGCAACAGATTCCTTACACATCCTTTACTTTATTTCAACGAAATGATTTGTCAATAAAAATGCTTCTGTGCAATGGCTTGAAGTGCAAAAACATTTTGAAACAACATATATTGGAAGTGATGTGAGGTTTATATTTTGTCAATTATCAAATCAATTCCAGGTCTGGACTTTTAAAAATATGGACAAATGGATTTCTTTTGACAGTCTGCCTGCTCACCTCTTCTTCACCAGTTTGCCTGGGACATTCAATTTCTCAGCAATCTTCCACATCTTTTATGTGAATCTATGGAATTTTGTTTCCAGCATCATTTCACCTTATACCACATTAACCAAACTTGACAAAAGGTTTTATCTGATGATAACATCTCAGTGTGGATATTTAATGTGTCAGACACCATTAGCTTTACATCAAAGAGCAGAATCCTGACCTCTGCCTTTCAGCCAGAAAAACCTCATGAAAGGCACACTGCTCACAAAATGATTTCTGTCGTGTGAATAAGGTGACACACCCCTGGCACTGTATTGAATCTGTTCAACATTGCCTGGATTAATGATGATGTCTGTTTAAGACACTCTCTGCATTTCTAATCATCCAAGACTTTCTTCTTTCCCAAAGTTTAATCCCGGTTTAATTAGCTGATTCTTGTTTTTCCTTGACAGTTTACAATTTAACTGTTTTAGGCCAGCGGAAGTGATGAGATCTGTTACCCAGCAACTGAATTTTATAGTTTTGTCATAGAGGAAACAATTTTATTGAAAATATTTTAATTTTATTCTACATTGCACTTACATATTTATTGAGGTGATCTGATTTTGTAAACGTCTCTTGGGTTTAGTGGGAGGATGGAAAATAGGTGGGTTAATAGCCCAATAGATTGTATTTTTTAAATTTCACACCTCCAAAGAAAAACATTATACCAACACTTTGTATATATTGTAATGTTTACCACTTCTACAATTTTTAGAAAAAGATATAAAAAGGGAAAAAAACTAAAACAAAATTAAAACACCACACTAAACACGAATTAACTACTGCACGACACTAAACACTAAATGACTAAAAAACAAAAAGGCTTGGCTCTTCCCATTCAAATTGTAATGAAAGAAAAACATAAAAAATATAATTACAGATCCACCTAAATAATCCTACTAAAATTACTACTGACCATAGACAACTTATTACATTATTAGATTCCTCGTTGCTCATTTCCACAGGTTCTAGATTAAACCAATTTTGAACAATACAAATTGATTTTCCTGTAGCCAAAATGCTTAGAACCAGAAGTGTTTAGGACCCCCCCCTCCCGAATTTGGAATACACACACACACATATATACATATATAGATACTGAGATGGAACCCAAGTATAAACACAAATTCATTGTGGCTTCATCAGCATCTTATACACACAGCCTGAAAATAATTTTATAAACAATATTTAAATACTTTTTTGTATATAAAACAAAGTTTGTGTATACTCAACAATCAGAAAGCAAACATGTCACTATCTCAGCCAACCACATAGTCAATTTTAAAACATTTAAGGTTTTGGATAAGGGATATATAACCTGTATCTCTCTCTGTCTCTCTTCATGGTGCTCATACATACAATTTGACCCTTTACACAAAATTGCCCACTATGTGAAAGAAAAATATTACAAATACAATTTTGAAAAGTAAGCTTAACACAACTTATTACAATTTTCACAATGGGCTCCTCTACTTAAAAGCTACAATACTGTTGGAATAATTACACAAATTCAGGAATAAATATTGAAAAATACAAGAGAATGGACAGATAATTAATTTGGTCTGGGTATCACATCTGGATATCACTGAGTAAATGAATAGCCCTATATCTTAAGAGATTCTTAAGATAAGAAATTTTACTGAAAATGAGCCCACATGATGTACTACATTTTATCCATTCTATGGAGCATATGGATAGACTTAGTGTGTTCTTTAATGTTTCCAGCAATTGTGATACAAATGAATTAATGCTATCATTGTTTTTCTCTAAATATCTTGTTCTTGTACCCTATCAAAAACTACTTTTGAAACTCCGCATTCTCAAAAGCATTTAAGAAATATTCCAAGAGCTACTTGGGATCACGAAACCCTTGATTTTTGGCCAGTATTAATATGGTCAAGAGATGAACAAGAGTCTGTTTGGTACAATGTTTTGTGTTTTGAACTAGGGTCCCCAGAGACAAGTCTATGAATCCTCAATAAGCTATTGAAACTTACTCAGTGACAAGGGGCAAGTCGTATTTTCTCATTCTAAGAGGAAGGCAATGGCAAACATCCTCTGAATTAATCTGGCCAAGAAACCACGTAATAAGGCAACCGTAAGTGGGATTTGAAGACAATAGCAGAAAGATGAACAAAGACTCAATCCATTTCTGGAAGCTTAAACATCACATGACTGTAAAGTTTACCGCTTTGTATACAAAGAGCTAAGAATGATCTACATTCACAGAACTGACAGCAATCATGTATCTATGAGATGCATATTAAAAGAGTATAAATACATATTTTACAGAAATATTGTCTTACTATTGTTTTGCAAATCTTACTTAGCTACTTCAGAAATCCAGAACAATTTTTTTCTAAATCTTGCTCTTTTTGTTCTGAGAGAGGAGACAAGATGATAACAGTGGCTGGCACCAAGAAGTTAATTTTATAACAAACTGACATCTCAAGCAGCAGCAATTTAAAAGAGCAATGCTTTGTCAGTTTTAAGTGGGAAGCGGTTCCCGGTATGATTATAGATGTCTTCTGAATATTTATTTTGCTCCACTTTAAATAAATTTGTGTAAGATTTATCTTGTTAGTTCCAAATACAAGTCCCTCTTGGCTAGATTTAGAAAATAAATTAGTCTTCACAAACATTGCAGAGACTGAATCAATACATTAATATTTAGGAAGCATTAGGGAGGTTTATTAGTGGGAAAGGGCAGTACACATTACACTAGAAATATTGGACACATTTAATTCAAAGAATCAGTTGTAATGACACACAAATATATAAATTGTATTTACATACAGAGATAAATGAATCCAAATATACAATGTGACAAAGAATCTGAATGCTTGGGGGGGGGGGGGCACCTGTATTAAACCTGTATTGACCTGGTACAAAGATGAAGTATGGATTACAAACTAACTACCTCATCACAAAGGGCTAAAATTGATGCCGTGTGCTAATTTTAGCCCTGGTTATTCATGGAGCCAGCTACTTCCCATCATGACACCGTACCGATTCAGTGAGTAAAGGAGAGCAGATCTGGTGCATGTCGCTGCCAGGGCAACATGAGAGAGTTCCCGTGATGCCATGCAATCTATGGAAGGAAGTTGCGCACACCATGTGTGCTCACACTCACTCCCCCCTGTGATCATCCTCACTTGATTCCCCATGCCCCTATGCAAGCTGGCCCTCTGGTGAGGCCATCTATATGTCTTTAGTAAATACTGGTGTGGGTTATTATCCAGACCTAAGAGGCCTTTTGTTTGTTTGTTTATTACATTTGTTATTATGTTTATCATTATATTTATATCTCTTTTTCTCTCTACAACAGAGACCCCGAAATATACAAAAATTAAAATAGAATTAAACATGAATGGTATTAAAAACAAACAGGTTAAATCTTTACAACTGATTTAAAATGTATTCAGAGCTGACCCTTATTCAGGAACACATAAAAACAGAAAGTATATTAGCTTTCTGTTTTTCTATCTTCAAGGAGAGTCAAAGTTCATACAAATACACTAAATATGCCCACATGCCTTTAAATATTTCAAAGAATATTCCATGAGACTACAAATTCAAGTGTTGAAATGGCTATATGGTTTGATAATAATGTTTTAGATTGTTTTTAACTTACTGTTTTATTCATTGTTTTAAATTGCTGCTATATTTGTTATATTTGTTCGTTGCGGCATCAAATTATTGCCAGTGTAAGCTGCTCTGAGTGCCCCCTCAGGGGTTGAGAAAGGTGGGGTAGAAATGTTGGAATAAATAAATAATAAATATTTTTTTGACATTAAGCAGAAACACCAAGGTTTTCTATAGCAAAATGATTCAAGATAAGACAATGATCTTGAAGAAGTTAATACATTTCCATTCACAAAATGTCACATCTAATTTACTTTTGAAATTAATGGTGACTCTCAAACTAGGAGAAGCAGCATTCTTATCTAATGGGATGGTTAGTATTATGGTCCTTAACCATCTACAAGCACATCAACTACAATAGTTTCGGAATTAGATTAAAAAATTGAAATTGGGCTCTCTTGTATGGCAAAAGACTCCCAATCCTGAAAATATCTTGACCAAAAAAAAATCACAGGATCTGAAAAAACAACTGAAATACATGGTGAGTTGCCTGAGGGCTGAGAAAATATAGCAAATAAATAGTAAATAAACCATCATAGTATCACAAGACCCACCCCCATAATATGCCCTCTTTGGTCTTCTGCTCTAAACCCATACCATGCACTTTGTGGCTCCTTGGTTTTTTGAGGTTTTTTTAATCAAGAGGTTTTAAGTTTATCCACAATCCAACAGGAATGCTCATTCCACACAAGAGATTCGGTGTCTATGTCTGTTTTCCTAGAGAAAAGGGCCAAGAAGAATCAATTGAACAATTGTAGTCAATTGGAATGCCAGCTGATGTATTCATTTAGTCCCCAGATGATTTCCATTTTATTGGGCCTCTATTATCCTATCAGTTGATGCCTCCCTCCTTTTTTACTTGGCTGATTAACAGTGTCTGCTACCATGCTATCAATTTCCTCTCACCATCAATGACAGCAATACTGCTTTATTAATTGCAACTACTGCTTCTTGAGGATGTGAAATTATAAACTGACTTCACATTGACACAGAGACATTTGAAGGAGCCCTCTTCCCTCCTGTACCATCCAATATTAATATAACAAAATCCAATATCCACAAAGCCACAAAGCCTTTATAGGGCCAAACTTTTGAAGCTTCATCGACATCGGGCAAAAATGTTAAAGTCATGCAGGAGTAAAAGGTGATTATGTTAGGGTCACGGGTCAATATTCTGTCTTATGCTACTCTGTTATCAGTTAGGATGGTATTGAGGGATTTCAGTGCAAGCTCGTCTTGGCCATATAGGGACTGGGGAAAGTATTTCAACTCCATTAGCACCAGAAAATTATTTTTCCTTGACATCCAGCTTTCCCTATAAATCTGTTGCTGGTGTTGGTGGTGTGCCTTTGACTAATGGATACCCAATAATAAATTATTTCTTTTTCTTGGCAGGATTTATCCAGAAGAGGTTTTCTATTGCCTTCATCTATGGCTGACAGGGTTCAAGATTGCCCAGTAGGTTTCTGTGCCTGATGGAGCTTTGAACCTTGGTCTCCCAAAATCCTTGTCCAAGTTGCAAACCACCATGCCACACTGGCTACCATTTTCCTCCCATTTGAATTACTGTACTTTGAACCGGTGGAACAATTCATTCCTTTCAATCTTGCTGCATCACCAACTCATGAAATAATGAGAACACACAAAGTAGATGGATTGAAACATGGATGACTATGAACTGAACTCAGATGCACACTGGTAACAAGCGAAATTGACATGGGATTATAATATAGTTTGAACAGACGGGTCCTGGATTTGTTGCAGGTGTATTCCAGGGTGACTTCAGTTCCTGCATTGTCTTCAGGTGGCAGCCCTTCATGAACTATACCTATCGTTTCTCCTGATGTGCTCATGAAGTGACAGGATGCTCACCAAAGCTGCCTACCACAAAGAAACCACCTTGTGTATAAGTTGAATTTATGGCTTGACACCAGTGATGAATGGTCATCAGTGACAGGAGTTCAAACCTTAACTGAGGTTGTCAGGATGCTGCTATCAGACAAAACTGATAAATTTATTTTATTATTTATCCTTTCAGTTTCTATACTGCTCCATTCCCGTAGGCTCGGGGCAGTTTACATAATATAAAAACAGCACAAAACAACACAGAATAAAACTAGCATTACTACTCATAAATAATAAAATTGAGTGAGAGAAAACAGCACTGGAACAGGCTAAACAAAAAACCTGTTTTAAAATATTAATTTCAAAGAAGAGGCTTTGATCTCTCTGATTTTTGTGTGCCAATAATATGATTTTGGACCTACGGCTTAATTTTCTGGAAAAGGGAACGTATTTTGGACTTTATTCCTTTTTTGAATTGAACAGTGACATTTGTCTCATGTTATGTTACTGTAACATGTCCTTAACTCAATAGAGTTCACCTTGCAGGGCAGAAAAAAATTCAAATGTTAAAAGAATCTATTTCCTTCCCTTACCCTTTCCTGTTTCGTATGCTGCCACAGCCTTTGTGCCAATCACCCACATACAATGAGAAAAGAAATTGAATACGTTGATGTAATGATTTTGTGCTCTTCCTTTGTATCTCCTTTCCACATCCCCCCTTTACAATTTTGATTTCCTTTTCTGCTTCTTCCTCATCACAAAAATGTCAGGCCTAGGCTTCTATTCTATACCTACTTGTCTCAGATAATGTCTTGTAGAACTCCATTGGGCTAAGCTCTGGTAGAGATAGGGCTGCACTATGCTTGAGCCATTCTAAAAAGAATTATGAAAGCTGCAGGTATCTATTTATACTCTATAGCACATGTGATAAGCACAAGGCCCGTGGGTCAAATCCAGCCTGTCATTTTATGTGGCCTTCCAGATACTGGACTACAACTCCTGTATTCCTCATCATTAGACCTCATGACTAAAGCAGAAGCAAATTGTAATACAGGAATATCTGGAAGGCTGCAGTTTGTTCTGTTTAGTCAGGATAGTGGGATTTGAATTTATTTATTTATTTATCACATTCCTATACTGCCCCTCTCAGCCTGAAGGTGACTTGGGGCGATTTATACAAGGCAATCTCTGCCCTCCAATCAAAACACGAGCAAACCAAACCAAACAATAACCATATAACACAACAATTAGCAATTAAAACATACAATTACAGTCTCAGCGTCACGTTGAAATCACTTTCCATCACGTTGTCGTCATTTCATATATCTAATTAAACTGTTCAATGCCTGCTCAAACAGCCAGGTCTTGACTTTCTTGTGAAATGTCAGGAGGGAGGGGGCCGATCTTTTGTTGAGAGGTGATGATTAGCTGTCCCTGATTGTTTCCTCTCTGAAGTTTCCCTGTGTTGGGGTGTTTTACTGTTATGATTTTAGAGGTTTTTTAAAAAATACTGATAGACAGATTTTGTTCATTTTCATGGTTTCCTCCTTTCTGTTGAAATTGTCCACATGCTTATGAATTTCAATGGCTTCTCTGTGTAGTCTGACATGGTGGTTGTGAGAGTGGTCCAGCATTTCTGTGTTCTCAAGTAATATGCTGTGCCCAGGTTGGTTCACCAGGTGCTCTGCTATGGCTGACTTCTCTGGTTGAAGTAGTCTGCAGTGCCTTTCATGTTCCTTGATTCGTGTTTGGGTGGTCCCTATGTAGACTTGTCCACAGCTGCATGGTATACGGTAGACTCCATACTCATTGGGAATGGTCCACTGACACTCTTCCTGATACATAGTGGCTTCTCCCTTTTTTTGCTTTAAGTCAACTTAAAACATGCCTGTGTCTAGCTGATTACAGAGCTCCCTCTGAGTACCTATTGTGATGATAGTCTGATATTAGAACAGAGCACCTGTGTGACTACCAAAAAGGAGGGGAGATCCTCCTTCCTGCTGGTTGTATAGGCATCTTATTCCAAGATCATCAGAGGCAACTGCAGCAGCCAGGCACTCTGAAGGAGCTCTGTGGTCAGCAAGGATCAGTAGCAGCAGCAACAACATGGGAGGAGGTGACAGCCCAGCGGTGTCGATGTGGTCCCTGGGCAACCTGACAAAGGCTCCAGATTCAGGACTTACATGCCTGGAACCAAAGCCCATCAAATATGGTATCTGTAAGTTTGGTTAGCAAAATGGAAATAAGAAGAAAAGTGGAGAAGAGAAAAAATAATCTCTGATTGCCTTTTGGAATAAGTTTTCAAGTTGTCTATGTAAGGTTCAATTTATTTTTGTTTAGGTATGTGAGCCTTACCCGAGCCACTTCTTCACTTCAGTCCAATTGTACATACTGTTTAGTTCTGAATAAAATCTTTCATGAACCATTCTTTATTGAACTGCTCCTCTTTTTTGTTGTGTTTGAATCTACGTATATTCTTTCAATGTTATATCATTATCTACCTCTGGTCCAAAACCAGTTATATTCAGGAATCACTTTGTTAACTGATATTCCCTGAGCCAGAGTAACTTACAGTGGACGTATTTTAGAATGAATACTTCCTGTTGCAATAACAGCCACAGTTCTTTCAAGCTACAGTTTTCCCATTACAAAGATTTGTTTAAAGTTAAAATTGTAAGCATTTTTCATCTTTCACTTACCTGCTAAAAACACAAAAAGGTGATTGAAAATATCTCTCTTTTTCTTTTTACATTTTAAAATAAACATGACATGGCCTAAAACATACTTTACAGAGCTGGAAAGCAAAAGCCTTCATTTGGGCCTCGGGCTTTGATGGGAAGTCTAGATAAATCAGGACCAGAATAATTCTCTAATGGACTCTTACTACATAATTCATCAAGCACTACTCTTGGTGAAAGCCCATCCATTTCGGTGGATTACACCAGCAGTAGTAGGGGCATGTGATGGAATGCTGGAGTCATTAGTCCCGTGCCATAGAAGAGCTTGTAAAATACAGCATTATGCCAGGGCACAGCCTATGTACTAGTGGCCTCGGAGTAAAGGCTAATATATAAGAGTTTAAAGTGGTGCACATTTTTCTTGAGCTCTGCCACTTCAGAGTGGGTTTCTTTAAAGAAGAAAAAGGATGGAAGGAAGGAAAGCCTGCAAAGCAGCAGAAAGCTCACTTTATGCACACATAGTATAATGGATATAAAAAAGCCATTTTGCTGTGTTGAAATTCAAAAATTGCTAAGACAAGAATACATACAGTATACCTACACCTTTGTTCCCTATTTATGAACTTGCCTACATAAGCTGAAAACCTTGGGTTCACTGCAAACAGAAGGCTAAGAAACGTCTAAAAAAATTCAGATTCCTCCCATCACGGTTCTTCTTTCTCTGTTGTTGCATGTGCCTAGGCCTGTTGTTGCATGGTGACATCAATCACACATGACTTGAAGGTATGTGGTCAGGTGTGCCTTTGCTAGTATGTACGAGACAGTCTAGGGAATAAGGCAAGATCATTCCTTCACTGGTAATGAATGTATGATTGCTGCTAAAATGGCTGCAAGTTGTTTTACAAACACTTTTAAAATAAACACAACAGCACAAACCAATAGTTCACAGCTTTGTTCTTTTACCTTTAGAATGTAGTCTGAATGACCAAATACAATGGATTGGGTTTATTTTGTTCCAAATTCTAATCTGCCTTTAACATCATGGAAAATGCCCCAATTATACTCTTCAACTTGGAACATGTACCAGTTGGTGCATTTTCCACTTCTTTCCCTTCACCCTATCCCCCTGTATAGTGCAGTGGGGCTTACTCCCAAGTAGGAGTGCATATAATTGTATCCTAAGTGACTCCTGGACAAAGAATAACAACATAGCTGCAATTAGGCTGTCATTACTTGAATTAAATACAAATTATAAGGAAGATAAATCTTCTGGTGACTATTTGTGTCACACAGGAAAAGAGTTTGTTTTAAGGGAGAACAATTTGCATATCTAATTTCTTCTAATGAACAAAGTGGCTGATCTACATATTAATGCTGGCAGACTTAAACAGTCAGATGTTTGGGACAGGTATCACATAATTCAAAATTTCATAAAATCATAGAATCAAAGAGTTGGAAGAGACCACATGGACCACCTGGTCCAATTCCTTGCCATGCATATGGGTCAGAATAATGTGAAAATGTCAAGGTAAAGATATTTAAAAAAGAATAACTTTCACTAGAGAGGAATCACACCAATCACCAAGTCAAACACTCTGGTGTATACTACCATGGTGCGTGTACCAGCTACTTCCCATACTTCCTAGCAAAGAAGAGCATGGGGATGTCCATGTCCCTAGGATGAGTAAGAATTGCATCAATGAAGAAAAAGTTGGATAAGATTGCAACAGGGGAGAATGAGAAGACTATCCTTACCTGCCATCCCTAATGGACTGGACAAAACTGGGGAGAATGAACATGTGCAAATTCCGCTACTTGCCAACCCATAAAGCGAAAGTGCCAGCAAGAAAGCAGATAAGTACAGTACATAAAGACATGGGAACTGTGAAGACTCCTATCCCACCAATGGGAAAATTACATTATGCTTGACCATAACTACCCTGTATGCTGCCTATTAACAATTGAGACAGAGTCTGGGATTATGCAGCTCACCTAATTTTGACTGACCATAACTGATGATGGATGGGCCATTAGGGTGGCTGGTCATTTTCATCTGGCTTTGAGAAGGCTGCCAAAATGTCTCACATTATCTTGGGAAATAGTGGCTGGATCTTCACTGCCATATAACACAGTTCAAACTGTTTTATAAGGGTTTACACTGACAATGCAATATGGTTCAAACTGCATGACATGGCATTCTATGACAGCAGATACCTGAAAATTTCCTATAAATAAGAAACCAAAATATTAATACTATAGCCATATGACTGGTCCATCTAGCTTCTTGGTGATATTCATAGTAAAATATGTCTTAAATATTGCAACAAAAAGCATCAGTATACTATCTTATCAAGGTAGAAATCATATGCTAACTTTAGGCAATGTTTCTGTTATTCTGAGTTTTTTTGCATTATACATGTTATTTTGCACATGATCATCAACAAGGTGCACTTATGTCTTTATGACCTCCTTTATTGCCCTGTCTCTGATTCCAGTGCTTTCCTTCAGTGAACAGATATTGAATGGGAAGCGTTGTTTACTATATAATATCATTCTAGGTTTACTAAATATCCAAAATCTACTTTTGCACTTGTTTCCTCCTCCAAAATTTTCAATGCAATAATCAAGAAAAATCCTGTTCATAGTTTGAGAAGCCACATTGCAATTGAAAGCCCAAGCCATGAGGGAGAAAGAAATGTGGAGAAGATATTATGAAGCAACTTAACTGTTTTGTTAAGTACCTGGATTTTGTATGAGTCTGTATATCAGTGGTTCTCAACCTTTCTAATGCTGTGACCACTAAATAAAGTTCCTCATGTTGTGGGGATCCCCAGCCATATTTTCGTTGCTACTTCGTAAATCATAATGTAAATATCAGATGTGCAGGATGTATTTTCATTGTTTCAAATTCAACATACTTAAAGCATAGTGATTAATCACAAAAACAATATGTTTGGAAGAGTATGGACAACTGATAATGGGATTGTCAGTACCTTCAACCGATTCAGCTCTGACTTCCACAGACCACTGAGACCCCCACGAATTACAGACCTGGAGCAAACTTGGCACACAGAACCCCCATGACCAACATAAAATACTGGAGTGGGTTAGGAAAAACTGACAGTGATTTACAGGAGATGTAGCTCACCTACATCAGGAGAGCACTGTGAACCCAAACACTATGGATCTGGACCAAACTTGGCACATCAAAGAGGATTCCGAGCTCCACCAACAATTGAACTGAACCAAACTTGGCATACAGAACTCCCAGGAGCAAAAGAAAATACTGGGAGGGTTGGAGACAACAGACCCTGACATATGTGAATTGCAGTTGTGTGGGTTTATAGTTCACCAGCCAGTAAAGAGTATTCTGAGCTCCACAAAATACTGGAGGGGTTTGGGGGAGGAGGTATAACAGATGATGGGATTTGCAGTACCTTCAATTGCTTCAGCTCTACAACAAAATCACTGGACTCTCTCCCACTGCTTGGAGGCAAAGCTAATAGGAGAGGCCTCCTTGCTGGCTCCCAGAGGGGTGCAAGCACAGCCTCCAGGAGAGGCCCACGATCGCACAGTGGGCCATGGGCAAGAGGCACCCCAATGGTGGCCTCTTTCCCTGCGCATTTGCAAATGCTGTGAGAGGGACGCTCTCCGGCATTGGCAAACGCACAGGGGAAGACAGCTTTTGCAGAGTGTGCATGCCCAGGTCCCGGTGGAGGGAGCACACTCCATGCATCGGCCCACTTCCCCCGCACGCTTGTCAATGACAGAAAATCCCTCTCCTGATGTTGGCAAGTTCCCAGTGGAAGAGCGCCGCTGCAAGGAGCATGCACCAAAGGCCAGTGCTGGGAGTGCACCAGCCCTCTTCTCCCGTTTGCTTGGCAATGCCGGAGAGCGTTCCTCTCCTGGCATTTGCAAGTGTGTGGGGGAGAAGGCTGATGGAGGGAGCATGCTCCCTCCATTGTCCCCTGGGTGCGCACTCCCTCCACCAGCTCTCATCCCCCACTAAACAGTTGCAGAAGCCAATATAACAATATAAACAAAAGTGTCTGAGTTAGGATGGCTGAGTCATGCCAGTATTACAAGTATAAAAAGCAAATTGGCTCATTCATAATTTTGTGGTGGATTAGGGAAATGTTGAATGGACATACCATAAAATGGAGCTTGTAATTTTCTGACTGAAACCCCCCACCCACTTAACTATGGATCCTCTGCATAATAAAAATATCTAATCTGACCCAGTACTTTTATATGACACACTGAAGGATGCATAACTGAGGGCACATTGCATTGGGCTCAAGTGGCTCTTTCACACAAGCAGACATGCATATCATTATGCTACAAGCTTCTTTACAGACTATTTTGCTGATATCTGAAAACATGATGGTGAAAAATGATGGACCTGCCAAAGTGATGAGTTTGAGGCCACATATTTGTGTATTTTTAAAGACTGCAATTTCAGTTCTGTTCTTGGATGTAATGGACATTATAACTCAATAAAATGCAACTGAAAACTGTTAATGATAATTATACCAAATATGAACAATCTGGAGCCTGAGGTTATACTTGGAATTTCAGATGGCATAAATGCCATTCCTTAATAATTATGCATAATGTCAGCTATGAATACATTTCTCCCCTATATTTGATGGCAAGGTTAATTACCACAAAACTTCCATTTATGCTTTATACATATCGATTTTTCAGACACTAAGTATTATACAAGAATATTCTTAAAGATATAGTATCATTTCTTTCCCACACACATTCTGTATTATTCTGTTCATGATCATCAGAATTTCCCTTACTGAACACAATGGAACAGAATATCATTCACTATTTGTGTCCCACAGAAGCCTGCCCAATCTTTGAGATCTTCAAGAGATCTTCAAGCCAGTTTACCAGCTGTTAGGATTTCTGGGAGTTGAAGGCCAAAGCATCTGGGGACCCACAGGTTGAGAACCACTGCTTTAGAATGATACATCATTTTTATGGGTATACAATTTGGGCTTTCTTTGTAACAGCACCTTAACTATGATCATACCTTTCAGTATTCTACATTTACCCTCTAACATTTCACAGTTGAAAATAGCAACACATATGGCCAAATAACATGACAATGTGGTCAGGGTAAAAAAGTTATTAAAAACAAAGTACACACAATAAGCTGGAGTACTCTACTTTTGTCTCAGGGCCCTTCCAGATAGGCAAAATCCCGAGAGGAGCTGGCATTCAAAATGCTGGTTTATCTTGGGATTTTGGTTACACAGCAGGCCCAAACCTCACCATTTTTGTGGTGGCAGCTAAATGCTCTCTGAGATTTATCAGAGATTGACCCAAGAGGCCATTTAGCCAGACCTTACCGGATCTTTGCAGGTGTTTTTTAAAGCTTGGAGGAAACCTGGAAATCAGGATTAGCCTGAAGCATAGTTTTGACACCTCAAGTTTATTTGGAACCCATCACGGATTTGGGGCCTGTCTGGAAGAGCCCTGCATTTTCCAGGAAGGGCAAGATTCTTTCCTCTACCTCCACTGATTAACTGAGTGAAAACTACCTTTGCACCTTGAACTCAGTTTGCAACATCTGAAATAAGACAGAAACAATGGAGAAAGGTAAGAGATCAGATTAAAGAAACTGAAACATTTTAAAAGCAACTAAAAAGTGAAACAACTATCTCTGCCATGTTGGCATAGTTGGAGACTATGCTTCTAATTGGCAGCTATGTTAACCTTTAGTTCTTAAAACCAGTTTCTAAACTATTGTAAGGAGTTGTGTCCCCAAAATATTTATATTTGTGTATTTGGTGCTTAAAATATTTTTTTACCCATTTTCCAATGACTCAGAAGCCCAAGTTCTTAAATACACAAATAAACTCAACAATTAGGTCCTGATCCAAAAATGTATACATTCTCTTCTGCAATGTGCACCTGCTGGATTAGGCATGCCGTATTATGGAATCTGCAGAGGAGTAGATTAGCCCATTGTGATAAAGTTGTGTTAATTTGATTATAGAGATCAAGGGGGAGCATATTATATTTCTAGTGTGACCATGCCTAGATGTTTTATGGTCCAGTGCAGCAGAACTTCAGAAAGGCAGAAAAAGCAGAGGGACTCAGTATGGACCCTGGTCTATATATAACAGGTGGCATACACAGCTAGGACATAAAAACAATCTGCTTTCTTTCTCTATTTGGGCAGAATTATTATCACATTTCACCTTTTAATTCTCATATGTTGTGTTTTCAATCTTTTACATTTAGCAAGTTACCTGTTCACTTTCTGTGTATACTGTATTTTGTATACCACAGCCAACAAGAATGAACCACAGTCAAACTGGTATTTTTCCATGTAAAAACTTCCTTCTGTTGAAAAAAATAGTATTATATCTAATCTACAGGGCAAATGACATGGTCCTTCCCCATAACACTGCTGTTTTGAGAAGTACTATGAGTCCCTTGTTAGTACTTTCCACTGCTGTCTTAAACATATTGATCTCCTTGGTTCAATATTACTAGGGGAATATGTGAAGCAACAGTGGAAGATCGGTAACCTTTCTGGTCCTAATATAAGAGAGCTAACATTCCAGACAATCAAAGCATTCCTTCCTGTAACACACACACACACACACACACACACACAATAGTGACCACAGCCCAGTAAAGATCTATAGATATCCTTAAGCCTAGTAGTCTTCTAGTGCTCCCAGCACTCTTAAACTTCATGTGCACTTGTGGCCAATTAAATATCACTATTTACAGAGAGGAACCATCATTTAGCTAGTGGAGCCGACAGTGTAGAATCAATCCTCACCACCCCTAGTAACAGAAGGTCTTAGGTTTTGTATAAAATAGTTTTTCATGCAAAAAAGAGAGACTATTTTCTGTATAGCAACAAGGATAAATGATGTACTTCAGGATAAGCGAATTTCATAGGAAAATAATATTGAATTATTGTTTAGTACGCATCTGCTCCTTCCAATGAGTGAAATATTACTAAATAGCAAAGCAACGTTTGTGCTTTTGTGAAAGATTCCTTGTGTACAACGTGTAAAATGTATACAATTTCATCTGAAACATTGCTGGATATTTTGTGTCTGTGTTTCTGGGTTGTTGTTTTTAAGTAGTTTGTGTCTCATTGGGAATTAACTACAGAGAGCAGGAGTGACAGCATGAAAGGGCATTTCATGGAAGCTATGGACAGCCATCAGATGGTCTCTGCTTTCTGTCTCTGCCAAGCAGGGCTGGTTTTACAGTGCAGCTCATGAGATGAAAGGCTTCCCTCATCTGACTGCTAATTCCTAAACCACCTGTCCCTAGGAATAGTTAATGAGGCCATACAGGCATGGGGAAATGGATGGTTATTACGTCGGTGATTAACGCAAAGCTGTGGTCTCTGTGAAATAAAGTGCATATCTGCATCATCAGTGCTCAATATATAAATGCTTTAAGACTTTCTAATCATTGATTTGCATTGTACCCACAAACTCACCATGGAAATTGCAATCCTTAGGTACACATTCAAGCTCGCATTGACAAGGCAAGGATGAAAGAGATTATCTGTAGAAGAACAGTATGTTGCCTGACAGCTTGTTTTTGCATAATGATAACCATCTCTCGGCAAAAAACAATGTTTTCAGTGACATTTACTCTCTTTTCTGTTTGACTCTGTTTGGCACAATGATATCTGCCCCACTTGAACTTTATTAATGCTTCCAAGTAGAAATACCAATCACTTGCAAAGGCATAATGATATTTATGCATTGGAAGTGTCCATCAAATGGAAAGTGTTCCCTGCCACCTGCAATAAGCTGCCATGTCCATATCCCCTGGCACACTAGTGATCACACTTTCATGCCAGTCTTTAGTAGTTGCAGAAGGCAGAGTATTCTCTGAAGTGGGAATTCTTCCAAGCAACCCATGAATGTAACTCACAGGATATTCTGTATGCCAGACACATTTGAAGCATGTTATCTCTATTGGTTTTCAATCCATAGAATCATAGTCATGGAGTGGCAAGATACCACAAGGCTCATTCAATCCAATGCTCTGTCATGCAATCAAATCACTCCTATCAGATAGCCACTGGGCCTCTGTAAAAATCTCCAGAGAAGAAAACTCCACCACAGTGCATTTCTGGGCCTAATTTAACACAATGTGGATATGGTAATTTTTATATGTCTGTGCAGAAATAAACCTCACTGCATTTGAGAAGTCTGAAGAATATTTGGAAATGCCCTTGACTTCTGTGAGAAAGGATGTCTCAATGTGTTATAAGAGTTTACATATCTTTCAAGGTCCTTTGTGTGTGTACGCGACGCGTGTGTGTGCTTTGGGACCATCATGCAAAAATGGAAATCATTATCATAGTTACATGTATGTAACTGATTTCTAACCATGGTCCTTAGTATTACTTACCCATGAAAAACGTTGTTTTTGCATGCAAAAAAATATTATATTGGGCACAAAATACAGTACTTTTCCTGCAATTCATAAAAAGATAAAATATAAGAAATGTGGAAAGAAATCTTGATACTCACATGTAGAGACACTCATAATATTACCCAGCAATGTTTCACATGTATGAAAGTGAAAGGGGAACAGTTGGGTGGAACTATAGTGTGTACAGAGGAGAGATGCTTGAGTTCTAATTGTACTTTTTGGACTACCATTTCCATCATTCTTGACTATTTAGCATCCTAGTTGATGTTCAGGGAAAACATTTATCAGAAAGAAATTGTTTGACCACTGGAAACTTTGATGTATTATTTATCCGTCTAAAGAAAAGATAATAACGTATTTTATGCCATATCCCAAGGAGTTAGCATTTTGGACATTTTGCAAATGTAACCATGGACTTCTATTTCTCTTGTCTATATTGGATAAGATTCCAAGTTAACGTAGGACGCTTCCAGACAGGGCTTAAACAGGGTTTAAGAAACCCGCTTCATTGTGTGTTTAAGTCCCCATGCCCTTCCCAAAACCCCAGGCTTTCCTGGAGGGGGGGGCAAGCCCTCACAGTAATTACCAGGAGAGCATGGGGCCAACCCAACCCCTCCCCCCAAAAAGCCCTCAAAATAAACCAAAAATTACAGGGCTTTCAGAAAGGCCAGGATCTAATGGGATACTGTCCCAAATTAATTTTCTTTTACTGGAGGTGTTCTTTGGACACCTGTCAGGAAGGGCTTTTAAGTGTCGCCTCCTCCTCTAACCCCTGAGGCCCCAGCTGAGCTTTCTCAGGGCAACAACCCTTTATTTCCGGTGGACCTATATACTATAATTGCCATTCATGCTATAGGAAAGCATTTACATGTTTCCAGATTCCATTCACCTGAAAGGGAGCCACCTTCTATCTGTGATCTTTGGCTCAGTGTGACCGAGATTGAGATTGTAAATGATCACATATCATACTTTTAGAATCAACTTGCCCATCAGTGCCTGCCTGCCTGCCTATCTCTATCTATCTATCATCTATCTATCTATCTATCTATCTATCTATCATCTATCTGCTGTTTCTTTCCTAGATTCAAGCTACTATGGGAAAAACCTGAGAAAATAAAGCAGCCTCTGCCCAACAGATGATGTTCCCAAACAACATATTCAGATAATTAGTGAATGTGGTTAAGCATCTCAGCATTTACCGATCTGTACTCAAGAATCTGGGGAAGTTATTAGACTTCTGATATTCACAAAAATTGACCTGTGTCCAAGAAACTAGAGAACAATATATGTATTTAGAAATTCACATTAATCTAGGATTGTGAGTATTCAGATTGGGCTTCCAAAGGCATCAATGTTCACATATTATAAAACACAACTGTTGTAAAGCGATCAATAACCAAAATATTCATTATGTTTTGTTATACTTCATCATCAAGAAAAATGGACAATGAATATTTATAATTGACAACTCTAACCATTTGTAAAATAAATTAAACATTGAATTCTCATACCTTTTACTGTCAAGTACACCTGCATTGTTCTGGGTGTGTGTTGGGTTTGCACTGAACACGTATATGGACCATCATCTGACACATCCACATCTTGTATCTGGAGGCTGTATTCCCTTTTATTTGCTGTTGCAATGGAAACTCGAGGATCTACTGACCATTTGTCTCCTCCTGCAAAAATAATACTTGATCGGTTCAACCAGGCACCTTTTGAAGCGCCATCTTCCAAGTAACACCTGTGGATTTCAAAGGAAAGAAACAGTTAGATTTCCTTTAATGTTTATACATTTCTTTATACGTTGAAACAGGAGCCATGTATTATTAAGTAGGAAGATTAAGATAACAATTTTAACCCATCTATGTTGTATTCAGCGCTGCAGTTTTTAAAGTAATGCTCTACTGATATTTGCACAAGAATAGTAGTGAACAGAAAATGTAATCCAATGATCTGCTACTGTTTCACTCTTTCATTCTGCATTTTCCCCAAGGGAAAACACTATCTCCTAAGACCAAAACCATCTCGAAGAGAAGAAAGTAGGAGGAAAGCTATGGATGGGAATGTTAAGTACCAAACACAGAGTTACTATGAATATTGGCCAGAATCAAAACTGAAAACAAATATGGTGATTCAATCTCAGGAGAAACAAGGGAAGAACTTTATGAGAGATCAGAAACATTTCAGGAAGACATTTCTTGGTTTCTTCGTGTTTTACCCTAGCCTTTTCTATATCCTTAGTGGTTTTTTCATGATGGAGAATGGTTCTCTAGGAAATGCTGAAGATATGGACACAATTTACTTTCTTCTGAAAAGCAACTAAATTGGCTCATGGGCAACAATACATGTAATACATATTTGTGAGCAATGTCTATTTCTTAATCTTTCAGGTGCAGAAGACATAGGTCACATCTACATCCTCCTGAACCCTGCAGCAGTGCCAGGTCTGAAAGTACATGTTTGAGACAGGCAAATACTGAATCAGCCCTGCTGGACTGTCATCTGGACTGTGTCATAATTGTTGCTTCCAGCCTCTGAGCTCAATCATGGGCATCCCATGCTGGTATCAGCAGAGGTACTACTCACACAAGCAATTTCCCCATTTTCTTTCTGTCCATACAAGTACCTCTGCTAATGTCTACATAGATGGGCCATGATATCCAGGAGCTCATGTGTGGAGCTTTTTCCAAAACATATGAAATCCATATGAACAAATTTTAAATAAAAAAGTACTAAGCATATGCATTCTTTTGTTCTAAAACACAATTTTTCCAAGCCATGTACTGAAGGGATTTGATACATTTTGATAGTTTTGATCTGTGCATAATATTCTACTCCTACCACTTCATAACACTGGGGCTTTTTGCCTCTTTGAAGCACTTTGGGTATGGGGCCTGCTGAACGCCATCACATGATGATCGGCAAGCCTTCCCCATTTACCCTCCAAGTGCCGAGGAAGCACTGCAAGATGCTTCCTCGGCAAGTACACAAAGGTAAGTGGATTTTGGGTAACTCTAATGAAGCTACCCACATTTTTGGGCCCTTTCCTCCATGTGATGGTGAAAAGGGCATTGCGGCCTTTCTCTCATCTGATGCAGACTGGGTGTCAACTTATCTTGTCTTGCTGTCCCTGTCTGATGGGGGAAGGAGGGAGGGTATGCAGGCTGTCACAAGGCACCATGAGGCACCCCATGCACCAGCAGTTTCACCAACAACTGTCAGCAAAACAGCACTACCTCAGTGGTTGTATGAAGAGGTCCCTAGTCAACAATGTGCTGCTACCTATAATTCATTTTTCATTGGGGGAATTTAGTACCTTTTGGAAACAAACTTCACATGTGGATTACTGCGCATTAGTTTGGCCCTCTTTCCAGTAACCTCAACACTTTACGGCTATGGGTATTACCTTTTTAGCCAGGCGCTTTTGAATTTTTGCAATTGGCTCTTTAGGAACCAGTGCACTTACTTTGAGCACAAATCCAGCCTCGATTTTCTCTCTGTCATGATACTGTTTTTATGATGTTGTTTTGAGATTGTGATATGTTTTTATTTGATTGCTGCTGTTGATTTTATTTTAACATGTTTGTTTTATTGGTAATCTTCAGGCTTGTCCCTTTGTAAGCTGCCCTGAGACCTTCGTAAGCCGCCCTTGGGAAGATGGTGGCAAGGTATAAAAATTATTATTATAAAATTATTATTATATTAGCCCATAGCTACTCCTCTGAAAATAAATCATATATAATGGCCCATGATGAGGACATAGTTTATCAACATTCCCAGAATGCATGGAACTGTTTATTAGCAGACCTAACATAAATGTCCTTACCTATTTAACTGAGAAAATAGAAAGAGCTGATATAGCACTAATCGGTATCAGGAATATATATATATATATATATATATATATATATATATATGATTTAGTAATTTGTATGAATCATATTGATGTACATTTTATTAAAACTAATTGTGACAAAGAAGAGTTTTACAATTTCAGATCATGAAATTGGAACTCTGTTCATATGAACAGAGTCCACTAAATGTTAGCAATGAATGATACTCCAGTCAATGTGACAGACTGCTGTCTCTCTAAACTTCATTTTGAAAATGTTCTGCTACAAATTGAAGCGTGGTTCTTTTAAATGAGCACAAAGTACAACCAGAGAATGAAATACACATCCATCGAAAAGGGCTTGACAGAATCTCTACACAATCCCTCAGGGGCTTGAACACGGTGCGGAAGATTGCTACAAAATCCCAAGCTGAATTCAACAGGGTAAGTTACTGCCAACAGTATGAAACTAATCAGTTCAAAAATAAGGAACAAGGTATATTGCAGAATCTAATTTGCAGCCAGCTTCAGCCTCCTGCCAAACTAAAACCAAAAGGATTCTCTAAAGATTTGCATTACGAAAAAGATGGTTTCCATATTTACTTGAAGAAAAATGTATAGAACCTGATTTTAAAACTAAAGCATTAATATACTACAATATGTAGAAAAATACCAGAAATTAATATTATTATTATATAATTAGTGGACAATTCAAAGTCATCTAAGAATTCTTTTAATCCAATCATGTCAATTAGAATTAAATGTATGGTATTGATTCATGACCACCAAATGCAAAAGATACTGGTAATTTAAATAAATTAGCAGAAAGTTTAATTGCATTTATATTCAAGAAATACATTTATGTTAGATTAAATTATCATTATATATATATATATATATATATATATATATAGAGAGAGAGAGAGAGAGAGAGAGAGAGAGAGAGAGAGAGAGATCCTGCTAGCAAAATATCATTGGTACTTAGGTTTTCCTTAAAAAGGGGAAATACTCATATTAGGTTTTGTTACACTAAAATATGGGTTGGAAAAAAGTATCCTGGATTGATCTTAAAAATAACACAAGCATCAAAACTATTTTTAGACTGACAGGGCTAGTAGAATATTGCTAAAGGTAATATTTGAGATATATGGTCCTTCATCCTCCTGAAATTATGTAAAGCTAAGTGATGTTGATCATATCATAAAAGAATAAGGATGATGCTATACAATACCATGCCATGAGTAATCTAAAGAACCTTTTAAGTTGAATGGGTTCAATATTCTCCATGAAATGTAAGGTATATTATGCTTCTGCTTTTGCCAGCACTTTATTATCCAGATGCTTTTGAGCTCTCCTCCAATCATTTAGATAAGGGAAAATGTACCCTATTTCCCTCTTTTCCCCCTTTGGAAGAGCTTTGTTATCAGCAGTGGTGTAAGAAGCATTACAGACATTTTGGACATTGTGCTGAATTCTGCATACTGCTGTTTGCCCCCAAAGTACGAGTGCCACAGAAGATAGGCAAGCCTATCATGGTTTTTTCTTGGCAAGATTTTCTCAGAGAGGATTTGCCTTTGCCTTCCTCTGAGACTGAGAGTGTATGGCTTTATTATTTGCATTATAGACACAATAATCTGAATGGAGGAAACATTGTCAATGCTCTATTTTGCCATATGAATTTGTCTTACAGTTCTTACAATTGCAAATTTAGAGAAGAGATCCTTCTCTAAAGCATGTTGCAACTTTGACTCATGATCATTATGTGGAGGCTCATTAGAAATACAGTTGTTAACAGGGCAGTTGAGAAAGCCTTGAATCTCAAATGGATCGACGCACATGCTCAAGGAGATATTTAATACATCTCTATGAATGAAGAATATTTTACTGATTTCCTCCTAGCAGGATATCAGGCAAAGCTTCTGAGTAATTATGACTTATGCACACCAAATTGCTTTTACTCAATAGCACTCTGTGCCTGAGTGTGACCTGTCATTGAAGGAAGTTGCTAAGGTCCTCTTGATTCACAGAGATGCATTAAGCACCTCCCTAAGCACCTCATCCATCCGATTTAGTGCTTTCTCAAGCAGTCCAATAATAGTGGATTACCTGGAAGAATTGTAAACCAACAGAAGTGAGACAAAAGAGGAAAAAACCTATAAAAAGAAGCACAAAGCAATAAAGAATTTTGTGAATGTGTAAAAATCCCACTAGAGAAAAATATTAGGAAATATTTTTATGCTGTTCAATTATATTCAGAGCACATACTTCCCATGTAAATGGTAGCAGGGCCACTTCTGAGATTTCCACACAGGTCTTGTAGACACCAGGGTAGACCTCTGATTGAGTTGATTATAGTTATCTCAGGATACTTCTACCTTGGCCAAAATACGGAATGAATTGCCATTAAAATGCCAGTTTATTCTGCAGTTTGATGCCACATATTGGTCAAAGACCAGCTTCACTGGCATTGGGAGCTGGATAGCCATACAGGCCAGCCTTGACAGGTGCTACCCTACCCTCCCTGCCCCCTGTTTGGATGCCCCAGGGTAATGCAAATCTGTGCTGCATTTTTGGCAGAATAGGTGGGCCCTACAGAATTCCTTGATTAGATGGACCATGTGTCTACACACAAAAGTTTTTCTTAGCCCGCTTTCAGTTTTTAATGTTTTGACATGTTGCAGAAGAACAACTGTGATGAGAAAAAAAATGTGTGGGGGTCTGTCTTTCTTTTTTCTTTCTTGCACAGAAAATAAGAAGCAGTGTTTTCTGTACTGGAAAATCAATTTCTGCATGGAAATAAGAGTTAAACCTATGTGTTTTCCACACACAATAATTCCTCTGCACTTCTTTCGGCTATTTGACTACCAGGAGAGAATGACATCAAAGTCTTGATGTACTATCGGTCTTCTTTATAGGGTTTCCCAGCCACTTTTTAAAACCTGAAATTGAGTAATTGTGGAAGACAGAGTTGTATAAAATCCACATTGAACTGGATTATATCGCAGTGTGGATTCAGATAACCCAATTCAAAGCAGATATTGTGGATTATTTGCCTTGATATTCTGGGTTATATGGCTGTGATGAAGGACTCCGTGTCCCTCTTTAGAGCTTGTAGATTTAATTTTAAGACCAGTGAACATAAAGACCTCCACTATGGTCTTCTGCAATGGATATTATATTTAACATAGTATAGAAGGTGTTGGGTTGGCCATACATGGATGTGAATAGAATAAATGCCATTTTTGATGGTGGAGCATCTTTTCACTTTTCACTTGCACTCATTAGAGTAAAACCCTTAAAATACCTTGGAATATTTAGTTCTAAGATTAGAAACAAAAACAATCTGGGTGTGTCCATGAATGTTTCTAGTTTTGTATGTTTACTTTGACTATATCTCAACCCAAAGCTAAAACATGTTAGGGGAGTCGAGGTGTTGCCCTATCACATCGCAAACACCATGAGAAGCAAAACAAAAAGCAATCACAACAATATAGATTAATGCTTTATAAACGGTTGCTAAAAAAATTTGAACACTCCTACTCAATCAAGTAAAAACCTCAGTGTATAAAGCAAAAATACTCAATTAATGATTAAAGCTGTTTCTTCTCTCATATGCATAGTTAAACCCTATGAAAGCTATGTTCAAACAGTCTAGGTTAGCCAGCTACATTCACAGCTGCCTCTGTCACCTAACGGGCAGTTCTAAAGCATTCAGAGCACAGCCTTCAAAAGACTGTAAAGCAACCAGATGCTGTGACATGTGTTTTGAAAGTTGCAGAGTTTTCTCTCTGCTTCTCATATAAAAAAGCCCAGCTCTGTGGACATCAAGGCTTTAATGCTGAAACGGGTAAGATAAAACAGAATTGAACAGGGGAAGCGTCAGACTTACTGCAAGCTGTTTTATTCGCTTGCAGCGCCTGTTCCACCATCACATTAGAGCTGCTTGCCAAAAGTCAATATAATATTGCTTATTGGCCTGATCCTGTATATCTGCTGAAAGTAAATCCCCTGGTAAACAAGGCCTCTTATCAAGAGATACTTGAATGTTAATGCAACAAGAATAGATGGCAAATTGGTGTGGACGCTGTTATGAATTCACTCAAACATAGCAGATTGCCATACAAAGCTGATGAAACCTTTATATATCAGAAATCAGACCTCATTCCCATAGTCACTTTGAGATCATGTTTCCTATTCATGTTGGCTATATAATAGAATACACTCCGGACTGGGAATTAATGCAACACATCTACTTCCAGTTCATTTTACTTTTGCTAATTTTCAAATTTTCATTTCACTTTTCAATTTTCAGTTTTAATTTTGCTAATTTTCAAATTTCATTTCATTCCAGCCTAGCCTTCAATATAGGAGCAGCAAATTTCTTCCATGCACAATGTCTCTGTGATGGAAAGCTCATTACCATGGTCATCATCAGACAGAGCCCCCTTCCTCCCTGTTTCTATACCCCTTAAAATATTTTAATAATGGAGGCCCACAGAGCCCATTAAATTACACAAGACTGCTTCTAGCAGTACCCCATGGGACTCTGACTGTATAGGAATTGAGGTTTTTGGAGTCTAGGAGCAATAGTCTTCAAAGCTCCCAAATTTCTGCATAGAAATTGCTAAAATGTCAGATTCCCCCATTTTAGATCATTATAGTGACATCAAAGTGTGAGTGTTCCTGTGGGCAGTCTTGAAATGTGCCTCGATGTTCTTTTCCTCTCCATTTATCCTCTTGCATGAAGCTTTTACAGTATTTTTTAAAAAATAATGCATTCTTCAGGAATTATGCAAATTTGATATATTACCAGTTAGCTGTAGCTATAGTCCCCCTTTTTAGACCTAGATTTTGGACTTCTGCAATTATGAGGTTTATGAATTATCAATTTTTCTTTAAAAAAATAAAAAGACATGAAATGCTAAGGTGATCCCCTCCCCTGCTTTATGCTCTGGGGAAAATAGGGTTCCATTTTCTGTTCCTCCAAAAAAGTTTAACAAGCTCATTTTGTTGAGCTTGCTGACATGAATCTGATCCCACCTCTAGCACTAGAGCCTATGTGAAGTCTGATATTATATATAACATTATTGGGGCATCATAGGAAGATTCTCTATCTTCTATATGTTCATCTGTACTTGTTGCCAGACTATAATCATAATTGCTGCAAACAGATTTCACAAGAAACACACTAAAATAAAAGATTACAGCATTATCCACTAAACTGGAATATACTCTCCCATCTAAAATGCATCATTTGTATATCATGATTTGATTGTTACAGTGCAATTAATTAAAGATGATCATCCAGTTTCAAGAAAGATCCCTCCGATTAACATTATTTTGTTACACTTGAGTGCAAATTATGCATCAGATTCATTACCACTCGGCATTTATTATGGACTTAATCTTTTTCTGACTTCAGTTATTTCTACCTTTCAGCTCCTTGTGGTCACCATAAGATTATGCTTAATGCAATTTATTAATAAAAAAACCTTCATGAAGCACCAATTATTCCTTATGAATAAAGAATGACTATACAGCAAAATTAATTAAACCCAGCACTGCAGTCATTAGACAGAAGCGACATTAATCCTTATATTTTTCATGTCTCTTGAGAAAATTTTCTGTGAGCACAAGTTCAGCTAAAGTTGATTTTCTATTTTCAAAAAAGATTACTGTGTGAATAGTGGAAAACGTCTGCTTCAAAAAAATCTTATGAGTATTTAACCCACAATTTTTAAAAATTATACTTTTGAGGTAAATTCCATTGCAGCTCATTGAGAATTTCCTGTATTATCTTCAGAGATAAGATGATACAGATTTCTGTAAAGGCATTACAATACTGACAGTTTTATAAACCATTTTCTAATTATACTTAACTGGAGTTCGTCCTTTCCACCATGAACATTCAGATCTGGGCTATTGTTTCCATTGAATTACTGTATAAGCCAAGATCTGTACTCTTGACAAAGATCTTTTGCATGATCTGTCGCTGTATGTTCAATCTGTATGTATATGTTAAGTCAGCGGGGAAGAGAATTGTGTTATGTATTATTACATTCAATGACATTAGCCAGTTGATTGTCCATTCACTCAATTTGGAGTCTGCTTTTCAAACTGCTTTTCAATCTCATTGAACAATTAAACATTATCATGCAAGTCCTCAGAAGATCTCAAAAGTTAATATTCCTTCACAGAGATGTTTTCTTCTGTCAATAGGGAGATTGGCAAAGTGTTTGGTTTCCAGCATGTACTAGGAAGGCCTTTCCTGGCAGAATAGGAAATTGTAGCCAAACGCCATTGTAATTTAATTTAATCATGACATCCATTGGGAGAGGATGCCTACAACCCAAGTCAAGCACTCTATATCTTTTAAAGGGCACGACCTATGATGATACTGGAACCTCAGTCTTCATCTACACTGCCATATAAAATCCAGATTATCAGATGGAACACATGGCAATGTAGACTAATACAATCCAGTTCAAAGCAGATAAACTGGATTTTATATGGCAGTGTAGATGGGCCTCAGAAGCATGAGTGCAGGTCACTGCCCATTTCCCTCACCTTGGCACCTCAAAGAGGCATTTGATTTATTGCTGTTGTGCTTTCTCTCTCACTGTGGTTGAAACGGTTTAAACTAAAATGGCACACAGCTACATCCTTAGCTCTTCCTCATACAAAACAAATGCAGTTAAAACAATGAGCTGTAATAAAAACAATGACACCTCCTAAACATGTTATAAAAACAAGAAAGGCAGTTAAAAACAACAAAACAGCCGTAATCAGCTAATTAAAAGAACCTGGCAAACAAGATGGTTTAAAACTGTAATTGGAACAATTGCAGTGTTGGCATCAGCCACACTTCCATGGGGAGGGTGCTCCACAATTTGTTACTCAGTATCTACCATTAGCAAACACTTTCAGCACGAATGAAAAAAAAACCCAACTTGTGATGTTATCTGCTAGCTTATATAGAAAGGTGTAAGTTACAGAGAAAATTAGCTTGTTCAGTTCTTAAAACACACATCAAGGTCAGAAAGTAGTAACTGAGGAGTGGGAGTAATAGGTGTATCCCACAACTTGGCGTTTTTTTCTTTTTCTTTTTGTAAAACTAGCTCCTCTTGCCTTCTTTGGAAAACTCTTCCATGGTACCAATTGATCTACTCACACTTTCATGTTTTCAAACTGCTAGGTTGGCAGAAGCTGGGCCTATAAGTGGAGCTCACCCCACTTTCCGGATTTGAACCTTTCAGTCAGCAAGTTAACCAGCTCATCAGTTTAACCTGCTGCACCACCAGGGGCCTACCAGACGTTTCCATCTTATTGGAAACCTTTAAATCTCTTTCTTGAATCCTGGATTAACACAGCAAATTACATTTGACCAAATGCATGTATGATAAGATTGCTGAAGAAAGATATGATCCAACACTTAGGGTGCATCTACACTGTAGAATCAAATCAATGCAGTTTGACACCACTTTAACTGCCATGGCTAAATTACATGACATTGATTGGATGACTTTATTCTGGGATTTGTTGTCTGAGGCACTAGATCTCTCTTGCAAAGTGACCAGTTTGAAGTCAGGTTATGTTGTTAATGTAACCACATTCCTGGCATGAAACCAGTTCCAGATCTGTCAATCTAATCACTTGACCACATTCCTGGCATGAAACCAGTTCCAGATCTGTCAATCTAATCACTTGCACAGTGAATGACAGAACACAGAAGCCATAAGAGTCAAGCTCAGTCTTTAAGACGTAACCGTTTATTCAAAATAACAGCTCACTCAACTCAAAAGGAACACTTAATTTCAGTGGAAATGGCAGTCTTAAAACAAACACAGACCAACCAGTCAAAAAGGAGGATGAACAAAAACAAGAGTTTGCTCTAAAGAGCCAAAACCCCACTATAAATCTTTTCCCAAAGAAAATGATGCAAACAAGGAAAAAGCACTCGCTATCGCTCCAGCGAGAGCACAGGGATGAATCAAAGTAGTCCTCAATCCAGTCCAGAGTTCATCAGCAGTAAATCAGGAAGCAGCAGCAACACAAACAGGCAGCAGATACAAGCGTCCAATCGAGGTCAGGGCAGGAGAAAGACAGCAACATCCAAATGCAGAAATCCAGGATCCAAACCGAAGCAGCAGCCAAGTCCCAAAAGTCATCCAGCAGGATACAGGAACAGCAGGAACAAGAACAAAGGCGACTCCCAGCATTACAGGCAACCTGCATACACCATGCTAGTCGCAAGAGTTCCAACCCAACTAACACTCCTTAAATTACAAACTTTCCTCGGAGCTGTAATGAGGCAATGCTCCATCTTCAGCTGCCCCCGCTGTCACACCCCAGTCAGGCCCCAAGAGCAAACCAGAGCAACACCATGTTAAAACCAAGAAAGCAGAGAGGGTAGAAAACAGGCCTCTGCCACAACCTTTCAGTGAACCCCAAGCAAGCAAGGTCAGGCGCATCCCTCCGGCTTCACAAGCTGATAACGGGGCCTGGTACCATGAAACAACAGATACTCCCAAAAGGCCAGATGTTCGGCCTAACAAGCTTGCATTCCAATGAGGCTGAGAAGTGGTGGGAAAGAAAGTATTCTCACCCGATCCTGGGAAGGAACTTCGACGCAGCTTGCGTATTATGGATCAAAGGGACCGGGGCCTATAAAGGTTCAGCCCAGAGGGGGCTCCGTATCTCATGCCAATGTTTCAGCGACCTTGCTAGGACTCATGGAACGGTGTCTACCGGGGGGATTGTTAGTCTTTGGACTCTGAATCTTACCAAGCTTTGTACCAAGAAACTCCTGGATTTAGCCAATTGAGGCACCAAGATCATTGTTTTCTTATTGGACTCTTAAGGACTATTATTCTGTTGCAACTGGATGCTGGGAGCATCACTGAATTATTCTTCCTTTGCTTTTCATCTATTTTACCTCTTTTTACTTATTCTAAATAAAGCATTTAACCACAGTTGCTGTGTGTTGGTTTACTAAGGGTCCGTCCAAGTCTTGGGTCGCAACACCCCCGTTCTTTTCCAAACTAGAATCAGACAAACCCCCCCCATGATCAACTTCCAGCTGTGCTTCACGAGCTGCTCTTTGTCTTGCAAGCCAAGAGGCTCTTCTCTGCCTTCTACTTGACTCTCCCCAAACAGTGGATAATCCATCCTCACTCCACTCCTCAGCAAAACTCCTGAACGTGCCACTACTAGTAGGATCCTCACACACTTCTCTTACCTCCGCTACTTTAGTCCAATCCATATAATCACTAACCCAATCAGAGCCACTCCCAGCACTCCTCATTGAAACTGCTTCATTGCCAGTCCATCATCTCCATCAAATCCTTCAAAAGACTCTTCACCTGTAGGTTCATTAAGTATTTGCCGAAGCCTCTTCTGTTGTTGCCCTTCAATAGAGTCTTGCTCCGAGTAGACGTTTTTGCCTGCCTAGTCTCCAACTCCCTGTTGTTACTACTAGTGAGAGACTAATCTACAACAGTGAAACTGGTCCCCCTGTAACCGATCTCAAGCTGCAGTAAATGGTCAATACAGAAGTGTCCTAGGAGGATTTATATAGTGGAATAAAGATGGACTGAAATGCAAAAAAGTACAAACATTTGTCAATATGATCATTAACAATCAGTCCTAACATTCTAATATAAATGAGCTGATTAACACATGTATTAATGATAAAAGAAAATAAAGAATTGATAGTTTCCAGTTAAATTCAAATAAAATATCAAGCTAGATCCCACCCACCTGCCCCCACACCCCATAAGACCTCCTATTTTCCTCTTATCTCTCCTGAATTCTCACAATGTATACAGGTTGAGCATTTCTTATTCCATATGTTTAGAACCAGAACAGGTATTGGATTTTTAATGTATATTTTAATTGACTATTTGCACATAAGTAATGCGATACCTTGGAGATAGGACTCAAATATAAACATAAAATTGAATGATTTTTCATGTACATCTTATACACATAGTTCTCAACCTGTGGGTCCCCAGGTGTTTTAGCCTACAACTCCCAGACACCTTAATTGGCTGTGATTTCTGGGAGTTGTAGGTCAAACACCTGGGGACCCACAGGTTGAGAACCACTAGTCTAAAGGTAACTTTATATGCAATATTATTTAATTTTTTTTGCATGAAACAAAGTCTCTGTACATTGAACGACCGGAAAGCAAAGGTGACTCTATCTCAGCAATGCAAGTGAACTATCTTGGATTTTGGAGACTGGATTTCTGATTTCCAGAAGAGGGATGCTCAACTTGTGTAGCAAATATTTAAGATGTCAATACTAAAAATTACTATGCAATTGTTATTTTCTATTACATAATTATCACTGCTATTATTATTAAGCTGAACTTTACCATCCATAGCCATGTAAAAATTCCCCTCTATCCATTTATCAACACAAACCCCCAGCAAGGTAGATTAACATAAATATATGTATAATTTATTTAATTTGTATATTATACAAATCTGAAATGATCTACTCAGATTTAAGAACTGGAAAATGGCAACTCTGCGCTCAATGTCCTAAAAAGACAATCTACTACTTAAAAGACCATGTTGAACTGTTAATAATGGTCTTAGTTACTTGTTTCAATACTGCATTTGTCTGTTAATAACAATCTTGGCTACTTGGTTTAGATACTGCTTCTCTGGAACATGATCAATACAGGTTTGGTAACTTTTTGGTATCACAGCATATCTAATGCAGTATTCCAAGCATATTAATCTCAAACACCAGTAACAGCCTATGGTGTGTCTCACGCCACCTTCTAGTCTTATATTTGCTGGAATTCTCATAACCTTATCATTGTTAATCTGTAAGAAAAAATAACCACCAGAGGGAGACTAAGGCGTTCCGTGAAATGAAAGAGGTATCTGCACATCCAATGTCCCTGAAGTCAAAGGAAATCAAATACACTCCATCTCCTCCTTATGGGTATAAGTTCAAAATAATATTTGATATTGTGTTTTATGAAATGAAACTCTTTCCTAGCATGTTCACTTGGGTTTACAAAGAACATTTTGCCTGGCACTTCTTTAAAAAAACAACAACCTCATACACAACACCGTATGCAGCCCAGACGGTGTGGAGGGATTAATAGATGCACCTGTGAGAGCAGTCCTGTTTTAATTTGTTCTGATTTGGGCTGTGTAATGCTGGAGCAGTTCATTCTGGTTCCAAATGATTGGAACATACTCTGAACAGGTTGAAGGAGTGTAGCCTACTTTATCTTCTCTGGCACCTTCATCACAACATATGCTGCACCCTGGAAACCGAATTTCAATTCACGCTGATTTTGCAGCTCATCTCTGTGCATCAGAATGACCTGTTGACTTCCTCAAAGCTGCTATTTTTAAATTCATTCCTGAGCTTTAAAAAATACACTTCAGATGGATTTCTACTCTTTCCCTCATCCCTCTCTCAAAATGCAGTAGTACCTTTCCTATAAAAACAGTTTCCAGATGTGTGAACATCTGATGAACATAACTGCACATTTCTTATTGTCTTGACTTTGTATTAGAGCATATGTCAATGAGTCACCATTAATGAAGACAAAAGATTATCGTCAGGTTCGTATGCAGGAGGCAGTTTACGGTAACACTACTAGGTACATGGAATCAAATTGTCCCATATGGTCAGAGTGAGCTAGGCATTTTCAGATGCCCTTGGCTTTCCCCATCACCCCAAATTGTTAAAACTGTTTTGACTCAGAGTTACACTTGAGGATTAAGGAACAGATGTAGCTTTAGCTTCGGAAGGTTATGGCCACAACTAAGTTATTGCTTCCTTTTGAATTATTCATCCAAAGTATCCTCCATCGTCTTGCTTCTTTCCTTGGAGAGCAAAGAGAAGGGACATATTTCTCCTTAAAGAAAGGTTTTGATCAAGGAACAAATCTTCAAAAGAAAACAGCAAAACTACAGAAAGGGCACATCATTATATGGCAAGCTGCCTGCTACTGGAGTTAAAAAAAATATAGTGAAGACTCCTGGAAACACAAAGCATTTGGCATTTGCAGTGCTGTGACATCCTGGTAAGTCCTCTATGCAGGACTAATGGGAGTCCATTGGCAGAATTCACCATCCAACATTCATAAGGTGGTTCATGGTATGGTTTTGTTTTCATGCCTGGAGTTCTCTTGACATATGTACAATACATTGAGCTTTTGGAGTCACATCTCTCTAGACAAGAGCTTTTCAAACCATGTGTCACGGTACATTAGTGTGCCAGCTGCAGTTTGTACTAATAAGAAACCCATGAGTCTATGTGAAATAGGCAATAAATCATATATACATATAGAATATAGCTGAAAGATTTTCATGTTGTGACATCATATATTTCTTTGTGCCCATCTCTGTTATAAGTGGTTGGTTTAACCTCTGGTGTGCTAGAAAAAAATGAATTACTGTGCCCCAAAATGATGCATGTCTTAAAAGTACTGAATTTACTCAAATCTAATGTGCTGCTTTTTTTGGTTTAATTGCTTTGCTGAAATTGAGATGCGCATTACAATCGCACGCCAAAAAATGCCTTTGCCCCTCCATCAGGCTGAGCAAACTCGCCAGCCTCTGCCTGTTGGTGGAGCAAGGGCTTCCTTCCCTAAGCCTTTCTCCTTTGCATCACAGCCTATCCTTTCCAAGTTGAGAGTGGAAGGGAAATGGCACTAGTTTCCATCCACAAGAAATTTCTCCTTCACCCCCCCCCCCTTTCCTTTTCTGGTCATTTATCCTCAGTCTCCCAACTTGGGAAATGGAGTGGCTTTCCTTCCCTGGGAAAGAAAGGAGAGAGAGTCAAAAGCTGAAGGCAAATCTTCTGAAGCCCAGCCTTCTTCCCCAGCTGCGAAGGAGAGAGGATGGGAAGGAGAGAGAGAAGACTCAGAAAGTGAATCCAAATGGAAAACTTTGAGAAATGTCTAGCCTTCTTCCACAGTTGGGGGGGGGGGGGGAGAGATAAGGCAGGATCTGTTGCCCAAGGGAGCCTCACGAAGTGATTTTTTTCAACTCCTTCCTTTGAAATATAACTACTATTGAGAGTCTCCCTTTCAAACTTGCATCGACCGTCCCTATCAAGATCTGATAGGACTTTCCCGTCCCACTTTAAAACCTGCAGACTTCTGGGGCTTGTAGTTCAGTGAGCCCAGGACTTCTCTAGCTGAGAATGGGAATCCCCCTTCCTAAACTACAAGCCCTAGAATCCCGCAGGCACAGATTCTAAATCCTATCTTTGGGGGTGATTGCCTATGGAGTATTTAGTCCCCATAATTCCTATCAGAAAGTCAGGGGAGTTTTCCATGATATTTGCTTATGTTTCCCTTTTGCAGCTCTAATGAGATTTGGGGGATAAAGCATAGCCCTCCTCGGATGCATCTATACTGCAGAATTAATACAGCTTGACACCACTTTTAATTGCCATGGCTCAGTACTATGCAATCCTGGGAGCTGTAGTTTGGTGTGGTACCAGCATTTTTGGCAACGAAGGCTGAAGATCTTGTAAACTACCGCCCCTATGATTTCATAGCTTTGAATCATAGCAGTGAAAGTGGTGTCAGACTGCATTAATTCCAGTGCACATTCACCCAAGGACTTTGGCATCACCTTAGATGCACCTGTCCTGTACTGTAAGCATGTATGCTGTCTAATAACATGGATAATGTTATTATTGAGTGTATGGAATCCTGGGATTTACAGTTTGGAGAGGCACTAGCCCTCTTTGACAGAGAAAGCTAAAGAGCTTGTAGAACTACAACTCCCAGCAGGCCCGGATTACCCATAAGGCCAACCTAGGCCATGGCCTAGGGGCACAAGCCAGGGGGGGGTGCAGATTCACGGACCCCCCCAAAAAGTTGCTGCAGCCCCTGAGGGCGAAACATCAGGAGAGTGTGCTTCTGGGAGGAAATGGGGCCAGGCAGCCACAGGGAGCACTCTGCGCCCCCCAGGGGGACCCCGCTGCCCAGGAGGATCTTCCTTCCATGCAGGGAGGGAGGGGGGAGGCCTCATTTTGGGGTGCCTGCCCGTGGCCGCCATGTTTGTGCCGGGCGGAAGTCCAGCGAGAGGGGTGGCCTGCGCTTCCTAGAGAGACGGCAGAAAGAGGCCTCTCTGGTGACGTGCTTCCCGCTGACCTCACTTCCGGAGGAGAGGGAAAATGGAATGCTTTCACGGCGCCAGGGGAGAGAGAGAGAGAGAGGAAGGGAGGGAGGGCAAGGTAAGAGGGTGTGTGTGTGTGCTGGGGCCCAAGCGAGTAAATAATAATAAAATTAATAAATATGCCTGACATAAACGGTTGGCTTCTCTAGGGAACGGTTCTTGGCCGGAAACTTGTCTCTTGTTGTGTGTTTCCCGGGGTGGGGAGGGAAGATTATTGCTGCTGGACCTGCATTTCCTGTTTGGGACTGGAAGGAAGAAAGGAAGGAGGGGGCCGTGCTTGCTGCCTCAAGGCCTGAGAGGAGAAGACCGGGAAGCGGGCACCTGGGTCCCTCCGCCGGGCCGAGATGGCAGCTGTGATCCGGAAGGACTGCTACCTGCAGGGCCTGGCCAGAAAGACCTGCACCCAGGAAGGCAGCAGCAACAGCAGGAGTGCCCAGGGTCTGTGCTCACCCTTCCTCGGGGGATGGAGCCCTGGCTCTCCCCCCCTCTCTCTCCTCAAGCCTACAACTCCAAGAGGCACCCCAATTGGGTGGGGAAAAGGGCCCGGTGGCATAAAGGGGGTGTAATTCCAAAGTGTGGCCTAGGGCGCAAAAAGGTGTTAATCCGGACCTGACTCCCAGAATTCCATAGCAAAGGGACAGGGCAATAAAAGTGGTGTCAAATTGCACAGCATAGATTCACTTAAGGAAGGTGATGTAAGATAAACAGGAGAGGTTCCTTGAGGCAAGGGTTACCTATTTCTCTGGGATTTTTTTTTCATTTGCTGGAAGATCTGGTGTCCTAACACTTCAGTTTTTAAAGAAGCAGTTTTAAGCAGGCAGCAACTGTAATGCACATCTTTTTTGGCCAAATTTAAAAGAGTGCACTTTTTGCAGTTGTGCATTACATTTGCCAGCAAATATGTTTTTTGGTTTCAGGGTTTTGAAAATTGAGGTTTGCATTACATTCAAAGGCACACTAGATTTGAGTAAATGCAGTATGTAACTACTAACATGAAATGTTTGGAAAGCTCTGCTCTAGAGTTTAGGATTCTGGAGTCACAGTTATAAAATATAACATTTCAAACCTTAAATGTCTTGATTGAGATGTTCTCATGCAGTGACTGTATGTGTAGAAAGTGATCCTATGAACAACCCTATAGTAATGTGGGTTTCACTGGATTCATGTCTCTGTTTTGAGTCTTCTTCTTCTACATCTGAAATGATGTAGAAGAAAGACATGAGATGGTGGAATGTACTAGCACTTCTTTTCCCAATCATATGTTGCTATATCCCTCTGCATGTGCAGAGTGGCTCTTTAAAGGTTTCACCTGTAGGGATAATATCAAGGTTTGAAAGTACTTATATAGAAAATTTCCATGGCAGGGAAAGTCCTGTACAAATAGATCATTAAGGAAATGAAGATGGAGAACAGATGAATAGCTTAACCCTTTTTCTAATGCATTTATTCTAGTTGGATTTAGAATACTCAAAAAAGGATGCATAATGCCATTATTCAGAAATACGGGAACATGTGTAGAGTTCTCTGTGAATCTGTATGCATTACCTTTCACAAGCTTTTAATGCAGTGGTTCTCAACATATGGGTTCCCAGATGTTTTGGCCTTCAACCCCCAGAAATACTAACTGGCTGGAATTTCTGGAAGTTGTAGGCTAAAACACCTGGGGACCCACAGGCTGAGAACCACTGTCTTAATGTATTAACAAATTCCTATTTACCATACTTCTATAAAAGGACCATACAAGTTACTCCTACTACTAACAATTTTACTACTACTATATTTTAATACACAAATTAAGAAAATTTAACAAGAAAGATGCATATGTATTATTTTCTGCAAAGCAACTAGTGTTACGGAAAATTGTCTCGTCTAGTAAAAAAAAACCCAACAAAAACAACACATCACCCTGTAAAACAGTCCTTGCACTCCTGAATGGACAACTATGAATTAGAGATCAGCATATGTTTAAGGAGAAAGAAAGAAGTCTCCCTAGGGTACTTGCCGAATCATAGATTTTTCAAGAGATGTAGCTTTTAGCATGTGCTTCTTAATTGGCAAACTGCTGGAAATAAATGGATCAAATGCTTACTTGCTACCTGAATTTTTATGTGTAATTAGCATAATTACCATTCATGAATTTTTCATAGGTCACTTCTCATACTTTTGAGATTTTGTATATGGATTATTAAATGTAAGGGCTGTACAAACCACATTATTATTATGCTTGATGGCAGGCTTGAAAAATTAGTCTGCCATCTACAAAGTGGATGCTATTACAAAAGATGGGAAACAAGGAAATGGTCAAACACAGAAGTTCCAGAGTAATCTTTTGCTCCTGATCATGGAAGTTTGCCTGATGGTTGGAGAAAGAATCTTGACAAGATGCAGTATGGCTTGCAACGTTGTGAATAGAAACTGACAAGTGTCATGTTACTTTGGCTCTGCTGTTGCAACAGATACAAGTGGTTTGCTTTGCAGCAAATGTAGGAAGACAGCACTAAAGCGGTTAGTAGAACTTGCAAATTCAACCGCCATGCTTCCTCATAAAACTTAGAATGGTCAATGGACTTTGGCAGGAGGAGCACACACAATATTCAAGAAGCATCTCCCTCTCTTTTTTTAAAAAAAAGGACACACAGTCCCAGTCCAGTAGGAAGGAGAGCTCCAGAGAAAGATCATGTTGCTTCACTAAAGGTAAATGCAAAAGATCCTAAATTAAATCCACTGGTAGATATGAGAGCACACGTCAGTATCTTTGCAAGTCTAGCTCTCCAAACAATTGAATTTAATTATGTATTTTCCCCACATTGTTGTTGTCGTGTAACTTCAAGTTGTATATGACTTATGACCCTTAGATCAGTGGTTCTCAACCTTTCTAATGCCATGACCACTAATAAAGTTCCTCATGTTGTGGTGACCCCCAACCATATTTTTGTTGCTACTTCATAATTTTGCTACTCTTTTCCTCAGTGGCCCCCTGTCTATGGAACGCACTGCCTGGTGAGATTAGGCGAGCCCCCACTTTAGAAAATTATAAGAAAAGTCTTAAGACCTGGCTCTTCCGCAGTGCTTTTGGAGATAAATTATATGATCAAGCTATCATTTACCCTCAATATTTGCTCTGAGTGTACACCTCCTCCCCCCCTTTACATGAAGGTTCTTTTGCTTGACCCAGTCTGAAAGAGTTTTCTCCCTCACAAATAATTTGCACCACTTCTATCTCACCCCCTGTTTTTATCCTTTTCTTTTCTATTTTAATCTGTTCATACGGCCCGCTCACTATTTTGTGCCATGAATGGTTTTATTTTGTAAATTTTATTGGTTGTTGTATTTTATTGCTTGTGCATTATGTAATTGATTATATTGTTTTATATTTGATTTTACTTTGTTTTTGTGTTATCGGGCTCAGCCTCATGCAAGCCGCCCCGAGACCCCGTTGGGGAGATAGTGGCGCAGAACAAATAAAGTTTATTATTATTAATACTCTTATGAAGCATAATAAAAATATCTGATATGCAGGATGTATTTTCATTGTTACAAATTGAACATAATTCAAGCATAGTGATTGATCACAATAACAATATGCTCAGGGAGTATGGACAATGGATGATGGGATTTGCAGTACCTTCAACTGATTCAGCTCTGACTTCCACAGACCACTGAGACCCCCACAAATTATAGACCTGGAACAAACTTGGCACACAGAACCCCAATGACCAACAGAAAATACTGGAAGGGGCTGGGAGGAATTGACAATGATTTATGGGAGATGTACGTAGTTCACCTACATACAGAGAGCACTGTGAACCCAAATGACTCTGCATTTGGACCAAACTTGGCACAAATACTCAATATGCCCAAATTTGAACACTGGTGATGTTTGGGGAAAATTGATCTTGACATTTGGGAGTTGCAGTTGCTGGTATGTATAGTTCCCATACCATTCAAGAGCATTCTGAACTCCAACAACAATTGAATTGAACCAAACTTGACATACAGAATTCCCATTACAAACAGAAAATACTGGAGAAGTTTGGGGGAAATAGACCTTGGTATTTGGGAGCTACTTGGATGTATAACTCCTATGGCAAAAACACAACAAAAAGGAAACATACAGTAATATATGCAGGAGAGATGTGTTAAATGGCAGTGCCGTGAGGGCAGCCCTCCACCTTGCCTCCACGCCCTTCCCAGCCGGGCTAAGGATCGTGGGCTGGGCAGAAAGCCTGCCCAAATGGCAGGGCCATGAGGGCAGCCCTCCGCCTGGCCCCCACGCCCTGTCCAAACGACAAGGTGAACCATCTTCCTGTGCTCGCCTTTTCCTGCAAGCTCCTCCTCTTGATACCCTACAGCCCTGTGGTAAGACTGACTGACTGACTGACTTTATTATTTCTGAGTCGCCCTCCACGTTAGTGCTCCGGGCGACTTACACACAACAAATTCCACAATTAAAATAGAGTATTTAAAACTAGATTAAAATATTCAGTGGTTAAATGCAGGGGCCAGGCTCGGTATTTGAGTTCCTGGTTCTGCATTAACCATGGGCTTTCCTAAATAGCCAGGTCTTCAGAGCAGTCAGGAACTGGGGCAGGTCGAGGGAGGCTCTCTGGTCCGGTGGCATCGAGTTCCAAAGGGGCACAACGGAGAACGATCTCCCGTCTCGTGGTCTCCAGGTGGGCCTCTTTCAAGCCTGGTACGTGAAGAAGGTTCTTGTTTGCTGGCCGCGGGGTCCTTAAGTAAGCAGGCATCAGCAAGCGGTCTTTTAGGTATGTTGGGCCCCGGCCCCATAGGGCTTTGAAAGCCAAGGTCAAGGTCTTGTGTAAAGCTCAATACTCAATGGGCAGCCAGTGCAGGCGCTGCAGAGATGGTGTAATGTGGCATCTCATCGATGTTCCTGTGAGAAGCCTGGCGGCCGCATTCTACACAATCTGGAGACTGCGGGTTAGTGACCGGGGTAGACCTACATACAAAGCGTTACAGTAATCCAGCCTTGATGTAACCGTGGCATGGATTACTGTAGCTAGCGCTTCCGTCGGAAGATAGGGCGACAATTGTCTCGCTTGGCGCAGGTGGAAGAAGGCCCTTTTGCTCGTGGAGGCAACCTGGGCCTCCATTGACAATTTGGAGTCCAGGATAACACCAAGGCTTTTTACTGAGGGGGATGGAATCAGCAGTTCCCCTTCAAAGGGGGCAGCGAGAAAGGTGGTTCTGGGCGGCCCGGCCATAAGATCTCCGTCTTTGATGGATTTATTTTAAGTTTGTGGGCGCGGAGCCATTTTGTCACTGCTTCTAGGCCTCGAGTGAAGTTTTCGGGCACCGCAGTTGCGCCAGAGCAGGAGGAGGAGCCTTTTTGGCTGGCACAGGGGGTCAGCAACCATTTTAGAGAGGGCGGGGCCAACCAAGGTAGCTTTGCAACCCCCGAAAATCACTCAATGACCCTCCTGGGGGTCACAACCCCCAGGTTGAGAACCGCTGCCTTAGATGAATCAATTACGGGGTTTACACAATAAGATTTGATCAGAGGCTGCCTTTCTCTGATGACAACAGAGCATTGTTTATCCATGTTTGAACGGGAATTTGAATCCAATCCAATTCTAATCCAATATTCAAAACACACTGGCCCATTCTCTACTTAACTATCTCTAAATAAAATTTATTTCAAATATATTTCACTCTATTTTTGAGCCATGAAATACATCTTTAGACATGTACTTTAAGCATTATTTCAGAAAACAGCTTAATATAGGTTAAGAAAAATCAAGAGAAACAACATTTTGTATCATTATCTAGTAATATTACAATCAATAGTTACTTTCCAGTTTTGTTAAAATAAAACCTGTTGGACTCAAATTATGTTATGCTGTGATGAGCAAATTGAAAAGAATTGTGTGAAAACATGGAGTATTGCAACATATGCCTAGTAGGCATGAGAAAAAAGTTATGAAAATGAAATGATTCGTAAGAAATTCGTAAGAAATGCTACTTTTGAGTATTTCCGCATCTGGAACGCCAACCAGGAAGTGGACTTTCTTTATAGAACTTCGGGGGCCAGGATTTTCTTAAGTGTCCTTATTAGGTCGTAAGGGGGGCACCCTCCTTCTCTCTCACCACCCTCCCACCTCCCTTGCCAATAAGTATTATGGCAAGGCAAGCCCTAAACTCGCTCCTTCTTTCGGCTGGAAGCCTGGAAAAATGTAAACAGAGAGGTTTACTCAGAAGTAAATCTGCAAAGGAGGGCACTTTGGATGAAGTGCCCTCCTTTGTGGATTTACTTCTGAGTAAACCTCTCTGTTTACATTTTTTCCAGGCTACCCTGCCTCTCCTGCCTGCCAGGATCTAAAGCATCAAAGAGTATTGGGGTGAGAAACCAACCTAATGTATAATAGAATGAATGCTACTGTAAGTGCCTAATATTATAAGTAATCCAACTGGTCATATACCTACATTCCATGCACATGCAATAATACAGCAGTAATAACAATGGGTATAAGAAGAGGTAAAATTCAAACCGAAGTATTCTGACTGTGGTCCCTCCTCAAGCGGTGCAAACTGCAAAAGGCTCTTCTCTATGAGCCCGGGAAAAGCCAAAAGCCAGGGCACAGCATTTGCTGCCTGGGTGCACACACATACATATTATTGGGGGGATTTGCTGCAGAATCTTCTCTATGAGCCCGGGATTCTGCAGCAAATCCCCCCCCCCCAAGGTTTGTGTATGTGTGTGCACCCAGGCAGCAAACGCTGTGCCATATTTTGGATATGGATTTGGAGTTCAAACCCGAATTTATGTTACTAGGTTTAATTAATTTTGATTTAGAAGAAAATAAAGAAAAACTTTTTATATATTGTATAACAGCTGCGAGGATGACATATGCAAAGAGGTGGAAGGACAATGACACTCCGGGGTTAGCTGATTGGAGAAAGAAACTGGTGGACATAATGAACATGGACTCACTTTCATTTGCCTTAACAGAGGAGATACATAAAAAAGACGGACTGGTCTCTGATAATTATATACCTGAACAAATTCAAAATAAAATGGACAATGGATCCCTAACAACACAAAGGACTGTACAAACAAATCTATACTTCACTGGGACCAGAGGAGGTTCGACTTGGCAAACAAGATAACTTTAGAGTTACATTGTGTTTATATTTTATTTAATATGTGTGACTAATATTGGATATATATTAAGGGAATGGGAGAGGGTAGGAAGTACCCACCGTCTGTTTTTCTTTTGTTCGTCCGGGGTGTATGTGGGGGAGGGGGGTTCGGAGTTCGGTGTTGTATTGTATTTCAAGCAGCCTACGTTGCTGCGTGTGTGTCTTTTATCACTTTGCAAATCAATAAAAACTATTTGAAAAAAATCCCCCCCCCCATTTGATTTTAGAATCACGATTTTTGGGTTTGAAACCATGCCTAATGCCTAGCCCATTATTACTAAGCAGAATCCAATGGGCTTGGTCCATGTGTGGGACTATTCTCTTTTTCCAAGATTTTCTTTTTGAAAATTTAGAATTAAAGATATACTGTATTTAATCAGTCTAAAGCACACCTATTTCTCTATTTATAGGGTTTCAAAATGGAGTACACCTTAGATTCAGAGATGCCTTGCATTTGCTGCTATTCAGTTCTTTTTTTATGTTATTGTATATTTTCCAATACGATTGCCTGCCTGTTTCAAAACACATTAGTTATTTCCTTCCCAAATGATATCTTACCTAAAGCATTTAATGCACTCACAATCATACTGGTATTAACTAGATCAACATCATCATCAACATCATCATCATCATCATATAGCTGTTCATGACCGCCTTGCCTTTAACCATTCATTGGAAGATCAATGAGAACAGTCTACATGCAATAGACTCTATATTTTACAGAGTCAAACATTTTTGCTGGTGATCACAGCCAATCCAGATGGTACAATTTTTCCCTCCTGATATTTTGCCATGTAACACTGAAACACAAAATTAAGGAATAAAAAGCAACAGAAGCTTTGGGACCACCACAAAGCAGTACGTTATGCCTAGAGGATAAGCAATAACAAGCTTTTGAAAATGTTGATTATATCCAAAATGTTCAATATCGTGGGCTTCAGCTAAAGGGCTGTACTCAAATTTGCTATTTCTTTTTTCTTTCTTTTTTTAAAGTGGAAATTCCAGAAGCAATCAGCTGCGTTGCTGGTTCAATTAGTTAATACCGGCTTCAGCTTTTCAATACTTCCCTCCTCCCCATGTAGTAAATATTTTTGTGTGTCTGATCTAATATATTCTGAAAAAAAGAAGATGTGATGGTTTAGACCTGGGGACAGAAGGTTATTTCTATAAGAGGAACCTATGAAAAAAACAATGAGATTTGAATTATCATTGTGCTTACAAAATTCAAATAAATGATTCAATGTCACTGCACACATAATGGCAGTGGGAGGCCAATGCTGTGTTTCGAATTCTATTAACAACGAGCAATAAAATAACAAGAAAATTTCTTATTTTCATTTATCAAGACGTGACTTATACTATAGGCTTTTATTTCAAAATAATCATATGGCTGTATGATATTATCATGGATTTCCTAGGGCAACAGAAAGCAAGGTTGAGTAGTTTAATCTAAAGGAAGTAGAGAGGAATTAGAAGAGCAAAATCCATGTTGCTTTATGTAGATGGGAAGATCAGCTGTCCGGAATATATGGGATAGACTATGGATGCCTAGAAGTGTGTACTTGGCATAAATAATCTTTTGGACGAATAGAAATGATGTCTTAAGACTTTTATGTATTTATTGTAGCTTTAAAAGTAAATTCATTTATAATAAATTTATAATAAATAAATATAATAAAATAAATTATAATAAATTCAAGAACAACATATTTCTGATCTAGAATCTGCTATGTCATTTATGTGACTCATATAGTTTTTGAGACTGTAATGGGCATTTCAGTAAACTTAAACTCTTAACTCAAGGTATCACTGTAGTTAGGTTTCGAAATCACTACCAAGAGATGTATTATTTATATTTATTTTGGCAGTTTACCCCGCTCTTCTCAACCCCCGGAGGAGGACTCAGAGCGGCTTCCAAAAGGCACAATTCGATGCCCTCATAACAACACAGTATAAAAACAGTATAAAAGCCCTCAAACATTGACACTAAAATACATTAAAATACAATTACATTCATACAGCCTATGTATTCACCTATGTAAAACAGTGTTCTGTCCGTAAAAGCATTGAACCCTATTCACCAGCTTTCCATTAAAAACTAGTCTAAAGTGCTGTCTTGTGCTACTATGCGAACGCCTGGTCCCACATCCAAGCCTTCACTTTTTTCCTAAATGTCAGGAGGGATGGAATTGATCGTATGTCACTAGGCAGTGCATTCCACAGACGAGGAGCCACCACCGAGAAGGCCCTCTCCCTCGTCCCCACCAGCCGCACCTGAGAAGCCGATGGGAGCGAGAGCAGGGCCTCCCCGGATGATCTTAAAGTACGAGGTAGGACGTAGCGGCAGATGCGTTCGGACAAATAAGCTGGGCCAGATGTAGTATTAGTTGCTACTGTGTGAACTGAATGATGCCATACAAATGTATCTCATCTATTTTACTATAATGCATGTTATTTTTTTGGATACTTAGGTTGTATTTACCTGTGCAACTAATGCAGTTTGACTCCAGTTTAATTGCCATGGCTCAATACTATGGAATCCTGGAGGGTGTAGTTTTACAAGGTTTTTGCTTTCTCTGCCAAAGAGTGCTGGTTTCTCAAACTGCAACTCCCAGGATCCCATAGCATTGACCCATGGTGTCAAATTGTATCAATTCTACAATGTAGATCTACTCTTAGATACCAAAATTTGCATTTGTACATTCCTCATTGCACATCACATCATGAGTTATAATTAATGTGTCTTATTGGATTTATTTTCTTTATGTGCTGTGATTCCCTCTTTTGATTTGTTTGTTCTGATTTAACTTTTTGGAAGTAAGTGTGATTATACTATGTATATTGTTATTTCTGTTGTAAGCCATCCTGAGTCCCCTTGGGGAGAAGGGGTGAGTTATAAGTAAAGCATTATTATTGTTGTCGTTGTTATTATTATTCATGACTCAAGCTTATGTTAGTTTGCAGATTTACATGGAAGATATAGAATCAGATCCTACATGGCTACTGATAAGTGAGATTGAATTGCTACCCCAGGAGCTTCACAGCCCCCATGTAGGAATACAACTCTGAAAGAAACTGCTTGGTCTTTGAATGGCTGAACAAAAAATCAAGACAGATCTGGGCTCTCCAGACAACTGCAAGATAAAATCCAGGTGCCTCAGACATGATTTCATGGGATCCTGGACAGGATTAAATTAGGTGTTCGGTTCCAAGAATTTCAGAGGAGACAACTTTGTTAAGGAGGAAACAGTCTCCTGCTCATTATACCAAGTTCTGAAGTCCATGGATATTGCATTGTCAAGATTCTTGTTTCATGTTCCTGCCCTTGTCTATGTACCTTAGAATAACTATTCCTGGAATAGGTTTCTGTGTTCATGTTCCTGGAATTACCTTGGATTATTGCTATGTTTTATGGATCTCTAGTTCCTGTAATATTTCGCTGGCTTTCTTGAAATACTTTTACTGAACGTTTATGTGGTTTGCTCTTGCTCTGGGCCTTTCCACACAGGCCATTATCCCAGGAGCATTCATGTTTACAAAATGCAGAAGTTCCTGTGGGACTGTCCACACCCACACCAGAAAGCATGCTCTTTCTGGGGTGAATATCCAGATGTTCTTCCAGGACTGGCCCAAAGCCCCATCCCCCAAATTCCATCCCAACCCTCCCCCAAAGCCCAAACCACCCTTTTAAAAGTAAAATAAACATACCCAGCCTCCACTACAGTTTTACCGGAGTGACGTTCCTCCCCCCCTCCTCCTTGTGCATCATTTCTATGCACCGGGAGAGCTCTGGCAACACTGTAATGGGGGCCGGGTAAGTTTGTTTTACTTTTAAAAGGGGTTTGGGGGCTTTGGGGAAGGGGGTTGGCATTCCCACAGTTTTCCGGACTAATTTAGTCCAGAAAACTGTGGGAATGGTGTCTAGACTGCAGTCCAGACATTGGAAGTTGTGGGTTTATCCCGCACCTTCCAAGAAGGTGCGGAATAAACCCACTATTGAATTAATTCACCAACAACTAGAGTTTTCCTAGTTTTTGGTGAATTAATTCGGGATTGTCCAAAACACTGTCTGGGCAGCCCCCTTTTATTGCAGAAGTTTCAGCAATAAAGGGGCTGTCTAGATCCATCCTCTGAGACCACAGAGTGAAGAGGGGGCAGCCAGGAACACACAGCTTCATAATGTCTCCTGCAATATTACTTGGGAGCCCCTTAATATATACAATATAATAATATATAAAAATAATAACATTGTAATGTAATGGATACTAATATTATATATATTAGTATATATTATTTTGCAACATATATATATATATATAATATTGCAAAATAATATAATATATATTATATATACTACAACTTATGATATAGTGCAATATATTATATTATATATACCTATAATATTATTAACCATATTCTCTGGCTTTTCTTCATGAACAAAGATTTAGGAAGGACTCATCCCACGTTTTCTACAAGCGCGTTGATGACTAAAAAGGCCAACCTCAGATAGGCAAGTCTGGTTGCAGAAAGCACAGCAGAAAGTCTCCTTGGGTGATGTTGTTTTCAAGTTGCGGTTCTTTCTGTGTTGTTGTTTCTCTTCGAGACTCGTTCGGCGTGTCTTCTCGAAAGAGGCTGCAGCATTGTGGATTGTGCATCTCCATGCCTCCTGATGTGAGCCCAGGGTGGACCATTGTTGGTGATCAATCTAGCCGAGCCTGAGATGTTGTTTCAGGGAGTCCTTATATCTCTTTTTGGGGGTGCCTCTCTTGCACTGACCCGTGGCAAGTTCACCATAGAGTAGTATCCTTGGGAGGTGTTGGTCCTCCATCCTAGAGATGTGCCCTGCCCAGCGCAGCTGTGTTCTCAATAGCATGGCCTCAATGCTGGTGATCCCTGCTTGCTCAAGGACAACGACATTCGTCACATAGTCAGTCCAGTGTATATTTAGGATTGTGCGAAGACAGCGTTGATGAAAACGTTCAAGGAGTTGTAGGTGTTGGCGATTGGTGAACCATGTTTCAGACCCATATGTGTTTCACAGATGTATTTTGTTGTGTTTATTGTTTTTATTATGTTTATTGGTTTTCTATGCTGTTTTACGATGTGTTGTTCAGGCACGGCCCCATGTAAGCTGCTCAGAGTCCCCTCCGGGGAGATGGATGCGGGTTATAAATAAAGCTATTATTATTATTATTATTATATAGGAGAATAGACAGTACGATAGCTCTGTACACACTGATTTTGGTACTTTGTCTCAGGTGTTTGTTACTCCAGACTCTTTTGTGAAGCCTTCCAAATACACTATATGCCTTTGCTAATCTGTGATCTATCTCTTTATCAATCTTGGCGTCTGAAGAGATGATGCTTCCCAGGTAGGTGAACTGCTGAATGGACTTAAGCACAGATTCACCTATGCTGACGTGGGGATGATGGTGTTCTTCCTGTGGTGTGGGCTGGTAGAGAACTTCCATTTTCTTCAGGCTGACTTCCAGCCCAAACAGCTCTGCATGGGTTGCAAAGGAGGATGTCAGGCGCTGCAGAGCTGCTTCTGAATGGGCGACAAGGGCAGCATCATCAGCAAAAAGAAGCTCACAGACTAGATAGTTTAGAGTCTTAGTGCAAGCCCTCAGACGGCTTAAGTTGAACAAGCTACCATCAGTACGATAGCGTATATATATGCCTTCTTCTCCTTCTTCGAGATCTGCCATAGCCCTTTGGAGCATCATGCTGAAGAAGATTGTAAATAGGGTTGGTGCAAGAACACAACCTTTTTTCAATCTGTTAGTTATTAGAAATGGCTCTGAGAGAGCATCGCCGTATCTGACTTGACTGTGCTGGCCCTCATGTAGCAGGATAATCATTTTGAGGAATTTGGGGGGACATCCTAGTCGTTCCAGGATCTGCCACAGACCTTTTCTACTCACAGTGTCGAAGGCTTTGGTGAGGTCAACAAATGTTACATAGAGTCCTTTGTTCTTCTCTCTACATTTCTCTTGCAGTTGTCTAAGGGCAAATACCATATCTGTGGTGCTTCTATTACCTCTGAAGCCGCATTGGCTTTCAGGGAGAAGTTCTTCTGCAACAGCAGGAACTAATCTGTTCAGGAGTATTCTTGCAAGGATTTTTCCAGAAATGGAGAGCAGTGTTATCCCTCTATAGTTTGAGCAATCTGATTTTGTTCCTTTTTTCTTATACAGGGTGATGATAACTGCATCTCGGAGATCTGACGGCAGTTCACCTTTTCCCCAGCAACTCACAAGGAGCTTGTGGAATTTAGCATGGAGTACATGACCTCCCTGTTTCCAAGCTTCAGGTGGGATTCCATCAATCCTAGCTACCTTGCCATTTTTCAACTGCTGTATGGCCTCAAGGGTCTCTTCCAGAGTGGGAGCTGTGTTCAGTTCATTTTTCATTGGTTGTTGTATCATGTGTTGGATAGCTGAACTTTGGACTACTCGGTTGGCATTGAAGAGATTCTGAAAATGTTCAGCCCATTGGTTCAGGATGGAGGCTTTATCTGTAATTAGTGTTTGACCATCTATACTGTATAAGGGGCTTTGGACCGGATAAGTAGGTCCAAACACTGCTTTGAGAGCTTCATAAAATCCTCAGTGATCACCCAGATCTGCACAACATTGTGCCTTTTCTGCTAAATTGATCCACCACTTGTTCTGAATGTCTTGGAGTTTTTGTTGGAGTTTACTACATGCGAGATGAAAGGACGCTTTTCTTACATGGCAAGATGGCTGGGCAAGGTGTGCCTGGTGAGCAGTTTTCTTCTTTGCCAACAGCTCCTGAATCTCTTGTTTGTTTTCATCAAATCAGTCTTGGTTTTTCTTGAAGGAGAAATCTAGGGATTCTTCAGCAGCCTGCAGGATACTGTTTTTGATGTGTTGCCAAAGCACTGTAGGAGAAGAATCTGTTGGGTAGTCTTCAAGTTTTGTTTGCAGATTTGACTGGAAGTTGTCTCTCACAACAGCCTGTTGAAGATTGTGTTCTTATGTTCTTAAGATTGTTGACTTGGAGTCTCCTCTTTAAGATGCCACCCCTCTTAGGTTTGAGCTTAAGGTGTAGATTTAGTTTACATTTTACAGAGAGTGTAGATTTAGTTTACATTTTACAAACGTATTATGATGTAATAAAATATAATACTAATAATACAATAAAATAATTAATATAATACTAATATAATAAATATAGTACTACTGATAATATATAATAATGTATAATGATGTACTGTTTTATTATTTTATATTTGTATATTTTAAGTTGAAATGTTTTTTATTATTATTTTGAGCCGCTTTGAGTCTCCATATTTACATCCTGTATAACGCAGGATATAAACAAACAAATAAATGGTTTCTCCTGCCACATTTTCAGACTACTTGACTTCTGGACAACATACATACTTCCTTCCCCCTGCTGGTAAGTAGGCTTAACTTTGGACCTTATTTTTATAGAAAATATAAAATTACAATGAATTATAATTAGAGGGAGAAATACATAGAATCCTGATTATTAGTAAGCATGGATATCCAAGGAAATAAGCAGGAGTCTATGTTTTGCACATGTAAATTCTGCAAACATTCACACACAAAAAACATTCTGACATACTCTTCTTGCCTTTGTAAAACACAAATATACATAGCCCAATGTCTCAAACTAATAGGTTTGGTTTTATTCCTTTTTTTCTCCATCTAGGTTATTCACATTCTAACATACAAGCCAACTCTTGGATGATTTCATCTGTGGACAATTATGCCATGCAATCAGAATATACACTTGCCAGAATATCAACAGATCACAGTCACATTACAGTGCTTTTTGGGGAGGAGGAATAATAATATTACTGAACAAAAAGCACATTTCTCATCTTCCACGACAGTACAATGCAATAGTGCTGCTATAATACATAATGTTGTGTCACCCAACCCAGCCTGTTTCTAGCTGAGAGAGAGGAATGGAAGCCTCTTGAATTGAATTAACCATGAAATTGAATCTTGAACTCAACTGAATACTTTGCTGTAAAGACAGCAACCATTAAAGCCAAACATGCATGACAAATAAACTGAGAATCTCTGCTGAGCTGTAGCTAGAACAATAGAACTGAATTCCAATTATGGAAAAAACAGGCAAAACTAATTTAGGGAAGTACCCGGCCCTCCCATCACTTCACCTACTGTAAACATTAGTGATACTCGCTAGCCACACCTTGAACACCATCACCAACATCTTGATCTCAGCTACACTTAACAGTCAGAGGTAAACCACATTGTCAATTGAGGGATAGGCTTGATAGGAATATAATGATTTACTTATTTTGTTCCTGTGCACAAATTCAAATCAATTTATCGATTTCTTTCTTGGTTCACAAAAATACAGTAATTTTTACATGATTTCTGAACAGTATACTTATTTGGGATTTGGAAAATTCATTTATGTTGAAAGACACATGCTTTTTCTTCCTATAACTTCTTTTCACAATGTGAATTAATTTCCTTGGAGGAAAGGAGAGAGGCCTTGATCGTGGGTTAAAGTCTGACGTGGGAAGGGAGAAAACCGGTTCCAAGCTGCATTTGCTAACTGTTCCGATCCAGTTCCGATACTTTCAGATAATGGTGGCTGGAAAATTCAAAATTGAATGCCTACTTCCAGTTTCCCTTACTTTGCTTTTATTCATTAAAAAAAGTCGCTAAATAACAATTTAATAACGATAAACGAGGATACTGCCCAGGCCTACCAGTCACTGCAGCAACCACTGCTGCCATTTCCTCACCCTGGCATTCAAAAAGAACAGACATCACTACAGCAAAGAGAGTAAAGGGATTTAGTGCTTCTTTTAGGTTTTCCCACAACAGACTAAGCTCTTGTCTTATGCTACTCTAAGGAAGAATTGTTCCTTTTTGTGATAAGAGTTAAGTTACAGTACTTACATACACTGATCAGGTCAGCTTTTTGGACTAAAATGTCTATATTTAAGAGAGCTATGTATAAATCTTACTTTTAGGGTTGACTTGTTTTAAAAAGCTTATCTTTTAGAAACAGGCTGCCATTTAGAAATTGGGGGCAGTTTGCTTGATTTTTCAATTACATACGTGTAGTTTCACCTGCTAGATTCTCTCTGTGTGCCTGCCATTAGCAGCATAGAAGCCTTGGTGGGGAAATAAAGTTGGCAACCTTACTTAGGAACTTAATCCTTGCTTAAAAGCAAGTTTCCGGATCAGCAGGAGCTTTTTTTCATTTAGACAAAGGTTTCCAGATCAGGTCTGTAATCTCTTTAGATGGAAAGATTCCTGCAGTGTCACAGAGACTATTCTTCACAACAGAAATCTGGTTCACATTTACGGGGCTAATGTCATTATCTCAAGCACACGTACTGTAGCATGTGGATTAGAAATCTAGTTATTTTTCAAAAGAATCCTGAAGAGTGCTGTTTAATGTAATTACCCTTTATTTTCACTCTGTCCCTGTATAATTTAACACCAAATTTCTGACTTAGGTTAACATCTTCCACTCATTCTGATGGAGGGCTTTTATTCAAGCACTTCACTTGCAGTCTGTAATGGAACTGACACATCTGCTTCTTTCACCAACAAAGGCCATTGATGCAGGCCTCTGGAGTGGGTCAAACAAGGCTTGCAGCAGTGCCTTATGTCACAGTGGTGTATATTTGTGGCAGAACCCTTGTGTGTAATCATTATCGCATCCGTGATGCTCAAGAGGGAATTGGCCATTTTAACATTATTAAACAGTGCCCAATGCCCTGTTTTATTATTATTTCACACATGAATTTCTCTTTAATTCAGAACATAGTTCAAAAGTTCCTCTAAATTGTGGCCCTACAGCTATTTGTGCCTTCTACTCCCAGAAGCCCCTAGCCACCTTGTTCAATGGTCAGGAATTCTGGGAGTTCGAGGCCCAAAACAGCTGGAGAGCTGCAGTTTGAGGATGCCTGCTCATTATCATAAGCATTTCATTTATTTTTCTTCTGTAAGAAATATAAATTGTTGGTAAGACTTTTCCTGCTCCCATTTCTGGGGTGGGGGTGGGGGAATACATAAACTTATGTCACTCTCTATCTGTGATGCTGGAACTATGAAAAGGAAAATGTGGCAGCACAAAGGTGATTGGGGGTCTCTTCACAAAGGCCAGGTGAAAGGAGAGAGGCAGCTGGGCAAATCTGTCACCCTGCATACAGCTCCCTTTTGAGGACACTTTCCCCATCAGATAGGGGAAGCATCGCACTCCTGTGCTGGCTACAATGGAGCCAGCACAACATGGGAAGCCTTCCATGTTGTGGGGAAAGCATCCAGCAATGCTTTCATTCTGGTTGGGGATGGGGCCTCTACCAAAAGTCACATGACATCGCGAGATGACCAACATAGGGCTCAGTCCATTAGACAGGATGAAAGCATCTAGGATGCTAAATTCCCCAAGTCTGATGAGGTCCCTAGTAATTTGTAAATCATCATCAAAATTTGGATTTTGCATGCTCTGAGAATTTGCTAACTTTTCTTCCCTGGGCATTTTTTGAATAGATTATCCAAACCTTTATTGTTCAAAGGCAGTACATCAAAACATTGTAAAAATTTACTCAAAATATATAGAAGGCAAATTTTGATGCTGGGCTGGCTTCATCTGCACCATCTAAGTATAGTAAATGAAGAGGGTGTTTATGAACATGTTATTGATATGTCTTTTCTACTTCCCCTCAAAAATTAGTGGGGAAATTCCGGAATGAATTCATTGAGCTACTAATTTTTTTCCAAAGCAGAATGGAATGTATTTTTTAAAAAGAATTTTATATGTGGTTTTATCGACATTTAACTTGTTTATCTGTATCATTCTTCATCATTGTTGATGGAGGATGGCAGGGGAGTGAACTGTTACGAAGGGTGGGCCTGAACATATTATTAGGATTACACTATTAATGATGTGGATTATAGAATAACTTGAATAATTCTAACATCTGTATTTGTTTTGTTTGGGTTTTTTTTAAACATTTTTCTTAGGCTACATTCATGAGTTTTGTAACAACAGGCAAGAGCTTTCCGATTTTCTTTCTTAACATAATTTTGGTTTTCATTACATTAGAGCAGAGTTTCTCAAACTGTGCTTTTTGAGATGTTTTGGACTTTGGCTCCCACAATTTCTTACTGCTGGTAAGCTGGCTGGGATTTCTGGGAGCCGAAGTCCACAACACTTTGAGCACAGTTTGAGAAACACTGCATTAGAGAAACAGGAAAGTGGTGTTCCCTTGAATAAAAAGTGTAATTACATGTGAAACAAACTGCTTCTTTAGGACTGAACCTGTAAGTAAATACAACTGAAAAAATATTATCGATTCTGCAAAAACCTTTTAAATGTAGTAGCTTGAACCACAATAAACATATATAGGAATGCTACTATTTTTTGAATATCATAATGCATGTACTGATATGCATAATATGATGTTACATCTTGGCCTCAGCATTGACCCAAGTCGTTTACCTCAAAGAGGTACTAACCTTGTAACATACTGTAACTCTCTACAGGGTCGTTTTAGGAAAATAATAGAGTTAATGACAGAAGTAAAGCAACCCATAGCGGTATAATTCATCATGGAGTGTTGCATGCCATTATCTCAAAAACATACAGTGTAATAATCACTTGAAGTAGTGATAACATATAATTGTATGCTTCTCATAAATTATAGGTGAATGGCAGTTTTTGCTAATGAGTGCGAAATAGCAGCTCCGGAACTGCAGTGATTACAGAAGATGTGGTTATGAATGCATTTTATTACTGAGAAATTACAAAGCTTTTCATATTAGAGATGGGAGGCATATACATAAATAACCAACTCGCTGCACTACCTGTAGATATAGCTTGGTAACAAAAATACTAATCAGTCGCATAACCTGCCTGTTACTTAGCAACCTTCATGAAGAATGGCTTTTGAACGGCTGGCTTAATGACTTGCACATATGGGGCTTGCTCAACGTTCACACCAGGCTGAAGCATGGAATGTTTTATCTTTTATTGAATGTGATCAGATGTGATCAGATTACGGAGCATATGAAACAGGCACTGTTGGCACACATAGGAATGTGTGAATACCCCTCAGCCTCATTTCTGTTGCATTCCTCCCAAACACGTGTGCATTTTCTTCCCATCTCTCTTCCATCCCTGCTTATGAAACTTTAAAGGTAGTGATAGGAAGCCAATGACATGCCAATCATTAATATTTTGGTGTTTCACTTTTCTTAAAAAGCACACATACTTTTCAACATATTTTTTCATAAATGGAACATCTTACTAGGCATTTCTCCCATTTTTCAAAGAATGTTTGTGCAGACTTTCCAAACAGACACAGGCTTATCTATTTGTATATAATTCAAAAGCAGGAGAAAAGGATGGTGGAAGGGGGGAAGGTTTCATGCAGATTCTTCTCAGCCAAGGGAAATGGAATGACATAAGCACACCTTCATTACCAGTTCTGCAAGCCATAAGTAGAATAAATTAGCAAAACAAAACAAAAAATGGTTACTGTTATTTCTTTCTCTAGAAATACCGCAGGCATTTAAACTATTGTCAACAACTCAAACTGTAAAAGAGGAACTTGAAAGCTAAAAAACAACACAAAGAAAAAAACTTCGTTAAGCCAATTTGTTCTGGTATATCTTAGAAGAGTCCTGCCAGCAACCTATACAGGATCTTTTCAGATAAAACAATAATTGGCTGCAACTGACAATATAACCTGGAGGCAGGGTTAAAAAAATAACTCTAATTAGTCTACAATAAGAAGTGACCTAGGTTAGATCAGAATATACGGATTGCATCTCAAACACAGTTAACATAAATAATAGCCATTAAAGTCTTTGAGTAGGGCACTTGTTGGTTTTAGAGCAATCAACACTGATTCACTGTATTTATTAAAATATTGCTTGATTTTTCTCATTTGTGCATAAGGTTTCATTGGATCAGATTTTTCCTTTTTATCGGCTGAACTGAATTATTGTCAACAGCTTCATTCCTTATATTTTATTCCCTCAGTCACCCTTGCACTATGCCTTTTAGATAGCACACAATAGGTTATCCTCCAAGATAGCTGTGGATATGAATTTCAACTCTATTTGAATTTTGGAAATGAAATTTGGAACACTTGCACTCAGGATGGATTCAAGGAGCTGACGGAGAAATTGGTGTTTTTTTTTTCTTCTAGTAAGCTCTTATTCATTTTCTGTGTTTTAATTTGTCCTGAACTTCATTCCTCTTTGGTTAGTCTATGCTGGTTGGGAGCAACACACCAGAATTTCAACTATGCAAAGGTCCCCAGGGTTAGAGTTAGGTCTGAAGTATGAGTGATCTTTTTGTCATTTTGAACTGGGGTATATAGTGACTATGAAGAGCACAAAGTAGCACAAACTGATCAACAGGAAATGTTGGGGTTTTTTTTCATATCAGGAGAAACTTGAGAAACTGCAAGTCGGTTCTGGTGTGAGAGAATCGGCCATCTGTAAGGATGTTGCCCAGGGGACACCTGGATGTTTTGATGTTTTACCATTCTTGTGGGAAGCTTCTGAAGTTGGAGCTGACAGAGGAAGCTCATCCACAATATTCCCAAATTTGAACCTCTGACCTGTCAAGGGATTTATAGTTAACCTACAATCAAAAAACATTTTGAACTCCACAAATGATGGAATTGGGCCAAACTTCCCATACAGAACCCCGATAACCAACAGAAAACACTAGAAGGATTTGGTGGACATTGACTTTGAGTTTGGGAGTTGAAGTTCACCTACACCCAGAGAGCACTGTGGACTCAAACAATGATGGGTCTGGACCAAACTTGGCACAAATATTATATATGCCCAGATATGAACACAGATGGAGGTTAGAGGAAATAGACCTTGATATTTGGGAGTTTCAGTTACTGGGATTTATAGTTCACTTACAATCATAGAGCATTCTGAACCCCACCAATGACAGAATTGGGGCAAACTTCCCACACAGAACCCCCAGTCCAACTCCCGTCATCAGGGCAAGAAAACGTAATCAAAGCCCGCCTGACAAAGAGCCATCCAGCCATAGATATAGCTAGATATACTATATGATACACACACACACACACACACACACACTATCATAGATTTGAAAGGGACCCATAAAGAAGGACAATTATATGTTGCATGTTCCAGAGTAGGAAAACCAGGCAATCTCCACATTAACACTGGCAAAGAAACAGCAAGAAATACTGTTTACCCACAAGCATAAAATAAATTACATATATTAGAAACCAACACTTTCTCATTACTTTATTTTCCAGATCACCAGACTGGGCCACAGCAATGTGTGTGTGTGGGGGGGGGGGGGCAGCTAGTAGTCAATAAAACAGAAATAGATGTTTTTCTGAAACTCCATTATCCAGCAGATATAGGCAATTTGGCAATACTACAATTAAAGGGACATGTGAACAAGCTGGAATATGTCCAGAGGAGGGTGACGAAAAGGATCAAAGGTCTGGAGAACAAGCCCTATGTGGAGCTGCTTAAAGGGCTTGGCATGTTTAACCTGCAGAAGAGAAGGCTAAGAGGAGATATAATGGCCATGTATAAATAAGTCATAGGGAGGAGGGAGCAAGCTTGTTTTCTGCTGCCCTGGGACACAGAACAGTGGCTTCAAACTACAGAAGAGGAAATTCCATCTGAACATTTGAAAGAACTTCCTAACTGTAAGAGCTATTCAGCAGTGGACCTTTCTGCCCCAGAATGTGGCGGAGACTTCTTCTTTGGGGGCTTTTAAACAGAGGCTGGAAGGCCATCTGTCAGTAGTGCTTTTAAAGTAATTTTCCTGCTTCTTGGCAGGGGGCTGAAATGGATAGCCCATGAGGTCTATTCCAACTCTATGATTCTATGATAACAATTTAATGATACATGTTTCAGTGTAGTTCCTGTAGTCATTAAATCTTGGGTGTTGTTCTGAAATTGCTTAAGGATAGCATAGATCTAGTTTCCCCACAGACCATAGAGAGTGTACACGCTTGTGCCTTTAAGTCATCTGTCAGGCGATGTCAACTTTTTTTTAGACAAGTAATATTCAGAGTCAAGTTGCGCTTTCCTTCCTCTGAAAGAGAGACCACAATTCCTAGTATTTCTTGGTGATCCCCATCCAAGTACTAACCAGGACTGATCATGCTTACCTCCCAAGAGCAGAGAGGATCTGGTGCCTTTAGAGTATCTGGCTGGCATAAATTTATTTATTTATTATTCGTATTTATATACCGCTCCATTCCCTTAGGCTCGGGGCAGTTTACATGGATAAAAACAAGGCAATAACAGTAAAACAATTTTAACACTATGCATTAAAACACTATACACTACTAAACAGCTGTCCCCATATCTGGCCTTAAAGGTTAATACCAACACCTTGAACATAATCCGGTAGCAAGAGACAGAAACATAATGATAGCAAGAGACAGAAACAACATGTTATTTTAATAAAGCACTGGACATTTAAGTGAAATTGCAATTGGTTGTTTTCATCAGACTGGATAAAATATTTACGGACACATTTAGCTGCTATACCATATGCAAGGGGGAAGAAGCCCTGTACCTGTAGCACTCCAAACCTAAATTAGCACAGCCAGCTTGCAAAGCTTCAAGCAAAGTGCAATTTTTTGAATTGTTATCAACATTGTAATAAAACAATAGGAAATAATAGGTTCCCTGGCTTTATGCAGAAGAAGAACAAAATGCTTAAGATGTAAATGGTACATTCTAAGCCAAAAGGTTCCATCCAAGGTTTTGATAACAGCTTTGAACATCAATGCCTAGGTCTGATGGTTTCATGTGCCTCCATCATTAATTTTTTTAAGTACCTCAGGACTCTATTCTCATTTTTCATGCAGTATTTCCATTTGATTCATTCATTGTAAAAAGAAATTTTACCAGAGGAATTTAGCTTTTTACAGAATGCAGTCAAGGAAGTAGATTACTTAGCAAAACCGTCATCTCCACTCAACTGGTGCTCTTTATCTTCTCTCAGCAGATACTCACTTGGTTGCCTCAGTAATCCAGTCTAAAGAACATGGCCCATGAACATTAAACATAGTTACTGCGGGATAATCACAGCTATTGATTCTGACATGCTGGTTTTTCACAGCAAAAAAAACACGCATGCTCTGCTATCTTCTATTACATTTACTTGCTTTGGAATGCATCCCAAATCCATATTTACCAATGTTGTTTGCCAGGTCTTACACTACAAATAAGACTTATCTTTACAATAAAAATGAGAAAAGTCTATCCACTCATCATTCCACTGCTTGAGGAGATGAAATGTTTCTTTTTAAAGAAAGTGGTCTGGAGGGATAGATGAAAAGAAAGCATGTAATTTGCAAACTAATCCTAAAAACATACTTAATATAACAACTGAAAAAAAATCTTCATCTATGAATAATCAAGGAGTGGGAATTAACTGTTTTCCAGATAAGGGATGTAAATCCCCAACTATTTTGTGTGTGCATGTGGTGATAAATAATTGGCACAGTTTTTTTTCCTGCCAGTGGAGAAAGCAAACATGCCAGTGCAGTGTTCTCCCCACATTTGAGTGCCCTAAAGTGTTACAGATAAATTCTTTCATATAGAAAACCATAAGTGCAAAAACTTGTTTTCTGCACAGAGAAAAGTGTCCTTGCATAGGAAACAATAACCAAGATTCTGCACTGGACTTCAAATGCTACCTTCCAAATCCAGTTTGTAAACTGTGCAATATTCCTTCCATGCCAATTTTGGGATTGTCAGAAAGTGAGGAGGCAGAGCCAGCTATTTTCCTTTAGATGGATATGCTGTGATATGCATCAGCCAAAACCTCCAGAAGGCCCAGGGAAATCTCTGCAAATGACATTTTTGCAGCACATCCAGTTAAAGGGAAATAGCTGGACATTTCATCAGTGATCCCCTCACTCTCTGACAACCTGTAAATAGCCATGTTTTGTGTGTGTGCGTGTGTTTGAATGCTTTTAAAATGTGTTTTTTATTTGTGCATAGTTAGACACAAAATTTGAACCCACACAATATGGAAAAGTTAGGTGGGGTGTTGAAAGTCAGAATTATAACATTGTAACATGAAATTCACCATGAAAACCACTCTTTCTTTCTTTTCTTTTTTTTTTTTTTTTGCATAAAAACACTTTTATGCAGAGTAATTCTTCTGTGACAACAAGGTGTTGAGATATAAGAAAAAAACTGCACACAATTCTCAATGGTCCATTCTTTCTGATGGGATTTTCTAATTTTCCAAAACCCAGTTTTTAGACCTGGAGGTGGAATTTGTGTGTGTGTCAGGAGCGACTTGAGAAATTAATTGTCCATCTATGATTATGTTGCCCAGGGGACGCCCAGATGTTTGATGTTTTACAATCCTTGTGGGAGGATTCTCTCATATCCCCACATGGAAAACTGGAGCTGACAGAGGGAGCTCAACCCACTCTCCTTGGATTCGAAACACTGACCTGTTGGCCAGCAGCCCTGCTGGCCCAAGGATTTAAGCCATTGCTGGCTCCACCTGGAGATGGATAATGATGAATATTATTTCCATCTGCACTTACAGTAAGGGACAACTCACACTAAACCAGCTATGTTATGCTGGTTATCGATGTTGTCTAGCAAAATCTGAAGGGGTGCAAAAATTCCAACCCTTTGAATAATTCAATACTATTATTAAATATAATTGTTTTCATTCACATTAAACATTTATCCCAAGTTGGGAGAAAAGTGGGGTATAAACTGATTAAACGTGCAAACTTTTGTGCAAACTTTTGTAAGCATGGATTTAATTGAATTGCAGGTGACGAATTTGTTACTTTAAAGGTTCATTTTTCAGAACAAACTGTGGAATTTATAGGAAATGGCACTTGGGTTGTCACCATTGATCAATGAGGCACATTTTATTGACTCCTTTTCATTATTTTAAATTTGAATTCCCTGTTTTCCCCAGATGTACTATAAAACCTATAATAAAATTATTGCCCAGGCATAAAAGGAATCCAAAATGCTTGGTAACTGTCAAGTTAGAAAGGCTGTCCTAAAGCAAAAGATCTCATTTTATCTCTGCAACCTATTCAAATTATGTTTTCTCGGTGATCTGCACCTTCCTTTCCAGCATCATATCACCATATGCATTGTTAATTTATCCTTCAAATACCTCAATGGTAAAAAGGTTAATTAGAAGTGATATTAAAAGTTAAAAAGGAGTGATGTGTTAATTTTAGCAAGAGAAATTGATCTAGTTCAGATACATCAATAATTGGCTGGATAAAAAGATCAGAGACTACATTTTAAAGAATCATTTTAATTTTTGCACTTTCTAATTGTCATTTTTATATGTTTTTGTATTATATGCTTCCCTGAGATAGTTAAATAGAACATGAGATTAAAATATTATAATAAATAAATGAAATAAGGATGAAAGGAGTTATTGCTACTGCTTATGGTTCCCACCTGGCAGGTGATATGAACATAGTGCTTGGTGGTCACAAAGTGCAAAATACTATGGAAAAATATTTAGAGATGATTTCACTGCTGGATATGGAGGCTAGGAAAAATGACATGAAAAGCCTTGGTGAAAAGGAGGGGGGACAGTGCATAGGGGAAATGTCAACAGAAACCAGCATAATAGGTTTTCTGAGCTTCTTTTTATGTATGCTGTTGTGATAGTGAGAACTCAGTCCTAGAGAGCATATTCACCCATCAGGTATATGGATATTAATCACGGAGTTTATGCAGATTTTGCCAGGATGGCTTAGTTGTATGGTGAAGCCTTCAAGATGAAGACAGCTATGTATTCTGCCATCTATTGGGTGGATTCGCAGTTCTGGATGCTCTTGATGGCCCCTGTCTTACCTAATCACAAGCAAGTAATCACACAGTAGTAACATTGTTCAAAAGTCTTTGAGTACTTCCCAAAGGCCCATCTGGACCATCTAATCACATTCAATGTTGCTGGGAGTTTGGTTTTCAGGGCGTGTGTAACTGGTGACCATACAAGTTTAGATATGAGTGGTCTGCTTGCATGGTTCAGCATTTGCTTCAGTATTGTTCAAGAAGCATTCATTTATTTACTTTCTATCCTGCTCTCTCTCACCCCTAAGCTTCCAGCTGACAATTCTTCAATGCCACATTAAAAGCAAGCATATGCATAACACATTAAATTATAAAACAAAACTTATCAATATAATTAAAACCTGTTTAAAATATATTAAAACACCTAGTCCCACAGGGACTAGGTGTTTTAATATATATAGCAACTGTTTAATATATATAAACAGTTGCTTCATTTATATTGGCTCCATGGATGTATATTGCCCTGTGATCCCAGGGACCAGTTAGGGAAAAGGGGGCCTGGAGACACATCCATATCTTTAGAACCATCCAACTCCAATCAAGTTGCACTGCTTGAATTTGTTACTGGATATCTATCCTTATAAGGAGGCATGTTTTAGGGATGGTTTTGGGTGGATACAAATTCATTATTCTTCTAGGTTGTGTTCAATAATTGGAGTGAAGGCAGTAGCTAAAGCTAAAATTGACAAGGAAATTGCTGAAGATAGAGCTACTGGTCCCTTCTCTTCTCCCCCTGTTCTGAATTTGAGGATATCACCAATGGGCCTTTGTTTGGAGAAAGCACCTGGTGAATATAGACTTATTCACCACCTGTCTTTCCCTTGAGGGGAATCTGTTAATGTTGCCACTCCTGCAGAGCTTTGACTAGGTCACTACATGTCCTTTTACACATTTGTGCAAGAAATAAATATAAAATGGTATGACATTAAGCCTGCATTTCACCTGCTCCCTGTACATCTTATAGAGTATAGACTGTTTAGAAAATTTAGTCAAAACCTAACCCCAAAGCTGTGGATCAATGTATCCATGGGTCAATGTGCATACTGTACCTTTATTTATTTATTTATTTAATTACATAATTAATATTCCTCCCTTCTCACCCCGCAGGGGACTCAGGGCGGGTCACAATGCACACATACAGGCAAACATTCAATGCCATTTGACATACAACATATAAGACAGACACAGAGGCAATTTAACATTCTAGCTTTTCTGACCACCAGGTGGAGCTGTCGCTCCTTTTGTGTGTATTTCTGGATATTTTATGGCCTTGTAAATCAGTTAAATTAACCTTCTTCACTCAAGTGGTACCGAAATATCTTACTTGACAGATACAACTGTCTTTCGGATTGCAAAGTTCGACAACGAGCTACACAATTGGTCGAGCGTTCACCCTGACACAGGCAGGTCTCAAACTCATGACCTTCTGATCAGTAGAGATCTTATGCAGCTGACACCCAGCCAGCTGTGCCACATTCTCAGTGCTTAACTCTTATGTAACTGTTCCCTTCTCTGAATATAATGCAGAAAGGCAGCAGCCTACTCCATCCCAAGAAAACCTAAAAGAAGCATGGTTTTTTTTCTACTTGCTTTATTGTGGTGCCACCTCTGGCCTTTTCCAATGGCTGGATAAGACATTGTGGAGGTTATCAGGTGGGTCTGCCATCCTGAGGTGGTTATCAGGGGTGTCTGCCACCCTGAGGTGGCAGATTTAATATATATGAATACCCAAAGTGGAGTACGATTGTAGTTCTCTGAGAGCCAGCCCACGGACCTCCAATCACTATTTTGGATTTATAATCATTATTTATTGTGAAAATAATTCTTGGATTATACTTCCGACAGACCTTGGCAGGTCTCAGCACCCACCCACCACTTCTGTTGGGGTGGAATATCCCACTGTGAACTAACTAAAAAAATGGATTATATTTTAACTTCACTCCGCACGCTGGCAATGCCATGCAACGCCACACTCGGCTTGTTATGGATGTATTGCTTTCGGAGAAACCTGTCCACCCTCCACAGATTTGTCATCGAAGGAACATTTTTTGACTCTATTGAGTCAAATTGGTATATATTGGAATATATATACAAGAACTACAATCATTCTCCACTTTGGGTATTCACAGGTCAGGAATGCATGTTTTCCTTTTGCAATAAGGCGGTTTATGTAGATGTTGGCATGTCTATGCTTTGTGGTTGCTTGTATTTGTTTGATATCATGTTAAGTGTAATGTGGATGTAATATCACTTCTGTAATCCGATACAGATTTGTCATTTCTTTTCTTCATAGTGGGTAACCAGCTGTTTTCCTGTTGTATTCATTAGTCCTCAGCTTTGTGGATAGTGCTAGTAAGCCCCCCTCCCTTGCGTTTGTTTTCAGATTTTAATATAACCCTTGACTTATTCATGGGTCATATTAAAATGCATAATTTTGGTCCCAAATTCTGCCCTCAATGTATACATGAGTTTGATATTTAGTATGTGGAATGAGCAAGTCCTACCATTGGCTTGCCCTCGGGGTCAGGTGTTTTTCATGGACTGACTGATATCTAGTCCCAGCTGGACCTCCATCAGATTGCTGCACCCCCTTTTGCTCATCTCAAGGCACAACTCAAATAAGTTCTAGGTCAAATAAAATGGTCCTTATTTTAGCCTAATTTTCTGTCTGGTCTTGTGATTTCATTGTTGGTCATCAAAAAGGATTTCAGTTTAAACATAGAACAACACTTTTTTCTTGGAGACTTTCCCCTTTCCCCTATTTTTTTTATTCCTATCCAATATTTGCAGATTATTTATTATTTCCTAAGACATATAGCAATGAAGGAATTGTCCCTTTCAGCTATCTGCAGCCATATGTCTAGCACCTCCTCCAACACATACCCCTCTTTTTCCCCACTGATTATAGTTTGTTTCATCTATTTCTAAAATGTAAAAAGTGTGAATAACAACTCCTAAATGGCATTTTCCTGAGAACATTGTTGTTGTTGCTGTTCTGTGATATCATTGGTGCAATGCAGTGTTTTAAGCATTATATATATGAAAACAGAGTAGTTCCTCTGACAATTCACTGAAAGTTTATACCAGAATTATAAATTAGTTACACCAGATTTTTATGAGATTTAGTGAGAGTAATTCACTGGGATTTTTTTTACTACAAGATCTCTCTGGCAGCCAATTTATTTATTTGGTTATTTAATGCCAAACTGTACACTATGTAAAGAATACTTTTTATACTTTACAGGGAATTTGAAAGAATAGTCCCTTGTTCTGAGGAGCCTACCATCTAAAAATTAACACAGAGAAAAGAACAGAGGAATGTAAAGGATACAATGATATTTTTAGTGAAGAAGTTTATAACTTTATTGGTAATTTATTGGGGAAACAACATTTATTGAACTGTAAATCTCTCTAGATAACTCTCAAGGATATTTTGTAAACTAAACTTTCAGATCAAGTAATGTAAAGTGCAAGAATAAATGCCAGAACGTTTCTCTTTTCAAAGAGCATACATGCCATTTAAGAACAGAAAGCTGGCTGTTTAGTAGCTAAACATGAGACTCAGGCCACTGGCCAGTTAATTCAGAAACAATCTGAAGCAGAAATGTTCTGGATTGGTTCTGCAGACAGCCACATGCACAGATCCAAACAAATAATGGTGACAGTAGGAATCCTGAAGTCCAGTGCAGCCAAGATCAATCAGCACCATTGAGCAGTCACTATACTGCTGCATCATTGTCACCCCATTGTCCCAGGTGGCAGCAGAGCTCTTAGTAATCTCCTGACCATTGTGAGTGCTCTGTGCTAAAATCAGTAGATGTGCCGGAGCCCCTAATGGGGCAATGGATTAAACCAGGTGTGGGCAATTGCCGGCCCTCCATGGGTTTTGGACTTCAACTCCCAGAAATCCTAGCCAGTTTACCAGCTGTTAGGATTTTTGGGATTTGAAGTCCAAAACACCTAGAGGGCCGGCAATTGCCCACACCTGGGTTAAACCCTTTTTCTGGCAGGACTGAAGACTGACAGGTTCGAATCCAGGGAGAGCGTGGATGAGCTTCCTCTGTCAGCTCCAGCTCCCCATGTGGTGACATGAAAGAACCCTCCCACAAGGATGGTAGAACATCAAAAACATCTGGGCATCCCCTGGGCAATGTCTTTGCAGACAGCTAATTCTCTTACACCCGAAGCAATTTGCAGTTTTTCAAATCGCTCCTGACATGGGGGGAAAAAGTAGAGGTGCCCATACAACCAGAAAGAAGCTGACATCATAGCCAAGAGTTCACACAAAGCTGTCTGGGTGTAACAACAACAGCAGTCTGGAGGTAGTGATAGAAGTGATATGGGCACAATCTTTCCCCACAGCTAATGAATGCTGGGAAAGGGACTTACAGCAATGCCTGTGTAGATAGGTATAAATCAGATCCAATCCTTCTGTCCACACTGTACAGAAGCCAGACTATCCCTTAACTTTCCTTATTGAGGCATCTAGTGGAAGTTGAGGAGTTTCATTATGACAGCCAGGATCAAATTCACACTGAATATATGTTATTATGCCCATGTAGGCGAGCCCTTAGGTGTCTTTCATAGTACACAATGAAAAAAACATTGATATCACTTTTGCTGCTATGCATTCATCCTAGTTTACCTGAGATTTGTGATCTGGTGGGTATTTAGAATTTTCTGCCAGAAAGTTATGGTGCCTCAAATAATTACAAATCTCAAGATTCCGCAGCCATGGCAATTATAGTGATAACAAAGTGATATAATTTGTAGAGCAAGAATGACCTTAGCTTTTCACCATTTTAAGAGCCATCCAGTTCAAAGAAAGTGATGAAGTTGGAGCTTGTCAAAGCACAAGATAATGTACCATATATATACTGACCAGCTAATGCATTTGCCCATCTACTAAAAATCTCAGCCGCATTTTCTCCAGAATTTTGGATCTACAGTGAACACAAAAAACCCTTAACACAAAATGTTAAACCAGAATATGTTTTTGCCCTGTTAATTTATCAAATAAGTGATACAATGTAATTGCTTTTCATTTCAGTAATTTTAATGTGCTGGGTGTTTGACAGTACACTCAGGCAACTAATATAGCATATTTCTATTAATGTTTTGCCTCACATTCAGAAAAAAATGATCCCAACCCCATGGATGTAACTAGACCAAATCTCAGATTGCAAACAATTTGATCTTGGAACTATAAATCGTAATTAACAAATATTAATGTGACCTCCAGCATGAGCATTTATTTGAATGAGGAGAGTGGTTTACTTAATAACCAAGTTTGCAGCTGAGGAAGAATGAGGCAAAGCATATTTCAAATTAATTTTCTACGGCCCTCCAGTGAGCTGTTGCACTTTAAAAAATTTAATAGAGATATGAGTCACCCTTAACTCTGAAGGCAAAAGACGTGCATGAGCAAGCCAGAGGTGCATGAAGCATCCAGCTATTTCCTGGCATTAAAGAAATCCACTGAAAACCTGGGAGAGACCTTCTAATGTTCAAGGATCCAATTTATATAGTCACCCAGGCAATTGCAGGATAGAAGCAAAGTTTAAGTATGCTAAAATACTTAACCTCTCCATATACAAGTGTATTATAAAGCATGGCTAAATTGAGTGAGGTGGAATAGCTTTTTCATTAGATTGCAAGTGTAGGAAATGAAATGACATTTTCAGGCTATCTTCATTTTGGACATAACATTTCGTAGAATCTCCCTAAAAGCTAGTTTGCTATCCTTGCAAGTTTTGTGCCATTCGTTATGCATTCCCAAATAACAATCTCTAGTTATCATGATATTCTGCTCCTAGATTGCAACGTAATTTGTGGTTAAATTGTCTACTCCTTGACTCAAGATTTCTTGTGAGACTCTCATTGATAATTCCACTGTACTTTCTGCTTGCTTAATAGTCAGCTCCAGAGACTTTAGCCTACAGCCAGTGAATCACCCATCCAAGAACTTGATAGTAACTTAATAATAATAATAATTTTATTTCTTACCTGCCTCTCCTTGTGGCTCAAGACAGGTTACAAAATAATTAAAACACATACACATTGTAAAAATAACACAAATGCACATACTAAAATGTATTTTATAAAAGATACATAATAAAATGTATTTCTGTAAAATACATATTAAAATACAGAAAACTCCCAGAGAATAAACAAAGCACACAGGATTAAAATTCATTCTTAAAAACTGGCTGAGTAGGCCTGCTGGAAGAGGTAGGTCTTTAGATGGTTTTAAAATTCTGACAGCTGATCTAGCTATTGGCGCTCTTCCATCAGGTCATTCCACAGCCTTGGGGTAGCTGATAAAAAGCTCCTCTGGTTGAGTTCTGACAGTCTGGAGCAGTCACACACACACACACACACACACACACACACACCAGAAGACCTAAGTGTGTGGGGCAGATTGTACAGGAGAAGGTGATCCTTTAGGTAACCTTAGGTAAACCAACACCTTGTACTTTGCCTGGAAATTAATTGGCAGCCAGTGGAGTGACTTTAGAATAGGTGTAATATACTCACTCCTAGAAGTTCTGGCTGTCGCATTTTGAACCAAGTGGAGTTTCCAAAGGTAGTATAAAGGCAGCCCAATGTAAAGTGCATTGCCGAAGTCCAACCTTGCGGTTACCAGTTTATGCACTATTATCTTCAGGTTCTCCAAATCTAGAAAGGGGTGCAGCTGGCATATCAGCTGAAAGTGTTAGTAAGCACTCCTGACCATTGCATCTACCTGGGCTGACATTTGGAGAGACAGATCCAGAAGTACTCCCAAACTGCAGACGTAGTATTTCAAGATGAGTGTACCCCCATCAAGAACTGGTTGACACACCTCCATCTCCAGATTAGTATCTTTGATGGCAAGCACCACTGTTTTTTCAGGATTCAGTTTTTCCTCACCCAGCCCATTACGTCTTCCAGGCAATCATTCAGAGGAGACACACTATCCTTAGTTGAAGCTGTTTTTGAAGGCATGGAGAAATATATTTGGGTGTCATCAGCATACTGATAACACCCCGCTCCATGCCTACAGATGATCTCTCACAGTGACTTCATGTAAATATTAAAGAGCATTGGGGAAAGAATGGCACCTTGTGAAATACCACATAACAGCTCATTTTTTGAGGAACAGTTATACCCAAGCACCACCATCTGGTACCTGCCTGAGAGGTATGACTGAAACCACTTCAGCACAGTGTCTCCAATTTCCAGCTCCCCCAGAAGGATACCATTGTCAATGGTATTGAAGGTTGCTGAGAGGTCTAGAAGCACCTACAGGGACACACTGCCCCTGTCAATGTTGAGATAGAGATCATCCAGTAAGACGACAGTAGCAGTCTCAGCTCTGTATCCTGCTCTGAAGGCAGTTTGAAATGGGTCAAGAAAGGGTAAGTCATCCAAGTCTGCCTGGATTAGGACAGCAACTGCCTTCTCAATCACCTTGCCTAAAAAAGAAAGGTTAGACACTGGTCTGTAATTATTAAGATCCAGGGGATTACAGCATGACCCTATCTGAAGGACGGACAGCTACAGTTTCATTTATCCACATCTGATAATCGGAGATTGGTTTCTACAAATGAAACATTCAATCTAGTAACCCTTCCATAAGTAAAGAAAAAAGTTGAACATTCCCAGAGACTATTTGAAAGCATATTAAATATTCAATTAAGGATTACTCCCCACTCAGCCAGCCTCCACTTTTCTATTATTTCCAATTTGATTGCCAATTTAAGGACTTGTGCTGCTGGAATAACTGGATATTGCCGCAGATAATGGTAATACCAGTGATGCCTGCCCAGGGGACATGGGGACCTGTTGCTTCAAGCCTTGCACTGTCCCAGCGTCCCCTCACATCATCACATGGGGGAAGCCTCCTTGAGCCGGCTTGACACATCTTTCCTAATATAAAGACCAGGAGCCTACCGTTGACCTGAACTGCCAATTTTTCAGTAGTAGAAAGGTTTTTTGGCAGGTCAGCCATGGAGCTGTCACAGAAGTAGTTCTCCGGGGTGTGATGAGAGCCATTGGGCTCCATCGTAGAACACCCATCGCTGCCACTGAAAAGTAGGCAGTGTGAAGAGATCCCCAGTGAAGCCTTCTCTCACACACCTGCAGTTATAGCATGAATGGAAAGCTGGATAGTTGCTAAGTTGTAATGTTAATATAATTTACTGTAGCTTTGCTGCTGAAGAAACAAGTCAATGACAAGTTCCAAGCATACCTTGGTTAACAAAGCCTCTGATAATTAAGCTTATTTTTTACAAAGTTTTTATAGCTGTCTTTGGAATCCCTTTTTAAATATGAGTGAATAGCAAAAAAGAACTGTTTTGCTTTCAAGGACACTTCGAGACACAGTTTCAACAGGAGGAAGTGAAACAGTGTATGTGTGTTATAGGTTTCACCCATTCATTTGTGAAACAGGCATTTTGCCCTCCTCTGTTGTAAAGAGCTTGAAAAAAGAGTTTTCCATATGGCAGTATATATTGAGTTCACTGCTGACTGAATTAAATGTAAAGTATAAATTGGTTATGGATGCAACTATGGATCCCTTGTCGATGAAGGCTAAAACATTTCAAGGTGAGGTAGGAAATGGGATAAGAACACTGCAACTCAATAGAACTTCAAAAGCAGTTTCAGGTTCTGAAATATTAATATGTTTATTATATGTTGATATCTCAATGTGAAAATCCCTCTGGAGGAAAAATTGATTATTCTCCAGATTTCGCCATTTACGACATAACAATACTGCCACAGTAGGATCAGCATTTGCATAATATCTTAATACAGTTAATGTTTCCGATGAGGAAGGCCTGAGGGGAAAACTATGAAAGGATTAATATAGATTTTAAACAGGATAGTCATTATCGCTAAATACCATGCAGCAGCCCTAGCTGGTAGATAGGATAATGAATCAAAATCAAGGCAGACTGGGGCTTAGCCCATTGTTTATCTCATTATGGGACCCCGAGCAAGTCATGTAACACTTTGGTATCTGATCAAGCCATCTCTAAAATGGGACAGGTGATATATTATAATATCACATCTGGAAAGCTAATTTCAATGATTAGCCTAATCATTTAATGGTAAAAGATCTTTGGCTCCTTTCAGGCTTGGATTTGTGTTGCAGTAAATGGATTGATCTATTACCATGAAAAAAAAGCAGAAACAGAGCCCAGAATCCTAATTCCTGTGTCCCAGTGGAAGAGGCATAGTCCTCGCTTGCATTCTTGTTGATAAGACTCAACAGTCCAGTGAAGAAGGAAAATGCAGTACGATCAATTCCATTCCCCCGTGGTGAGCTTCAAACTATTATATCCATTAGCAAAAGAAAATTGTATTTGTCATTTGTGCATGCTGCTCAGCACAAAGCAAAACTACACAAATGAACAAATGAAGCCAAGAGCCAAGCAATATGATTGCACTATTTTTTCATCTTTAAACTAAGCTATGGTCTCCATATTTATATATATAAGTATTTTTGTACATATGTCCAACCTACATTTTAATCCTATACTGTATATTTCTCCCTTTCTTTTCTTCCATTTCTGTTCTCCCCCCCCCCTTTTTTGCATTTATAATTTAAATGCTAAGAAATATACATAAGGTTTGCCAAAGTGATTGAGGTATTGGTTAATAATGCCTTTCTTTTCTCCACTGCCTCCATGAGTCACTTTTTCACAAATTCATAAGTTGTCATGTTTCATGTTTGAAAAGTTTCCTAAGGGCTCGAGGCAATACTTTCATTCATTACTTACCTCAAGCCTCTAGGAATGATACATTGTTCTCAATCATGAAACATGAACAGATGGTAGTTTCCTTGAGCTGCTGTCTGACCTCAGTAATAATCCCAAATCCCAGTTTGGATTTACTAGACTGATGGCCAGTTCATGTACCGCTGAACTCCTACTAGGAACAAACTGATATGATATTTCCACGAGGATCAAAGCTTACAATAAATCTAATATACTGTTTGTGTGGTGTTTTCTACTGGGTATATATAAATGTTATGAAGTCTTAAAAATCACATTTCATATGGTCACATTTTTTTATGGTCTACAGCTGAGTCCAAAACATTTTTTTACTCAATAATGCATCACCATTTCAAAAACCAGTAAGTACTCTTTAAAATACAGATTAATACTTGTTGTATTAATCTGTATTTTAAAGAGTATTTTTTAAAGCCATTGCCTACCTTTCATCACATTAAGTCATATTGAAATGGGCTGTATTGAAGTGTATTGATAAAGAAAGGACAGAAATACAGAAGCTTCCGTTTGATCTGGAAAAAAAACTGGGCTTGTAGTTTGATGTCAAAAAACACCTCCCCTTTGTATGTAAATGCTATAATCTAAATACTTATTATATATGGAAATCTTTCTATTTTAGTAACTTCCTAATGTCCGTTTTAGGAATTAATACAGAAGAAAGCACATGGCTATATTAATTTCATGGGATAATTATTAACCATAATTGAATAAAGTAGAATATAAACTTGAAATATAGCCATTGTAGGGCATCAAATTGTTCTCAAAGACATGAACAGGTGGCCCAGTAGTGACTACCCCAAATCAAATTTTGTATACACCAGTTAACTCTGTTGTATTGTATCTCAAATCTACCCTGCAAATTACATGTAAATCCAACCAATTCTGGTTTCTTGATGCAGCAATAAACACATGGGCAGACACTTAATTTTATTTACATAATATGTAGGTAGAACATAAACAACATTTATAAATTCACTTTTTAAAATATTATTAAAATTATTTCCATTATTAGGCAAATTCAGTTCTTTGTGTTCCTCCATGTCTCTAATTGAGAATTTAATTCTGGGTCAAAAATTAGCACAGATTCCCAATATTGTACTAGGAACTACAAAAGAGAAACTATTTGAGAGTTAGGATTCAGCACCTTGGATAGTTCCTTTAAAGCCAAGCTATCAAAGGCTTTCATGGCTGGAATCACTGGGTTGTTGTAGGCTTTTCAGGCTATATGGCCATGTTCCGAGGAACTCATAACCTCTGAGGATGCTTGCTATAGATATAGGCGAAACGTCAGGAGAGAATGCTTCTAGAACATGGCCATATAGACTGAAAAACCTACAACAATTCAGCTGAGCTGCCTATACACTGTAGAATTTAGGCAGTTTGACATCACCTGAACTGCCATGGTTCAATGGCATGGGTGCCTGGAATTTACAGTTTGGCAAGGCAGCAGCACTCTTTAGCAGAGATGGCTAAAACCTTGTAAACACAGCTCCCATAATTCCATACCATTGCGTCATTGCAGTTTAAGTAGTGGCAAACTGCATTAACTGTAACCACATGCCAAAATCACAAGCAGATTCTTTGTTCTGGGAACATGGAAATCAGCACAGAATCACTAGAGCTGGAAGGGGCCTCATGGGCATTGACTCCAATCCCCTGCTTAATGTATGATCTCCAAACAAAGAATCCCAGCCCCTTTTTGAAGATGTCCACAGGAGATCCCACCGCCTCTTTAGGCATTTGGTTCAATTATCAAACTATTCCTTTTAATATCCAATCAAAATATTCTATCATATAACTTGAAATCATTGGACCTGGCCATATCCTGTTCTCCATAAGGCTTATCCTGACTGCCTTTTTCTGAACTGCTCCAATATCTCTATATCTTTCTTAAAATCAAATCGTTGACTTTTTGTTATGCTGCTCTGAGTCCCCCTTCGGGGGTAGAAATGATGGAAATAATAATAATAATGATAATAATAAAATGAGGCACCCATAACTGCACTTTAAAGTAATCCTGATCTGTGCACAATATAGTTGGATTTATTTACGATGAAAATAGCATTCACTTTCTTTGCTGCTGTATCATGCCATTGGCACATGTCCAGTTTGTGATCAACAATAATGCCAAAGTTCTTTTTGCATATAGTACTGCTGAGACATTTATCCTCCATCTTACATCTGTACAATTGGTATTTGTAACCCAAATGCAGAATTTTGCAATAGACCCTATTGAATTTCATTTTATTGATTTAGGCCCAATTTATCTAGGTACATTTTGAATTATGTTTTAAGAGGATCTGCCAAGATATTGCATCAAGGCAACCAGAACACTACAACAAAAACAAATATCAAAATGATGCTAAGAAAAAATTGTTTCATACCAGGATTGTGTACAACTTCACTTGACTGTGCTTTTTTGAGATAATGAATCCTATTTTAAGCATTAAATAAAGTTTTAATACTTTTAGCTGTATAGTAAGCAACATGAATCACAAAAAAGTTATTTTTCTATGTGAATCTTAAACAATTGAGATTAATTGGCTTGATACTTATAGGCAGTATAAACACTAACAGAATTTAAGAGAAGCACTAATTCATAAATTGCACACCTGGTAAATACCTTCCTACTGAATCCGGCAACCAAATATGTTTAAGGAAAAAGTTATGATCTATTAGGACATTTTTGACATATCAATAATTTATCCTAATTTATAAAGCACATGTGGAAAGTATGCCTGAATTCTGACAACTATTATGGATGAAGAAATATGTGAAGTATTTCATTGGGAGTGATTTCAAAATGGGATTACTAAATGAAAAACATTCAAAATAAATATGTGGTGGCATAAAAACTTTAAAGGGAACCATGCATCCGAAGAATGAATGGTTTGCCAGCCCTGTAATTACTACCCTGAGGTTCTACATTTAACCATGAGAACATTTAATATTTAATACAGGGATATATTAAATATATTATATTTCCTGATACAAACTGAATACACACATGCCCCAAATCTGGATGACAGTGCCCATCAATTTCATGAAGATGTTGAAAAACAAATGTAATGTGTGTTGTGGAACCCCATAGGGTAAAGACCAAAAGGCTGAGCAAGTTTTCAAGCACCACCTTTTGGAGACATTTAGCCAAAAAGAACCAGAAAGTTACCATGACCAATGTTATGCTGCCGAGAAGTTCAGCAGAACCAACAGGAATGTATTCTTCTGTCCAGTCCTTGGGTTAGGTTATCCACCAAGGTAACTAACTCAATTTGTTTCTTCCTATAGCAAGATTTGAAGCGAGGCTGGAATTCATCCTAGTAATTCAGTTAATCAGATCACCCACTCTATGATCTAGTTCTTAGAAAAAGTAGATTAGAAACTGACCAAATATTATAGAGTGGTAAAGTTAAATGAAGATATCTAAGTTCTTACAATGGGTTTTTAAAAGAGGGGCTTGAATAAAGCCCCCTTTCAAAGAAAGATTGCAAGTCTCCATCACACAATTGTCCAGCCTTTCCCTGGTAGCTTTAATCAGTCAAGATAGGCCAGATCTAACAGCTAATTCTCCAAGCATCTTGTCCATATCATTATGTTAAAAAATGAAAGTCATCCATCAAAACTGGACATGCCTCAATCACCTCTCCAGACCCTATCTTCTTGTCAAATCTAAGCAATTTTCCCAGCGAACACATTACACACATTTCTGAGTGTTCATTCTCAACAGTCTGAAGTGTAGAATGTAATAGCTCATTGACTGCATGGAGCAACTACATTGGATGATATAATGTGGGCATTGAAGAATTGTTCCTTTAGAGTGGGTTTTAAAATGGTTCTTAATTGCAACTCAATTAGATTTATCCCAATGATTTTCTGCTGTCATTCATTGCCTTGAGCTCCCCAGAGGACCAAAGAGTCCATGCTCTGCACCCAAGACACTTTTGAGCAATTCTGTTGATGGTACAGTTTACTTAGGACCTGAATACCCTGAAAGTATCAGAGCTATCTGATCTTGGAAGTTAAGCACTGCTTGGTACTTGGATGGGAGACTGTAAATGATGTGGTTTGTTAGCTCCCCAGAGGAAGGAGCTAACAAACAGCCTCAAAAAACCCCTAGGAAATTTCTGGAGTTGCCATAAATTGACATATGACATGAAGGTATCTATATACATACACACATACATTATTTCCCTGATTTACAGATTAACCAGGACATCATCAGTCCAAGTACAGCAATTGGAATGCCACTACCTCTTCTTCAAATCTCCATCCTAACACTCAATAAAGGAAAAGGTAGGTGGATATACCAGAGATGAAGTTTTCTTCACTACTGTACTGTTCAATGGAGCATAATCATGACACTGCTTTCCCATTGAGTGTGTAGGATGATATAAACAAAATATTCCAAGTTGATTGCATTATTTCAGAGAATGCATGACTCAGTCACTTACATAGCTCATTCAAGTGAAAATGTATGCCTGATGATTATACATATTTGAATTGTTTATGTATGGTGTTAGTTCTTGTTAGTACATGAACAAGAAAGAAAATAAGGAGGGAAGAATGCAAAAAAGAGAAGAGACTATTAATTATTGCATCTTGTTTTAGAAACTAAGCTAAGGGAGGAGATGAAACGTATTTTAACTACAGAACACCGAACACCACGTCATTACTGCTCAAGACATTGACTGCCTCCCTTAGGAATGTAGAAGTTAACCAGACTTAAACATTCAAATTGCTGCAAGGTCCTAAACTTCCAATGCGTGCCCTTGTCAAGTAGAAAGTAATATAAACAGCTCCAACCAGTGAAGTGACCACAATTTGCAGCAAAATTCTGACATTTCAGAAGACACAGCTAACATTAATTGAACAAATTGTAAATTTAAAAACCAGAGGAAAAACCACACCTTATTGAGCTGCTGAAATACCTATTAATCAGACAAAGAAATTGCTCAGATTATAATATTATTTATATTAATTTAAAGTTGGACTAAAGCTCATGTGATCGTTAAACTGTATGCAGTTATCTAGAGCTTTTATTGGGACTACCATGTCCCCCAGTGAGTCCCTATCAAAAGGGATTTTTTTGCCAAATGCCTCCAGCCTGTCCCAGATACATGGCAAATAATATTTAATACTGATCCAATACCTGCCCAAATCTCAAAAGAAGCTGCACTGAACTGAAAATCCCAAGTAGAAGTAATGTCTAGTCATGAGTTCTTCCCAATTCTTAGCATTTTGTGACAGAAATGGCCCCTTATACTCCCATGGCCTTTCCTCTTTTTTAAAAGTCTAAGTGCCCTTCTAAACAGCATCTAAAATGTGGAAGTTACCAGGTTAAAAAGGGGGATGGCGAAATTATGCTAGCACAAAATCTGTACTCATTCACATTAACAGAGGAAAAACACATTTCACTCTGAAAATAAAAATATTCGCATGACTGTATAACCCTGCAATCATGCAAAACACACTATTTCCTTCCTCCCCTCCCTCTCCCCATGGAGATTGCTCCAGTATACGCCTGCTTTTTAAAAGCCCTAAACTGATCAGCCAATTCGGCTGTCAAATGGACACACAGCTGATTTGAAGAAAGCCCAAACAAAGAGTAATTAGAACCCTCTGAAACTCTTTATTTCACAGTTTATAATATTAAACAGAGCTTGCATTAAAATTGGGGGAAGAGAGATGAGAAATGTGCTTGTGTGTACATTTAGATATTTGCAGGTCCAGCAAATAACTGACTTTTTATTTTAAACTCTTCTGCTGGATGTCCCCCATCCACCCTCCCTTTTGTTCCAATACAGAGGAAGCCTGTGAGAAGCCAAAGGCTAACCGGTCTGTGTGGGGACCTAAAGTCAGGTCCAGGGATTTCTTACTCCCCATTTTTAACCAGAATTTTGGTGCTGTCTGGATAAGTCCCATGGAAAATTTTTATTAAGAGCTTGGAAAAGGCTTGAGTCCTTTGAATGTTTTACACAGAAGGTCAATCCATATGGCCAGAATGCAAGTCTTCAAAAAACACTCTTTTCCAAGGTCTCTTCACATAATTTTCACATGAAATAATGTGGGTGAGGGAAGATTCCCATTCGGATATGCCTCTTCTGCTTCATTTTCATATTAGCTGTAGCAAAGGGGAAAAAGAGATACTCATTCTTGAATATGAATTTCAGAGAAAATTAGAAGTGTGTGATATCTCAGTTCAAGCTTGCCTTTGGCAGCTCCAAGCTGAAACAGCACACTTGTGTTACAAATCAAGCAAAGTGAATTAGATCTGGACAGTGATGCAGAAAATGTTTGTAGCCTTGCCCCCAGAGGACGTTTTTCAGATGCTTATCAAATTTAGAATTTTTTAAATCCCAAAATAAAAATAATGTGGCCTCATTTCAATTGCCTCTTTGGCAGATGCCTATTTGGCAATGTGGTACACACACACACCAACATTTTTCATATAAAGAAAATAATCAGTAAAGCCATGGCAAGAGGAACACAATCTTTAAATAGGGTACTTTAGGATTTCTGCATTTAGAAGCTGTTTTCTTCTTTTGAATGCAAGTTCACATCTTCTTGTTGACTGCACTTTTTTAGAAGCCCCCTTGAGAAAAGAAAGCTGTTTTGCACATTCAAGCTGCTTTGGATTTAAGGCAGTCCTAAAACAAACTTACATAAATGCACCTTTTTGGCAAGATTTGTTCATAGGGGTTATCTTAGTCTTCCATTAAGAATGACAGAATGTGTTTTCTCCAAGGTCACCTAGTTAAGAAGCAAGTCCCCTTTCCCCACAAGCTTCTTAATTATGACTCAAGACATACTAGAACGAATCATATCATCCTTACTCAGTCCAGCTCTAGTTTCTCCATCTTAAGTTTCTCACTCAAATGCAAAAGTTACTATTATTCACTCATTTTCAATGGTAACAAAGAAATGGTTTGAAAAATTCATGCACATTCTGCATTTTGACAGTAAGCAAACATCAATTACCCAAAGTACATAATTGTGCCATAATGCATTGAAGGAGAAAATAGAGAAAAATTATATTCAAACAGTGTTCTAGAAAAGATGCTTTAACAATGTTTAAAACACCAGGATGGGGGAGGAGAGGACACCACTGTGGTATATAAGTGGCCACTATAGTGTTCATGCTTGTGCGAACAAAGCAGAGGAAAAGTAACTATTCTCATGGTCTTTGTACAGGCAGTGAGAAGAGTCCATAGGTAAGTGTCAACCAATCCCCCCCCCCTATAAAAAGATAGATTATGTTTAGAGATGAAACATTAACAACAACATTTTTGGATGGATGACCATTAGGACACCCAATCAAAAATCAGCAATGTATATTTGCGAACAGGTAACTATCTACCACAACAAAAATAACTACAGAATGTTTTGTGTTCATGGTGTAAGTGTTCATGGGCTCCATTAGAAGTAATCTCTTTATTCATTTTTATTTGTCACATTTCTATACCACCCCTTTCAGCCCGAAGGCGACTCGGGACGGTGTACACAAGGCTGTCTCTGCCCTCAATACAACACAAGCAAGCAAACAAACAAAAATCAAATAACAACAAATTAACAATTAAAAACATACAATTGCAGTCTCAGTGTCATGTTGAAATCAGTTTCCTTCACATCGTCGTCATTCCATACAGTATATCTAATTAAACTGTTACATTTCATCAGCAAATGCCTGCTCAAACAGCCAGGTCTTGACTTTCTTGCGAAATGTCAGGAGGGAAGGGGCCAATATGATGTCTCTAGGGAGGGTGTTCCAAAGCCGAGGAGCCACCACTGAAAAGGCCCTGTCTCTCGTCCCCGCCAGTCACGCCTGCGAAGAAGGCAGGACCGAGAGCAGGGCCTCTCCAGATAATCTTAAACATCTCAATGGTTCATAGGGAGAGATGCGTTCGGACAGGTAAGTTAGACCCGAACCATTTAGGGCTTTAAAGGCTAAAGCCAGCACTTTGAATTGTGCTCAGTAGCAAACTGGCAGCCAGTGGAGCTGGCACAACAGGGGAGTTGTATCCTCTCTGAATGTCGCTCCTGTTATCAACCTGGCTGCTGTCCGTTGGACTAGTTGCAGCTTCCGAACAGTCTTCAAAGGCAACCCCAGATAGAGAGCGTTGCAGTCATCTATACGGGATGTAACCAGAGCGTGGACCACCATGGCCAAGTTAGACTTCCCAAGGTACGGGCGCATAAAACAAGGAAATATGCTTAAGAGTGGTTAAAATACTGCACCTCGTTTCTGTTTATGTACCTTTTTGTAGTCCTAAGGAAGATATTAACCATCTGTGATTTTTTTAAAGACTGCATAAAGTTAATACTAAAATACCATATTGCAAAAGAGATTTTTTTTTGTTTTCACAACACACTAATATGCAGTTCAATGCAATGAACCAAGAGAGATGTGCACTTAATGTAGCACTTTAAAATGCACACATTGCAAGATATGAAGTCTCATCAAACTGATCCAAGACATTTCCCTCTCTGAACCAAAATATATGTTTCTCTTGATTCTATAAACTGAATCAGCCAGATTAGCAATTGAATCTTACAGCTGGGAGGGGCATATTTACTACATAATGATACTACTACTACTTGTTGTGTAGTTTCAAGAAATTTTGAGCCACTAGAGCTCTCTAGTTGAGAAATCTAAATGCCTCTTCCCAAACTAGCAGTCCCAGACATGGATCCCACTTGTTTTCTGCTGCTTTAGAAACTAGGACACAGAGCAGTGGATCCAACCTACAAAAAAATAATTACACTTCAAGAGTAGGAAGAATTTATTGATGGTAAATTCAACAGTTGATGGAATATGCTGACTCAGAATATGGGAGTCTCTTTACTTGGAGCTGTTTAAACATCTTTCAGGAGTGCTTTGACTGTATGTTCCTCCATGAGCTGAACTAGATGGTCCTTGTAGTCAACTCTGTAATTTTGTGATGATATCTTTTCAAAAGGGAGCCCCCGGTGATGCAGAATGTAAAACCTCTGAGCTGCTGAACTTGCTGACTGAAAGGTTGGCTGTTAGAATCCGGGGAGCTGGGTGAGCTCTTGCTGTTAGCTCCAGCTTCTGCCAACCTAGCAATTCAAAGACATGCAAATGTGAGTAGATCAATAGGTACCATTTCTGCAGGAAGGTAACAGCACTCCATGCAGTCATGCTCTCTACATGACCTTTGAGGTGTCAATGGACACTAGCTCTTTGGCTTAGAAGTGGAAATGAGCACCACCCCTCAGAGTCAGACATAACTAGACATAATGTCAAGAGGAAACCGTTACCTTTAGCTTATCCTTTCAAATATTTAAACATGGCTGTCATGTCACATCAACCTTCCCTTTCCAGGTTAGACATACCCAGCTCCCTAAACCAATTCTCATATGGCTTGGTTTCCAAACCTTTGATAATTTTGCTCGCTTTTCTCTAGAAATATTCCAGTTTGTCAATATCCATCTCAAATTATGGTGGCCAGAACTGGACACAGTATTCCAGGTGAGATCTGACAAAAGCAGAATGGAGTGGAACAATTACTTCCCTTGAACTCGACACTCTACTTCTATTGATGCAACTAAGAAATAACACTGGATTTTTTAGTGGCCATATCACACTGTTGACTTATAAGATGGAATTGCAGTAGTAAAAGAATGTGAATAGACCCTTGATAGTGTTGTTCTCCACACCTGAGGATAAATAGCTAATTGCAGTGCCCCTGCATTGGCATCCACCACCTCCTAGGTCTGACCTTTCAGTGTTCCTCATTCTTTAGCAATTGTCAAAGATGATGTCTTGCTCTATCTAATAGTGGAGCTGGCTCTGCTGAAAACTTCAACTTCTATTCTTTTCGTTAATAAGATTTGAAGCTACATATGTTACATTATATAATGACTGACTATTGGAACCTGGATTTTCAGTGAAATTCCTTTCCTTCTATCTCTCCGCAAGCAATGGGAATCTGTATGACCTTCCTATGTCTCAGCTTGCTTTATAGCAGTATTGCTGTTGTGGTGGGTGTCTATTTGTACATTTAGCATGAAAGCTGAACACCAAGGTGAGTTGGAAAAGATATGACATAAAGAAGCAGTATTTCCCTTCAGTAATTTTTATTATTATTTCATAAAATCCTCTCCAGGTGATCTTGGGCAACACAGTGCATATCAATCTTTGCACAGCAGGTTCTGATGAATACTCCAGCTCATCATTGAAGAAAGGGGCCAAAAAATAATATAAGAGCTCTGGAAATATTAGTGAGCTCAGCATGTCTGTGATGTTTATTGCCAGTGAGCCGTGAACAAGATGCAGAGGTTCACTTTATTTTCTTTTCTGTTCTTTCTATCATTTTTAAGTGAAAAAGCTAGACAAAAATCAGTAGGTGTGCCAATAATCACTCAACATGGGATGGCTGGAAATGCTGAGATGGCAAATACATATCTACATTTTATAAGGACATAAATGTGCCTATACATTTTATACAAGTCTGAAAATTAACTCAGATCTTGGTACTGCTGCCACAATCTAACAGTTTCATTTACTTTGCATTTGCCAAGCTTTCTCCAGCATTCTCATCTTGTTCAAAGTTGGTATCATTATGAAACTTTCTCCTCACTTCCTGCATAGAAATGTTTATGGATTTTGGTACAGGTGTTCCCAAATGTATAAACCTAAATGTATGTTTGTTAATGTGTCCAGGGGTTTGTTGACACATTTTTCTATAGTACACATGTTTCCTTGCACACATTTACCTGCCCAAACTTTGTAAAGGGAAAGAGATGAGTGCAAATTTGATGATTGTAGGTTTTTTCTACACAATAGTGGGAAACAGAAATATATGTTCAAGATTTCATTGCAGACCATAAACTAAAATAAATGGTACAAATTCAAGTTAAGGTGAGTCACCTTTCCATTTCTAGATCTTGCTGCTTGTTATCATTAAATTCTACTTTAGATTTGATGCAGTAAACATTGAATGCTAAAAAAAATCTTATCAACATGAAACTAGTAAAATATTTAATTTACTGTTTTACTTTATATATTGACTACATTTGTGGGTCATGTAGGTCTGTCAAGGTGGTTTCAACAAGGAAACAATCGTTTAAAGAAACCAAATACAATAATCAACATGAATAATTACAAACACCAATCAATAATGAAGAAATCAAAGGTGTCAACAACAAAACATACAATGGGTCAACTTCAAAAGAATTAACTAAATAGAGCATATCCTATATATCCTCATCTATAACTCTAGAAATTTTATTCAAAAAATTGACTCCCCTCTCTCCCAAATCTCAATAAACTCATCCATGGGTCAATGCCGTACCTTGTCAAAAAAGGAATGATCACTGAGTAGTCTATCCTGGGAGGACCTAAAAGAAGCATTGACCAGTCTACTCTGTCCACACAGTGCCACTTCTGGTCAGTGGTGGTTGGCTTCCTGTCTTTATGGAATGATCCTTGACTTACGTATCAAAGTCCATAATTTTGGCCTGAAAACCTGCTCTCAACTTATACAGTGTAGATGTGGCCGGTGTAGATGCATCTATCAGATGTGTAATTTTTTCTTCTCTAGTCAGACCTTTGCTCTTCAAAAGAACTAGTAACCTCCCAATTTGTATCCATCAAACATTTCACTTTCCTATAGGGCTAATATCTAAGCATAATACACTGTGTTTATGAAACCTAATGGGAGCACAGCTACTATCCATAATTTATTGGACAGTTGATGTTTAGACAGCATGCATCCTTGATTTAGCTTTTGAAATAAGTTTGCTTTAATTGTCTTGCTTAATAAACTGATGTGATATTAGGGTTAGAACAGAATAAGGGACACTTTGCCTCTATGAAATTATCAGCTGCCACCCCCACTTTGTTTTACAATGATGAAAAATCTAACATGTGTGTGACTTTTTTCTAAAGACAAGAAGGGATTTGTCAAAAACAACTTTGTTTCCATAGCAGCCAACATTGTCTGTTCAGGTACATCTAACCTGTATACACTTTTCACTGTTCTCCTGCTTAAACAATCAATGTTCTTTCAATTTAAAGTAGAACAATAAGTTCAGGAAATCAATTAGTTTTATGGGGACTTAAAAATATATATATAGAAGTGCAACATTTGCTTAGGTAAATGACTATAAAATTAAATGCATACATTCTACAGTTGTAAAGAGATGCACCAATTATTCCACCAGACAATTGTATACAATGCATATACCTTTTACCATTGGCTATGCTGGCTAGTTCTGATTAGATTAATAATATAAGAACCTCTTGAAGGGCCTAAATAGTGGTAACTGATGTAAATAAATATTAATTTTGCCATGAAGGACTAGCACAGGGGTGAAAATAATGTGGGCCTTCAGGTGTGGTCAGATTGCAATTTCCAATTGGCTGAAGCAATTGGCACTGGTGCATTTCAAACACATCTGGAAGGCTGCATCATTTCCATCCTGATACAAGCATTTATACATTGTTGGCTAATCTCTTTACCACTATTTTTCAGAACTGCTCAAAGTTCCATATCAACAATGTCTGTTATTCTTCACTTTATTTTCATCCACACAGAAAAAATATATTTGGTCTTAAATTGTTTGTTTGCTGTTATGCTGTATACAGAATTTGAAACTGGCATCCAGACTCAGGACCTTAACAGACAGAACTACTGAGAGGCATTGTTATGAATTGGGAGCTGATTGTACCTTCCAGTCCTCCCTCCCTCATATTCATTCATTCATTCATTCTCTTCTCACCAAACTTGTAGTGCTTCCCTGTAGATGCCTGCTATCTTCCTCATCACACATAGGCAATAAGTCTCCACCCCCAGCTTTTTCTTCATGCAAATCTGCCAGAATCCTTTTCCATGGGGTGTAATAGTTCTCCATTGGAGCCTTGAAACAGGGAGGCTGTTTTAAACCACTTCTTTCCATAGGAAGGAGTAACCACGCATTTCTATAAACATGGATGACAGCTCTCTGCTACTGTAACTACAATATTATAATTGAAACAAACCAGCAAAACAAAACTGCCTATTCTCTGTTCTACAATACCTCTATTACACTATATATGTCATTAATAATTTTTTAAAAAGTGGGAAGGGAAGGAATTATGGACTTCTCTAAAGGGGGATAACAGGTCATTGCTAAGGACAACCCATAAAAATGCCCCTTTTCACCATGACAACCTACGAAACAGAAGGGAGACTGTCATGGACACCATCACACATTGCTTTGAGCCAAAACAATGCGTTCTTGGCACTATTTTGGCTAAATTCATGATTTTTTCCCCATCTCTCTCCAAACATTGGTGTATCTACTGCCCTCAGAATATAATAACAACAACAATAATAACGATAATAAACTTTTATTATTTAAATAACAGTATTTTAAAAATCCACCATCGTATATGTCTAAATCTCTACCTCTACACCCAGGAAGAGTTTATTGTTTAGCAAATGTTTGTTGAAATATGGCATTCTAACATGGTGGGAGACTGGTCAAAATATATTTTCACTTGTCTAAGATGTTGCACAAATTGCAGAAACATAAAAACTTAGAGCACCTACTTAGATGCCATTAGCCAGATAGCACAAACAGTCAAGTTCTTTTCCTCATATAATGCTCTGGAAGCCAAAGAAATTTCCACTTGTGTAAGCAGTTCCTTTTAAATTTTGGCTATTTGGATTTCCACAACAGCATCCACACTTTATTCAATACAGCATTGCTGGGTCTGTATTTGTGTGTGTGTTGTGGGGGGTGGGAGTGGGGGGAGAGTCCCTTACTTAGCATACTGTTTTTCCTAGGGCATGACAAACCCTGGTGAGTCAGAGTTGTCAAATGCACATGTTTTTAAAATGCTGATGCCTTTAGCACCCTCATTCTCTTCATCACTAATTTACTCTTTACTTCTGAAAAAAAGTCAATCTCTGATATGCTTCCCTGAAGTGAAGGAACACTATAGGATCTTTAACAATTGGTAGAGTTACACAAAATGACTCACTCAATAGGCAGTTAAACAGAGTGTTCTGCTACTTTTCAGAACAAAACAGAGCTATTTGTTCCTTAGGGTGGCAAACACAGAGTACTGTGAAGATAACAATTCATCTGGAGTTTGGTCACAAGCCAGTGAGCTGAATTGTTTAATTTCAATTTAGATGTGGTTGTCCTGCAGAGCACACATAACTGAACTGTGATGCTAAATTTCTCCAGTGAAAGGTGCTAGATTGTAGTTTTTTTTGGAAGCTATGTATTCTTCTGTGGTGACTCTTTAAACGTATGTCAAGGCATCCCCTTCTTGCAAAATTGCTTAGTTCTATTCCCTGCAGTCAAAAGGTGCCTTACAAATTTTGGATTCTTTCTAGATCAGATAAGGACTGTTTGACACATTGTAACATTCTTCTAAAATAAAGAAACAATAATATCTCCTCCCCACAATCCAACTTCAGTCTGAATTTGTTCATCTTGCTCTTCAGTTGTACCAATCCCATTTTTACCGTCAACTTTCTAGGCATGGTTGATGGCAATGCGTAAGAGATGCTATCTGCCTTTTACTGAGGCTGATGTCTAAATTGCCAATCAGTTTGAAATCCTTTGGACCAATCTGGTACAGACATGATCAAGACCAAACCAATATGGCATCAAGCGTTACATCAGCCTTATGGCTGTCCTCAAAAGTCCACAGAATCCATTTTTACATAGTGGTCAATGCTATTTAGTTTTTAACCAATATTGGTCCCCAAAAATTATTGAATAACAACTCCAATCACTTTTAATAGTCTACCACATGGAGTAGGTATGATGGGAATGGCAACCCAATAGCATTTATGCCTCTGAGGTTGAGGAAAGGTTAAAGAATATTTTAAAGTCAGATAGCATAGCCACAAACCTTGCATTCAAACCCCACTATCCTGACTAAACAGAACAAACTGCAGCCTTCCAGTTGTTACTGTATCACAACTCCCATCAGCTTTAGTCAGGATGTCTGATGAAGAATACAGGAGTTGTAGTCCAGAATTTGGAGGACCACAATAAATGATGGCGAACCTCATTTGACTGCCGAGCCTCTAGTTTGACACATGTGATCTAGAGACCTCTCAATTAATCCAGGTTGACTTGTGATTTTGGTGAAAGTTAATTGGATCATGCTGTATCATGTTGTGTTAGTCCTGAAACAGTCATGATATCTGATGGATCACCTATCACTATTCCATCATGAATTTTCCTTAAAACGAAAGGTGAGACTTGCAGGGCACAAAAAAGAAAACACAAAAGAAAACCATCCAGAATAGCCTTAAAAAAAATTATCTGCTCAGCATTTCCCTACTGTTGGCCCTCTCCTGGCATGTAGAAATGATGCTCCAGGAGAAGGGGGCAGGAGGAAAATTGTTCCTACCCCTTGTTACCCTGGTGCATCATTTCTATGTGCTAGGAGGGCACCGGCAGCAGGGAAATGCTGGTCGAATACGTTTTTTTCTTTTTAAGGCTACTTAAGAGGTTTTGGGAGGGGGTGGGGACTATTGGGTTTTTCGGGCTCCAGGAGCCCAAAAATCCTGAGGCAGCTGCGTGGATTGGGACCAGAAGCCATGAGACGCGATCTCTAGGCCCAATCCACCCAGGGCCTGCAGATGAAAAGACCCGGATCCTTCCAGGTGTCAAATTAATTCAGGACAAACTGAGGTGTTATTTGGATGCCCCAGGTAAATATGTGGGTACTCACACATTTTAGGCTCTGTGTGGATGCACCCTGAAACTGAATTGATTCTTCATTATAGACCACTCATGGGCTTCAATCACTTTGCTCAGATCTTACAAGTTCAAGGTTTTGGCTTTTTTGATTGAGTCGGTCCATCTGTTAGGTGTTGTTTTCCCATTTTTCTATGACCTTCCACTCTACTAAGAATTTGAAATAGCGTATCTGTTATTTTATATTTTGTTGCATTTTAATGCAATATTTTTCTAGTATGCTGTATCTAATATTTATCTCCTCTTAGAATATTGTGTGTGTGTGTGTATTCATAGATGACTCTATTAGAGTTAGCAATATATAAACAGAGTAGTATTTTTGCTTGGCTTAAGCAATATTTTTAAGAATGTAACTGTATATATATTTATCTGGGAACAGATGCCAAGGATCCCCGTGGGGTGGTAATTTATAAGTAAATATACATATGCTTAATATTCTATTTTTATTGAGAATATCTATAGCAATTGAATCTATTAGATTGCCCTTTGTGTTATACATGCCAAATAAATTTATCAGTCATTTGAACCATTATCAAGGAATTGGAATGACCTGCTAGAATAGATTTGACAGTTAGATCAACTGTTGGAATTTAAGGCACAATAAAGACCCATCTGTTCCAGCTAGCCAACCCAGTCAATTTTAAGTTGTGAATTTCAATCTGCACTTCATCAGTGGATTTAAACTTATATTTTAACTCTCTGCATCTTGTTGTATGTATTTTAATAGTATTAAAATAGAGGTGAGTAATAAATTCATGTTGATGATGAAATTAACTATAAAGAAACAATCAGGACCAACAAATCATCTCCCAACAAAGGATCCCCCAAGCAGTAAGAAGCCACACCTTGAAAACTGCTAGGCCATTAAATGCTAATCCAGGTGGCCAATTGCTACATTCATACCTACCTCAAACAGACAAGAGTTCTTTCTCCCCCACCCTGGACATTCCACAGATATATAAACCCCACTTTCCTATTTCCCAACAGACCTCTGAGGATGCCTGCCATAGATGCAGGCAAAAGGTCAGGAGAGAATGCTTCTGGAACATGGCCATACAGCCCAGAAAACAAACAAGAACTCATAAATAAAATGCTTGAGGGGCCAGCATATTGCATTCCCAACTTCCTCTTTTTATACATTGTAAGTTACGTATACTTATATGATCCAGTCAACAGTTTGCGAAGCTTAGAGATGATACTGCCTTGGGTGGAAATAAAATGGAATCTGCTTCTTTGCACATCCTCATTTTTTTAAATGCATTCATATTTTAAATTATCACTTAGTGGATCCCAAAGTCATGTTAGGGAATGAGCTAATCACACACTTTTCTAAATGAAACCTTGCTATGTGCCAATGGTGTTCCTTGTTCTATTTTAGTTAGTGCATATAAAACACAAGAACCAGGCCTATAAATAATGTTCCAGTCTATTGCTAATATGAGATCAACCAGTAAAGACTGGACAGATATTTTTAAAAAAGAAGTAAAAAGGGCCACTCGGGGTGTTTGAAACTCATTGAGATGATGTCTCAGCCTTGCTGCATTTGATGTATGTTCATGACGTATCTAAGAAGTTGGCACAGTCGACATTTGTTATGATTTGATTATGTTATTATGCTCGTGCCAATACTGGTGAGGTTACTATCTTCTTTCTCTTTATTCATAATTTTATTGTGTCATTTGTATGCATGTATTCGTTGCACTAACATCCATAAACTACTCCAGGGTGTGCATTTTATGGGATTATTGCACTCTCCTAAAACACATAAAGTCAATTGGCCTTTGCCTTCTCCATTTACCAAAGTCATACTGGAGTAGAGCAGGAAACATATGCTTGTCATCATTTTTATTGATTCATTTTAGTTTGCGCAAAATCCATACAATCCTGCCCCTTTACTTAAAACATGCAAAAATTGTTTCCCTTCCTATGGTTCATAAGTAACATGCAGGCTTGAGATATACAGCCCAGATATAAATGAATAGCTCATGGGAAAAGAAATCTGAAAGATTGTGCCAAAAAATAACAATTATTATTTTTTTAACCAATGTTTTTTATTGGGCTTTTCAATTTTTCTTTAACAATACATAACATAAAATTGTCATACATGAACACATAAGGGGAGGGAAAGAGGGGGGGGGGCGAAGGATATGTTGACTTCCATTATAGTTCCATACTATTTCATATACCTTTATCATACATTCTTTTACTGAATATTAGGCATCCTAAAATGCTCTTATTGTTCTTTTTAATTTCAATTTACTGACAGAGGGGTTGCTCTCATTTTATTTTTTCTAAATATTCATTAACCATTGTCCAGTCTGTCATTTTATTCCCTTTGCCATTGTTTTGCCGTAACCAATATGTTAACTCATCAATTCCTTTGATCTCCAAGGTTTTTGCTATCCACTGTTCTTTTGTGGGGAGGAGGTTTTGCTTCCAAAGTTTTGCAAATGCTATCCAGGCCGCTGTTGTAAGGAATACAAAAAGTTTTTCTGAGTTCTCACTCTGAAATGTCTCATTATCTATTAATCCTGGTAGATATAGTTCTGGTGTCTTTGAATAATCCTTTTTAAAAAAATTGCATTCATCATGAATCATTTGCCAATATTCCTTCGTCTTAGGGCAAGTCCACCACATATGGAAAAAACTACCTTCCTGTGTTTTACACTTCCAACATTTATTTTCAGTATTCTTATATATTAAGCTCAGTTTTTTGCGGGGTGATATACCAATGGTGAATCATTTTGAGCCAGTTCTCCTTCAGATCTGTTGCATAAGTAATTTTCAAATGTTTACGCCATATTTGTTCCCATTCCTTAAATTGTATCGATCGTCCAATATTTTGTGCCCACTTAATCATAGTTTATTTTACTACATCTTCCTCTGTTACCCAGTTTAAAAGCATGGAGTAAGTTCTTGATATTATTTTCTTCTCCACTTTCATAATATTGTCCCAGATTCCATCAGCATCACTAAACCCTTTAGTCTTATCCTTGTTAAACCATTCTCTGAGCTGGAAGTAATGTAGCCATCACACATTACTAAACTTTTTAGCTATCTCTTCTTGTGTTTTCAATACAAAGATATCATTTTGTTTTCTTATTATGTCTTTATATTTAGGCCATTCAGTCCACCCTAATAATATTCGTTGGTTCACTTCTAAAGGTGAAAGCCATACCGGTGTCTTAATATATATGTACTTTTTGTATCTATTCCATACCTTCATCAGAGAGGAGTGAATGAAGTGGTTTCCAAAAAATTTCTCCTTAATGGTATCCTTTGTCAAAACATGACCAACTAATTACGGAAATAACAAATCTTTTCTAAATACTAAGGCTTGTATTAAAAGAGCCCATCCAAGGGTCTCATTGTGAAGAGAAAAAGCAGTGTATAAATAAAGACAATAATAATACTAATAATAATGTGATTGTATTTGTCTGCAGAATTGCTGGCTTTTCTTTCAAGACCATTCTTTCTCTTTGCCATGCCAGAAACAGCAGTTTTCCATGCATCATAGGTGTGCTGATGTTTGAGGGGGACAAAATGTCTAAAATCACATTTGGCCTGTGAAAGTGATGTTACGTATTTTTGGAACTTGGTCTATATTTAATATTATATTCTGGTATAATGTCACTATTTCTACAGAAACTAGGAGTACACTTAACTGCCACCGGTCAAGGTGGCAACAAAGGTAGGGTACGGATATGTTAGGGCTTTTTTTTGTTTGTTGTGGGGTGTTTTTTTTGCTTTAGTGCACTGTTCATACATCCCAATCACTGCTCTTCTTTGCTTGGTATACAGCGTCAATGCCACCACTAGAACAAAGCAAAGCACAGATCTTTTTTTGGAAAATGAGCCAAACCAGCCAGGAATTGTGAGCCAGCAAAGCCGTGCTCATTCCTTAAATTACATAATTAACAAGTTAACCCAATCAAGTTTAGCAATAGGATCATGATGTCAAGTCAAATCAAATAAAGTGTGTTGCTTCTTGCCTTTGGTATTTGCTGGGGTTTGTTTCCAAGACTTGCCATGTGGATATAAAAATCTGTGCATACTCAAATCCCATTATATACAAATTAAAATTGTGATCTTTATATAGTATATATAATGAAAAAATGAAAGCTTGCTTTGATTTTGGATTAAAAAATAAATTCAAGATGTGGATTGATGGTTCAATGGATATGGAGGGTTGACTGTGGATGTCAATAGAGATGGATTTGTGTAATGTTAAATGGATGTTTATAATTGATGTTTAAACAAATTGTTTTAATTGTAATTGTTATTATAATTGTGTTTGTCATCTTAATGGTTGCCAGTTGTTAGCCACCATGCGCCCCCCCCCCCCGGTGGAATGTCAGCATCATGATGTCGAAACATTTCTCCCTCCACAGGAAAACATGCGCGCACACACACACACACACACATTTTGGTTCAATCCTCCCTGGAATACGCAATCCTCTCTAATAATCAAACCACATCTATATATTTAGGTAAGCACTAGGTCTGTGTAAAAGTAATGCCAAGTTCCTACTATTTCTAATAATGGATGTCCCCATGTGAAAAGGAGATTCTTCCTTCAGAGCATTTGCGAATGTGTGGTAACTGAGCCTATGGCTCAGGTTGCAACTCGGAGTAGTGAGAATGATTCAGCGTCTGACGTCCAAATAGTAGTTCACATTTCAAAGTAAATTTCTTAGTATGAAGACAAAGGTTATGAAATTATGTATTCTTATAAATATGTTTCATGTAATGGATCTGGAGTTCAATAGTATATTTCCTTTTCCCATTTTCCCACAAGTAACTGAAAGCAATAATGTAGTATTGTATTCAGAATACAAATATTTTTGAGTACTACTCATCACAACAAGCTGTTCATGTAAGAAAGCTCTGCCATTTTCAGGAAAAAATGAGCTACTCAATTTCTTTAGTGATCTAAATATATGTCCATTTAACACATTTTCCAAGTGAAAGTGAAGTAGACACTCTCAGTGGTATAGAGTAAAATATTAATAACAGCCACAGTAAACAACCTTGAAGCTGTACAATTCAGACAAAACAGAGTATACTCTGTTTAAATATGGCGGCAGGGAGAAAGAATTATTTCAGTATAGCTGACACAAACATAGATAAATATATAGCTATAGAATTCAAAGGGAAAACTGCAAGAGATAACATTTTTTAAGCTTGTACTTTTGGTAATATTGTAGGATAGTGTCTTGCTTAATTGATAAATGAAGTAAATTCGCATAGCATGACTTCTTTTGTTTCACTTGTCAAAGCCCTAGTTGTTCTGTCCCCTTGCAATAATCTCAGAGTTTGTGAAATGCCAAGAATGGATTCTGAGTAATCCACAGCTAAGAACTGAAAAGCTGTTAAGCTGCCAGGGTCACCTACCTGCTGAAAATTAAAAGTGATTTGTTATGTTTTGAAGTAGCCAGAATGAATCTCTACAGAGCTAGAAAGGGGCTTCTTAGGAATCCACTCATAAAAGTTAGGACATTCAAATATGTAATATGCTCATTTGAGGTTGCTTTTTGTTTCTATAAGAACACACTCTCTTAATTTGCTATCTTTGTTACATTAATTACAAAAATATATAATAAATTATTGTATAGTTTCTGTGTTGTATATTTCTAGTATTGTGATCTGGCTATTGCTTTATTCAATAAAGATGTAAGAGCGTACATACATTTGAGTACTCTTAGTTCCCATCTAACAAATGCCAGAATTCATTAAAGAATCAGATGTTTTGGAAATTTTGTTGCTTAATTAAATAACCCTAACAATGTCAGCCAGCTATAGCTGCTTCCAAATGATCATGCAGAAACGATCTGGGAGTCATTGAAAACTTTACTATAGGTTACCAACAGGAACAAAGCCAAGAGTGACAACACATTGCCCAGCACCAACTTATATACACTCCCCAAGAGTTTGAATACATATTTCCCACTTCCCCTAGTTCGCACGCAGCCATTCCTGCCAAGGCTGCTAGCTGTTTGTTCCCACACTCCAGGCTGAGCAGGAGCCTTGTCTTTGTTGTGTCTTGTCATTAATCTTGAATATCAGTTCCTGGCAGGGCACCCTCCTCTTCCTGTAAGAAACACAAGAGAAGGGCATGTCGAGCCATTTCCTAAATCACATGTTCCTCTATATTTTTAAAAATAAACTGCAGTGAAACGCCGGGTGCACCTTTCCCAAATTCTTGGGTAGTTTGAGTTCATAAGTTACAGGGTTTACCCACCGTGTCACCCTAAAAGGGCCAACGTATGGTGGCCCCAATTTACGAGACGAAAACCCCAACTTCAGGTGTTTGGTAGCCAGCCAAACTAGGTCTCCCTTGTGTCTATCTTCCCCCTCCTTGCATTTTACATCAGCAAACTGTATTTTTTCTGTGCTTCTTGTAGAGCCTCTATAACCCCTGGCCAAGTGGCTTGGATTTGCTTGGGCCAATCACCCTGCTTTTCTTCTCCCACCTCCCATTCGGGCAATCTCGGTAATGAGGCTACGTCTTGACCATATACTGCTTTCAACAGGGTGCATCCAGTGGCAGAATGAATGGCCCTATTAAGCACTACTTCCGCAAAAGGGAGTACGACTGCCCAATGATTTTGTTGGTGGTTAGTATACATTCTGAGGAAGTGCCCCAGTGTCTGCTGGGCCCTCTTATTCATTCATTTGACATTGGGTGGTATGCTGAACTGAGACCCTGTTCTGCGCCCATGAGGCACATGAAACATTTCCAAAACCTGGCAGTGAATTGCACACCCCTGTCGCTGATTATTTTCTCAGGACACCCGTGTAAACGATAAATGTGTTTAACATACAAGTCAGACAGCTTTTCAGCTGAAGGCAGCTTGGTCAGGGGAATAAAGTGGGCTTGTTTGGAAAATAAGTCCATCACTTTCCATATGAATTTATATGCCCTGCTGGGTGGGAGTTCACCCACAAAGTCCATGGCGACATGTGTCCAAGGCATCTTGGGTTCTGCCACACTTTGCAATAGTCCACGAGGCTTCCTGGTTGGTATTTTATTTTCTGCACACAAGTTGACAGTTCTGAATGTGGACCTTAGTGTCTTTTCTCATTCCTGGCCACCAACATTGTTTAGTCAATAGCTTTATAGTCTTTGTGAAACCCAGATGCCCCACGCTTTTATTGTCATGACAACATCTCAACATCTCATTTCTTAATGATTCAGGTACATACAGTTTCTTATGTACAAACCATATTCCCCTTTGGCATTCACATTTCTCTTTATTTTCTTTTAACCACCCATTCTTCGGATAATCTTGTTTCAGTTCCTGCTCCCAGGCACCTCCCTCTGGGGAAATGAGAGCGAATTTCTCTCCCCTTTTGGCTTGGCTACTGGCCTGCATGGCCATGCCCCACTGCTTCTCTGTAAACATACTCCCTGTAATTTGCTGTGCTCCCCCCACCCCCGGTGTTAGGGCAGCCTGGACAATGCGTCTGCCAACACATTATGTTTCCCTTTGAAAAAACATAACTGGAAGCTGAATCTGCAGAAATATTGAGCCCAGCGGATTTGTTTTGCTGACAGCTTATGAGGGGATTTTAAGTACTGGAGGTTTCTGTGATTGCTCCAGACCTCAAATGGGATCAGAGACTCCTCAAGAAAGTGGTGTCAAGTCTCGAGAGCACATTCCACAGCAAAAGCTTCCTTCTCCCATATCGGCCACTGTCTTTCTGTGTCACTAAACATTTTGGAAATATATGCACATGGTCTCAGTCCCCCCTTGGCTCCTTTGTAAAAGCACAGCCCCATATGCTCTATCTGAGGCGCCACAATGTATTACAAATGGTTTTGTCACATCTGGGTGCTTGAGTACAGGTTCGCAAGTTAACCTTTCTTTCAGCCTTTCAAATGCTTCCTGGCACTTGGGGGTCCAGTCTAATTTGTCCCTGGGGGATTTTACCCCTGCCCTTTGTTTTCAACACTTTGGTTAGAGGTAGAGATATTTTTGCGAAGTCTTTCATAAAGGTCCTGTAGAAATTCACAAACCCAAGGATTGATTGTAGCTCTTTGCGAGTTTTGGGTACCTCCCATCCCAGCAAGTCTTCTACTTTGGCAGGATCCATAGCTACCCCTTGAGTTGAGATTCAATACCCCAGAAAATCTAATTGCTCCTTATGAAACTCGCATTTGGATAATTTAACATATAGCTTTGCTCCCTCAGTCTCTCCAGCATTTCTCAGAGCAGCTTCACATGCTGATTTTTATCTTTAGAAATTATCGAAATAACGTCCAAATAGACATAAACGCCCGTGTACACAGAAAGACAGGGGGTGCAGCACCTAATTTATCAATTGCATGAAGATGCCTCCTGCTCTGGATTAATCAAATGGCATTATTTTGAAATTATAATGACCAAATGCGCATGCAAATGCTGTCTTCCACCTATCTTCTTCCTTGACCCTGATCTTATGATATGCTTCAATCAAGTCCAGCTTTGTAAAAATTCTCCCTTCTGCTAGATGCGCTAGCAAGTCTTTTATTAAGGGCAGCAGATACTTATTCACAGTGCTGATGGCATTGAGCCCCCTGTAGTCTGTACACAGCCTGAGAAAGCCATCCTTCTTCCTCCAGAATAGGACTGGGGCTGCTAATGGCGAATCGGAGTGTTCTATGAACCCCGTTTGAGTTTTGTATCAATATATTCCCTTAAGGTTTCTTACTCTTTTGGGGACATAGGGTAGATTTTGGGCTTTGGGAGTTCTGCCCCTTTTACCAGCTTGATCCTGCACTCGACCCTGCACTTTGAGGGAAATTGGTTGGCTTCCTCCTTGTTGAATACATCCACATAGTTCGCACAATCCAGGCTGAGTGGGAGCCTTATCTTTGTTGTGTTTTGTCAGTAATCCGTATTTCAGGTGCCAAACTCCAGGCCCTGAATATCGGTTCCTGGCAGGCAATATATATGAAATTGAACATTCAGCTCATATAATTGTAAATTGATTAGACATTTGTACAGTTTTAAGCAACACCCCTTACCCACAAATCCAAAATCCAAAATACTCCAAATCCAAAATTGTCCACACATGTGAATGAGGCAGTGATACCTTTGTTTTTTTGATGGTTTCGTGTACACAAAGTTTGTTTCACGCACAAAATCATTAAAAGATATTGTGTATAAATTACCTCCAGGTTAAGTGTATAAGGTGCTTACAAAACATAAATGAATTTCATGTTTATTTGGCTTCCACCTCCAATATATTACTTGTATTTGCAAATGCAAGAACTATATTCCAAAATCTTGAAATACAAAGAACTTCTTCTCCCAAGCATTTTAGATAAGGATACGCAATCTCCACAATGCATCAGTAATAGGCATATGACCCGCCTAGGTGTTGGAGTTCAGCCTATGATTGTGACTAATGATCAGGGTACTCTGGATGACGGGAGTGACTATGAGGTTAGTGTGTCTAATGATGAGGTTACTCTAGATGTTCAAAGTGACTCTTCTGATGAGCATGTTCCAGAAGGCTTTGGAGATGATGGTCTGTTCCCTCTGCCTGAATTGCTACCAGAGAATTCCCAAGGCTTTGAGCCTGAGAAAGGCTCGACGCCTGGTCCAGCTGCAGAAATTAATGAGCCAGTGAACAGGAGAAGTGTTTTCAGTCAGAAAAGGAAAACAAACCAGGCTCTCGGGCACTCTGCCAGATTGCAGCAGAAACTGATAGGAGATTCAAGGCTGAGAAGAAATCCATTATTGGCTGCTTGGGATATACAGCTGATTAGGGGGATATAATAATCAAATACAGAACTGGTAGCCAGACGAAGCAACGTTGGAATTAGGTCAATATCTCGTCTCAAGTTCCTGGATACCTTGCCTTGGATAGATTCCTGATTCAAGTGCCTTGTTATTTCATGATGAAGTGTTTTGTTTGATTAATGCTCAAGTACATTGGGGGTTTTGCCTTGGAAGTTCCAGTATTTGTTTTCATGAACTCTTATGGTCTAATTTCCTGGATTATCTGTTCCTATCTACCTTTTCTACCTATTTGGATTTACCTTTTACTGTGGATTGCTTTTTACTGGTACTGATTTTAATTATCTTATATAAACTGCTTGCATTTTACCCAGCTGTGTGGTGTTTGAAGTCAGAGGGTTTCCTGGCCTGGAGTGCAACATTAGGTGGCAGATTGGATTAACACCTGCTGTTTCAAATGTCTACCATTGAATACTCTTTCTTGAAGATGAGAAATTATCATGCTTGGTTGGCTCAAGGAGGAAGGTACCCTTGAATCCATATGATGCAAGGGCTGTGGTCCATCTGACATACCTCCATACCCATGGGAAACAAAGAAAGGATTCCTGGTATACAGGGATCAGAATTAAATCTAGTATTGTGCTTGAAGTGAAATACCAGAAAGAACTATAAAGAACCTTATTTCAAAATGGTCTGTCCTTTGAAGGAGCAATTTGTTTACAGGCTGAGGAGTTGTCACTTCAATAATGCTGGTATAATGAGGGCACCATAAATATGGGAACATGTGAAAGGCAATATGTTCCATGCTTTTGCACAAATGAAGCATTGAAAAGTGCAAAGTCCATGTATTTGCATTCAGATGTTGGGGATTAATATTAAAATCAGATAAAATTACATGGCTCAGGTCAATTGGAAATTAATTGTCCCACATTCAGTTCTGACTAGGAATGTTAAGAGAATTTAGGCATAGGCTCTAGGAAGGCAAGCAAACAAACTGAAGGAGAGGGATGTTGAAATTAATAGCAAAATGCTATAGTTCAATATGTCTAAATGAATGTGTTTTGTGTCTCATGAGAGTAGATGCATGATAGAAGTAAGCAGATTTCCTCTCTCATGAGCGCCATCTAGCGGTAGAATAATAATATAGTCAGAAGGTTAGAAACACTCTGCCTATTGGCTCACTCTCTCTTCCAATCACAGCGATGAAGAAGGGAGGAGTTTAGAGTTGCTGTTTAGTCTTCTGCTGTATGCCATCCATTTTGTGTGCCTCATGGTATGTTTTCTCCTGTTCTAATTTGTTAAACATGCTATTGCATGTGTATTACTGCCTTTCTGTTGCTTTCTACAATAAAGTAGAAATGCTTTAATAACATGGCTTGTTTGCTCAGATGCATTATTTCCAGTTTGAGTCCTCATATGCCACATTTGCTGTGAACCGTTTTTAACTGCTTCTCTGCTGCGTTTTGTACTTTACATCAAACCCTTTTTTTATGGAACAACAAGGGAAACTAGCAGGACAAGGTACTCTGTAGGACATGGTTGTTCATATTTGCACAATGAGATGGGATGGGCTCATAAATTTGATAATCCCCAAAATATCTTGGCCATATTTTGAACAATTTTGTAAGGAAGATGGACTGGGCAGGGTGGCTTCCCCCTAGCAGAGGTGATGTTCTGCAAGAGCAGTGGTTCCCAACCTTTTTTTTTGACCAGGGACCACTTAACAGGGACCACTTTGACCAGGGACCACTCTCTAACATTAGTACCAAAAGGGTTATGAATCAGTTTTTGGTGAACTTTAGATTCAGTTTGGTTATTTGGGGTGCCGATTCAGAAAATTGCATTGGATAACCACATCAGCTCTAGTTTCTGATACAGAAAATATGCCATCCAGTAGTTGCCATCTGCTTGACCACAGAAAAACATATTTAATAAGCCTTGGCACTATAAGAGAGTTTTGCAAGACCAGTCACTCTCATTGCAATGGTGTAGTAACGGTGAGGCCACGGACCATATTTTAGTTCTTGTGAACCACTGGTGGTCCATGGACCACAGGTTGAGAACCACTGTGTTAGAGAACATGAAACATCGAATCCTGTTCTCAGCAAAGAAATAAAGCCTGCACAGTGTGTCTGACAGTTGTATCTATTTATTTTGTCACCCCCCAAAGGTATGTAATGAGGTGGTAAAAAAGGCAAATGTTAATATTTCCCTGTATTGATAATTGTTGATTTGTTTGTCTTGAGCAGTTCCTGCTATTTGTACACCGCACCGAGTCGCCTTCGGGCTGAGAGAGGCGGTCTAGAAGCAAAGTAAATAAATAAATAAATAAATAATACACTTGGCTCTTTGTATACACATATTCTGCATATACAAATTCCACTCTCTCTGGCATGTGTGAAAAAGGGAAGAAAATAGAAAGTAAATATAGGCAAGAGGTCACTGAACACTGACAGCTACAGGCTAAACACAATCATCAGTTTCCACAGAAGTTAAATCTGCAGAGTGATTTACACATCTGACATGCTGTTTAAAAGACTAAAATAAGATTAGGCATTATCAATTGCTTTATTTCTAACCACAGTTGCCCAACATAAGTGTATGTTACATTTGAGAAGAATAAGACATTTCAGAATTACAAGAATCAAAGGTTATATTAGAAATACGGTGTCAGGTTACACTGGAAATCACTATGTTCTCAATTATTGTCTACTTTCCTTCCTGGATAAAGTTTCTAATCTTAATTTCCAGTTAGTACTGATCAAACGGATTCCAGCAATGGTGTTATATTGTGTCCTTGGACTTCTAGCACTTTGGTCTTTTCTATTTTTGCCTCTTATGTGACATCAAAACTAGATGCATATAAAAAGCCATGTAATCAGAAAAGGCAACAAGAGGACTTTGAAAAAATGCTGGGATGACACATTTAAACTGCTATTTTACTGTAAATGTAACTTGAGATCAGAAGCTATTTTGCATCCTATCTTCCTCCTTATGTTTGGGAGGTCTTTATTACTGACAACCACATAACAGAGATTATTGGCTAGGATTTCCTTTAATTAAAATATGATCTGTATCAGGATAATAAAGGACGATTACATTTTTTAAAAAGTATGTATCTCATTAGATTTGTTTAATTAAATGTTTAAGACAGAATTTCTCAATTTAATCCTAATTCATGCATCAAACATTTAAATGGATCTAAATCTAACACAGTATAGATGAACAAATGGATTGTTTTTATTAAGAAGGATTACCTGGGATTTTCAGCCTGCATACAAATCTCAGATAGTGGCATCCAAACCAATTTGGAATGTCTTCCAAAGAAGTTAATCATTCTCAGTGAGATAGCAAATTAAAATGTATTTTAATATCTTGTTATTTTAAACTTTTAGTATATTTTTATTTTGGATTTAGATTATTACTGGTTTAGGATTTTTCTGTCTTTTTTAAAAAAAAATGTTACCTTGTTTTTAATAAGTTTACATGTACTACCCTATGTTCCCTGATGGATAGAAATGTGTAAGATGGAAAGATAGGTATATGGCTGTATGGATCTTTTTGAAGTTTTTGGATATACATATAAATGAAAATACAGTACAACCACCACATATCCATGGGGTTGCATTCCTGGGACTTTGTGTGGATACATGAAATTGTGAATAATAGTGAATCCTAGGGATATATTTTGTCAGATATGGATAAGTAAAACTATGGATACAATTGCTGCAGATATAACAACTGACAGTAAGCAAGAAGCAGCTGGAATCCTCAGGATTGAGAGTTGAAGGAAGCTCTGTATGGCTCTTTCTTTTATATGTAGCCCCTGTGTCTTTCCCAAAAGATTCTGTATTGGGCCAGATATCCTGAATGACATGAGATGGAGTGGGAAGATAATCAGTAAAGTTTGGATTGGACAAAATCTTGTGGAGGTAACCAGCAGACAGAGCAAATGTGAATGCCTGCTTTTGTTATTCCCTTGTACACAGATCCATGCCATACATGCAAAATATAAGAAATGCAATTGCCGCTATGAGTATACCATATACAGTGTATCTTGGTGTCCTTTCCAGTATGTTCATTATTCCCTTCAACATTTCACTCTATCTCTAACTAAACATTCAGATAAGGCTGACAATGAAAACATGAAACATTCAAATCCTTCGCTCTCTGTTTCTGAATTTTTGCTTCTTATCATCATCCTAATCAACAACAGCATTTGCTATATTACTCCAAAATTATCATCATCAAATGGACTGCTGATATCAGTACTCAAAAGCAAGTACTCTTGTGGCCTGGACATTGGTAGGAAATTGATGTTGGCTAGAACAAGAAGCATGGAAAGGAAAGCATCTCAGGATGTACCCTAACTTGCTCAAATGCAGGGAGGAGTAAATAGTTGTAACACAACTTTATACTATACCCTTATTCCACCTAGGGGCATTTCACATTGTACAGTTATAACATGGTGATTCCACTTCAACTGCCATGGTTTCATCTTATGGCATCCTCAAGTGTGGCTAACCACTAGAGCTCTTTGGATCAGAATTCTAAGGACGCCTTCCAAAACTGCAAATGACAAGGTTCCATAGGATGGAACCATAGCAGTAGAATCAGAATCATAGGCTATATTTTTGAATTATGAAAGGGAATCAGGGGGCTGGTGGACAGGAATCTGCCATATAACTTTCCTTACAGACAGTAGCACTCCCAAAACCATGATAATAGTTCCGGAACTATGGAACTTCCTTCTCTCTGAGTCACAACAGTGTTCCATTTGTGCTGCCTCTGACAAATGCTTCAAATCTCTTGGTAAGACAGGTGGACAAACAGCAGTGTTCTGGAAGAAGCAAAGACCACCAACATTGAAGTGATGATTCTCCAGCATCAACTTTGCTGGACTGAAGTGGCCACATTGTCTGAATGCCCAATACCCTTTCTAAAAGTAACTACTTTATTCTCAGCTCATGAACAGAAAGCAAAATATTGATGGTCTACAAAAGAGATTTTTAAAAGGACTTAAAAGATAATCTTTAAAAATGTGGAATAAACACTGGGAAGCCCTGGCATTCAAGCATTGTACCTGGGCATCAGCTGTTATTAACGGTGCTATGGATTTTGAAGAGACACAAATACAGTGCAAAAAGATGAAATGTGCCAAGAGGAAGGCACATCATGCTAACCCTTGTCCTTCTGGAAATCTGTGTCCTCATTGTGAAAGGGCACGTGGATCCAGAGTCTCCACAATTACTTATGAACCCACTGCCAAGACTCTGCCCTTGGAAAACAATTATATTCAGCCATGAGTGATCATCTATGATGATGAGCACTGCCAAATCCCAGACAGCAATTCTCGAATTATTCTCTCAACAGTGACTTTGAGAGAATCCACCTTAACTGTTTCCTTTGTGAATCAGTACTTCTGATGTAAGTTCTCTGATGATGTCAAAGTGATTTGGAGCATGGCTGAAGAAATGTTCTTCTTTGTGTGTTATCTATGTTTGATCATGACAGAAACCTTAGTGTTTTATAAATCTTCAGTCTTTTCACAAAACAAATTCATGCAGTTCAGATGGCACGTAGAGATGGCTGTAATACAGAAAATGGAGTCCATAGCTGTAAACACATGAATGCAAACCACTCTTATGCACAAACAGAAACACTGCAGTGATTCTTTATGGACTGGAGCCAACCAATTTACACTATAAAAACGTATATATATATATTTCACTTACTATTCATTCTTTTGTAAACCATCAAGTTCTGGTTATGTGAAACTTCAGCTCTGTGAGGTTCTTAGGATAGCAATTCACAGCATTTACCATATGTTAAAATTCCATGTAGCTTTAATGTGAATAGTTATTGTCTTAAACATTGGCAAATTCCATTTTGTGGTGAAAATATTTTATAAAATAGAGACTGCATTAATAATGATGTATGATAAATCCAGGATGGAAGCCAAATGCAAATACTTTGGAACTGATACTGTAGCTCATCACTTAACAGAATGGTGTGCAGCCAAAACTGAGAAGCACCAGGGATTAAAGACATTTAGAACAATTCATTAAATTCTTCCTCTTGAAAATGAGAGTCTTCTGCTGTGGCACAACTCTACATGACATGAAGCAATTTATTTTAGACAATGTTCTTATGGATATTTATAAGGTCCAGCAGTATTTGGTGTGTGCAGAAAGATACCTTTTGTGAAAGTGAAAGTGATTGAGGACTACAGATGTGGCAGCTTACGATAAGGCAGTTAACAAAATGTTGCGGCAAATGGAAAAGGCGAACATAAAGATTTTAAAACAAATCCTTCATTCTCTATGGTGATTCTAGCTGCTATTTCAGGAAGACAAATTAGACTAACTTTTCCTTTGGTAACTGTACAAAGGGTAAAGTCAATAAATTACAAATGCTTTCTAAATGAATAAGTTAATGAATGTGGTATATGAAGTGAAATGTAATTAAAATTTTAAAGTTATAAGTCTTTAAAGGATAAAGTGAATTAACTGCACAGCCTTCATAAATGAATTAATGAACACAATACATGAACTGAAATTGAATTGCATTTTAGGGTTATTCTAGTTTTTCATGTCCACAAAAAAGTAGTAGAACATGTGATCATAACTTTTAATTGCTTTTGATGAATATAGGAAAGTTGTACATTCACACACTAAATAGACCATTTCTGAATATTTGTTTAATTATTCATGCCTAGGCATGTTCCATTTCCCATCACCACCTGAGGCAATTAATTCATGTGCCTTTTGTCTCATGTTCATTTCTATCTTTAGCTGCAGATTACACACATTCCCTACTTTGTAAAACTATGTTGCAGGAAAAGAATTTATCTGGTACCCTCATTAATCAATTTTACACTGAATATAGTCACACACTTCTACCTTTATTTTTTAAAAAATAGAACATACATGCTTTTATTTAATGTGCTTCTAGATTCTCCACTTGTTCTTTCCCCCTTGTCCATTATTCTTCATAAATTTGTAATTTTTACTTTGATGGATGGACACTTAACTTGGATCGTGTTGATAGGAAGGGATAGGGAACATTTCTGTCTCATTCCTTTGGAGATAATATTTTTGAGATTACATGGTAGAGGAAAGAAGAACGCCTCCAAACAGTGGTTGGTAAAATCAGGGAAACATGCTTGACTAGGATAAAGGAATTGCCCGATTTAATGTTGGCAGAGTGAGAAGCCTCACAACTACCACGATGCTTATGCTGGCATCTTGGGCTTAATCAAGTCTCAAGTGGCTTCTGAAACAGCAGAGGACTATTCAAGCATCGTCACAGTCAGCATTCTACTATCCTCCTCAGATCCACTCTGAGCTTTGAGGAGGGCTGCACTCAATTATCATTTAAATATGGGAGAGATAATTCCTTTGTTAAGGAGATACTTCATCTTTATGTAAGCTTTGAAGTGTAACTAGGACTTGCATGGCTATATTGTCTTCACTCGATCCAGGCCTACATCTGCCATCTTGTCCAGTATTAATATAGGTTTTTATAAACTCAACATCTACAACTTTGTTACTTACCCAAAAAAAGGTCCTTTCTATCTTTCTTCCTTGTGATAATAACATATTTAATTCCTGGGGGGGGGGGGGAACCCGGAGGAGTTAGTGGGGATGAGGGAGAGGGCCTTTTTGGTCATCACCCTCCGACTCTGGAATTCCCTTCCTAGGGAGATCAGACTAGCCCCCTCCCTATCCACTTTTCAGAAAGATTTGAAGACATGGATGTTCCGCTGTGCATTTGATTAAACTTTTCCTCTGACAATTGTCCTTAGGTAGAACCCCAAAATTCTGACTATGGACTTTACTACCGTTTTATCCAAAATTTGAGTTGACTTTATTTATTGTTCTTAACCTACATGTCCTATGCATTTTATCCATTGCCCTATCCTCTGATCTGTTGGACACCAGGCCACCCATCCATGTCAAGACTTGACCATGTTATTGCTGTTGGTTTTGACGTCTCTTTTATATTTTGTATAATGTTGTTTCTGTTGTTTTAAATTGCTGTTGATGCACTCTGATGTGCTATGTTTTAACTCTGTTATCTGGGCTTGGTCCCATGTGAACTGCCCTGAGTCCCTTTGGGGAGATGGAAGAGGGGTATAAAAATAAAGTTATTATTATATTATTATTATAGCTACGGGAGGGATAAAAAATGATAACATTCCTTCCCACTAAGAATTCTGTCCTCCAGTTAAAATTTATTTCACCGCCTACTTTCTAGTATTGCTGTAACTGAAAATTCAGTTGAGCACTTAGATATAGAGTACAGTTTAAATATCCAAAGGAAAAGGTCAGGAAACAATACCAAGGAAATGCAAACACAGTAAATATAAGAGTTCAATGTATGATCTATTGTCAGTGTCTCATTCTCTTCAATTTTAGAAATGTAAGGAGCAAAGGAAAAATTTATATGAGAAGAAGGAATATTATGGGACTGTGTCCTCAATTCTCACACAACTATACCCTATCATATGTGTCAGAAAACACAAGGGGCAGAGGTACTACTGCCAGCAACTGAAACAAGTTGGGGCAAAAGCAAACAACTATGATTGTAATTATTGTGTGTAAGCCAAACTATGGAACAATTTCATTTGACAGCTTTTACAGTAGGAAACCTCACACTTATAAACACAACCACAGTATTTATGATTTGCAACTGGGATAAAAGGGAAATGATTTATTGGCAACCTCCCCCTATATAATTTGAAGAGTAGAAAGGAAATGGATTGGGGGACCCAACCGCCAGAGTTGTTGAGGAAGAAACTAGGCCAACTGAGGATGAGAGGAAGAAAGAATAAAAGTAATTCTCCTTTGTTATCTAAATGAATTGCTTTTATCTGCTGAGATAAGGTTACCAGTAAAGTGGTAAATAGATCCCCATGGGAACACTGTTATGGGAAAAGCTTATGAAAGGAAAGAAATATTTATGTTGTTCATGTAGAGAGAAAGACTCATTTTCTTTAAGAAAATAGTGTATTTCAATATGGGAAAACCGAGCACTATATGGGATCTAGTCCCAAGCCACCCTGTGCGGATGATCATGTGGATCAAACAGCATAGTGTGCAGAGGTGGTGTGAATCATATATTTCTTATGAGAATTTTTATCAAAGAAAGAAATGGAATAAATCTAAGTAAATAAGCAATTAGCTTATAATCTTTAAGCATCTTTACTCAACTGCCTAATGAGAATAAGTAACAAGAAGGAGAGGAAATTTGCTTACAAAATATTTTCCAAGTGTACATAAAAATCTGTTTGTGAATATTGGATTTTATGATTAAAGGAGATTCCTCATGCATTATTCTCTTAGAAAAACCACCAGCATGTTATGTTCCACAGAGTTCTCACATGTGAAACAAATGAGAACTCCAGATTTAAGACAATACAATGGTATAATCCCTCCTGTGTATACTTTCTTTTCAAATGCTATACTTATAGAACACTGCTGGTACTAAATAAATATTGGAAAATATTCTTAAAGGCTCCATGAAAGCTTTAAATTCTTCTCTATACTTGAGAATTTATGATACTTAGAACATCATCTACGGAAAGATTGGATATATTGTGTGTAAATAAGCATTTTGATAATACCCTCACTCCCAAAAGGGGAACATCCAAGCATTTCTTATACTTCTAGTAAAAAACACAATACAGAAGATGGGGAGAATGAGGCATGAAGGGAAGTTTCTCAGGACTTGTTTAGGCAGGAATAGGAAGCAGTGACAATGCAGCTACTGACTATGCCAACTAAGGCTGATGAGTGCTACAGTCCATGTTTCGATTATCATGCTTGAGGGATCCATTACTATCACACATATTTTCCAAAAGTAAAGTGGTATCAAAGAACTATGATTGTGTAGTGTGTATCTGAACTAAACTGAAAACACAAAAGATGTCAAAACAGAGGATGAATACGGTTTGAAGGGTGATACTATTATTTGAAGGAGGATGCTACTTTCATATTAAGTGAACACTAAAAGTAGGAGTCTAATATTTCAGGGTAAGATATGTAAGTTAGCACAGTGGTAACAACAGCTGTGTTGCAATCTGAAGGTTGCAAGTTTGATTCCCGGGCTGGTTTGGACACCCAGCTGTGAGCCCTGTCCACTGTTTACCTAGCAGATCGAAAACAAAGCCAGCTGTGAGTAGATAAAATAGGTACCACGCAGCGGGGAAGGATTTTTAAGGACTTATAACAAATAACAACAAATAAGGAATTTTGGCTGCCGAAGTGGAATGCGGAACCAGGCTCTCGTCTGAGGATGAATCAACAGCACCCCCTTGTGACGTAATGGAGCGACTGCACTCTTCAGAATGTAGCCAGATGGAAAGATCCTTCTAATTGTACAAGTGTCTGCATCTGTTTGTCTGCACAACTGTATTGTAATCTTATGTCAATCCAGCAGGGACTGTTTGCCGTATGTGTAATGTAATCCGCTCTGAGTCCCCTTCGGGGTGAGAAGAGTGGAATATAAATAAAGTGTATTATTATTACACATTTAAAATGAGAAAACAAAAGTATTCAAAAGTTAATATCGGGATGTGCAAATGTGACCCTCCAAATATTATTTGACTGTGGATCCCAGCATTCCCCAGTTGTCATTATGTGGACTAGGGTGGATGGAAGTTGCAGAACAACATCAGGAAGGTGATGCTTTGCTCATCCCTGGTTATTATGAATGTTTGCATGGTCAGGCTTCAACAAATATTTTGAGAAGACAATGGAAAATTTTGAGGGGCAGTCTCCGATGGAAGCTCATAGAATACGCCAACTTGACAGTAGGAGATGGTTGACTTATAAAGAAACTCTGAGATGGAATGGCAATATCTATGAGCTACGGACCAAAGAACAGATTGAGACCGACAGAGAAATTGATTGGTTCTCTTACCTACAACTAAGAGAAAAATATAAAGAGGATATAAAAATTGGATTTATGGATACGCCAAATGAATTAGAAGAGATAATTTTTCGACGACAAAAGAAAAAAGTGGGACGGATATACAAAATTTTATTAAGTTGGGATCAATCGGGGACCAAAGGGGAAAACTATAAAATACAATGGTCCAGAAACATAGGATATAAGATAAAGGAGGAGACCTGGATAGCCATTTGGAAAAACAACGTCAACATCTCCTACTGTCATAAGTATAAGGAAAGTTGGATTAAACTAATATATAGGTGGTACCTCACACCAAACAAACTAGCCAAAATATATAAAAATCAAAAGCCAGACTGCTGGAATTGTAAAAAAAAAATGTAGGCACATACTTCCACATGTGGTGGATGTGCCCGGGCAGAGAAGTTTTGGAGTGAGATACACACCGAATTGGAGAAAATGTTGAAAAGAAAGATCGAGAAACGTCCAGAACTATTCCTATTAGGCATAGTGGACCCCTCCTGGGATAAGAAAGATAAAAATCTATTTATCCTGACTACTACGGCGGCAAAAATGGTAATGGCCAGACATTGGAAATCACAAGAGGCCCCCACAAGGGAAGAATGGTTGATGAAAATTATTGAGACGGTTCAGATGGAAGCCATGACAGAGGCCCTAGAGGGAGAAAGAATGATAAAGAGGACAGTGGAAAAGAACAGCAAATGGGACTGGTCAGATTTGATAGATTACTTTAAAAGGGAGAAAGATATAGAGCTTAAAGTGAAAAGCCTATAAAGGGGAAGAGGGGAAGGAGGGGAGGAGAGAGCAGAACCAACGGGACAATAGGGGGGATAGATGGTGGGGAGGGGGGGAAATGGGAAAGGGGGATATGTTTGTAATCTTTTTTGGATCTTTGTGTATAGAGAACAGCACCCAAATACCCCAGCTGAGCCAACCAACAGAAGAAGAGATACCACCTAGCCACAGAGGTCGAAAGAAAGAGAAATCTCGTCATGCCTTCAAATCATTAACACTCCATAAAAAGCAAGGGGGTTAACAACCCCTAGCTTCTTTATACACCCTAAAGCACACACTTTACTTTGTACTATGAACTTTCTATGGATTTTCTGTTTCTATTCTTGACACCCAGAGTAAACAACTCGGGTGTACACTTTCCTACTGTTTCATGTTTTTAAATTCTTTCTGTCATATATTTGAAATTCAATAAAGACTTTTTATTACAAAAAAAAGAAAATTTTGAGGGGGACAATAGAAAACCTGAAATTATTCACTAACCTTTGAGGCCATCATTTTAATTTATAATTTGAAATGAGATGAGAGATAGTTTCATCACTGCAGAAAATGGTAAAGACAAGCTTTTCTGTTCATATAAATATTTGGTAAATGCTAGCAGCAGCAACAACAACAACAAACCCTTGGTGGGCAAGGTGTTAAATTGACCCTCTTAGCAACCTGTCATACAAGAAGAATACAATGAGGGGAAAACAATGGGAACAATCAAACAAAGCAGATGGAAGTTTAAAGAAATGACATGTTTATTCACTTCCTCCATGGTAGAATTTTGACCTCCCAACTGCATAGTTAAAAAAAGGTTGCCATGGTTTCAAGGAAAGTTAAAGAAAAAGGATGTGCTGAATAAGAAATGGCACATGCCTACAAATCTTAGATATCTTCTGGCATAATGTCTTACCATAACTAAAAGATTGGGAGACACAGAAGAGCGAGTACTTTTAAATGCCCCTTTTAAATGTGTGAAAGTTGAAAATTAAAATATCTGAAGCTTAAAGTCATTTGCATGTCCATTGGCAGAAGAAACTCATCCAGAACTATGCAAAAATTAGCACATGCCACTCCAAATGGCACCACAATCATGGCTACTTTTGATGGCAGACAGCCCATTTCCAGGAACTTCATGGCAAGTAGCAGAAGTAGTGCAAAGCCTACGTGACAAAGTGGTTGCCAGAGCTGATTTTGTTGCCACAAACACCAAACTTTCTACACTTTTCAAAAGTATTAGAGAGCAGTTGGAAACCAAAATGCACTGCACTCTGATTTTGAAGATGAGGAAATAATTGAGGTCCTGCTGGGTTTTTGCTACGAGATTACAATTATGTATTTTCCCACATTGCCCTTCCCCCACCATTTCAAGTGGGTAATGAAAGAGAAATCATATCATTAACTCGATCTCCAGGCTTGGACTTCACACTGGCCTCTACTTTGTTTCAGTGGCAGTTGCTGGTGAAATGGCTCATGCACTCTCCCTCCTTCCCCCATCACATAGTGGAGACAGGCAAGGTGTGTTCATGCCCTGTTCCTATGAGATAAGAGAAAGGGTAGCAACACACTTTCCTTTCCGTTGTTATTGAGGAAGTATCTTTCAACACTCCCTTAGCATCTGGAGGGTAAAGGGGATGTCATGTGATGGCGCTCATGTGATGGCGCTCATGTGATGGCGCTCATGTGATGGTGCTCATGTGATGGTGCTTGGCAGGAACCATCTCCAAAGTGCTTCAAAGGGGCAAAAAGCCCCAATGTGATAACATGGTTGGTCTCCCCTTGATGGAAATTGAAAGAGCAGCTGTTGATCCAGTTATGATCCCAGCAAGACAGCTTTCACAGTGCTGGAAGCAGAATGGATTGTATTTTGAGCCATTCTAATGATAACTATCTCTTCAGTTTATATTATCTTATTAATGGGAGTCAATGTGCCATATACTGAATCTTTCAAGGTTTCCTGAGGAGTGTTATGGGTAGGGCCTATATGCCTCTATAATCTCCAACAAGTGTTTCTAGACAATGAATTGTCAAAGACGTTCATGGCCGGAATCACTGGGTTGTTGCAGGTTTTTCAGGTTGTATGGCCATGTTCTAGAAGCATTATCACCTAAAAAACCAAGAAACCATGAAAATGAACAATATCTGGCTGCCAGTACCAATACCAGTACTTTAAAAACTTTAAAATTATTATAACAGTAAATAAAAAACAAAACTCAAACACAGGGGAACTCCAGGAGGAAACAATCAGGAAGTAACAAGCAACACCTAAAAACACAGGGGAACACATAGCTAGATAAAACTTTCTCGCCTCACACAAACAGATAGGGTAAAAACAATTAGAGTTTCCATATGTCATAACCTGATTTCTATCTGTTTTCCTCATGTTAAGGACAGGTATGTCAATTGTCTAGGTAAGAGATTTACCTTGAAGTCTTACTTTTAAAAAAACACACATGAGTGCCAGTACCTTCAATGCAGCAAATTGTTTGGGAGTTATTGCTTTAGATTCTCTAGCAATTCCGGTTATCACATTTTCCATCCTTTCCCTTTAAAAGTTTGGCCATCTCTGATCAATATGGGAAAATACTGAGCTTCCCCACTATTCAATACTTGAGGAGTTGCTGATTATGGTAATATAAGACTGTTATAGTTCTCCCTGTCTTATTTATATCTTTCCCAATTTTGTTCTCACTTTCCTCATCTTAGTTTAAAGGATGCCGTCACAATACATTTTCTTTCTTTTGTCTGAAGTCCATTTAGATTGTACCTTCATTAGGGAAATGCTATAGAAGTTTAATTCCCCATCGGCTCAAAAACTCCAGTCTCTGTTCGAGTGAATAATGAAACTCTCATTCAATTCACAAGGTAAATATATAACTTTGTATTGAATTGTATTTAACAATAACTGGCAAAACATCGAAAAACAACAGCCATCACAGCTACCTTTCTAAACATCCTTTCCTCACAGATATTAAATCCCAACTGACAAATCCCAACTGTCACTTTGTAACTGACATTCCTCAAAGTTCCATTTAGCAGTCTTGAGACAGCGCCATCTGGTGTCAAACATGTCACACTGCAGGTCATCTCAAACTGCGAAAATATATCTTGTGCTGACTCATGAATTGCTATTCAAAATGCAATAATCTGACATCTTCATGAGCAAAAGTACACACATTTCGTATAATAACAATATCTTCTTACAAAATACATTTAATTTACAATTAGTCAATGCTTTTGTAAACATATCAGCCATATTCTTGTGTTTTCCTTTTAAATACCCACTTGCAACCAATTACCTTTACATCTTTGGTTACATCTGCTTGTTCTAAAACATTTAAGGAATGAAGTGAATCAAATTCCTTCTTCATTGATTTTACCCAACAATCACGTTCATATTTTGGTCTACGCAATGCTTCAGCGTAAGAATTAGGATCTTTCCTCTCTATACTTCCTATTTGCGTGACTTGGTACTTGGCTGGTGGAATTCCTTTAGTGATACGTGTGGATCTCCTAGGAATCTCATCCTTAGTCTCCTCCACATCCCTAATCTCCTCTTGACAATGTCCATCAACCTCTGTTACAGATTTGGACACTAAATCAGAGTTTGTGGCGCAAAAATCATGAAAATTACTTTCTTCAGATTGTTCCTTGCTTTCTTCCACATTTGCCTCATCTAATACCTCTACAACTTCAGATTCATTCTTTACTCTAGAAACACTTGGGGTTATGAACACTTCAGTGTTCGCATGAATTCTATCCCAATGAGTACTATTTTCGAACTTTACAGATCTGGAGACTGTGATCTTCTTCCCTGGAGAAGAGCCATTCCAGAATCTATAGCCTTCGTTCCATATCCAATCCAATAAATTGCATCTTTACCTAATGCTGATCTCTTTTGTCTCTTTGCTGTATAGGAATTAAGACATTTGCATGCGCACCAAATACTTGAAAATGATCCACCTTTGGATGTCTTCCATAAAACAAATAGAATGGGATTTCATTTACACTTGAGGTCCATAACCTATTCAGCACGTAATTGGCAGTGTTAGCTGCTTCTGCCCAAAAACCTTTGGACATTTGTGCATCCTCAAGCATTGATTTTACCATGGTTTGAATTACACCTAAGCGACGCTCAACAATTCCATTTTCTTTTGATACACACGGATTTGTTTTCCTATGCCAAATTCCTTTATCCGTAAAAAAAATTCTTAAGTCTTTCATTCACAAATTCACCTCCTCTATCAGATTGAACTTGTTTAACAGTCAAATCAGGAAATTGGTTCTTCACAAAAATTGTACCATTCAATAAATTTTTCATACACCTGAAATTTACCTTTCAGAGGGTAAACGAAGCCAAATCGAGACCTATCATCTACTATTACTAGTAGAAATACATTCCCTCAATACTCTTTGGAAAAGGTCCAGCTAGATCCATGTGCACTAACTGTAACTTAGTTGTTACTCTATCACTCCTTTTGGCAACAGGATAAGCCTTTAACTTTGTTTTGTTACAGACAGCACACTCTAAATAATTTCTGCATTCTGGTATTTGAATGCTTACTAGCTGTGCAGTCTTTCTAATCATATTATAGTTCATGTGGCCAAACTTCCTGTGTAGCATGTGCAGACATGTGTCACCATGCAGAGGTTTCCCTTCCAAACTCTGAATACTATTTGTAGACATTTTATTACTAGCATTCATTCTATAGAAACCATTTTGAAATTTTACTTCCTTATACATACCTGTATTTTTATTACTCATTTTACATAACTCCCCTTCAAACACAATGGATAAACCATGGTCTGCAAGTTGTTTCACCCCTAGAACATTGTGTTCTAGCTCAGGAACTAAATAAACATTGTCTAACTTTAGACTAAGTTGACCAATTTCAACTTCTCCCTTTGTTAAAACCTTGCACCATTTGACCATTGGCTAGACTCACACAACTTTGCATAGAACCAGATAAAGGTTCCTTCTCTGCTAACAATTTACTATCCTTAACAAAACTCTTTGCACTCCCAGAGTCAATTATCCAGGGTACCTGAGGAATAAAATCATTGTTACATTGTAAACTCATCAACAGACAGCCTGAATCAGAGTCTTTTCTTGAATTGTTGATCTGTTCTTTCTTGCTCTGTGCTGATTCACTCTTCTTAAACTTGTTCTGATGACATTGTCTAGCTTTGTGTCCTCTTTTATTACAAATGTAACAGATGATGTCACACTGGATTGTCTCTTTCCTCTTCATATTGAAGCCTTTGTTGACCGTCTTCTCCGTTGAAAGTTGCTGGGCATTTCTTCTGTAACAAGCCCAGTTCTCCAATCTAGTCGAAACTAAGTCGAAGTTGATGTCCTCTTCTTTCACAGATTGCATGGAGTCAATGAATGAGTTGTAGCTCTGCCCCAAACTGCTTAGTAGAATTAAGCCTCTCTGATCTTCTGTAAAATTGGTGTCCCTTGCTGCTAAATCATTAAATAGGCTCAGCATTTTACTCAAATGAGTCTCTCTGGCACAATCTTCCATTGACAGAAGCTTCCGTGAAAACAGTTCTCTGCTCAATAAAACTTTTGAGCCTCCAGTAGCCTGCTGATACAGCTTTTCAAGCCTTTTCCAACAGTCAGTGGCTGTTTCTTCCAGAGCTAAATATGTGAGGTGCCTATCGTCAACTGACAGGATGATGGTAGCCCTTGCCTTGCCATCTTTCAACCTTTCTGCATCAGAAATAGGTCTATGTGTTAAGCAGGATAGCAGCTCCTCCTGTGCCAAAACTGCTCGCACTTTGGTAGCCCATATTAAATAATTTGAGCTGCCTCTGAGTTTTTCTAAATGATGCTGTGCTCCAAATAATGCCATCTTTATTCACACTACAGATGCTCCTGTCAAAAATTCACTTCAGCTTTTTTCTCTAACACTGAGGTAAACAGCGACTTCTGCTGCAATTTGCAGTGTTATTCAAAAACTTTTTCTATGAATTATGGGTTATGTAGTATCTCTGTGCCTCTGCAATTCTGGATTCTGGGTTCTGGGTTCTGGGATCTGGGCCCATAACCTCTTCGGCGTTGAGTATTTATGTCACAGCGGATAGGCAACAGAAATATAGAAGTTGAATTCCCCATCGGCTCAAAAACTCCAGTCTCTGTTCGAGTGAATAATGAAACTCTCATTCAATTCACAAGGTAAATATATAACTTTGTATTGAATTGTATTTAACAATAACTGGCAAAACATCGAAAAACAACAGCCATCACAGCTACCTTTCTAAACATCCTTTCCTCACAGATATTAAATCCCAACTGACAAATCCCAACTGTCACTTTGTAACTGACATTCCTCAAAGTTCCATTTAGCAGTCTTGAGACAGCGCCATCTGGTGTCAAACATGTCACACTGCAGGTCATCTCAAACTGCGAAAATATATCTTGTGCTGACTCATGAATTGCTATTCAAAATGCAATAATCTGACAAATGCCACACTGGAACTGGATGGCAATCTTCTTTTGAAGTGGACCTGAGAGTTCTGCTCTGAGTTTAAACATGCACCTGGGGGAGGGTGTACCTTGGGTCTACTTTCTATTAGATGGCCAGATGGAAGCAACCCTGCTATTGCATTGGAGCTTTGGCAGTTTACTCAGAGGAAGGCAGAAGAATAGGGCCAATCTCACACTTAGTTGCTTCCTCCCCTGCTTCTTCCCAGGTTAAACACAGATTAAATAGATTTTTAGTTACATAGTTCCTTCTCCCACATCTCCCCCCCCCCCATCTTTTATTCTCTGGAATCCTGATTATATGTGTCTTCTCCTTCCTTCCCTATCCTCTTTCTACCACATCCTATTTCCCCTAACAACAGTAACCATTTTCCTTTGAGTTCCTCACCAACTTTTCCCGAACGCACCACCATGAAAACTTTCAAGCAATGATAACTTTTCAGAATTATTATTCATAACTCCCATTGAGGTCAATAGAGCTTGCCCCGTGTTGGTCTATCCGCATCACTGTCCCTCCTTAATTAATATTGTAGATATAATATATTATAGATATATTATATTATAATGTAGTAGAATTTATATTATTTGTGAATCTTTGATTATATAAGCTCACTCTTAATAAAAAATGTATTTAAAAGGAATGTAACTCATGCATTTATTAATATGTAGAAACCAACACTTAGAAATGTTCATTTTGTGGGCTACAACTCCCCAGACACCATGGCAAAAGTATCATTTCCAATCCTACCATAATTCAACAAGTGTAAAATGGTGGTGATAGACTTCATCAGCTAATTTTATAAATCAAAAAGCATGGATATTTCTGATTACATCCTTGCTCTTTGATAAACAAAGTAAATGAAATTGATACAGTGCTTCATCATTATGCACATACCTTCTTATGGAGACATACCATAAGCAGGGTAGTGGACTGGATAGCCCTTGTGGTCTCTTCCAACTCTTTGATTCTATGATGTGGGTAACCAAAAAGAGAGCAGCAGATGAGCTAAAAAAGAATTATGTCTTGGTAGGCCTTTGGATTGTGTCCTTTAAACTATCTTTAGCTGTAGAGAATAGACTAGGTGACTTAAAATTGCAAGCTTAATGGCTAAAGAGGGGACACCTGGCTGCGCCTCAGCTAAAGAGTGGCAGGAGAGAGACTGAGCCACCCCCAGCCCATGGAACAAAACCACTTCATTCCCAACAAAGCCCAAACAAGATAAAGAGGGGGGGGGGGGGCAGACCAAACCATCTCCTGTCATGAGCTGTTGGCGTTTCTCTGGGAAGGGAAGGCAGCATTTTAATAGCCTGCCTCTCGCCCCTCTTGTCAGCTGAGACTGATGTGATTGTTAGTCTCATGTGAAGCCCCATGGTCTCATCCACAGAAGCTTCAAATCTTCACCTTTGGCTGTAGGGAAGGACAGTTACTAGCTTAAGGGCCAATAGTCTGCATTAAAACTTACTCTTTGACTGATCATGTGAGCAAGCTGGATGACGTGCTCTTTTAAATTATGATGGGTAACTATAACACATCAGATTTTTTGGCCCACAACTCCCATCAAACCCAGACAGCATATCCTTTGGAAGCTACAGTGCAAAACCATCTGGATGACCATAGTTACCTATTAATGCTTTAAATAAATGTTTGTCCTGTTTAATGTCTGTTTCATGCAAAACAAAATGTTTCCTATGGGGTGAGGGGAAAGTTGTTAACATTCACAACCATTTCCAGATTAGTTTCAAACCCAGTTATGCACGAAAGGATAGTTTTGTTTTGATGCTAAATAGGGCAGATCACATGGCTAAGGTTTAGTGAAAGAAATTTATAGTCTCCTCACTTTGTAGTGAATGGGTGCAATCCAACTCTTTTAAAAATCAATGTCAGCTTTATCATAGGCTTCAATAGGAGATGGATTACACTCTGAGTCTCCTGCCAAAATCTACTTGCAAGTAAACTGAAATCAGTCAAATAAATTACTGTGCATTTTGCTCTTTCAAAAAAAAAAGTGAGGAATCAGAAAGACACTGTCTGCTAAGATTATTTTTAATCACTCACATTGACAATGGTGCACTCTCAGATCCGAGTAAAGTTCCTGTGTTTTGAATTTTTAGTCAACTTTCTAATGTTAAAAAGTCTAGCCTTGTGCACACAGCTAGCTCTCATATACATATTTCAAAGGCAGAATAAACCTTCAAGCATTGTGGGGGAAGAGTAGAAACCAAAATGTCTGAATAAGACAAAATTGCAAAGATATCTCTAAGCAACGATGGACAGGGGAGTCCTGGATATCCATTGTAGGAACTTATTTGAAAGTTTCTTAAGGTTACTGGATACAAAATCCTGCAAATGTCAATGTTAGTAGATGATAGGTGAACCAGAAAGCATTGCTCCATAGTTATTTTCTCCCACTATCAGATTATGTTTCCATTTTCTGTCTGTAATTACCTCTGTTTCTGCCATCTCTCATTTTAAATTCCTAGCTAGTTTCCTGTTAGGAAGTTACAATGATGTAGGTCCACTTTGTGCCATTGTAACACACTTGAGGTTAGAGTTCTTTTTTCCAACAATGTAATGATCAAAATCTCTTGAAACCTCATCTTTACAGAGTGGCAAGCATGCATACATACATGCACAACCAAGACAGCCATTTCCATGTCAGTGGAGAGTGGGGGGTAGGGTGGCTGCAGCGGTAACAGTGCTATGTTCAACAATTTGCCTTTAGCTGGACATACACTACCATCATCCTCAGGATTCCCAGAGTTTAAATATAAAAATATATAGAAGAATCTATATCAGGCATTTTTATATCCATTGATGGAAGTACAGTGAATTGAAATAAAAGAAATTTTGATTGACAAATGTGAGCAACATGTTCAATGGGAGCAAAAAGTTAAAGACCATATTACATATTAACTAGGAAACAGATTTAATGTAAAAGTGGTGAATATTACAATGCTGTTAAAAAGTTAGGCCTCGGGAGAAAATTGAAAATTGCACAATGCATGTAGAATGCAGAACCACAAAATATGCTGCTGCTCCATACTCAAATTTACTTTGGAAGAGGATTGGATACATGCATGTTAGCTTAACACCGCCTCCAAATTTGCAAGTCTCCTACTGAATAGGATTTGCTGGCCGGAGGTGGGGGGGAGAGAAATAGATTGGTATTTTCTTCATTCCTTGAAGGTACACCCAATACTGTTGGACAGATTATGCAGGATTTTAGCTTTTTTCAGCATTACTTAGTATAAGATTTCACTTGAGTTTTGGGAAGAAAATAACCAGCTGTTTTCTCTTCATTATTGAGATCTATTTTTATTGCATGTAATCTATTTATCTAGGAAACACAATTTTCATTGAGCTAGATCTGATACTTGTTTTTTTACTACCTTTGGCATCTGAATTCAAAAATGACCCCATTTTTATATCATGTAAACTTTTTAAAGTACAGGATACCCAGACTTTCTCGCAAAACTCATAAAAATATACGTACAAAGGAAAATAGGGGGGGGGAAGAACCCTGAATATACAGTCTATTTTATTCACACAAAGATGTTACTATAAGTCAAACTGTATACAAGTATAGTTGTGCTATCAAATTTACATATTAAGGTAAAAAAATTACAATGGACTTTTCCTGGAATGTTTAAGCTGATAGCAGACTAGAATACTCTATTTTACATTTATTTTTCTTGTTATATCCTCACATTTTCACTATACAAAAGTCAGTCATTTGAATGATCTCTAGGCTCTCACCAAACCATAGATATACCAAATGACAATTTATCAGACATTCCCATTGTCCACATCCGTTAACACCTGACACATTGCTTGCATGCCTTATGAGAGGCCCAAGATTTAACTTGATCACCAAGTTTTACTTTAAAATACACAAACTAGGCTTGCCTGATTTTGTCCTTTGACTGGGAATGGTGAAACTGCCACAGGTATAACAAAACAAATCAGGGTTGTTTAAGCACTTACTATGAGAAATAGCAGAGGCAGACATGATCTGAAGGAAAGGAAATAAGTATGTATTAGGCATGGATTAGAACCCAAAAATCGCGATTCTAAAATCAAATGGGGGGAGGGGGTGATTAGTAATAGAAAGACTTACAAAAAAAATTCCAAAAAGTTCTAAAATGTAACGTAATTACTAACGAAATTCTAAATTGGTTCTAAAGTCTGAAAAGCAGGGAAACAGGACTGACACTGTTTTAAGCACAGGCAAATCAAGGGGCAACATTTCCCTTGGTTTCCTTGCAGGAGATATAAAGCATTAATATATTATTATTAATTTTAGTATTATTATTATTATTAAATAAAATAATCAAGGCTTGCTTCTCCAGAGCATTTATTGGAATTAAATAATAAATTCTAATAGTAAGAATGTAGTAAGGGTGATAGTGACCTGGAGGGTATGAGGAACGTGATCTTGGTAAACTAGAACAGGGCTGTCCAACTGGCCTGGGTCGGGTTATATCTTAGCAGGAAAGGGCTGCCCCACGGCCCTTTCCTGCTAAGATATAACCTGATTCCAGGCTTGGAGTAAAACTTATATCTTAGCGAGGAAAGGGCTGCCGTGCGGGCAGCCCCTTTCCTGCTAAGATATAACCCGACCCAGGCTTGGGTCAGCTTATATCTTAGCGGGGAAAGGGCTGTCGTGCAGGCGGCCCCTTTCCTGCTAAGATATAACCCGACCCAGGCTTGGGGGCCCTTTCCTGCTATATCTTAGTGGGGAAAGGGCTGCCGTGCAGGCGGCCCCCTTCCCACTAAGAAATAACCCGACCCAGGCCTGGGAAACAGGGAAACTCGGCCCGGGCTGCTTCCAAAGCGCTTTGGAAGCAGCTCGGGCCTGATTCAGAGGAATTTCCTCCTGTTTCCCAGGCTGTCTCTCAGAAGCGGAGGGAGAGCCTGGAGAACAGGAGGAAATTCCTCCGATTGGGAACTCACAGGGGTTAAGGGAGGCATCGATGCCACACTTTGCTCCTGCGAGGTCCCAATCCAACCCGTGTTCCCTTAATACGGGTTGGATTCTGACCTGGCAGGGGGAAGGGTGGCATCGATGCCTCCCTTAAACCCTGCGAGTTCCCAATCGGAGGAATTTCCTCCTGTTCTCCAGGCTCTCCCTCCGCTTCTGAGAGACAGCCTGGGAAACAGGAGGAAATTCCTCCGAATCAAACCCGAGCTGCTTCCAAAGCGCTTTGGAAGCAGCCTGGGCTGAGTTTCCTCCTGTTTCCCAGGCCTGGGTCGGGTTATTTCTTAGCGGGAAGGGGCCGCCTGCACGGCAGCCCTTTCCCCACTAAGATATAAGCCAAGCCTGGGTCGGGTTATATCTTAGCAGGAATGGGGCCGCCCGCACGGCAGCCCTTTCCCCGCTACTATATAAGCCGACCCAAGCCAGGGTCGGGTTAGTTCTTAGCGGGGAAGGGGCCACCCGCACGCCAGCCCTTTCCAGGCTCCTTTCCTGCAGTTTAAAGCGCTTTTTTTCCTGAGTCCTCCAGCCGCTCTAGGACTTCCGGTTTCGATCTCTCTATGGTTCTGGCTGTTTTTCTCTTCCTGGAGGCAAGGCCTTTCAGTTAAAGTAGGCCTCAAGCATGGAAAGGCCCCATCTGACTGTGAGTAATGTCTGGGATTTTGGATTTTGGAGGGGGTAATAGGAGCCTTCTGAAATATTTAGAATTCTAATGAAATTTTGGGCCCAGGGGTTCGAAAAAAGAAAGTCCACTTCCGGGATTGGCCTTGCGATCCGTAAAAACTTGAAAGTCCCATTACATACGAATCACTTACGAATTCTTTTGATTTTCATAACTTTTTTCTCATGCCTAGTATGTATGTAAATAAAAAAATATTTTCTGCTAATTCCTTGTATGCAGACAAGAACTTAAAACTACACTTCTGAATATGGTTCACTATATAAAGCGGCACACAACCTCTCACCACACTGTCTCATATGTAACTGAATAGCTTACACAACTATGATCCTTTACCTGGTCTCCAAGGTCATACCTAACCCCTCCCCATTCGAGGGAGGCTTGTTCTCAGCCAGTAGGAAAGCACTAGTGCTTCCCTCAATCCAGCCTAGAGTGGTGCATTAATATAAGCTATAGAGGAAAAACTTGACATGATAGAAGAAAACTAACTGCTGTTTTGAAATCAGCATGTCTGCTAAAGTCTAAAACAGCTAAAAAATAAAGCTCAACATGAATTATATTAAAAATTGTTCCCCTCATCTACCATCCAAGCACACATACATTCATATTGAGGGGGTGGGGGATTGTGAACACTAGCGGTCTACTATTGAAGCATGCTTTCTAAAATAGGGTCATTAAAGCAAGTATTCTGTGTATTACTTTTACTTGAGCATGAATTACACCCAAGGTAGGCAGCTGTTATCCATCATGGATTCTACAGCTGTTCAGTTTGCAGCCATATTCACTTAAGATTTTGCTAAAGGTGCTATCTTTCTCCTTAACAAGCTTACCTCAGCTTTTACAAGCACATGGCAATTTCTGCTTGTTTCATATAATCTGATGGGATGGAATTCCTTTTACTGGCACTAGAAAATAATTGCTTGCCTATCTTCCACAGTACTCTTGTATTTGCTCCCATGTGGTTAGAACTAGGAAGGTTTGCCCATGCAACCGATGTACTTGACTGAGCCCTAGAATATGTATGTTCAGTGCTTGCTCTCATTTTAACCACTACACTGATTCGAATCCTGCTGGAAAGTTCTGCAAAAGTGACTGCGGTTTATGTGGTGGTTGCACTTTTGACACACTTAAATAAAGAAGTAATCAGTACCCCCTTCTGCAAACTGTTCCCTATCCAATTGCAATGCAATGGGCATCTAAAAGTCCAATCTAACTTGAAAAAGTACTTTTTTGGGACTTTATGTGTGTGTCTTCAAATTATATTTGATTTATTGCAGTCCTATTCTGGGGCTTTCTTGGCAGAATTTCTTCAGAGGAGGGTTTGCATTTTCTTTCTCTGAAGTTAAGTGAATGTGACTTTCCCAAGGTCACCCAGAGAACTTCCATGACCAAGTGGATATGAACCCAGGTCTCCCAGAGTCCCACTCCAACAATCAAATCACTACACTGAGCTGGCTCTTTTTATCCATCCTTCCTTTTATCCTTGGCAGTCCCTTCCAACATGGGCATGTTGGAAGGGACTGACATACCAAAAGTCATAATCACATTAATCTATCGATCTATCACTTTCTTTCATCACACCTTTCTCTCAGGTTGGAACTCAAGGTAGTTTACAAACTACACAAACATAAAGTAAAAAAAACCCCATACCAACCAATGCTTATAAAAGTTTTAAATAACAACAGAATTAAAACCAATTGAAATCTCTTTCTAAAACAGTATACCACCAGTCATTTATATTAAAATCAGTTTCCAAAAGCATGCTAGAAAAGAAATATCTTACCCTGTTGCTTTAAGTAAAACAAAGGATCCATCCTATTTTCCTTAGAGAAGGCACTCCAAAGCACTCATAGAGAAGGCTTTCTCCAATGTTTCTACTCACCATACTTGTGAATGTGGTAGGACAGAATGCCTCCTTTGGAGTTCTTAGAGCACATTTGGGCTCATATGGGAAGATACAATTCTTTGATATATGAGGGAAGTGCACTCTATGAAATCAATGTTTCGGTACTTTAGTAGGAAGAAAAAAGTGCTAATATGTCATGGCAGGACAAAAGACTAAGGGAGAAAAAAGGTGCAGTTTGTGTGTGACATGACAGGACTATCTAAGCCATTCTTATAACAAGCATCTACAGATAATAAGTCAGTCTTTGCAAGGCTTGCTAAACAGGTCAATTTCCCTTTTTGTGCTGAACATTTTCTGTTGAGTCCACTGTAAAAACTGGATGTTGTCGTTAACAGCTTTGTGTAAATGGGTAGCATTCAGAAACCTTTTACACTGCCATTTTTTTCATAAACCCAACATTGAGCTATGGAGATCCCATTTGGGTTGGAAGCTGCAAAGGCTTAGAGAGTATTGGTGCAAGTCAAAGGAATGCAACATTACAGGACACATGTTCTTACAGTAAAGAAAACTTAATAGAATTTTAGGTAGTACAAAAGAGGGGGGGGGGAGATCAACAGTATAAGGAATTGAGAGAACTCAAAACATATATTACTGTGTGAACCTGCCCATACAGAGAAAGATGCAGAATAATTGTTATTGTTGGATGCAGATAGACATAAGAAACTTTATAGGTAGAGATGAATGGAATATGCTGGCAGACTCTCCTGGGTCTGATAAGACTTTGAATCTTTTTTTAAAGATAATGAAGAAGAACCTAATTGGTAACAAGGAGAAACACAAGCTGTTTTTCTGATTTTTGTGCACTTGTTTTTTAAAAACAGCTTGGATCCTCTTTCTTGCACCTATTTTTGCTTTATGTTCATTTTTTCATTTCCCCTGCTTCTCCTTGGGATCTCTAAAGAAAAGGTCAGCTGAGAAATTCAGCTATAACAGTCAATACGATGAAAATTTGGCTATTATGGAAAGGAAACAAATGAGACCATGCCTGGAATGTTTCACTTTGTGACCATGTTAGCTTTTGCAGGACAATTGTATTCTGAATCACCCTAGAACAAATCCAGATTAACTTTATTGGGTTTAATCAAGTTGCTTTTGTTTAAGTGAGATAAGAATCTGGCCTTCTGACAACTGCCTCACACTACAGACCTAAATTTATCAATTTTCTTTTGCAAACAAAGATGGTGTTATCCTAGCCTGTCAACTGCAAAGTCTGTATTTTAAATATATAGATTGTAAATGCAGTTAAGTGAAACCATGGTTACAGGAGATGTTATCTATTGTAGCACCCATGGGTCCGCTCGGGCAACGGGGGAGGGGTAATGCACCGGGGGTCCCGTTGGCATTGGGACCCGCACAGGCTGAAAGGGATTCGGAGGATGAGTTGGAAGGCCCAGAGCAAGATTGGTCAGCGGTGCCTTTGCCCAGTCCACCGCCAGAGAGTTTAGCCTGGGATTTCGAATGGGAGCATTCTCCCGGGGAAGGAGCGGACCAGGTGGAGATGGGAGGCAGTGAAGCAGATAGCGGAGATAGTTATGAATTCCCAAATGGCCGAGGTTCCCAGGAGCTGGCCGAGCAGCAGATGGAGGCTAGCGGATGGGAAACTTCGGGGGAGGCTACTTCTCAGGAAGATAGCGATACTAGGCTGGAAGAGCGGGGCCGTTCTCATAACAGGCGCAGGGACATAGAGGAGGGCAGGAGGAGCTGGCATCTGTCCCTAGACCGTCACCGTTCGGAAAGTAGAGACTGGAGGCGCCGCCGGGGGTCCCGGCCGAGGGATTAAGTACGGCCCCGTGGGAACTGATCCTCAGTTCTCCGGCCACGTCTATACTGAATAGGCGCGAAGCGAGTGGGACCACAAGTTAACCGTGGTCATCAAGTCTTGCCTTGCCTTTGCCTTGTTTCCTGAGCCGCAGTGGTTTGCGTGCACTTTGCCCTGGTTCCTGATTCGCATTGGATTGCGAAACCTTGTCCTGTTTCCTGATCCGCATTGAATTGCGGAGCCTTGCCTCGCTTCAAGCTATTTGCCATTATACTTTGGACTATTGACTTTATACTTTGAACACTTGCATTTATTGGACTATATACCTTTTGGACTGTTTTTATATTCAATAAACTAGTTAGCCTTTGATACGTCTCCGTGTGTGTGTTAAAGGGGCAGTTCTAAGTCGGCGTCGTGACAGTTGGCCGGAGAACTCCTCGAACCCCTTTTTGCACCACGGGACGTACCAGGAACCGCAGGCAGCGCACTCAGGCTCCCATCGTCCCCACTGTTGCCATGGCTAACCTGACGGATCAGCAGGTGCAAGAGATGCAACGTCAATCCGCCCAGGTGGGGGTTTTTGTGTGCCAAGTGGAACTTTATTTGGAGCAACGCCCCAACGAGTTCGCCAACGATCGAACCAAGGTGGTTTTTGTCTTCAATCTGCTGGAAGGGTCTGCGGCAACGTGGGCCACCGCATTGATCCGGGCGCAGTCCCCCCATACCAACACGCTGCAGGCTTTCCTGGATGCGATCAGGGAAACATGGGGGGCCCCGGTGAATGAAGAACTGGCTGAGAGGGATCTGGCCCGGCTGACGTGCAAGGATATCTCCCTGTCCCAGTACATCTCCTTTTTTCGTGTTCTGGCTTCCCAGACGAGTGGGGTCTGCCGTCGTTGCGGTATCACTACATTGCGGGATTGCCGCCGAACTGCAACAGGAGATGATCAAACATCCTCGCCCGCGGATCTGGAGGCTGCCATCACCTTGAGCCTTCGGTTGGAAGCGGGACTGCAAACCAGGAGGCGGTGGGACAAGGGCGTGATGGAGAAACCGGTGGCGCGGAAGGAAGGGGTTTGGCCCGGAAGAACGTGCTTGGGTCAAGGCTCGAGATGTTCACGCCCCGGAGTTGGTGGCTCGCTTCCACCGCAACTACCCTGACAAGCCCAAGCCCGGGGGGCGGCCCAGGGGGCCCTGAGGGGGGATAGTGTAGCACCCATGGGTCCGCTCGGGCAACGGGGAGGGGTAATGCACCGGGGGCCCCGTTGGCATTGGGACCCGCACAGGCTGAAAGGGATTCGGAGGATGAGTTGGAAGGCCCAGAGCAAGATTGGTCAGCGGTGCCTTTGCCCAGTCCACCGCCAGAGAGTTTAGCCTGGGATTTCGAATGGGAGCATTCTCCCGGGGAAGGAGCGGACCAGGTGGAGATGGGAGGCAGTGAAGCAGATAGCAGAGATAGTTATGAAGTCCCAAATGGCCGAGGTTCCCAGGAGCTGGCCGAGCAGCAGATGGAGGCTAGCGATACTAGGCTGGAAGAGCGGGGCCGTTCTCATAACAGGCGCAGGGACATAGAGGAGGGCAGGAGGAGCTGGCATCTGTCCCTAGACCGTCACCGTTCGGAAAGTAGAGACTGAGGCGCCGGCCCTAGATCGTCGGGGGTCCCGGCCGAGGGATTAAGTACGGCCCCGTGGGAACTGATCCTCAGTTCTCCGGCCACGTCTATACTGAATAGGCGCGAAGCGGAGTGGGACCACAAGTTAACCGTGGTCATCAAGTCTTGCCTTGCCTTTGCCTTGTTTCCTGAGCCGCAGTGGTTTGCGGCACTTTGCCCTGGTTCCTGATTCGCATTGGATTGCGAAACCTTGTCCTGTTTCCTGATCCGCATTGAATTGCGGAGCCTTGCCTCGCTTCAAGCTATTTGCCATTATACTTTGGACTATTGACTTTATACTTTGAACACTTGCATTTATTGGACTATATACCTTTTGGACTGTTTTTATATTCAATAAACTAGTTAGCCTTTGATACGTCTCCGTGTGTGTGTTAAAGGGGCAGTTCTAAGTCGGCGTTCGTGACATCTATGCTAAAGAATGCAGTAATAAATAAGTGGCATGTTTCCTCTTTTTGTTCAGAATTCTGCAGGAATTGACAAAAACTATCAGCAGCAATTGTAATTTTTCCTTTTCTTTTCTTTTTTTCTTTTCTTTTCTTATAAGAAAACATTTGAAAAGGCTTCTAGTGAAAAGATGCATGTTCCCATATCAGTCTTCCCCTTAAACATCACCACTGTGCATACAGCTTTGAAAATGTCTCAAGTCTACAAAGTAGGCTGTGTTATGGGGCAAAGGGGAAATAATATCCTTTTGACACACAGTACTCAAAACACTCTTCTCTGACTAGGTGAACCACAGTTAGAAAGTATGATTACAGAAGATACGACTGATGTACTGTATCAAAGCACAGTGGGGCACAACATAACATACTTTCTGCATATTATGATATGAATAGCATGGCAAGAATAGGAAAAGAAATGAGAGAGAAAAGAAAAAATTGAACACTGTTGCTAGAGGGAAGGTAGGAAAACGATGAAGGAAGAAACCCAAGCCTCCAAGTTCTTGAAGATCTAGCAACAGTCAACAGTTTTTGCCAATAGAATCTAAGTATCCACCAGGTTTGCAATCAGTTTGAATTAATTCAAAACAGTGAAGGAATTATTTGTGATTAAGGCCCATTGGTATCAGCTCTGGAGTAAACCTGCACCACTCTGTTCATTTTGCCACAAGGGATAGCACAATCTGTAGATATTAAAAGAGAAATAAATATTCAGGCATCAAAAATGGGTGAGGGGAAGCCAGGGAGTACATTTCACTTATGACAAGTCAAATGGCCAAGATGATGTGATATGGAGAAGGAACCTGAGAGCTAGACTGTCCATTGACACTTCAGTTTGTATATGAGTCTCACCATCAGTTCTCTAATATCAATGCTTCTGGAGAAGGATTGTGTGCAGTCACTGAAGCCAAACTGTTCTAGCATTTACTCATTCTGTTATACCACCAAATTAGGCTACTTGATAACAAAACATATTGTACCTTCAGTCCATTTGTGCCTTGATATTTTTGTTGTTCCTGCTATTATTACTATTTCAGGGTGAGATGGAAGATAGAAAGCCTGAGTCACCAAAGAAAAGGCAGCACACTATCTGGCACATTTTGTGATGGGAAAGAATTGTAGGATTTCTATATGCCTTCACTGTAGGCAGGAAATGAGCTGGGATAAACAACACTAACATACCAGCATCCTTTTTATTTTATGAGCCAACACAACACAATTGTGATCAGGCCAGAGGAAGAAAGAAAACCAAAACAGCTAAACAACAAAGAAAGACCAAGACCAGTACACTGAAAAGAATAAGGCAGGAAACTTTGGAAAAGATGGAGTGATTAATTGATCACGATGCAGATGTTTCCAACTTCAGGACAGATTACAGAATATATTAGTTGAAATGCTAACAACATATAAAATGAATTTCTATCATTTCCTCACCACTATTTCCTTATGCTGAATCATTGAACCTCATCAGTCATTTTGCTGGTAGAATAAAAGAAGGAATCTCTCTTCAAGTATGCCACCATCATTATCATCACTATTATGATCATTCTCATATATCTTAGTTAAAATTTAACAATCTTATTTGACTGCTGTCTTATAGCTTCAGTTCCAGAATAAAAGTGGTATGAAATGAACTATCAAGACCAAGCATTGAACTACTGCTTTTAAAAGCTGTTTTTGTATCTCGGAAAACATCCAAATGTATAGGTGCCTAGAACAAAAAACTCCCTAAGCTATTTGTGTGGAATTGTCTTAGTTAATTCCCTACTTACAGTTTATTATATTTCCAAATTTATGAAATAAGAGAATTAAAGTTACTTAAAATAAGAGAGCACTTCCAGACAGTGCTTAACCCTGCTTTAGAGTACCTCTTTGGAAGTGAGAAGGATGGAATATAAATGCTTGAAATAAATAAATAAATAAAATAATTAAAGAAATTAAATAAATCCCAGGTCTAATAGGATACCTATTTAATTCAGGAGAAAGCAAAGTTTACCTGCTTTGTCCTGAATTAATCCTCTTTTACCTGAAGTGTCGTTTGGACAACTCATGTAAAAGTCCTAGAGGACTCACATTTTGGGCCTTGTCTGGAAGGGCCCCGAAAAGGGTCCCTAAGCCTATATCTTGAGGTGGTTGTGCAACTTTCCATACTACTTCTAGAGGTTGTGATGCAACTTGTTTAGTAGAAAGAATGAATTGCTGGGCTCCTCACAGAGCCAGTGGAGCCACATGCAGCCTATGGGGTAAACTTTACCCACCTCATTGTAATAGGCTGTCTTGTGTTTAAATTTTTAGAGCATATTGTTGGCAAATTGCTGCATGTAGAGAACCTGGTGACACATCTTCTCCAAGTTCATGCATTTTAGTATAGAGACCCTATACAAAACACCATAGGGGTCTGCAGTTTCAACTTTGTAGAGAGAAAAAAGATTAGAAGTGCAACAAAAGCAGTCCTCCTGTGCAGTATTTAGTTATGCTTGCAAGCTAAAAGATCATACATGTAACTAAGGAGAGATCACAGTCTGAGAGGCAAGACTTATCCTGTCACTCCAAGTTAGATCAAGCCCATTTAGATTAAAACCTGACAGTAAATGTAACTTTAAGTAGCCATTGTTAGGTTATATGCTTTAATATGACCAATAAGTATTATTTCTATATATAAATTACTTAAATTCCTATTACAATTCCCATTATTTTGTAATTGCATGTCTCTTACAAACAAGATATTCACTAAGGTATAAGTTTTCCTTTGTATGTTAAATACAAATCCCCTCAAAACAAAACTGTATTATTTACTGGGACAAGTTTGCTAAGATGTTCAAAGAGCAACGCTCAAAGATCCTTCTTTGTTCATAATATTAGAATATTAGTTATTTCTATAAGCATGTCTGAAAAGTACACCCATTAAGAATTCTTTGTTTTCAACGTGGAATCTATTGGAGATAATTTCAAATCTGGGAGCAGAACTCTTTTTTTTTATCATCTTACTGTACACTGATGACACTCCAATTCTAGTCTAAATAGGTGAATGTCATCAATATTCCAGACCTCAAGGAGGGTGGAAGAAATTCTGACATTCATATGACTAGATAAAAAGTGAAGATACATTTTCTCTGATGTAATTCCATGTTGGGGGAAGAATCTTCTCTGAAATCCTGAACAGCTGCTGGCAGTCTGCGCAGTGTCTACTCTACAGCATCATAGACAGTGCAGAACAAGATGAACCAATGGTCTGAAACAGTATGAAACAACTTTCTTATATTTCTTATATTCTAAATTAGGTGTGCTATCCTTTTGGGGGAAAGAGTGTTTCTCAGTGGTACAGCATAAATTTTACATGTAGAAGGTCCCGAATTTAAGCCTCAGCATTTCCAAAAGGCACCAGAAGGACCCTGTCTGAAATCATGGAGGCCTGTTTCACATAATAATGAACTAAATCAATCAATGTGTGAGACGACTTCATATATTCTCAAATAAGAAATTTTGTTAAACTGCGCATACCAAATCTTGGAATTAATGAAACAAGGACCATTTTTATAATATCCGACATAATCAAAATTTTGCTTGAGAAGCATCACTTCTTTCACATTCATTCCTTCTAAATGATGTATGCAGAAAACTGTATAATTAAATAGATGCTATTGACTTTACTTGTGTATCATAGCATGTCCAGTATTGATTATCATATGGGATTTAGCTAGAAAATTATTTGTAGCTTGCACTGAAATAATTATACATCCAAGGAAGACAGCTAGAACCAGAACCATCTGGCCTTATATTTTTTCCTTCTTAAAAAGCAAATTTAAATATTCACACACACACACAAGTAATCAAAGTAAAATACTGTTCAGTTAATTGCCACTTTACATGGTACCTATTTATTAAAAGCTGCAGCATTATACAAACTCTTTAAGGTGCTATCAGTAAGTCAATTCGATCTATAAATTAGCAAAGAAGTGTCTCACTGAGGTCACAAAAAAGATAATGAAGCATTTCAAATGAATGCTAAATACATCATAGGTTGATCTTTTTTGATGATCATATTAAGAAACATTTCATTATGAATGCTATGTGTGAGTGCCTTTTAAAAACAACAGTTCAAAGTCAGCTCACTGAAAGACATGATTGGAATCTACAACCCTCCAGAGACCTGACTCCAAAAATGTGATGTGCAATACATACATTATACGGCTAATCCACTTGAATTTGTGGGATAAATAGAACGACTCAGACATTGTTCAGACACTATACCTGTTTCCCCCCAATCAAATGCACCAAAACAGATCACTGTGAGGCTGAAGGGACCTTATTGAATTTATTCATGGCTGTAATATGTAACCAGGATGCAAGGAGTTCATCTTTTTTGCTCAGGTAACATTAAAAAAATTATGAGACACCAGACAGTTTTTATTTATTTATTTTCATTTATTTCTAACCCGCCCTTCCCCCAAAGAGGGACTCAGAGCGGGTAACAAAAAGGCAACAATTCGATGCCGTGTACACAAGAGACAAAACAACAACTCATAATAAAATACTACATAATAGATTAAAACAATCAAATATCAATAATTAACCAACATGATCCCCATTCCACACTCATAGGCTGTCCAAACCAAATCCACAGTCCACCACCACAATCCTGTCATTATTCAATTGTCCGTCCACTGCCCCACATCAACCATACGCCCGGTCCCAAAGCCACGTCTTTGGAAAGGAGGGAAGAAATTGACCTTATTTCACTAGGGAGGGAGTTCCACAGACGAGGGGCCACCACCGAGAAGGCCCTGTCCCTCATCCCCACCAACCGCATTTGCGACAAAGATGGGTTCGTGAGCAGGGCCTCCCCGGAAGATCATAAATTTTGAGGTGGAACATAAGGAGAGATACGTTTTAACTCAGGAAACAATTAACGGTAAATTGCATGTAGATGAGTAATGCAGTTTTTGTTGCCAAGTTCATTTTTATTGGTCACATAACCTCATCATAAAGCCCTAGCAAAGCATACTGCTTTGCCGGGCTTCTGGGGAGAAAAGAGGGGGCAGTGGGGCGAATCTATCATCCTACGAGAATCTCCCTCTCCATATGCATTCTCCATCACATGGGGAAATTGTCACCATTGCGAGGAGGCCCTGTATTCCACTGCAACCAGCACAACACAGAAGCCTCCCCTGTTGTCAAGGAAATGTCTGGTGAAACTTTCATCCCAGTTAGGGAAAGGGCTTTCTGATGACCAGCGAGCCTATCAGTCCTCCAAATGGGGTAGAAGTGTCCTTGGATGCTAAAATCACCCCGTCTGATGAGGTAGTAAAAGGCAGTAAAAACCTTTCATTTATTTGGGTATCTGTATTATAGACTTTCTCTTTTTCAATAATTTGGGTGATATGATTCCTTGTTTCCTCTTCCTGATTTTAGTGAGCCAACGCCCTGGCTTATTAGCGTTTTGAAAATGGGTTTGCTTTATAAATTTCAAGTTTTCTTCTATTTTTCCTAGATCTAGCTTCTCCTTTTGTTTTTGCAGAAGTTTCCGTTGCAGTTTTAAATGCCTATCTTTGGGGTGTAATTTTAGTTTTTTGTCCATTTCTCCCAATTTTTCCAGGAGGTCTTTCTCCTTTTTTGACTTTTTCCTCATTAATATGCTCTGGTAGATAAAATGCCCCCTGTTTGCTTTGCTTGCCTCACACCATATGGGTGTGGGTGTCTTGGGCAGTGTTTATCTCAAAATATTCCTTCAAGAGGGTTCTATATTTGTCCTTCTGGTCCTCCTCTCGGGTAAATCCTCTCTCAGGGTCCAGTTTCTCATTCCTTGGCTCCTCTGGCCCATTTGAAATTGAATTATATTGTGATCAGAGAATACTTGTGGTAATATTTTTATTTTTCCCAATTTGGTTAATAGGTCTCTTGATGTCCATACCATGTCTATTCTCGACCAGGAGCCATATCTGCTGGGTAGCAGGTATAGTCCCTGTTCCTGGGTTTGTTCTCTCCATCCGTCAACCAAGCCCAGTGCATCCAGAATCTCTTTACCCTCTTTTGGTAATTGTCCTGTCCTCTTGTCCCTTTACCTTTTTCCTTGATCTATCCCACTCCCTTTCCACCACCCGTTAAAGTCCCTAGCATAATGAGCTCATCGTACTCTTCTTTCTCTATGTCCCTCCTGAGGTCTCTCAGAAACTTAATTTTGGTCCGTTAGGTGCATAAATATTTGCACACAAGAATACTTTTATTATCCCATTCTAGTTTAATCGCAATATACCTTCCTTCCATATCTCTGAAGGCCATCTGGCTTTTCAGGAGTCTCTAATATATATTACTACCCCGTTTTTTTTCTTGTCCCCCCCTGAGTAATACATATTGCCTAAGGCTTTCTGGTTGAGGTAGGCCATATCTCTTCCCCGTATATGCGTCTCCTGTAACGCCACTAAGTCTACCTTTTTTGATTTTAAGAAATTAAATATTCTTTTCCTTTTTTTGGGTTGTTAATCCCATTCACATTATTAACCAAACAATTAATATGCATAGAAAGACCTCTTTGAGTTCTTTTGTGTTTGTAGTCTCGTTTGTCGTCTCAGGTCCTCCTGTCTCATTTCCTGGGGGTGGTTGTGGGGTCAATTCGTTCTCCTCATCTTCCTTCTCCTCCTCCTCCACTTCTTCCTCCTCTTCTGCGCCTTCTTTCTCTCCTTTTCCTCTCGGGTGTTGGTCCTCATCAGCCAGCTTTTTGTACATACTTCTCGCTTTCTCCTCTGTCGTTATCCAGATCCTTTTATCTCTTAGTGTCATCATTAAACCTTCCTTCTTTTCCCAGCGATATTTTATATTTCTTTTTTTTAATTCATCGGTAAGGAAGAAGTATTTCCTTCTTCTCTCTAATGTTGTCGCTGGGAATTCCTTAAAAATGATTATCTTCCTTCTGTTGTAGGTTAGCGGGGTCTGGGCGCCTCGTCTAAGCACTTCATCTCTTATTGATTTCCTGTTAAAGTGGACTAATACATCCCGGACTGTGTTGTGTTTTTAGAGTAGTTAGTTGTAATCCTGAAGGTCCTGTCGAGCTCTTTTCCCATTTCTCTCCTGGGATTTGTAGTGCTTCCGCCAGGATCCCGTCATGACCTCCCGAATGTCCTCCTCCTCTTCCTCGTCCACGTTACAGAATCTGAGTTGGAATTCCTTCTCTCTGAGCTCCATCAGTTCCTGTTGCTCTTCTATCTTTTACTTAGTCCGCCAGTGTCCCATACTTCTTATTCAAAGTAGACTCGATGGCGTCACATTTTGCTTCCGTCGCCCGGCCTTTCTGTTTTGTTTCTTGTATCTCTCCTTGCATTGTAATTAATTGGGTTTTAATTGAAACGATTTCCCCCTTTAATTCCTGTTTCAAATTGGATATTTCTTGCTTGATTAGGGATTCCTGATTTCTAAGTAATTTTTCCTGTTCTCCTTGCCTTATGGCCATATCATCTTGTTTTTTGCCTATTTTGATTATTTCAGCTAGGAGGTCTTCCAGCGTCAATTCCGTTTGGCCTGACTCTTTCCTGCCCGGCGTCTTACCCGCTTTGTTTGGCTCTTTCAATCCTCCTGCATTCCCTTTTGATGTCATTTTTGCAGCTATTTTGGTTCTGTTGTGGATTCTCTCAGGATATTACTTTATAGGTTTTGGAGGTGATGGTCTACTCTTTCTGTTGGGTCTTACCACTTATTCTAGCTTCTTTATACCCTTCTTTGGGTGTGCTCTATTCTTTGTCTGTCCCTTCTCAGTAAATTATGGCTCTTTTAGTTGAGGTTGCACTTCTCTTCTTCGTTCCCTCTGCTTCCCCTTACTGCACTCCCTTAGCCTGACCGCCGACCGTTCCTAGTTCCTGTGTCTCCTCAGCATGGGGGTTCTGCTTCCTTCCCTCCTCTCGTCTGCGCTGCTTGCCGCACTCTTTCCCTGGTTTCTTCCCTCTGAGGGATTCAACTTCTGCGCTTTCCCGGACCTTACCGGCACTTCTAGCTTCTTTAGCTCCTCTTGCGTCTCACGTGGCACTCCGATAGTACCCTTCTCTCTCGCTGCGTGGAGCTTTCTCCTCGTTTCGTCTCTCTTCCGGGTCTGCTGCTGACTCTTTCCTGAAAAGGAGTTAGCACCCCATTTGTTAAAATCAATGAACGAAATAATGCTCACAAAGAAATTTCCGGAGACTTGGTCGACAGCAAGAATAATAGTAATAGTAATAGTAATACATAAGGAAGGTTCCAAAAAAGCAGAGATGGGGAACTACAGACCCATCTCGCTTTTAAATGTCGATTACAAACTATATGCAGCAATCTTAGCGGAGAGATTAAAAAATTTCTTAAAGAACTGGATAAAACAAGATCAAAAAGGTTTCCTGCCGGGCCGCCAACTCAAAGATAACATCAGAATAATAGTGGATGCGATGGAATATTATAGAATAAATATCCAAAAAAAAGTGGCCTTTCTGTTCATAGACGCAGAAAAGGCTTTCGACCGTATTAATTGGGCCTTTATAGAGCTACTAATGAAAGAACTAGATATGGGGCACTCCTTTCAGAATGCAATAGAAGCCATTTATTCAACACAAACAGCAATAATAACTACAAACGGGATAAACTCAAATAAGTTTATGATACAGAAAGGGACACGTCAAGGCTGCCCACTCTCTCCGCTCCTATTTATCTGGGCCCTAGAAGTATTGCTAGAGAATATAAGGAGGGATGAGAATTTGAAAGGCCTGACGATAAAAAGGAAAAATAAAAATTAGAGCTTTTGCAGACGATCTTGTCTGCATAGTAGAAGATCCGAATGAAAAGATAAAAGTATGGGTAGAAAAATTGGAGGACTTTGGGAGAGTATCGGGGTTTAAAGTGAATAAAGAAAAAACTAAAATGCTGACAAAGAACCTGAATACAAAAGAGAGAGAGGAACTGGAGGATAGCTCAGGGCTAAAAATAACGAATAAAGTGAAATATTTAGGGATTAATATAACAGTCAAAAATATAGATCTAATTAAAAATAACTATGACCTTAAATGGCAGCAAATTAAGCAGGATTTAAAAAGATGGGCACATTTGAACCTATCGCTTCTTGGGAGAATATCTCTCATTAAAATGAATGTTCTTCCCAAATTTCTTTTTATTTCAATGCCTTCCAATCCTTTGTAACGATAAACACTTCAAACTCTGGGAGAGAGAACTGAGAAAATTTATTTGGAAAGGGAGGAAACCCAGGATATGTTGGAAAAACCTCATAGACAACAAGGAGAGAGGCGGACTAGGTGTTCCGGATCTCCCTTCATATTTTGAGGCCAATGTACTAGACTGGATTATTAAATGGACAACACTAGAGGATACCCAGCTCCTGGCGCTTGAAGGCTTTGACCTCAGGACCGGGTGGCATGGGTACCTCTGGTATGGCAAAGCAAAAATTGAGAGGAACTTCAACAATCACTGTGTGAGAAAATCGCTACTAAGAACATGGCTGAAGAAAAAAGACTGGCTATTCAGAAAAATCCCAAAATGGTTATCGCCCCAGGAGGCGCACTTTAGGAGACAATATGATAAAAGCAACTGGTTGAGGTATGAGGCAATACTTAAAAACTCAGCCTCGGGCCCAAGCATGAAAGACCTGGAAGAACTCAAGGAATTGGACAATTCCTTGGACTGGTTCCAATACAAACAGATCTGGGAGATCTACAAGAAAGATAAGGAGACAGGATTTGAGACAGAGGGACACTGGTGGGATAAAATAGTAAGAAAAGAGAAAGGCAAGATAACCACCCTGTATAATCATCTCCTCCAATGGAAAACAGAAGAGGAGGCTGTTAAAAAATGCATGGTGAAATGGGCCAGGGACCTGGGCCAGCCCATCCACATGAGATACTGGGAGAGGTATTGGAAAGTGCATCTAGGATATCTTTATGCTTATGACATGAAAGAGAACGGCCTCAAAAATTTTTACAGGTGGTATTTAACACCATTTAGCATAGCTAAATTCAACGATAAGGCCAGCAACAAATGCTGGAGATGCCAGAAAGAGATCGGGTGTAGAAAAATAAAAAAATATTGGGGGAAGATCTATGACGTAATAAAAGAAGCCCTGGGGTTGGATGTTGCCTTCAAAGCTAGATATATGTTATTGGGTTTATTGGACTTTAAAATAGAGAAAAATAAAGAAAAACTTTTTATTTACTGCATTACTGCAGCGAGAATGGTGATAGCCAAACGCTGGAAAGAGGCGCTACCCCCGAAAATTGAGGACTGGATAGAAAAACTGATGGAAGTCAGAAATATGGACTGCCTCACAAAAGCAATGACAAAACAGAAGGAAGCCACAGACTGGACACCGATAACAAACTTTCTAAGAGAACTTGAAATAGTGGATGTTATATAAATTAAGTTGTACGTAAACAATTGAAAAAGCTACGGCTGGATATATCTGAGTTCGGGGATTGTATGAAGGTTGATAATGACCTAAGCTGTATTAGATAAAGCGGGTGGAGGGTGGAAAAGGAAGTCGGGATCGACAGAAAATGCCTCTGGGAGGGCAGGGGTGGGGGAGAGGGGGGGATCGAGGGATGGGATGGGAGGAAGGGAGGGGGGAATGACTGTCATTTTAATTTTGTTGGAAAATCTAATAAAACATTTATATATATATATATATATATATATATATATATATATATATATAAAAGGCAGTAAAAATGAAATGGTTTCGATTCACAGAGTTGGAAGAGACCACACAGGCCATGCAGTCCAAACCCCTGCAATGCAGGAAAAGCATTATCAAAGCACCCCCAACAAGTAGCTATCCAACCTCTGTTTAAAAGTCTCCAAAGAAGGAACCCCCACCACATTCTGAGGCAGAAGTTCCACTGTTGAACAGTTCTTACAGTCAGGAATTTCTTCCTAATGTTCTTTCCTGTAATTTGGCTCTTATCATTGGATGTAACATGGAACTCCACAGTCTCCACATTCAGTACGCTTCAGCTTTCAATGTATTTATCTATTTCTATTAGGTCTGATTGAACAAAACAGGGTACCTGTCTTCAAGTGAGTAATTGTTTTAACCAACAACTTGATTAAACTGACATATAAAACTCAGTTTTGCAAACTTTGTTCATAATTTGCTGAGTTTTGTACTTTTGTGTAAAATAAAGAAATAACAAAAATTTGAAAACATCTAACTAATCTCACATGATGCTATCATAACACACTACTCCTTTCCACTGTGCCTGTCAGCTTAGACTCCCTTTATGATATTCAAGTATTTCACATTTTACAAAGGAATAACACCTCAATAATATAATTATTGTAAAAATAACAACCACAGAAGAGACACAGGTTAGAATTAATTACAAAACTATGCTTTTGCCTCATCATAACTGAGCACTTTCCCATTTTAATCCACTTTAAATTCTAGGGCTTGTAGTTTAGGAAGGTCCAGGGATTCTCTGAATGAGCACTTTAAAGGCCTCTCCCTAAACTACAAGCCCCAGAATTCTGCAGGAGGCACTCACTGCAGAATGCTGGAGTTTGCAGATTAGGGTGGAGTCTTTAAACTGAGAAACCCTGGGCCTCCCGAAACTACAAGCCCTATAATTCTACTGGGGGCAGTCACAGCATTTAAACTGGATTACAGTGGAAAAATGCTCAAGTGTAATGAGGCCCAATCTACCATGATAGATTGGAGTGGGGAGCACCCATGCTTGATCACATAAGCACACAGGAGTTGTACTAACTTCACTATTAATTGTAATAGTGTATAAATTGTATCTTCTTTTTTTTAATTTTTGCACAATTCTAAATTATTAAATATTCACACAACATGGAAGAGGAATTATCCAGCCTTTCTCAACACAGTTGATAAAGATTTTCCTTTTCCTTAAAATAAAATTCAAAGCAGAATCATTGGCCATATCCCTAAATGCTTTCACATAAAAAGACCTTTATTAAAGATGATTATATATATATATATATATATATATATATATATATATATATATATATATGGCCATGCTGTAGTTTTTGCTTGAAGTAGATAACACTGCTTGTTTAATTAGATATTTATCTTTCTAACTAGCCTTATTAATGCCACGAATTGGCTTTCCAGTGTTCACAAAAATTAAGATTTTTATAACTGATGAACCTTTGCTAAGGCAATCATTAAAGGGTACAAACTTATTACATTTTCAGTGCAAAACAATTACCCTCTAAGCCTTGCCATGTCAATCGTGTCCCAATGGTACTCTGATCCTAAACACATTTACTGGAAATAAAGTTCCACAGTTTGGATAAATGCACTTCTAACTGGGAATAGAGATTGTAGCCCCTGTATAATTTTGTAATTGGGATAGTTTGTAAGGAGAAACATGCAAACATTTTATATATGTTTCCCCTTCAGAGGGGTTAACAATTATAAACTCGTGGTTGGTGTTGTATCATTTTGAATGGAAGTTTGTAAAGTGTGTCATTTTGAATGGGGAATGAATGTGTTTCTCTCATTATAACAAGGTTATGCTCCAGGCATTACATGAAGAATGAATGAGACAGAAGTGAAAACAAAATATAAATCCATTCCCTACTCCCACACAATCCTTAGTCTCTTCAGTATGACATTCAGCCATCTGGAAAGTCTAGGAAAAATATTTCCACATTCTATACAGCAAATTCCCACCATATAACCTGATTCCTACTCAGTTCAGACTGTCATATATCTCAGTATCAATCTGGCAGTATTGTATACTGTGAATGCTACTTCTCCAAAATCTTATGTATGTTTTTCCCCCTAAGATGAAAATGCTAAGGTATTCGATTTAGGACTTTAAGCACACACTGCCCATTACACATTTATCCTGTGATGGACTATTTTGATGGGCAGCACATACATTTTTTAAAATAAAACGTTATCAGGGCAGATAACAGCATTCAGTCATCCTATGAAATAATTTAAATTGATAAACAATAAAAATATTACAAATATATCATTATAACACCAGAATAAATGAAATACTCTTGTATGATGTTGTAAGGATATTTAGTAAAGTACAAGACATTCCCCTTTGGTTAGGGTATTCTCAGCCAGGGTAACATCAACAGAAAGATGCCTTCTTATGTAACCATCTATATACTTCTTGCAGAGCTTGAAATAGGTGGGCAGAGACTATCATAATCTGCAATCAGTCATCAGGTATAAGAAAAATCACTAAAAGGGGGTACCCCTAACACATATTCTACAACCTATTAAAAGATCCAAGTTTAGTTCCAAAACCTCCCATGGATACCAAAATATGTGGATGCTCAAGTTCCATTATATACAATGGTATAGTGAAATGGGATCCCATATATAAAATGACAGAATTGAGGTTTGATTTTTAGATTGTTTGGAGGTGACGCGAGATTTTCAAGCCATGGATGGTTGAATCTGTGAATGCAGAATCTGAGAATATATATTCAGAATCTGAGAATATATATGCCGTATATACTCGAATATAGGCCGACCCGAATATATGCTGAGGCACCTAATTTTACCACAAAAACTGGGAAAACTTATTGACTCAAGTATAAACTGAGGTGGTAAATGCTGCAGGCATCAGTAGGTTAAATGTTTTTGAGTATTTAACATATTTCAAAGTAAAACAGTAAACTAGCTATGTAAGTGGAAAGGGAGGGTCAACAAAAACGATATGGTATCAACAATAACTTTATAATAATGAGGCTCAGGGCGACTTCCAACATAGTAACAGGCAAACATTCAATGCCTATATGAACAAAAAAACCATTAAGAAGTAAACAAAAGCCAATACTAGTCATTGTACAATATGTTAAAATAAACAGTTGCATTAAATAATTATCATTAAAAGCAATTAAAAACAATCTGAGGTAAAGTGTCATCAGTTCTCTTTCACCTTTTAACAAACATCTCCTATTGATGCAGCCTAGAATTGCATTGGCCTTTTCAGCTGCCGCATTACAATGTTGGCTCATATTCAGCTCCTAGTTGACTAAGATTCCTTTCTTAGAATCGTAGAGGTGGAAGGTGCCTCTAAAGACCATCTAGTTCAATCCTCTTCATTCTGCCTTCGTGCAGGAAAAGCACAATCAAAGCATCCCCAACAGATGGCCATTTAGCTTTAATAATAATAAGTTAGAAGGGAGCTCTAAAGGCCATCTAGTCCAACCCCTTTCATTCTGCAGGAAAAGCATAGACAAAACACCCGTGACAGATGGCCATCCAGCATTAATATTAATAATAATAATAGAAGTGGAAGGGAACTCTAAAGGCCATTTAGTCCAACCATCTTCATTCTTGCTTCATATAGGGGAAGCATAGTCAAAGCATCCCTGGCAAATGGCAATCAAGCCTTAATAATAATAATAATAATAATAAGTTGGAAGGGAGCTCTAAAGGCCATCTAGTTCAACCTTCTTCATTCTGTAGGGAAAGCACAATCAAAGCACCCCGACAGATAGCAATCCAGTTTTAATAATAATAATAATAGATTCGAAAGGAAGCGCTAAAGGCTATCTAGTCATGCAGCAAAAGCACGATCAAAGTATGGCACCTCTTGGTACCAGAAGTCAGTCAATCAGGCAGGCAGGCAGGCAGGCAGGCAGGCCGCTGCAAACGGAGGTCCTCCCACTGCATTGGCTGGATTCTCAGCTCATTGCGTATGCCAGCGCTGGACTCCACAGCCAGAGCAGGCCTCTGCAGGAGCAAGCAGAGGATGCAGCCGATGCAGCAGAGAAGGACCTCTGATCGCAGCGACCTGCCTGCCTGATATCTGGGGCTGCAGAGGCCTGCGGAAGTCTGCTCTGGCTACGGAGACCTGCGCTGGCCTCTGCAGCCAGCGCAGGCCTCCATAGCCAGCTCTACTTAGCCTCACTTTTGGCGTAGCTACTTCCGACCAAGTTAAGTGGCTGGGCGTTTGTTGCCGCCGCCGCTTCTAATGAGACTCCCTCTGGCCTTACAATGCCTCCTTCCTTCCTGGGCCCAGCTGGGGGCTGACAGAGAATCTGCCCCACACTATGCCACTCCTGGATACTGAAGATGGAGGCCAGAGGCGGCTTCGCTGGAAGTAGCAGTGGCAGCAGGAGTGCTCACCAGCTGGTTCACCTGGCTGAAGGTAAATGGAGGCCTGAGGTGGCGTTGCTGGAAGTGGCTGCGGGTGCGCTCCCCAGCCACTTTACTGGCCCGAGGCTGAAGATGGAGGCACAAGGCTTACCTGTGGGCTCCGCTGCCATTCGTCCACCTCCTCTGGTCTACTCGATGGAGATGAAGGCCAGCCAGCTTCGGAGCCTCGCCTCCAGGCTCCACTGCTCAGCTTGATTCGAATATAAGCCGAAGAGGACTTTTTCAGTCCCCCCCCCCCAAAGACTAAAAACCTCAGCTTATATTCGAGTATATATGGTATATATAGAAATATTCAATGGGTCTAGTCAGGACGACAGGATTTAGGCTAATGTCAGCTTGTGGCATACAGAATTTGCTGTACTCAGCAAAAAATATAAAAACAGTCATTCAAATACATTACATACACAAATGACAGCAAACTACCTCATTCTCAGGTCAGTTTGACTGGTGCTAAACTCAGTATTTATTTACGTCATTTCTACTCCGCTCTTCTCACCCCCGCAGGGGGACTCACCCCCGCAGTACACAGTAGTAAAGAGCTAGGAGGTTCTAACTCCATAAGAAAATATGGATATGTGTATAGGTTCAAAAAAGCCTATAGTAGGCCTCTTTTCTTGAATGTGTAATAATATTTTTTAATTCTCTGGTACAAAGCAAACTGCTTAACCTCAATCACCTTGACAAATCTCTGTTACTGCCCTTCCAAATGCCAAATCTATGGTCAGAGTTTAAATGGAATTACACAGGTTACATAATGATATTAGTACATGTTTGGTAGAATGCAGCAAATATGCAAGTGTTCAAATATTATACATGCATATTCATTGGTCATCATAAGAAGGTTGTACCTCAAAAGAGATATGACATTATTTCATTGAGAAGAGAATGACATACACCTTATGACAAACTGTCAAGTGCTCTTTTTTCCTGTATTTCATGGCGAAGCTACAATTCCTGCTCTTAAGCTATCATCATTATACACAATTCTCAAATTATAAGATTTATTTTTTGTTTTGTTTGGTACAAAAGGCATTTTGGTTTGTTTTTATTCTTGCTGTTAGAGAAAATAGAAATAGCTGCTATTTTCTTATTAATGTAATTCATGAACTTTCAATATTAATCCTGCCATTTTTTGTGCTTTGTTTGTAGTCATCAACTTACTGCTTCTGGAAGATTTAAGACACTGTATGGCAAGTTGGGGAACTTTCATTACTAAAATTAGCAGGATCTAGAAAAGTCATGACTTAAGGTTGTGTTTACTTGGGAAATGGTGAAAAGTTATATTCCAAGTTTTAAGAAATCCTGACAAAATAATTTCTGAATTAAAAATCTTTGAAGTTCAAAACCTATTATGTACATAATTTTCAGAGTTTTTGATTAAAATATATTCTTTTCAGCATAGAAAATAATATTTCTGCATATTGTTTGTGCATAGAAAATTATGTTTTTAAAAATGAATTGACACAAGCATTATGACCAAATTAATTTCTGAACTTCAAAACTGCAGTTAGCAACACTTTACTTGCATAGCAAATAAAATTTCTAAAATTACTTCTTTAGAGAACAAAAGATTGTGAAGAACTATATTGCAGCATCTACTTTCTGGATAATGGAGAAAGGCAGGGAGTTTCAGAAAACACATCTATTTCTGTTTTATTGACTACTCCAAAGACTTTGACTGTGTGGATCATAATTGTGGAAAGTTCTTGGTGGTATGGGGATATAAAGTCACCTTGTCTGTCTCCTGAGGAATCCACATATGATCAAGTAGCAACAGTAAGAACAAACCACAGAACAACAGACAGATTGGAAAGGAATATGGCATCAGGCATGTAGCCAGGGGGGGGGGCTAAGGGGGCTTCAGCCCCCCCCCAATTCTCAGGGTGGTCCGCGAAAAGGCCTTACTGGTACATTATTTAAACTGTTATGTTTATTCATATCATGATCTGATCACCATGCTCATTATATCCCACATTAATGGGGTTATTGGGATAACAATACAAAAGGTTTACTAGGGTAGACCCTCTTCCACCCAGTCTCAGCCCCCCAAACCAAACTCCCCCCCCGAATCAAAATCCTGGCTACAGCCCTGTATGGCATGGTTGTATATTCTCACCCTACCTATTCAACTTGTATGCAGAACACATCATGCAATGTGCAGGGCTTGATAAATCCAAGGCTGGAGTTAAAATTGCTGGAAGAAACGTTAACAACTTAAGATATGCACTTTGATTGCTGAAAGCAAGGAGGAGCCGAGGAGCCTTATAACCAAGGTGAAAGAAGAAAGTGCAAAAGCTGAGTTGAAGGTAAACATAAAAAAAGGTTTATGGTGACCAGATTGATTGATAACTGGCAAATAGAGGGAGAAAAAATGGAGGCAGTGATAGACTTTATATAGCTAGGTGCAAAGATTGCTGTAGATGCAGACTGCATCCAGGAAATCAGAAGATGTTTACTTCTTGGGAGGAGAGCAATGACTAATCTTGATAAAATAGTGAAGAGTAGAGACATCATACTGGCAACGAAGATCCGCATAGTTAAAGCAATGGTATTCCCCATAGTAACCTATGGATGTGAGAGCTGGACTATAAAGAAGATAGATGCTTTTGAACTGTAGTGTTGGAGGAAAATTCTGAGAGTGTCTTGGACCACAAGAAGATCAAACCAGTCCGTACTCCAGGAAATAATGCCCGACTGCTCACTGGAGAGAAGGCAAAGATAACGTACTTTGGTCACATAATGTGAAGAGAGGAAAGCTAGGAGAAAATAGAAGGAAAAAAGGAAAAGGGGGCGACCAGGGGCAAGATGGATGAATGATATCCTTGAAGTGATGGGCTTGATCTTGAAGGAGCTGGAGTTGGTGACAGTTGACAGGGAGCTCTGGTATGAGCTGGTCCATGAGATCACAAGGAGTCAGAAGCGGCTGAACGAATAAAAAACAACAAAGCTTTCTGCCAATGCACCTTTTAAATTAGTCCTTTGTGCAACGTTGCACACCTTTCCAGAAAAGTCCATGAACCCCAAAATAGTTGTGGGGCATATAGGGCAATGGAGTATGCATGTATCATCATTAAATATTTCAGTCTTCCTACCCTAAAGAAGTAAGTAGTCTGGGTATCACAATATGATACTGTGTTGATATCCCTCACATTTCCCCATTATATTTTTTTTGAAAACTCATATTAATTCCCTCCTAAGAATGTTGATTTTATAGTGGATTAAGGCAGTGTGTCCATATAGTCCTTACTTTTTCCTTTCTTCTGCTGCACTAAGGTGATATCTACACCTAATTCATATTCTAAGAAGAGCCACAGCCAATTAATAAGATCTCTGCTTTTGATAAAAAGATCCTAGCTTTGATCTCATGACTGCTGGTAGAGCTTGGAAATACTTCTGTGAAATATCCCAGTAAAACCACTGCCAATCATGTAGATTTAGACAGCAAAAATGTGAAACAACTTATGTATAGCCATTGTCCACTGATGCCTTCTCCGACCTCATGAGGACAAAATCTGTGTCATGCACCAGTTCACGTTCTCCTTTATAACAGAGGCCACCCGTTTCCATCTCATGATGCTCTGCAACTTCCGACAGGGTTCCTTCATAAAGTAGAAGACTAACTGGCGCATATCACCATGGTGGCAACACAGGAAGCTTTCCATGTTGCCTTGGATCAATGGGGGGAAGCCAGGGGCAGATGCTTCCCCCATGGTAATATGGGGCGAGGGGTGACGGGTTCCCCACAATCCCAAATGGATAGTGCCAGCACGGGTGAATAAGTCCCTCATCTCTCTTCTGAATATTGGAGAACCTGTCAGCAACTGCAGTTTCCCAGGCTTCGTGTTTTAATATTGTGGAATTATTGAGATGCATTGTGAAAAGCTTCCCTAAAATATTAAACAAACAAAACCCACAGCAATTAAACATACCCGAGCTACACATAAATCAGAGAGCTCAGTTGTACAATTAATAGGGCTAATGTAGAGCACTGTCAGTGCTCCAAGAGAATTTTCAGATTTGGATGCTGGCAAGGAATAAATGGAGTTATGTTGTCAAGAAATACATTATGTTTGCATTATGTTTTTCCTTTTAGTGAGTTTTGAAGCTATAATGTAACCATGTAGATCAGAAACTAGACATAGCATTGTGTATTGAGTCACTGGGAGTGGTATTTAATTTATTTGCTACCTTAGTTTTCATTGCTCTGTAAGCTGAAACTTTGAAAACAACTAAGAAAAGGCACTGTGTTTTTCAGATTGCACAAATTGATTTGGAAAGCTCACCAAGAACATGACTGGCCAGAAGTTCTGGCCAGGGGATCTGAACAGAACTGGGGACATTTAGGGAAAGTTCTATGTGTGAGAGCCTTATCAGAACTTCTAGACACTACAGTTGGTGAAAATGGCAGGAAGTCATGATGTGTGGTCAAATTTTGTGATGAAGCTTCAAGAAAGCAGCAAGGTCCAGCATCTGGAGACTCAGGCCCGGATTACCCATAAGGCCACCCTAGGCCGTGACCTAGGGGTGCAAGCCATGGGGTGTGTGTGCAGAAACAAGGACAACAAAGCCTCTGCATGGTTTATTTGCTTTGAAGACCCAAACTGCAGTCTTCGCGTCCTTTGTTTACCTTTTACGACAATATACAACACACTACTGCTTTACACCTCCTGTTTCCGGCTACGTCCTCACGGCCAGAGATGCCTTGGCTCCCTCCCAGCTCCTGCCCGGCTTTTTTCCTCCAAGTGGAATGCCTTGGCTCGTGGATATATTAACTCAGCCACCTTGATACTGGGACTTTATATTTATATTGTATTTTTGTCCTATTTTTGGGAGGTCATCTTCCTAGGTTCCTTCTTGTTGTTTTTGGCTTTTTAAGCCTTCTTGTGTTTTGCTAATTTTGGATCTAGTCGAGAAAAAAAGGAGTTGGGGGAGGGTTAGCACACACGGCCTGCCCCCCCTCCCCCCCAAGCTCAAGTTCTCAAGCCATCTCAAGCTCAGGAGGGAGGGAGGGAAGGAGCTGATCTAATTCTGCTGCATGTAAATTATTGTGATGGCAAATATTCTGGGGGGGGGGGGGGATACCAAACGGCCTTTGTTTACTATTATGGTATGCAAATGATCCTGATGCACAAAGGCCAAGGTTCTTCTGGGGAAAACAAATCCAGGCTCCAGGGCCAATAAACACTATATTCTAAAAAAAATAAATGATTGGAACCCTATTGAAGAGGAACGAAGGAAGAGAGAGATGGGGAGTGAAGGGAGGGAGGGAGGAAGTATCTCAGCAGTCTAGGGAGATGAAGGGGAAACGTGTGTGTCTCCTTGTGAAAGTTCCTGAGAACTCAACTCTGGAACTCTGTCCCTGTTTCTGCTCATCTGCATTGTTTTGGGCTAGCTTTGAATATGTAGTTGCAGCCAGGATTCTTCCATTGCACCTTGAATGAAGATTATATTGAGAAGGTTCAACATGTCAGAAGTGTGGAGATAACGAGTCACTGGCCAGTTTCTCTTCAACCCAGACGTCAATTATTTTGAGGTGGGCATTTCATAAATAAACTTGACAAGACATGTAGACCACAGAATGTAAAATAAAGGGGGCATAATTCCAAAGTGTGGCTTAGGATGCAAAAAGGTGTTAATCCGGACCTGTGGAGACTTCAAGCTGAGGTGTAATTTGAGGGAGTTACAGCAAGATTTCCTGAAACATAATTATCTTAGTACTGGAATACATCAGGAAGAATCTGCAAGAATTCTTCGGAGGTAAAGTATAATCTAAGGGGAAAGTTGTTATTAACTTCATAAATGCGAAATGCAACAGTGTATATTGAAATGTAAGTGCAATTCAGTAGTGTCAAGATATTTACCACTATACTAAGCTATGCCCATCTGCATCGTGATGTAAATAATGCCACAATAAAGGCCATATTTTTGTTCATCTCTAGTGGTTGCATCAATCCCATACTTACATGATGATGAGTTCTATTAAGTATAAAAATAAAGGTAAAGGTATCCCCTTGACATTAAGTCTAGTCGTATCTGACTCTGGGGGGTTGTACTCATCTCCATTTCTCAGTTGAATTGCTGCCATTGTCTATAGATGCCTCCAAAGTCATGTGGCTGGCATGACTATATGGAGTGCCGTTACCTTTCTGCCAAAACGATACCTATTGATCTACTCACAATTGCATGTTTTTTAACTGATAGGTTGGCAGAAGTTGAGCCTAACAATGGGAGCTGACTCCACTCCCTGGATTCAAACCACCGACCTTTTGGTTAGCAAGTTCAGCAACCCGCTGTGCCACTGGAGGCTCCTCTATTAGGTATAGAAAATATATTTTCATGGCAAAAGTGGCCTAGGTCATTTCAAGCAAGACTGCATTTTTTAACAGTTACATCTACTTGACTACTTTAATAAAAACTACAAAATGTACCCCAATCCTCTACATTTTAGAAATGGAAAATAGGTGGGTTAATCCGTATCAGTGCTTTGTCATAGTTACAGGCAGTCCTCAAGTTACGAAAAAGATACATTCTGTAGGTTTATTCTTGTTGAATTTGTAAGTTGGAACAGGCACATTTTAAAATGTAACCCCAGCCAAATGTGTGTGTGTGTGTGTGTGTTAGGCCTGGTTGATCCATGGTTCTAAATGGTTCAAAAGTACTTACAAAACAAAAGTAACTTTTGTTTTGTAAGTACTTTTGAACCATTTAGAACCATGGATCAACCAGGCCTTGTGTGTGTGTGTGTGTGTGTGTGTGTGTAACCTTTGTGTGACACTGGGAAGAGTTAACACCTCTGTGCTATGTGTGCCCCTGTTCTGAAGATTTCACTTCACTTTCTGTCTCTGTGATAACTGGGTTTCGAAAAAAAATGGCTTGCTGTGGAATCGGGGATTGGAGATAAAGCTTCTGTGAAGACACCTTTTCCACATGATAACTCTTTCAGGAGGCAGATTTCTCTCACTTCCTGTTGTATCACTCCCATTCTTTACTATGAGTCATTTGTAAGTCAGTTGTTTGTAACTCGGGGACTGCCTGTATTAGCAAAAATGGAGCAACCACATCATTGTTCTACTATATTTCGTGATAGCAGTGGGGAAAGCTATACTTTCCCCCAAAATACTCTAAGTAATTGGAGATGGAAAAGAGCCACAAATGTGATAATCTGTAGTACAGACATATTTTTCCCCTGCAATATGTTTTAATGATTTTGCTAGACATTATTTAAGATGCCTAAAAATCTGTGAATGTTAAAAAATGTGTTGGTTGTTCTTGCCAAATAATCATTAGCACGAACATTTATCCTTAAAATACCTTCATGCTTTCCTACAGCTCTCTCCTTCTAATATGTTAAAACCATCTGGATTTGTTTTCACTAATGTATTCTTTGCCTTGCAGGCAGTTCAGGCAGGAAAACTTACTTGCTTTTGGTTTGCATGAGGATAATCTGCTAAGGATACTACACTTCTCCTCTCAGTAGAAACAACAACAACATAACTAGAAAATAGCTTTTAAGTTATTTCCAACCAAAGGACTCAGATGGAAAAGGACAGAATGTGTGGGGAAGGAAAGTTTCATTGATTACATGTTAGGTAGTGTGCAAAGGAGGAAAAAACCAATTAATTAACAGACGAGGTAGATGAAATGGATGAGCTCATAAATATCTATCTAGAACACAACCAATGGATTTTGAAAATCCCACTACTAATAATGTAATTAAGAAGAAAACAAAAGAAATTGCAACTTTCTTAGTAGAATAGGTACCTAAAAGTTGATTACTAGAAGAGAGCATGTGCGTAGAATAGAAATTTAGTAGACTTGAATAAGCTTGTGATTTTTTGTAAATCAGGTGATTTTTGGGCAATAGAAACTTAGTAAAAACTCATGTGTGCATGCACTGTAAAATGCTATAAAACTTATTTGCCGACTAAAAGGGAGTAGCAGTTTCCGGGGCTGTCACCTTCACTGAAATAAAACTCTTGAAAACTGATACTGTGAGTCTGTTGCCTCCTTGCTCCCAAAAGACTAGTTGAAAATCCGCAACATAGTGAAGTGTAGTGGCTTACTGAAAAGTCTGATTCTAGGAGCATTCAAAATAATCTAGCCCACAATGACACTGCATTAGTTAACAAAACAGCACCCTGTATGTTAGTATCCTCTAAATCATGGGTGCTCACACTTTTTCAGCATGCGAGCTACTTATAAAACAACCAAGTCAAAATGATCTACCTACCCATATTTTGATAGAAGAAATAAGGGACATTTATGAGATTTTTCACAAAAATAAGGGACACCACATATTAAATGCATTACTATCAATATCAGCATAAGTATAGTACTCTATTTTGACAATTATATACTTACAGTGGAATATAATTCTGATTTTATATCTGGATAATCTGGATTATACTAAAAATCAACATACATGGTTTTCAACATATTAAATGCATTACTATCAATACTGGCATAAGTAGAGTACTCTATTTTGACAACAATATACATATTGTGGAATATAATCCTGATTTTATAGCTGGATAATCTGGATTAAACTAAAAATCAACATATATGTTTTTCTACATATTAAATGCATTACTATCAATATCAGCATCAGTACTCTATTTTGCAACATAGGTATTGATATAGTACCCTATTTGTTTTTTGGGATTTACAGTTAGCCTATAATCAAAGAGCATTCTGAACTCCACCAATGATGAAATTCAACCAAACGTGGCACACAGGACTCCCCTGACCAACAGAAAACAATAGAAGGGTTTGGAGGTCATTGACCTTCAGTTTGGGAATTGTAGTTCACCTACATTCAGAGAGCACTCCGGACTCAAACAATGATGGATCTGGACCAAACTTGGCGCGAATCCTCAATATGCCCAAATGTGAACACTGGGGAAATTTGGGGAAAATAGACCAAGACATTTGGGAGTTGGAGAGCTGTTGGGATGTATACTTCACTTACTGTTGGAAGAGACCACCCACTTCTGCCTTTACCTCCTCCTCCTCCCTCGCGCCCTGCCCGCCTTCCTCAGTGGCGGTGGCAAAGGAGGAGGGAGCCGCCAAGGGAGGGTTTCTCCGCAGCCTCCTTCTCCTCCTCCTTCGCCCCACGTGCGCCCGCGGCAGCAGCGTCAATGATGGAAACAGAGGGAGGAGACGGGAAAGGTGCATGGGGGCCAAGAGAGAAGGAAAAGGCACACACCTCTGCCTCCTCTCTTGCCCTGCGCAAGCTATCCTTGGCAGGGGAGGGGAAATTTCCTTCTGCCCCCGCCAAGGATGGCTAGCGCAGGGCATGAGAGGAGGAGGCAGAGGCCAGGAAAAGGCGTAAGCAGGACAAGGAAGAATGGAAAGGCGTGCGCCTCTGCCCCCTCCTCTCTCGCCCTGCACAAGCCATCCTTGGCGAGGGGGAGGCGCATGCAGGGGGAGGGATGAGACGCACCCAGGGCGAAAGAGAAGGGAAAGGTGCGTGCCTCTGCCTCCTCCTCTCTCACCCTGCGCGAGCCATCCTTGGTGGTGGCAGGAGCTTGCAGGGCGGGACTGAGCCTTCCTCCTACCCTGCTGGCACCCCTATGTAATGCAAGAACCGGCCCTGCCAGCAGGGGAGTCGCGGTAGGGGCAGCCTGAGCCAGGCAGCTGGAGGAAGATGTGTGTCGCCCGTGGGGCAGAACCGCCCCTCAGAAATCCAGCCCCAGCTGCAATTGACCAGTTCCATCTCCGCGATCAACTGGTCGATCGCGATCGATGCAATGAGCACCCCTACTCTAAATGAATTGAAATTCCTTATGTCACTAACTTTATTATTATATTATTTACATAGTTATTATCTCAGTTGCTCATAGCAAAGAAAATTGGTCAGTTCCCCACAAATTCCAGTATAAGGAGAATGTATAAGGAAAACTCTAGATCAGAAATTGTTTCCGCTGCTCACTATAGGTAAGCACAGGTGGACATACTTGCTTTATCATCTCCTTAATATGATTTCAACATTTCAATTTTAATTCTTCTTTCTATTGAAAGTATGATATTTATATTGGAATCACAATAGGTTTGTGCTTCACTTTTGAGATCATCATAACAAGTAAATACTACCAAGGCAAGTTTGAAGTCTATAAAAGTTTTAAGAGAACTATGGTTCTAAGTACAGTGGAATTCAAATAATTACATTCACTTACAAATTTAGCAGACAAATTCAGAAATGACACATTTATCTATATAAAGTGACATTTAGATTGAATGGTCACCCTAGCAAACAAGATCAATGAGGACACATTTGTTCAAACCATATGCCTTTGCAAAGTGAATCGATTGCAGAAAGAAATATATTATTGAATATGAAATGTGAATCATAATGGATTGGTTTTTCATGTCCAAAGCCAAGTAAACTACCAATTTTTAGCCTGTGTAAATCATAGAATATAATATTGTGAGTGTTCCTTTCAGTAAGGAAGGCAGCTGTAGTGAAACAAATGCTTCCCCTAGTTTGAATGAAGTTCATCAGCCAAATCAGATCAGGTTGTCCATCAAGATCTGGAATCATAACACAAAGGGGAAATGGCAGAGCCCTTATACAGGACAAAGCCACTTTGGTATTTTATAGCCATCTCTTTTAACATGAGCTTAATCCAAATGTACTAAGAGCAAAATTAGTTGATGGATTTTTTTCTCACAGTAAAGTGTGAACCTTAGAAACCACCTTTATCTCCTCCTCATGAAACTCATACTACTAAATGAACTTTAAAATAAGCTTTGAATACTGCTGCAATGAGCACATGTAAAATGGACTAATTACTTGAACATTGCCACAATGACAGGTAGATCTAAACAGCAAATATTTCCCATGATTTGACCAGAATTACATGTATTTCTGCTCACTGATATGTGCAATAATGATTACATTCTATAAACAACTTCAATCATGTAAAGCGTTCATAGTGTGCATCTATAAAGATGATCAAGAATAAAAACAGAATAACTTATGACAAAGGAAGGTAGGCCCAGTGTTCAACTAGAGGGCAGAAGGAGATGGCACATAAATAACAAACACAGCTGCAACTTTTTTTTTGTAACATTGGATAGAGCCTTAGCACAGTGTAAAACATAAATCAGGTCACTAGATGACCAGCCTGCTGACTGATGAAGCCTCTCAACCAGACTTCCTGCTTAGGAAACCATTGGCTGGCAGGATATAGGACTCCGCAAAGGCATCCTCAATGACCCAGTTCCTCCTTCCCCTGGCACCCAGGAGTGAAACAGGTCTGACAGACTTCAAGCTGAGTTTGTTCTCCTCCAAGATCTTTAGAGTTGGAAGATCTAGACTAATCACTATTGTTTACAAAGTTATGACAAGGAGAAAATAGGAAGAAAACAGTAAATGAATGCACTGTGCATCAATACCTGGGGAAAGGAAACTCTATTTTGCAATTCTGAAAGGGAGAAAAAAAAGAGAATAAGGTTGGGGACAGACTGATGGCTGCTTGATGAAGACTGTTTCTATGTGCCTCAAGTGGCCTTGACTGAAGATTTCCACAATCAGGTCCACTTAAAAATGTGCTTAGCTAAGATAGCCAATTAAGCTTTCCAATTGACCAGGGCTGGGGCATATTATATGTGGAATTGTACCCAAACCAATTATGAATGTGTTTATAACAGAGAAAGCTAGTTGGAACATACATACTGAAAGGAAAATGGCAGCATCTTCCTCTCTGTAACAGTTGCAGCCACACAAGCAGGAACCCAGGTAAGTTTGTGCCAGATGCTTGGATAGTGGGTTCTTGGTATCTACTGAGGTTTGGTTCCATGAATACCAAATCTGTAGATACTTATGTCCTATTATATACAATGACATAGAAAAAATGATGTCCCTCATATAAAATGGCAAAATCAAGGTTTGCTATCTGGAATGAATGATTTTTTTTAACTTGGGGTAAACCTGGAAATCCAGGTTTAACCCAGGTTTATTTTGGGTTGACATGGATTAGCCTGAGGTGTCATTTCAATGTCTCAAGCTATTCCGGAATACATCAGAGTTTTTGGGCCTGTGTAGAAGGGGCACCTAGGCTCTTTATTTATTTATTTGCTGTATTTATTCCTCACCCTTCTCAATCCCATAGGGGACTCAATGTGGCTTACATCTATAGGCAACAATTAGATACCAAAAAACCCAAAACAAACACAGTAAAAACATGAGCATTCAAACAATTATTAAAACATAATAAAACCCATAAAACTAATTATTTTTATATCACGCAATTCAACATTGGAGTCTCTGACCGTTCCAATTTGTCACTGCACTATTTCATCTTTTCTTATTGCACTGATAGATTACTTATTGAATGCTTGGTTGAACATCCACATTTTAAACCTTTTCCTAAAGGTCTGGAGGGAGGGTGGCAATCTAATTTCGCCCGGGAGTTCATCAGCTGATGGGCCACCACTGAGAAGGTCCTGTCTCTCATCCTTGCCAGTTATGCCTGTGAATGAGGTAAGATGGAGAGTAGGGCCTCCCCAGAAGATCTTAATCTACTTGCCAGCTCATAAAGGGAGATAGGTTCCGACAGGTAAACTGCATTGGAACTGTTTAGAGCTTTATAGGCGAAAGCCAGCACTTTGAATTGTGCTTGGTAACAAACTGGCGGCCAGTTGATACGCAACAGGAGGGATTTCCTCTCTATATATGCCACTCTGGTGAACAGCCTGGCTACCAACCATTGGACTATTTGAAGCTTCTGAACAGTCTTCAAAGGCAACCCCATGTAGAGCACATTGCAGTAGTCAATTTGGGATGTAACAAGAGTGTGGACTACCGTGATCAAGTCTGACTTTCCAATAATTCTTGACATGGACAGTCAAAGATCCAATTAGCAGAACCAGCAGTGATGGCAACAGCAGCAAACCTGTAGTTTCTGTTGAGCTTCTTAGTCTGTGCTTTATTAGGTTCCACCCTTGCACTGTGTCTGTTCATGCAGAATTCAATCCCACTATGTTCTATCTGGCTTTCTACCTAATAAATATGGAACTTCAAGCCATGGCAGATATCAGATGAGAGATTCCCTCCTGGGCACACAGAAGACTGGGCAACTTAGAAGGTGCTGAACAGACTAAACTCTGGCCCCACAAGATGAAGAGTCAAACTTAAGAAATGAGGTTTCAAAGTGGAGTCCATGACATGCAAGTGTGGAGAAGAGTAAACCACAGACCACCTACTCCAATGCAGTTTGAGCCCTGCCACATGCACAATGGAGGACCTCCTTATAGCAATACCAGAGGCACACCAAGTAGTCAGCTATTGGTCAAAGGACATTTCATATAATGCCAAGTTTATAAATGTTGTGTTTTTTAAATACATTACAACTGTATCCTTGGTTTGCTTCTGATACAATAAATAAAATAAAACCTATTAAATACATTTACAATTGGTACCTTATTAGGATGGTGTGGTACGTAGTAGGCATGAGAAAAAAGTTATGAAAATGAAAAGAAATCGGAAGGGATTCGTATGTATGGGACTTTCAAGTTTATACGCATCGCTGCCGCAATCCCGGAAGATTTTCTTTTTCGCACCCCCTGGGCCCAAATTTTTGTTAGATTAGTAACTATTTCGGATGCCCACCCAACAGGAAAATTTCCCCCTCCAAAATAGCTTTGCAGACATAACTCACAGTCAAATCGGGGCCTTTCCATGCTTGGAGCCTAATTAGAGTGAAGGGCCTCCTCCAGGAAGTGAAAAGGGAGCCAGAAACCATAGAGAGATCCAGATCGGGACTCCTAGAGGGGCTGGAGGACTGACGAAAAAAGCGATTTAAACACCCAGGAAGGGGGTTTAGATAGAAGGACAGAGCAGAAGGACATAAGAACTGCTGAGAGAAGGGCAGCAGGAGTGAAAAGAGCACGGAGAGGAGAAGGAAGAGTTCAGAATCAAGAAAAGCCATAGAGTTCAAACAGAGGTCCTAGACTGCTATGGTAAAACTGAATGGGAAAAAGCTGGAGTGAGGAGAACTCTACAGATTAGCAAGGCCTGCACCAGAGGTGGGCATTGGCAACTATTTTATTTAATAATATTATTAATAATAGATTAATGCATTATATCTCCCTGCAAGGAAACCCTGTCCTTTAATAATATTAATAATAATATTAATAATAATATATTAATGCATTATATCTCCCTGCAAGGAAACCAAGGGAAATGTTGCCCCTTGATTTGCCTGTGCTTAAAACAGTGTCAGTCCTGTTTCGCTGCTTTGCCTACTTTAGAACTACTAACGAATTTCGTAAGTAATTGCGTTACATTTCAGAAATTTTTGGAAACTTTTTTGTAAGTCTTTCTGTTACTAATAAAAAAAAATCCCCCCCATTAGATTTTCGATTCCCTATTTTTGGGTTCGAAACCATGCCTAGTATGTAGCAAGCATTACCCTTATTATCCTAGATACAGTCAACTGAAAAGAGGTTTTAGATAATGACCATCTCTTTTCTGTTTATACAAAAAGATAATACTTTATATTAAAGCTATTTACCAATCTGAATGTATAAAAACATGCTGTAGTTTATGGACAGTAATGAAAAACAAGAAACTGCATTAAATGTGAAATTGCTAATTCCTAGCAGGCAAATGTAGAAATGTATTTTGTGGGGAAACTTTCCACTAGGCGATGCCATCTGTTTGTTCTTGCTGCTATTCTGATTTTTAAAGCAATAAAACACAAAATATGACAACTTTATAAACTGGTCTCATATTTTTTATTTAGTGAAACAGACATCTCACTTTGTCCAGATGGCTCAAGATAGGTAGTACTGATTTCACAAAAATGCAATGCGTTGGTCCCAAAAATAGCCATTCTTTGAAAAGAATGGTTGGAATCAATGAATTTTAAGTCTGTCACAACAAATTAGATCTGATTGATTCCAAAGGGTGATCTGGATTCAGTCTTAATGTCTATCTGTCCTAATTAGTCTGGCAAGATCACTAATTAGTGAGACCATTGAATTTTTTTTATCCAATGTTCTCAACAAGTCCAATTCAAAAAAATTAATATGATGGATGGGTCAGATTCATAGGTTTAGATTGCAATCACACCCATGCCTTATTGCCTTACTTAGTAAGTACTACTGAACTTAATGTTGTTCACTCTTTAACAGCTATGCATTATTGTATACTGCTACTCCATATGCGCCAATATCTGGATCAAATCAGTAGACTACAGTTGTGAGCTATACACAAGCAACCTTCTCATATTGGACAGCCCACGTGATAAAATTTTGCAATGTGCAGTGAGAATTAATAACTTCTTTTTGCTTAGCTATGAACACCACATGTCTGCTGAAGTAAAAAGGTCTTATCTGGTTTTTAGATAACAGTTAACATCTGTAAGATAATTATGACATTTACTAAGGTGGGGTGATGCATTTACTTATCAAACATATTCAGCTTTGAAGCAAGGGATTAGATAAATGTAATGCATAATAAATGGTGCTCCTGAAAACTGCAAAATATTAGGATCACAAGTGGATGTTGGAGAATTGTTAAAATATGAGTCATAAAGTCATAGTTTAGAATAGTTTAGGCTATGTCTCCCATCTTCAATAAAATATCTACCCAAGGTCCTTCTATCTAAATTTGTGTGAACAGAAATATTATTGGGCTTGTGTTTCAGTCATGACATCCCTCAGAAATGTCAGCTTATTTTATGAACCATTTGAAAAGTAGATGTGAATATTTGCTATCTCCAAAATGATAGCCAGTTGCAAAGTTTAAGCATGTGTAGCTTACAGATTTCAGCTTTATGCATTGGCTGGATTCAGGTGCATCACTAAATATGTTCTCTTTTGATAGCTTCTACATCCTACCCACCACTGCCAGCTAACTGTGATTTATTTGAGACCAAAAGATGACAAACTGAACCACAATTGGGATTGTTAGTTATTCTCAGATTTTCAATGTACATTAAATATTGTGATTAGGTACAAATCCAGTACCAAAAATCAATCCCAGTTTATTACATCCCTCTATCTGTACATCTGCTTGGCTACAATGATATGAAAGGAAAGAGTATGGCTAGCAAACCTGTTGAGGCACCTAATAAACTGTTGCTGATGTATTCAGTGACTTCCTTGTTCACAATAGGCAAGGAAAATATTTATAGACAACATCACTCTTTTTCCCACGCTGTGCCAAAGCATGTGTGTGCAATGCAGCATACCTTTGCTCTTAGCAATGCATACCATCAATTTCACTGGATCAACTGAAATATTTGATGTAAAAAATTCTGAACCTTCACCCTGTTGCTCATTCACTTCTCACTACACTGTCTCTGCAACAATCAACTTACTGTATTTTCTATCTTATACACTTAAGTAATAGCTGTCCTAAGTGTTTTTCTGCTTGCTCATCTGTAATACTGGAGATTGGGGGATCTTGCATCTTGATTAGAATGATGACCACAGCAGGAAGGATGCCTTTTTACAAAGAAATGAATCAAAATTGTAGTTGATGAGTGACTTGCCAAGAAAAACTATAGATTGTTGCCTGAAGTATACATGTCTGTAGCCAGTCAATGATAATAATACTCCTTATTTGGTAATGCTGACTTGCCAATCTTTACTTTCTACAAAATCTTCTACTATAACAGGGCAGAATATATTTGGATAAGAGCTAGAGTGAGAACAAGCAACCTTTTGTGGAGAAAAGGCCACACCACCAATAATGATATAAGCAAACTATGGCTTAGTGCTAAGTCTAATTATTATAATTTCTCCCTCCTCCTGTTACACTATGATCACTGTCTGGCTTCACTTTCTCTCAAGAACAATATTAGTTGCTTTCAAAAGCATAAGCATTTATGATCCTGATGGTTAAACATGTTGATCTCTCAACTATCCATAAGAACTTTCTCCCTCACTAAGGTTAGTAATTTTAGCATCCCAAAGAACAATTATCAACTTGGGCTCATCTACCCTGACCACAGAGGCTGGTTCAGAATTGGTTCAGCAGAAACTGTAGTCACTGTGAGAATGATTATACTACCATTTCTAGAACAGATTTGAGATTAGGATGATTATTACATTATCTATGGAAGGTGGCCTATATATATATATATATATATATATATATATATATATATATATATATATAAAGGCATGGTTTCGAACACAAAAATAGGAAATCGAAAATCTAATGGGGGGGGTGTGGAATTTTTTTATTAGTAATAGAAAGACTTACAAAAAAATCCTAAAATTTAACGTAAAAATCTAAAATTTAACGTAATTACTAACGAAATTCGTTAGTAGTTCTAAAGTAGGCAAAGCAGGGAAACAGGACTGACACTGTTTTAAGCACAGGCAAATCAAGGGGCAACATTTCCCTTGGTTTCCTTGCAGGGAGATATAATGCATTAATATATTATTATTAATATTATTAAATACCTCTGGTGCAGGCCTTGCTAATCTGTAGAGTTCTCCTCACTCCAGCTTTTTCCCATTCAGTTTTACCATAGCAGTCTAGGACCTCCGTTTGAACTCTATGGCTTTTCTTGATTCTGAACTCTTCCTTCTCCTCTCCGTGCTCTTTTCACTCCTGCTGCCCTTCTCTCAGCAGTTCTTATGTCCTTCTGCTCTGTCCTTCTATCTAAACCCCCTTCCTGGGTGTTTAAATCGCTTTTTTCGTCAGTCCTCCAGCCCCTCTAGGAGTCCCAATCTGGATCTCTCTATGGTTTCCGGCTCCTTTTTCACTTCCTGGAGGAGGCCCTTCACTCTAATTAGGCTCCAAGCATGGAAAGGCCCCGATTTGACTGTGAGTTATGTCTGCAAAGCTATTTTGGGGGGAAATTTTCCTGTTGGGTGGGCATCCGAAATATTTAATAATCTAATGAAATTTTGGGCCCAGGGAGTGCGAAAAAGAAAGTCCACTTCCAGGATTGCCCTTGCGATTCGTATAAACTTGAAAGTCCCATACATACGAATCCCTTCCGATTTCTTTTCATTTTCATAACTTTTTTCTCATGCCTAATATATATATATATATATATATATATATATATATGGTCTTTATTAGGGTTTTCAGAGATTAAAAAGTAACATAAAATACATTACATATGGAAGGTGGCCTTGAACCAGTTCCAGAATCCACAATATCTGTGGTTTGATTGCCATTGGGTAATGACTCCCCAATCCCATTTCCAGGCAAGATGCACATATGGGCATACAAAGTGGAAAACCCAAAAATAAAGTTATATTTAGCAATGGAGGTATTCTGTTTAGCAATGGAGGTCAATTGGCCACCTACTGGCCATCAATGCCCTTGGGCAGTTTTCATCAGCCCCCATTCTGAATTTCACAAAATGCATTGGTGTGTTGCGTGTCTACAATGTGCCTCTCATTCTGCAGAGTTGATTGCAGTGCATTCAGGCACTTATTTCCTCTGACTTTTCTTGATGCACTTTATTCTCCATAACACTCGCCACAGCTTGCTTTGACAGCATATGTTGTATAGTTTGAAGCTCACTTTGAACTATGATGGCTATACAATGCATGCAGCCAAAGTGCAGCAACATGTATTAAGAAGGTTAAAGCATATCAAGAAAAGTTGGGGGAAAGCCCAAAATAATACCTTGAATGCATGGGTGCAACGTAAACCACATTGTACAGAGAAATCAACTCTGCAGAATGTATTATATAACTGCTACAGTTTGAAGCTAGCTTCAAACTGCATTATATGGTCAGTGTAGATGTGCCCCTTGATTTTGAAATGCACTGAGCTAGCTTATATTTAGTATATTATCAGTAACCAGCATGCAACTTAATCAAAAAATGTTTACTTTTGAACATAGTAAGCTCTGAAATCAGCATCTGATACTTTCTGCAATGACCAGTGGGGAAACTCAGCATGCAAACCTGTTCAAAATCTAGCCCAAACAGCACCCTGTGCATTTCTCCCTTTGGAAAGCACAAAGGAGATTTGCCCACTGACTGTGCAGACTATTGGCATTACTTCTGCAGCATCAATATGCAATCTTATCGGTTGTCTCCTTTAATTATGATCTTATGACTAATGCTATAAAATGTCTGCAAAGGGGAAGAAGAAAGGCTATAATAAACAATAAAAAGGAAGGATGACCCCCAAGGTTATATAATTTGTTATTGATTAAAAATAATAGCTACTCTTCACATAATCATAACCACTGTGAAGCTAAAGTGCACTTTTTCATCTTGAGTTCAAGATGTAGGTGAAGTTGAAAGTTGTGGCTGATGTTGCAAATTCCTCTCAAAGATCATTCCAAATGAATGGGCCATGGCCCTTCATCACATTCTTTGGAGATATGATGGAATTTACAGGATCTTATGTCACACAAATATGTTAGCCTTTAAAGTGGCACGATACTTCTTGGTTTTGCTGCAGCTGTATCTACCTCTACATCTTGAAACACCTGAAGTGATGCATACAATCTGTACAAGTAACTGTGAATCTTCCTCAGTATTATTAAGCAGAAATGAAAAACAAAAATACCATAGAGCCACAAGTGGTTTGCTAGGTTACAGCAGTGATATTTTTAACTTTCTATTATTCTAATTTCTTCCCAGTCTTCTTCAGATGCACCCAGGCTATGAAAGTTTATGCTACCAACTTTGTTCTTTCTATTGGTTTCAAAGGAGCTAAAATACCTCTACATATTAGCACACACTAACCTAGCAGTGTCTTTAAACATTAGTACTATGGCTAGGTTGCTAGATTATGGGGTTTCAACTGAATCTCAATATAGAGAGATCCACAAATCAGCCTAGCTGAGTGTTTGCCCACAAAACTGTCATATTGCAATTTTCCCGAGATCTTGATTACAATAAAATAGGGTGACAACTGGAAGATTTCCAAATACACAAATGGGTACTTGTTACTATCTAACAGTTTTCAGATGAAAAATCCTTGTGTGCATGTAGGTGAGTTTAAGTACTAATTTGGAGGTCACCGAAGAACTCAGAGCTTTCACACAGTCCACTGGATGATTAAATCAGTTACTGAGTCTTTCCGAGAAGTCCCACGTCAGCATAGATATGGGTATAATGCTCTTTTTTCCCATGTTAGCAGAGCCTACTGATAGCATTTGCAAACACATCCTTTCCAGATTTGTTAATCTATAGCAGGCAAGATGTCTAGACTACATGAAGATTCTGAGCAAAAATTACAGAGTAGGAACATGGATGTAAGGTTAAGGTTTCTGCTAATAGAAGTCTTATTGACAAAGTAGAACCGATACATTAGGAGCTCTTCTTTATTCCAATTTTTGTATTTCCAAAAATGATGCAGTGTGGCTTGCCACAACATTAAGGTGCTTTAATTAATTCATTATCTCTCCACATACCAATAAAAACATGAAGTGCACACAGATTAAGACAATATATACATGGCGTGGCTTCCTGGCCGGGCGAAGAGGCTTTCAGAGGGCTCAAAAGGGGCCTGAATCCTCCTCTCTTGCTCTTCTTTCTTCCAGCGGCGCCTTCCATCCTCCTCCTCTTCCTCCCAGCAGCGCCTTTTCCTCTCGCGGTTCCGCCCCTCTCTTCAGTGAAGGGAGGGGCGAGCTCCGCCAGCGGAGAGGGAAGAAAGCGCCGGTGGAAGTCCCGCCCGGCACGGCGGCTCAGGCGTCTTTCCCCCGCCGCCCCGCTTGCCGCGCTCCAAACGGGAGCCGGGCGGCAGAGAAAGCACCTGAGTCGTCCTGGAGGCGGGACTTCCGGCGCTTTCTCCCGCCCGGCTCGCGCTTTCCCTTGCAACCGGGTCCTCAGAGAAGGGAAGGCAGGCAGGCGCAAAAGGGCAGCCCTCTTGTGTTTACCTGCCTTCCCTTCTCTGAGGACCCGGTTGCAAAAGGTTGCAGCCGGCGGGGAGAAAGGCGCCGGCGAGATCCCATGGCAACCGGGTCCTCAGAGAAGGGAAGGCAGGTAAACCCAAGAGGGCTGCCCTTGCGCCTGCCTGCTTTCCCTTCTCTGAGGACCCGTTGCCATGGGATCTCGCCGCGCCTTCTCCCTTTCGCCGCCCGGCTCGCTTTCCCATGGCAACCGGGTCCTCAGAGAAGGGAAGGCAGGTAAACACAAGAGGGCTGCCCTTTTTGCGCCTGCCTGCTTTCCCTTCTCTGAGGACCCGGTTGCCATGGGGATCTCGCCGGCGCCTTCTCCCTCCCCGCCGGCTCGCGCTTCCCATGGCAACCGGGTCCTCAGAGAAGGGAAGGCAGGTAAACACAAGAGGGCTGCCCTTTTGCGCCTGCCTGCCTTCCCTTCTCTGAGGACCGGTTGCAAGGGAGCGCGAGTCAAGGGCGAGAGAAAGCGCCGGCGGAAGTCCCGCCTCAGGACGACTCAGGTGCTTTTCTCCGCCGCCCGGCTCCCGTTTGAGCGCGGGCGAGCCTCTTCGCCCAGCCAGGAAGCCACGCCATGCCTGCCGCCCGAGGTACGTCTTACTTTCGGGGTACGGCTTATATAAGCCGACCCCTCTGACACCCCCGATATGTCTTACAATCGGGGGTGTCATACTTTCGGGGAACACGGTATATGGCATTTTTTCATGTTTAGGTAAAATTAATGGTCCACCCTAAATAAGTTTGCAGTTCATTTTCTGGTGTCTTCCAAGGAAGTTCTCAGGGAGACTATAGCTAACAATTACTGTTTTAACTCCAATATCTGCTAAAAGGATACTGGTAGATCATTCTAAGTATTTTTAAAATGCTTAAACACCACAAATATCTCCTCTGAAAAAAACACACAAACAACCCATTTACTATGCTTTAGTTATTTTAGCTATATCAATAAAACAGGAAGTATTTACCTATCAAAGGGTTAAATAATCCATTTATGTTGGCACTAATGGAAACTACTAATTTGCTTCCTTTTTACCTGTTCTTCCTCTCTCCTTGTTAATACTCAAAGAAATATATTTTTATTTATTTCTGTGAACCAAGGCTTAGTATAGGAAATAGACCAGATTTTTAGAATAATAACACTATTGTCAGACGATATGTCGGATTACTGTTTTAATTGCTTCTGTTTTAATTTTGCTGTTTTTTACTGTTTTTAACTGTATGTATTTAACTGTATGTATTTTGCTGTGCCTTGTGGCTACTGTGAGCCGCCGCAAGCCTCCGGGAGTCGGCGGCATAGAAGCCGAAATAATAAATAAATAAATAAATATTCAATGTAACTGTGTCCTGCATGGCGCATTCTACATAATTCTTCCCATGGACAAAAAGAAATACCTGTGATCAATGCTTTGTTTTCAGTTGGGATTCAGTATAGTATAGACTTAATCAAAAAAATAGAAACAGCATTGGCAAAATAAAGAGAATGCCGAGTATACTGATTATTATTTTCCTATAGAATTAAGGAAGCAAAATATTTGGCCACATTAATTAAATTGGTGTGGAGCATTCTGAAGGTAGCTGATAATCTTTTATATAAGCACTCAAGTTTAAGCCTACTTTTTCTAGATCTTTTTCAAATTAATCTCTGCCACATGGCTATGCAAATCTCCTCTTTTCTCAAGACACTACTGGAGATCTCATGAGCTGTGACGTTGTCATACCAGCTATGACTCAGTCAAGAAAGAATAAAGAAACATCTATGCAACAACACACACATACATGGAAATATAGTAGTAATGGGAGATTTCAACTAATCTGATATTTGTTAGAAAACAAACTCTGCCAAAAGTCCAATAAATTCCCATTTGTCTTGCAGACAATTTTATTGTCCAGAAGGTTGGAGAGTCAATGAGAGGACCAGCTTTTCTGGATCTCATCCTAACCAACATTTGAGGACCTGGTCAATAGAGTGGAAGTAGTGGGATCCTTAGGTGGGTGTAACCATGTACTCTGGAGGTCGTGGTACAGAGGAAAGTGGAAACTAAGATAAGTCAGACATGCATTCTAAAGTTTAGAAGAGCCGATTTCAGGAAATTTATGCATGTGATCCCATGGACAGGAATACTAAAAGAGAAGGGAATCAATAATGAATGGAAGTTTCTTAAAAGGGAGATCCTGAAGACACAATTGCAAACAGTACCAACAAGGAGAAATAAATAAGAGAAGTCCAAATAAACTAGAATGGATTTCCAAAGAACTTTTAAATGAGCTAAGATTTTTAAAGGACATATACAAGAAATGGAAAAGGGGGAAATCGTCAAAGAGAAATTCAAATTAATACCTAACATACAGTATGTAGGGAAAAGATCAGAAAAGCTAAATCACAAAATGGGCTCAAGCTTGCCAAAGAGATTAAAAGCAATATAAAGGGGTTCTTGGATTATGTCAATAGAAAAAGGAAAAACAAGGAAACGATGGGGTCTCTGTGTGGAGAAAATGGTGAAATACCATAAGGGATAGGGAAAAGGCAGAACTACTCAACAACTTCCTTGTCTGTCTTCTGCCAAAAGGAAATCAGTCTTCAACCTGAGCAACACAGAGTGGACAAGGCAATAGGGAAAACCCAAAATAGCTAAAGAAGTAGTCACGGAATACCTGACAACTATAAATGAATTCAAATCTCCAGGGCCAGATGAACTACATACAAGGGTATTAAAGGAACTAGCAGAAGTCATTTCAGAGCTACTGGCAATAATCTTTGAGAATTCTTGGATAACAGGGGAAGTCCCCAAAGACTGGAAGAGGGCAAATGTTGTTCCTATCTTCAAGAAGGGAAAAAAGAGGACCCAAACAATTTATCATCCAGTTAGCAGATCATTAAGGAGGCAGTCTGTAATCACTTAGAGAAGAAATCTGTGTTCACTAAAACTCAGCATGGATTTTTCAAAAACAAGTCATGCTAGACTAGTCGTAACTCTTTTTTTCAATAGTTACAAGCTTGGTAGACACAGGGAATGCTGTGGATGTAACATCTTGATTTCAGTATGGCCTTTGACAAGGTCCCCCACACTGTTCCTGCAAACAAATTAGTAAAATGTGGGCCAGGCAATAGGTGAATTTGTAATTCGTTAAGCAACCAAACCCAAAGGGTGTTCATCAGTGACTCTTCTTCATTCTTGAAAGAAGTTACTAGTGGGGTACAAGGGTTCAATCCTATGACCTCATCACATGGAGGCTGAGAAGCATCTTCTCTGTCTCACAGTGCTGCCAACACACTGCTGGCACATAGTCCACTGGAGCCCATCAGATGACAAAGAGCTACTTTTGGCGGGGATTTGTTGCACTCCTTGCAAACAGTATGCCGGCAGCACAGGGAGCCAGAGCCCCGAGGAGTCTGGTGTACACCCAACTCCTCAGAGAAGAAGCTGAAGAGGATGCAAGAGGAAGTCGGGGATAGGAAGGAAATGTTGTGGGAAGAGGTCCCATGACCAACAATGGTACACTGCCCCATGGTTTCCCCTGCTGTCTCCTGGCTTCTTAGGCTTTGTGATGAGGTCCTTAGGCTCAGTGCTGTTTAACATCTTGTCACGATGCAGGGTCTCGGCCCAGCCCCTTAATCACACACACAGAGACGGTAATCAGCTAACTATTTATTGAATAATAAGAAACAAGTGAAAAGGTAAATTGTCCATAAAAGTATCAAAAGTTCAATCAAAAGGTAAAGAGTCCGTGAGTAAAATCCAAAGGCAAACGTAGCAAAGGCTCCGCAAAAACGATGCGGATCAAGGACTTGGTCCGTGGCAAAGGAACAAGGCAAAGTTCATAACAAGGCCCAAGAAACTTCTTAGCAAGGCACGAGCCGACAACCTGGCTCCGTGGATCTTCGCTCGCTTCACTCCCTTCAGATCAGAAGTGGCCGAGCTACTGAGGATCCTTTCCCACGGATCCTAAACTTAATTCCCTTTGTGAGACCCCCGACGCTCTAGCTTCTGCACCAATCTGTGCTACGGGATCTAGCGCTCCTCTGGCGCTCTAGGCTTCGGTGCCATTCCCTCCTGCTGGACTCAATGCTCCATCTCCTATCAAAGCTTCGTCCTTGCCTCCCAGCACCTGGGTCGCTATCTTCATGAGAGCCCTTTCAGCTTCCATGGGCTCAACCCTGATCCTTTCCTGCGACCCGTAACCACCTGGTTTCTCCTACTGATTATCGGAGTCAGCACTTTCAGTGTCAGCCTGACTTTCCCAGCTATCATAGCCGTCAGGCCATTCATCATCCCAGGCCAAGCTCTCTGTGGGAGAGGAAGGCCCAGCTAACTCATCATCCCCTTCCTCCATGTCCTCATCAGCTGCAGCTGGCCCTAATGCAAGTGGGACCCCCGGTGCCGCCCCTTGCCCCCCAGGCACGAAAGGGAACTGGGTTGCTACACATCTTAATTAATGACTTGAATTAAGGTTTAGAGGCAAGCTTATCAAGTTTACCAATGACACCAAATTGGAAGAGATAGCTAATACTCTAGAAGACAGGATCAAAATCCAAAACAACCTTAACAGATTAGAGATCTGGGACAAAAATAATGAAATTAATTTTAATAAGGAGAAATGTAGAATAATAAATTTAGGCAGAAAAAAATGCACAGGTTAGGTGATAATTTTGTGTGTGTCAGTAGTGACTTGAGAAACTGCAAGTCATTTCTGGTGTGCAACAATAATACATGTGAAAAGGATGTCGGAGTCTTGATAGACAACAAGTCAAACAGGAGCCAAAAATGTGATGGAACAGCTAAAAAAGCCAAAGGGATTTTGGGCTGCATCAAAAGAAGTATAGTGTCTAGATCAAGGGAAATAATGGTGCCCCTATATTCTGCTTTGGGTAGACCTCACCTGGAATACTGTGTCCAATTCTGGGCACCACAATTCAAGAGGGCTATTGATAAGCTGGAACATGTCCACAGAAGGCAACTAAAATGATCAAATGTCTGGAAAACATGCCGTATGAATAGTGGCTTAAAGCTGGGCATGTTTAGCCTGCAGAAGAAAAGGTTGAGAGGAGACATGATCACCATATTTAAATATCTGAAAGAGTGTCATAAGGAAAAGGGAGCAGACTTGTTTTCTGCAGCCCTAGAAATTAGGCCTTGGAGAAATTGGTTCAAGTTACAGGAAAGGGGATTCCATCTGAACATTAGGGAGAACTTCCTGATGGTAAAAACTGTTTAACAGTGAAACTCACTGCCTAGCTCACTCATTTCCATTGGTGGAGGCTCCTTCTTTGGAGGGTTTAAAACAGAGGCTGGATGGCCATCTGTTGGGAGCACTTTGAGTGTGCTTTTCCTGCATGGCAGGGGTGTTGGACTTGATGGCCATGTGGTCTCTTCCAACTCTGCCTATGATTCTATATGAGACTAAGGACCTACACCGGTCTATCCTCAGTCACCCATGGAGCCAGTTGACTCCCATCAGGTGACATTGTGCTGACTCTGTGGTTGAAGGAGGGTGGAACCAGTGTGCTGCTGCCACCACAGCAACACAGTAGGCTTCCCGTGTTGCCATTGACTTTAATGAGGGTAAGCCGTATGCTCCACACTTCGCCCCATGGGATCAGCTGCCAGAGGAGCCTGGCGATGCGGGGCATGGAATAGCGGCTTCCCAACAGCGGAGCTATGTGGGACACTTTGGTGGCTATGTTACGAGGTCGTAAGACTTGGAAAGAAAACCGTTAGAGTAGCAGATATGATACTTAGGATAAAGACATATTATTAAACACTAAACTTAGAATCATCCAAGCTATTATATTTCATTTGTATGTATAGACAGGAAGAAAATCGACTCATTTGAAATGTGGTGCTGGAGATATTTCTACAGATACAATGGGTGGCCAAAAAGACAAATTGATCATACAGTGAATTAAGTCATCAGTGGATGTGAAGATGACTAAACTGAAGGTGTTGTAATCTGGCATGATTCACTGAAAAAGTTATATTTCTGAGAAAGTAGAAGACAATGGGAAAATAGGTAGAGTGAATTCTGTGGAATTAATTCAACCAGAGAAGCTATAGACCTGCATTTACAAGACCTGAAAAGGGCAGTTGATCACCAGGCCTCTTGGAGGTCTCTCATTCATAGGGGCACCAAAGGTAGAGGTCAACTTGATGTTAAATAACAGCAACAAATCTCATCACGCTTCAGTCATGTATTCCCCATGCTAAATATACCCAATGTGAGAATGAACTAATTTGGAATTGAAGTGGGCTTGACAAATAGCATTTGCAGCAAGGGAGGGGAGATCTGGCAAGAGTCTCACCGCAGACTTCCTCCTTGTATGCCCTCCACGCACATACACCCTGCACCCCTTATGCCACTGCCAAAAGTGTCAATTCACTTGTTTTCTTTCCTTTGGAACAAAACCTTGAGCAAGAATGAAAGGTAAGGAGAATATGTTATGTCACTCCATTTTTTTGCTTTTGTTGGATTATAGCTTCTAGAATCTTCCACAATTTTCAAGAGGAGGAGAATTAGGGCAACAAACAATTTTTTAAAAGCTGAATATCCTATCTTTGAATAGAATACATCAATAGCAACTTATTTAGATACCATTCCAATTTTTATGTCCATCTGTTGATCCAAATAGTTCATATGCTTCCTTGGAAAGACAGATAACTGGGTTGTAACTGCATTGCAGTATTGCTGTGCTTACTACCCCTATTTTCATCACTCTCCATGGAATATCACATTCCACGGGAGAAACTGCAAAACACCTGATGCCTTAAGGGTATGGGGATAACAGATTTCTGCTCCATTATTTATATGCTTCAATTAAAATTTATCCAAACCATCTGTTTCTACATCTATATAAAAATAGAAAAAAGGCATAACAAGATGCATAGAAGAAAGCAATGTATACTTTTTTCCAAGATAAAAGCTAAAAAAATGTAACAGTGAACAACAGAAAGACAAAGGATTCTACTAAATGCTTTATCAGCCACCTGCTGTTTGCTGAATAGTGTTTTGATATCAAATTCTTTTGAACACAGTGATTTTTTTTTTTAAAAACCCTACTCTTTGGCAAAACACCTCTGGGAGATATAGCCCTATATTTACAGAGCTGGAAAAAAAGTAGATAACACCTTGAGTTTGCAAAAAGTAACCATCAATAATTGGTTGATACTGTTTACCACTCCCCTTTATTTTAATTATTTGTGAGCACATATCTAGATTGGCTAGCAATGCCAATTCCAAAATCAAGAGAGTGTTATCATATTCAAGCATGATTATATGATTACATGTCAACTGAAACTTATAGTTCATGTGCATCATTATGGAACATGCTTGACTATAGTTCATTTTCGTAAAAACAACAGTCTTGTATATTATACAAAATTCTCTAAGAAAGGGATTCACCTGGCAAAATCTAGATGAACCTTTCACTAACAAATTTAGAAATAACTAGCTGCCAGGGTTTCAGTTCTGCTCCATATTTGTTCAATTGTTGTTTCTTTATAGTAATCCGGGGATTTAATCTGCATATTCATTCTGGTTTCATTTGATGGGATTTCAAAGTATTTTTGCATACTGCTTCAAGCCTTGTAAAATTAGGTTTATACAACTTTAAGTAGATAGACTTAATAAAACAAATATCAAATACCTCACTCACGTATGTCTCCTGGTACTCTCATACATTGCTTCAAATTTCCAACAACCTATCTCATGGTTTACACTAAAAAAGCAAATGCTGAATTCAATACATGGGTGAACAAAAAAGGGGCTCAACTAGACACAACAACACGAACATGCAGACATCAACAGCAAAGCATTTTAAAACCTCAAAAGTTTCACTCCAGTCTTAAAATTCATGTGCATGAATGAAAACCTTTTAAAATGAAGTTGCTACATGGGTCTGTGGAATTGGAATGAATCGACAAAGTTCATTTTGCCAGGGACAGGAAAATACAGCAGAGGAAATCCCATACCCAATTTATATGGTTGAGGTGAAAGCAATGATTTCTACCTACAGCACAGGATCTGGCACATAGGGACATAGAGGCAAGAAACCACACATCCACTCACAAGCACTAACTACATCACTATAGTAGGAAGGCAAGATTACAAAAACTAGCACATGTTGGACACTGCTTCACTTTGTCACTTAGTTTGAAACTTGGCTTTTGTCTCCTTCACCATCTCCATTTTAGGAACCTTTGCCCTCACAAGATGCTTGCTGATGCTTCCCTTTGCAGGGTCGTAATTAACTGTTTCCCCTTTACCCTGCTCAAAATCCTTTTGAAGCACTTCCAATTAAGTTGCAACAAAGCAAATCACTTACCAACCTTGATCCAATAAGAAAAACAGCCGTGATTGCTTAGACTAATCTGTAGGCTTGATATAAATGAAAGAAAGAACCTTCCTGACCTAAACAATAAATTAATCTGCACAAGTCCCTCCTGCTTGAAAATCTATGACCACAAACCCCTTAATTTGGGATACAAGGACTGCAGCTGACTAAACTGAATGATCTAGAACAACCCGGTCATATTTATATTGGCTAGGCTGAACATTTTGAGACAGATTTTCTTCTAGTCCATGGGCTGGACATCAGAGGCTGCAGGGACCAATGCTGACCTCATGATATCTGCTATGTTGATCCCAGAATGAGTTAACAAGCAGCCAACACCAACATTAGAATTATGTTTGATACCACTGGTTGGCATATGGCTGGGTATTTTAAGGTTATCTGCCACTCCAGAAATGTGTTTGTCAGGATTCTTCATAATGGGGACCAGCAACATTGTTTGCTTCAGTATGCCAGGGACCAATAGCATATCTGCACCCACTGGCTAGAAATACTATTATGTGTTTCCAGGACATTTACCAGGAATTAGCAGCTTAAGACATGTGATATTACACCAGTCCGGACACTACCACTTTTAGTAACATCGATTTAAGATATCCTGAACTCTCTGAAAGATCATCACTCTATATACATGTATATAAAGGTGATGCCCAAAATGCAACCACTCTCTTGCCCAACATACCTGGTGCAGTAGTCTAGAGTTGGGAGAACAATAGCTTTATAAACAAGCATCTTGGTATCTCTATGAATGTCCTGATCCTCAAACAATCTCTGCTTCATTTTTTAAAATGCTGTGCTCGTAGAGCACAGATGTATTGTGTTTTGATATCAATGTCAACTTTTGTGGAGAAATGGCTCCTAGTTAGTGGAAGTGGTCAACAATTTCTTGTGGACCACCAGTGGTTCACAAAAACTAAAATATGGTCTGCAGCCTCACCGTTACGACACCATTGCAATGAGAACGACTGGTCTCTTGAAACCCTTTTATAGTGCCAAGGCTTATTAAATATGGTTTTCTGTGGGTGAGCAGATGGTAACACTGGATGGCATATGTTCTGTATCAGAAACTAGAACTGATATGGTCTATCCAATGCAATTTTCTGAATCAGCACCCCAAATAACCAAATCAAATCTAAAGTTGACCAAAAACTGATTCGTAACCCTTTTGGTACTAATGTTGGAGAGCGGTCTCTGGCCAAATAAAGGTTGGGAACCACTGGTATAAAGCTATTGTCCTTCCAACTTTATTGCATGCCTACAAAACATGGTTCATCTATAAATTTCACACTCAGCTTTTGGAAAGATATCATTATTGCCTTATTATCCTTGGAAGACCCCCCTCCCCGATGCCGCTCCCTCGACTTGGCTGTGGAATGAGGCTTTTGCAGAATGATGGCGGAGATCGGTAGTCGACTAAAGTCACTGACCACAATATTTGGATTGATTATATGGACTGAGTTGGACACGAGTTTACCTTGGTGAATGGCTTTTTATGTAATTTATTTTATATGTATCGGGTAATTTTATTGTTGATTTATGATGTTTTAGATTTTAATGTTAACTCTGAATTCTAGCTGTCTGCCGGTCTGAGTCCCTCTACGGAGGTCGAGAAGATCGAGATACAAAAGTTTTTAAGATAAATTTGAAAAACCCTGCAAATCTCTTGGGGAGACAGGTGGAAAAATGTCAGCATTCTACAAGAAGCAAAGACCACCAACAATGAAGTGATGATCCTCTGCCATCAACTTCGCTGCACTAACCATTGTGTCTGAATCCATGAACAGCATATCTTGAAGCAGTTACTTTACTCTCAGCTCAAGAACAGAAAACTGAATGTTGGTGGACACAAAAAGAAATTTAAATATGGGCTTAAAGTTCACCTTAAAAATGTGGAATAAACACCAAGAACTGGAAAGCCCTGGCCCTAGAGAATTCTAACTGGAGGTCAGCTATTACCAACAGTGCTGCGGAATTCAAAGAGGTATGAATAGAGGGCAAAAGGAAGCAACATGTCAAGAAGGAAGTTCATCAAGCAAATCCTCATCAGGACAACCTTCCAACTGGAAATGTATGTCCTTCCTGCAAATGACCATGCAGATCCAGAATAGTTATCTACAGTCTCTTACAGACACACCACCAAGACTCTACCCTTGGAAGACAATCATACTCAGCCACGAGTTCTAGCCTATGATGAATAGGTGATATTTCAAAGGAAGGAACTAGAAAACCACTTCGTAGTATTTCTTAGCTACAAAATCCCTACGAAATGCAGGAGTTCACCATAAAGTGACAATTGACCTTAACACATTGGTGTAGCTGTGAAAAAAAATTGACTACATGTGTACCTTACATTTTCCCTCATCCAAAAACACATTCTATTTATTTTGGGGTTTCCTTTTTTCTTTAATTAGAAATGTTCATTTCATTTATATGATTATTTACTTTTTCCTATTTATGATTACTGTATTTCCTGACTATCTTAAAACCATCAGATCCTGTCTAATCTTGGAGGCTCTGATAAGTAGTTGGACCATCAATGAATACCAGATGCTATAGGTTATATTTCAGAGGAAGAAACTGATAAAACCACTTATGAGTTTTTCTTGCCTAAGAAAACTATGTAATTAATGGGGTCGACATAGTCCGATAAGTGACTTAAGGGCACAGGCATGCACATGCAGGAACTCCAGCATATAACCAAAGATTATGAAATTATAACAAAAATAAGCATAAAGCTTGTAGAGGAACATACATTATCTCTTCAATGAGATAAAATCCCAGCAAGAAATAAGATAATGCAAAACAAATTAATTATAATGATTTCATATTAACTATTTTTACTGAGTTATTTCATTATTTGCAAGGCAAGAAGAGCATTGGTGTTTGGATAAACAACACTTCACACACAGAAACACCAACATGGTTGAGCTAAAAATGTTGTCAGTGTTGGTACATCATAAGATTTTGAGCACCCATAAGAGAGGGAAGTGTAATCACCAATCAAACTGCAATTCTGCAAAGCCCTTGAGTTTCTACTATGAAAAAACAGACAGCTGGAAAAATGCCAGTGTGGGGTCAGACATGTATCTTCTGGTCTAGACTAGCACCCTTGGGCTTTCTAAGGACTGTTTGTTTGAGATTTTGAACTTTCATGTACAACTGCTGAAAAATAATTTTATATGCTTGGGGGGTGGCATATTCTACATACTTTGACCCAATGCACCTCCACCCCTAAAATGGAATTTCCCCTTTATTTTTAACCAAAATTGTAAACGACAATGTGCATTACATTATACAGTAGATTACATTGTAGAGGGCAACTTCAGTATGGGAGAATCACCACCTTTTGGATTCTCCCATACTATTAAGGTCCTGAAAAGAGTTTATTTAATCAAAAAGAAAACCAGACACTGCCCTGATTTAGTCTAGTTTATTTTCCGGTTAAATAAGGCCTGTTCTGGATTTCAAACAGCTAGGGAGGGGGACAAAATGTAGCAAAATCCCCCCTCCCAATCTTATGGGTGCATTTGTGATGGCTCAAAATGGTTACTAGAGGCTGAGACATTTCCTCTACCACCATACACTTGCATTCCACTGTATTTCTGCACCCACTTTAGAATCAATTCCATTGAATCTCGAGGGATTTGTTTCTCAGTAGACATGCAAAGGATTACCCTGTCAGTCACTCAGCTATTTACAATGGAAGTACAGTCTGAAATAAGCTTTGTTTGAAGAATCATGCTGGTGCTATAGCACTTTGAAGATCAGTTCAGCTACTTCCTTTGAATTAATTATGTGGTAATTTCAGTTATCGCTTGACTATCTGAATAGGTCAAAACTGCTAGTGTCAAGTTACCACTTTCTGGACTCACAACACATCAAAAGCTACAAACATCAGCTGTATTGTGAGTAGATAAGAAGAGATAGCCTATGGCCACACATCAAGGGGTGATTAATCTGTACTAACTCCATCTTATTAGTTATTTGCTATATTTGAAATCTGGTCTTCCTCAAAGGGCTCTCTGCAGCACACAAAGAGTTCTCAGGCAACATCTTATGTCCCTGTCCAGACCTGCTGCGCTTTAGAAATATTTCAATTTCAAAGTCTTCAGGCTTTAGCCACTAACTAAACTGTAATACAGTCTCAATAAAATAATGCATATTGGCTATGTAATTACTGGCATTCTTATTATGTGTGTATGTCTGCTCTGAGAGCCAGTAGTTGCTGTGAGCATTAGGCTATGATTCTGAAGATCATGGTTCAAAATCCCTTTTCAGCTTCAGAAACCTACTAGGTTGCCTTGGGCAAACCACATTTTCTCAGCCTCACTAGAAAGCAAAGGCAAATCTCCCCTGAACAAATCTCACTAAGAAAACGTAACAACTTATTTAATTGTGTCACTTTGGGAAAATGCTTGAACTGGAGTGGTAGAACTCATGTAAATGAATACAGTACAATCCTCATAACCACAGGACTGGTATCTGGTTTCAAATTATCCATGTCCAACAAAATATGACCCCTCTAGGCATTTTACAGGTCCTCCAGCATGACTTAAGTGGTCAATGTAGATATGCTATATAATCTAACCTGCATATTACTAAAGCACTTGTGTGTGTAGTCTGATTCAGTATACAAATTAAGATAGCAATTTATGTGTTTCAACTCTGAGCCTCACCAGCAAAAAAACATTACAACAAGATCCAAGATTTATTATAACACTTAGGAGAACATACAGTGCTGCCCTTATACACATGGGACCACTCCCCATAGTTTCATCTCCCCATATCTGAGAAAATATGTCCTCTCTAGGAATTTTCTAGATCTTCCTGTGTGACTCTGTTATTACATCTAGTGGAAATCGTTCATTGCAATAGGGTTCACTATTATTTACTGTTTGCTGTTTTCATGGAAAGTTCAGGAACGTATCCACCACAGATATGGGGATATGGATATAGTAAATTCTTTTCTCTGAGACATTTCAAAGACTTCTTTTGAAATTGAGATACATATATTTCATTAGCTGTACCTGCTGTAGAGTTCCTACCATGCAATATATAGTATAAACTTCTTAATACTACTACTAATAACAACTTTTTTTTATACCCCACCTCCAAAGGGACTTACATAGAGAGAAGCCTGGAAAAACACATTTTAAAACACAACACAATAAAATCAAAATCAAAATAATAAAAATTAAAATAACACATCACAATAACACAACACCATAAAAGCAATTCCTAGCCTGAAAAAAAATAAATATTTTCTGTCCACTTAAAAAATTAAAGCATTATTTTAGCTATTTTAAAGCTTGTTATTTTAAGGGTGCTTTCAAGGCACATACTTACATGCAACATTAAGAACAGATTATTCTAACATGAAAATAGTACCTTATAGAGTAAAAGTCCATATAGATGGAATATACAAGTTCTAGACATAAATAGGGTTGTGCGCAAAATACACTGGGGGAGATTTCTAAGTATTGTTATTGAGAACTTGAAAAATTTCTAAAGTTGTTCAAGAGTTTTACCAAGACTTTAGAAAAAGGTTTGCATGAATGAAGTGTGAAACCTTACACAGATGAAAATGGGAGAGGGCTGACTATCATAGAGAAGTGATAATAGGCCTCACTTTAACTAGTGAAACTCTGTGAAACTCTAGAGTCAAGCTTGAAAACACAACTTTCTGGACAGCATTCAAAACTAGAGTGTGAATCTGAAGTGCTATAAATTGCCTCAGATTAAATTCCATCTGCTGCCATGTGGCTGTATAAGACATTTGTCTATTGCCTCTCAACACACAATTTTCCATGCAAAAGCAACTTAGAAACTAAATGAGTAAAACAAAAGCACAGAGAATATTTCTTAATGATCATAAAGCAAACTTTGAAGGAGAGGATGTGAGAACAATTTGCTGCCAAGCACAATGTCCTCAGCAACCAGTTAACTTCTTGCACATAAAAACTAAGTCTCATTTGGAATTTTTGAAACAGTAATAATGCATAAAACATTGCATACAGTATTGTTGTATTTGTACAAATATTACCCTTACATAACCTACATCCCAATATATAAGTATTGAAATAATAACTACATTTTTCTCATACTCAATGCGAAATGTTATATTTATGTAAAGATTCAATATCAAAATGGATCGATATGAGAATATGTATTCTTCCATGATGGACAAAACCAGGAACCCAACCCTGGCTCCCATTTGTGATGGAATTCTGCACTACACAAAATGCTTTTGTTCAAAATAATAATAATAATAATTCTTGATGCAAAATATAATGCTTTCCACACAAAATAATTTTTGTGTAAAGAATTTTCCTTCAAAATGCTCAATTGTGGATGGCCAACATGATCGATAGAGTGTATCGAGTAAGCCCGGGATACACAAAGAGAAACAAATTACCAAGAGATGTGATTGTGAATTACTCCCTCAAGTCAATCCAAGATGACATTTTAACGTGGCAATTTAGAAGACATGGAGCCTACAAAGGAAAAAAAGTGACTATACTTAAGGAAATCCCAAAGGAGCTGATGGAGCGGAGGAAGAACTACTATTTCTTGACGGATATACTTAAGAGAAATAATATCAGATACCGCTGGGAGAAGATAGAGGGAGTAATGGCCACCTTTAGGGGAAGGAAGTTCTGGCTCACAACAACTGACAAAGTGAAAGAATTCCTTTGAAAATATGGGGAAGACCTGAAGGAAGACAATGAGGATCAAACCAGATCTGAAAACAGGAGACACCCCATGACTCCAAAAAAACCAATTGACTTGCCCAAAGAGAACAAGGAGGAGGAAACAGGAGATGAGGAGGAGGAGGAGGAGTTATTCGAGGAAGAAAACCAAGAAGAGGAGATCTCCAAAGACTTGTAAATGTCTATAAAATATTTGAGTTGGAATGTAAATGGGATGAACAATGGGATTAGGAGAAAGAGAATTTTCAAGAATGTTAAGAAAAGTAGGGCTAGCGTGATAGCCCTACAGGAAACACATATAAAAAAGACGGATGTGCATGATCTTAAATACGATGCAATTGGGGAGGTCTTTTCAGCCTCATCAAACAAAAAGAAAAAGGGGGTAGCAATTTATGCAGACTTAAATCTCAATCCCAAACTGGCATTCCAAGATAAGAAGGGAAGATATGTAGGGATATTGATAGAAAAAGAGAAAGAGAAATCTCTAATCTGCAATGTGTACGCTCCAAATGACTCTAAAACAAAATTCTTTATGGGTGCATTTGTGATGGCTCAAAATGGTTACTAGAGGCTGAGACATTTCCTCTACCACCATACACTTGCATTCCACTGTATTTCTGCACCCACTTTAGAATCAATTCCATTGAATCTCGAGGGATTTGTTTCTCAGTAGACATGCAAAGGATTACCCTGTCAGTCACTCAGCTATTTACAATGGAAGTACAGTCTGAAATAAGCTTTGTTTGAAGAATCATGCTGGTGCTATAGCACTTTGAAGATCAGTTCAGCTACTTCCTTTGAATTAATTATGTGGTAATTTCAGTTATCGCTTGACTATCTGAATAGGTCAAAACTGCTAGTGTCAAGTTACCACTTTCTGGACTCACAACACATCAAAAAGCTACAAACATCAGCTGTATTGTGAGCAGATAAGAAGAGATAGCCTATGGCCACACATCAAGGGGTGATTAATCTGTACTAACTCCATCTTATTAGTTATTTGCTATATTTGAAATCTGGTCTTCCTCAAAAGGGCTCTCTGCAGCACACAAAGAGTTCTCAGGCAACATCTTATGTCCCTGTCCAGACCTGCTGCGCTTTAGAAATATTTCAATTTCAAAGTCTTCAGGCTTTAGCCACTAACTAAACTGTAATACAGTCTCAATAAAATAATGCATATTGGCTATGTAATTACTGGCATTCTTATTATGTGTGTATGTCTGCTCTGAGAGCCAGTAGTTGCTGTGAGCATTAGGCTATGATTCTGAAGATCATGGTTCAAAATCCCTTTTCAGCTTCAGAAACCTACTAGGTTGCCTTGGGCAAACCACATTTTCTCAGCCTCACTAGAAAGCAAAGGCAAATCTCCCCTGAACAAATCTCACTAAGAAAACGTAACAACTTATTTAATTGTGTCACTTTGGGAAAATGCTTGAACTGGAGTGGTAGAACTCATGTAAATGAATACAGTACAATCCTCATAACCACAGGACTGGTATCTGGTTTCAAATTATCCATGTCCAACAAAATATGACCCCTCTAGGCATTTTACAGGTCCTCCAGCATGACTTAAGTGGTCAATGTAGATATGCTATATAATCTAACCTGCATATTACTAAAGCACTTGTGTGTGTAGTCTGATTCAGTATACAAATTAAGATAGCAATTTATGTGTTTCAACTCTGAGCCTCACCAGCAAAAAAACATTACAACAAGATCCAAGATTTATTATAACACTTAGGAGAACATACAGTGCTGCCCTTATACACATGGGACCACTCCCCATAGTTTCATCTCCCCATATCTGAGAAAATATGTCCTCTCTAGGAATTTTCTAGATCTTCCTGTGTGACTCTGTTATTACATCTAGTGGAAATCGTTCATTGCAATAGGGTTCACTATTATTTACTGTTTGCTGTTTTCATGGAAAGTTCAGGAACGTATCCACCACAGATATGGGGATATGGATATAGTAAATTCTTTTCTCTGAGACATTTCAAAGACTTCTTTTGAAATTGAGATACATATATTTCATTAGCTGTACCTGCTGTAGAGTTCCTACCATGCAATATATAGTATAAACTTCTTAATACTACTACTAATAACAACTTTTTTTTTATACCCCACCTCCAAAGGGACTTACATAGAGAGAAGCCTGGAAAAACACATTTTAAAACACAACACAATAAAATCAAAATCAAAATAATAAAAATTAAAATAACACATCACAATAACACAACACCATAAAAGCAATTCCTAGCCTGAAAAAAAATAAATATTTTCTGTCCACTTAAAAAATTAAAGCATTATTTTAGCTATTTTAAAGCTTGTTATTTTAAGGGTGCTTTCAAGGCACATACTTACATGCAACATTAAGAACAGATTATTCTAACATGAAAATAGTACCTTATAGAGTAAAAGTCCATATAGATGGAATATACAAGTTCTAGACATAAATAGGGTTGTGCGCAAAATACACTGGGGGAGATTTCTAAGTATTGTTATTGAGAACTTGAAAAATTTCTAAAGTTGTTCAAGAGTTTTACCAAGACTTTAGAAAAAGGTTTGCATGAATGAAGTGTGAAACCTTACACAGATGAAAATGGGAGAGGGCTGACTATCATAGAGAAGTGATAATAGGCCTCACTTTAACTAGTGAAACTCTGTGAAACTCTAGAGTCAAGCTTGAAAACACAACTTTCTGGACAGCATTCAAAACTAGAGTGTGAATCTGAAGTGCTATAAATTGCCTCAGATTAAATTCCATCTGCTGCCATGTGGCTGTATAAGACATTTGTCTATTGCCTCTCAACACACAATTTTCCATGCAAAAGCAACTTAGAAACTAAATGAGTAAAACAAAAGCACAGAGAATATTTCTTAATGATCATAAAGCAAACTTTGAAGGAGAGGATGTGAGAACAATTTGCTGCCAAGCACAATGTCCTCAGCAACCAGTTAACTTCTTGCACATAAAAACTAAGTCTCATTTGGAATTTTTGAAACAGTAATAATGCATAAAACATTGCATACAGTATTGTTGTATTTGTACAAATATTACCCTTACATAACCTACATCCCAATATATAAGTATTGAAATAATAACTACATTTTTCTCATACTCAATGCGAAATGTTATATTTATGTAAAGATTCAATATCAAAATGGATCGATATGAGAATATGTATTCTTCCATGATGGACAAAACCAGGAACCCAACCCTGGCTCCCATTTGTGATGGAATTCTGCACTACACAAAATGCTTTTGTTCAAAATAATAATAATAATAATAATAATTCTTGATGCAAAATATAATGCTTTCCACACAAAATCATTTTTGTGTAAAGAATTTTCCTTCAAAATGCTCAATTGTGGATGGCCAACATGATCGATAGAGTGTATCGAGTAAGCCCGGGATACACAAAGAGAAACAAATTACCAAGAGATGTGATTGTGAATTACTCCCTCAAGTCAATCCAAGATGACATTTTAACGTGGCAATTTAGAAGACATGGAGCCTACAAAGGAAAAAAAGTGACTATACTTAAGGAAATCCCAAAGGAGCTGATGGAGCGGAGGAAGAACTACTATTTCTTGACGGATATACTTAAGAGAAATAATATCAGATACCGCTGGGAGAAGATAGAGGGAGTAATGGCCACCTTTAGGGGAAGGAAGTTCTGGCTCACAACAACTGACAAAGTGAAAGAATTCCTTTGAAAATATGGGGAAGACCTGAAGGAAGACAATGAGGATCAAACCAGATCTGAAAACAGGAGACACCCCATGACTCCAAAAAAACCAATTGACTTGCCCAAAGAGAACAAGGAGGAGGAAACAGGAGATGAGGAGGAGGAGGAGGAGGAGTTATTCGAGGAAGAAAACCAAGAAGAGGAGATCTCCAAAGACTTGTAAATGTCTATAAAATATTTGAGTTGGAATGTAAATGGGATGAACAATGGGATTAGGAGAAAGAGAATTTTCAAGAATGTTAAGAAAAGTAGGGCTAGCGTGATAGCCCTACAGGAAACACATATAAAAAAGACGGATGTGCATGATCTTAAATACGATGCAATTGGGGAGGTCTTTTCAGCCTCATCAAACAAAAAGAAAAAGGGGGTAGCAATTTATGCAGACTTAAATCTCAATCCCAAACTGGCATTCCAAGATAAGAAGGGAAGATATGTAGGGATATTGATAGAAAAAGAGAAAGAGAAATCTCTAATCTGCAATGTGTACGCTCCAAATGACTCTAAAACAAAATTCTTTAGAGAACTAGAAGAGAAACTCCTGGATTATGAGTATGATAACCTTGTTCTTTTGGGAGACTTGAACGGGGTATTAGACCCCAAGGTGGATAAGAGCAGGTGTGGTAATGGGCAACGTAAAGGTTCAAGGGGCAAATCGCCAAAGAATTTTTTTGATTTGAAAGACAATCTAGGGCTTATAGATGTATGGAGGGAGATGCACCCCAAGGAAAGGGATTATACTTTCTATTCGAACAGGCATAAATCTTGGTCGAGGATTGACAATATCCTCACCTCAGCAAACCTGCTACCCAAAGTTAAACAAACAAAAATCCTCTCCAAATACATCTCCGACCACTGTCCAATTGAGATAGAGTTTTTTGGCAAGAGAAGGGAATTTTGCTGGAAATACCCAATCTGGCTAGCAAAAAATAAGAACATAAAAGAAGAAAGTAAGAAAAACTTAAAAGAATTCTTAGAAATAAATTGTAAAGATAATGACAACTGGAAGGTTATCTGGGATACAAGTAAGGCATACATGAGGGGCTTTTATATGAAGAGTCAGGCCAACTGAAAAAAGAAAAAAAGGAAAGAACTCCAGGAAATCCAGAACAGGATCTCAATAGCAGAGGGTGTGTTAAAGAAACAACCCGATAACGTCGAAAAAAAGAAAAGAATTAAATTTATTAATGAAACAACTAGATTTCTTTGAATTGGAAGAAATGCAAAAAAACCCCCCCTAAGATTCACAAATCAAAAATTCTTTGAACATGCTAATAAAGCGGGCCGATTCCTCGCTTGGCAACTGAAAGAAAAGAGAAAGAGAAATGTCATCTCGAAATTAAGATCCGGACGAGAGAAATAACAGCAGAAAGTGAGATAAGGAGAATAATAGAGGAATACTTTTCGAACCTATATAAACATGACAATATCGAAAGGGAAAATGTACAGAAATATATAGCGGATAAAAAATTCGAAACAATTAAGGATGATGAGAGGGAGGGTTTAAACATAAGAATAACGAGAGAGGAAATAAAAGAGGCAATCAAAAAAGCAAAGGGAGGAAAAGCGGCTGGCCCCGATGGATACCCCGCAGAATATTATAAAGAACACTGGGAGGAGATGACGGACATCCTAGAGAAAGTTTTCAATGATATTTTGGAAACAGGGAGAACCCCGGAGTCATGGACAGAATCAAATATAATTCTTATAGGAAAACCAGATAAAGATCTAATCAATCCGGCAAGTTATAGACCCATCTCATTGTTAAATGTAGACTACAAAATTTTTGCGTCTATTCTATCTGAAAGGCTAAAAACTTTTTTAAATAATAGAATAAAATCAGACCAAAATGGATTCTTACCAAACAGATATTTTTAAAAAAAAACATTAGGACAATGATCAATATAATTGAATATTATAAAAAACATAAATAAAAAAGTAGCTTTAGTCTTTCTAGACGCTCAGAAAGCATTTGACAATGTTAATTGGCAATTCTTGAAAATGCTGGCAAACGAAATAGATGTAGGTTTTCGAATCAAAAATGTGATAAATGCAATTCATAGACAGCAATCGGCAAAGATTATAGTCAACCAAAATAAAACTGGTAAGATTGAGATCCAGAAAGGAGTAAGACAGGGATGTCCGCTATCTCCTCTCTTGTATATATGGATGCTGGAAGTCTTGCTAGATGAGATCAGGAATGACCCTGAACTGAAGGGTCTAAGGATAAAAGGGGTAGAATATAAGACCCAAGCTTTTGCCGACGATCTGGCTCTAGTAATCGAAGATCCTGGAAAAAATTGGACGAAGTGGTCGGAGAAGATAGAGAAATATGGAGAGATTGCGGGCCTGAGGATAAACAAAGATAAAACACAGATGATGACTATGAACATGAATGAAAGCGAAAGGCTGGATCTACAACTGAAAACTGGCATCCATATTACAAATATGGTAAAATACCTTGGGGTGCACCTAACCACCAGTAATGCCCAGCTATTTAAGAATAATTATGTCAAGAAGTGGAATGAAATTATGAAGGAACTAGAAAAATGGAAAAAATTGAAACTATCTTTCCTTGGCAGGATAGCCACGATAAAAATGATGACGCTCCCAAAAATAAATTTCCTGTTTTCTACCCTGCCCATCATAAAGAGAGAAGCTCCATTTAAGAAATGGACGAGTGATATCTCTAAATTCATCTGGGGAGGCAAAAAGCCAAGAGTGAAGATGAAGACACTTCAGGACACCAAAGGGGGGGGGGCTAGCAGTCCCAAACTTAAAAGTATATTATGAGGCAAATTGTTTAGCGTGGGTGGGGGAATGGTGTAAATTAGAAAATGGTCTGGAAGGTTATGATTTGAGGTATGGGTTCCATGGATATTTGGGATATGACAAGGCGAAAGTGGATGGAATGTTTAAGGACCATTTCATTAGAAGCTCACTAATCAAGGTATGGCAAAGATACCATAAAGAGTACTATAAAAAAATGCCGGTGTGGATTTCCCCACTGGAAGCTTTTAGAATCAGGCAATTGGACAATTTTAAATGGCTAACATACAAGGAGGTCCTAAGTTGGGACGGCCAGAAATATACCCTGAAACCCAGACATCAACTAATAGAAGAGCAGAAAGAGATAAATTGGTTTTCATACCTGCAACTAACTCAAAAATTTAAAGAAGATCAGAAAGAAGGGTTCATAGATGAAGAAGATGGACTAGGAGGGATACTAAGGGGAAACAACAAAAAGATGGTGGGAAAACTATACAGGAAGCTAATTCTCGAGATGGGCGAGGACAATAGGATAAAAGAGTATATGAAACTATGGTCGAGAAATATTGGATACAAAATTAGCCCAGAACTATGGAAAAGTATTTGGTGGAAAAACATCTGTGCATCGACTTGCACTAGATACAAAGAAAACTGGGTAAAACTTGTTTACAGATGGTATTTAGACCCGGTCAAAATAGCAAAAATGTATAGATCTACCAGGACAAATTGCTGGAACTGTGGGGGGGGAACCATTCTTCCACCTATGGTGGCACTGCAGAAAGGCAAGGAGGTTTTGGAATATGGTAAATGGAGAGTTAAAAAAGATATTTAAGATCCATATAGAAAAAACCCAGATAGCCTTCTATTAGGTCTATTAGACCCAAATATAAAAATAAATGAGAATGATAAAAGGATATTTTTGATATTAACTACGGCGGCAAAAATAACATACGCCAAATATTGGAAATCCGAAAAAGCCCCAACTAAAGACGAATGGATATTAAGTGCGATTGAGGCCATTCAAATGGAGTGGCTGACAGAAGCAATTAAAGAAAATAACAGCGAAATGGGATCGGGTAGAAAACAGGACTGGAAATCTATGCAGGAATACTGCAAAAAGGAGTATAATATTGCTCTGCAACTTAACTGGGAGTGAGACCACCTGTACATACAGTATATAAAGAAAGTAAAAGGTCATTGTGGGGAGGTAGACCAGCGGTACGAGAGGAGTAAAGAATCACTGAATAAAATTAATAAGGGGAGATAATAAAAGTGTAAATATATGATAAGTCTATGTTAAATAAGAAATGCTGTTTTTTCTTCACATATCGTAGGCAACTGGAAAAATTACAAGAAGAAAGCACAGGGAATACCTGAAATGTTCACGATGAAAACATTTATGTATTAATAATCCACCTATCCAGAACTTTTTTATGCTTTCATGTTTCTGTCACCCTATTCTCTCTTATTCTTTCCGATATGCCCGCGGGCATATCCTACTCTTTACTATTTTCTATATGCTTTTTTCTTTTAACTTTGTAAACTAATAAAGATTTGTTTTTTTAAAAAAAAAGCTCAATTGTGAAAAATTGTAAAAAAAAATGAAAGAAAACTTTCATATTATTGCCTAGGAGGATGAAAAGGTTTAAGATACTTTGTTCTTGGATATGGTGACAAATTAAACAACAATTTACAACCCTACAATTCTATGTGTATCTTTCTAGATGAATTTAAACATTAATATGTTTTCCATATTGTCTTCTGGTTAAAGAAGAAGGTATGAGAGAAAGACATCTCCATATAAACTCACAACTGAAAAAGAAAGAGAAAAGCAATAGTGCAGAAAAAAGGGAAACACTTTCTCAGATAAACTAACAAAAAAGACTGATAGACAGCTTTGCATATGTAAGAGTGATATTTATACAAATTCAACAATACTGTGTGCAATCCAAGGGTCAAGAAAAATCACAGGCAAACAGAAATTGAACTTTTCAAAAGCAAAGATGGAAATTAGGAAAATAACTCCACAGAAATAATTTTGTTGCTCTGTTAAAACAGAAGGAAAACTGTTGTGTGGGTGGTTGTGTATTCTCAGAAGTCGATATGAAGTATATTGGAGGGAAAAGATGTGCTCTTTGCCACATAAATTTTATACACATTTGAGAAACAAACAAGCAGCAAAATTATAGAAATAAATGCAGTTTAACTTTTCTTTCTACCTTTTATGTTTTTCAAACAGTAAGCCTCAGCAACCTAAATTTTCACATCTACATTTGAGCATTCAAAATATTCCAAAATTGTTGCCATATGTATCAAATTTTATTGCATTAGCCGCAAAGCCATATCAAATAGAGCAAACCATGTAGAAAAGATACATATATCAGGCATTAAACAATGGTTCCATAATGTGCAGCAGTACATTAAACAGCCGTTCCATAGTGAAGTAGCAAATATTCTCCTATCACCTCTACCTTACTGATTCTTTTGATCAAATATCCTGGCGTGTATAACCTTCTATTTGATCCTCATGTATCCATATGTGGTTGAGATAGTGACACATTTGCTTTCTGATGGTTCAATTTTCACCAACTTTGTTTCATGCACAAATTTATTTAAAATATTGTATAACGTTGTCTTCAAGCTGAATGTATAAGGTATATAAGAAACGTTAATTTAATGTTTGTATCTAGGTTCCACTGCCAATATATCTAATTTACATGAATTTACAAGAATTCAAAAAATCCGAAAAAAGCCAAAAGCCAAATCATTTTTGGTCTCAAATACTTTGGATAAAGGATACCCAACTTGTATAAGGTTAGGGATGGGAAATATATAGTTCTCCAGCTGTGGTTAGACTTCAAATCACATTAACTCTAATCAAAGGTTATTCTGGCCAACATTGATGGAAGTCGCAGGCCAACAACATCTGCAAAGTTGCATGTTCCCCATCCTTTGGTTTGACAGCAGGCTATGGTAAGAAATTTTTTTATGGATTAATACCAGCCAGAAGCTAAAAAGCTATGTAGAATGTGATCTGCTTGATGTGCCCAGCAATTTCTTCTTCCTTCATGCAACATAGTATTTTCTTCCGTGATGTCCTTTATGTCTGAAATTGCCTCCCAGATGTCACCTTCTTCCTTACAATTTTTGAACTCATTCTCAAATGCCAGCATTTCCTATTTAGCCTACTTCATAACCCCTTATGTTAGTTTATGATACAGGAACTAAGCCCAAATACATATAAAGATGGTTGAGGAATTTTATAATTTTGAGCACCTATATGAAATGATGTGCTCTGCACTTCTTGGATGAACACATCAATTTGATTTCATGGCTCCCTGAATTTTGACTGGTTTTTATACTTCTCTAAACATTACAGCGCAGTCAGATGTATAAAAGATATAAGCATGTTCTCTGAGAGAAAACATCAACATATGTGTTTGGAAAACAATAAAAGTGTGTGTGTGTGTGTGTGTGTGTGTGTGTATTCAGACAGTTTTAATGATGAAAGTTAAACTTGCATCTTGTGTTTAATCTCTGTTTTATGTATCTTGTGGAAATACATTTTAACATGTGTATTTTAAAGAATGATTTTAGGTGAATGTGTGAAACCAATCAAACAGAGGAGAACATGGCAATAACGTATTTTACTGAACTGAACACACACCTTCATCTGCCTAACATCACACCACCTTCAGAATCTCCTCTTCTTTCCCTGTGTAAAACCATATAGACTATTTTTGTTACCCTTTTAACATCCTTGAAGTCTAAAACTGCTACTTCTGCAATTTCATCAACACATTACACCAAAATGACATTGTGATCTCAAATCCAGTGGTATTAACTGTGGGAGGAGGTCTGACTTACATATCATCCAACTGTTCAATTGGCTGCAACAATCCATGTTACACTTCCATCAACCTAACTTTTTGAGCTGTCTTTTAATTGTTTCTTCTTCCTCTTCCTCATCTTTTGTCCTTGAATAATTTTGGCAAAAGTGGATTGCACTCAACCAAGGCAGCAATGGGGAGAGGAGGAGAAGGTTGCCTTTTCCATAGGCTTAGGCCAGTGGTCTCCAACCTTTGATCCTTCAGGTGTTATGGACTCCATCTCCCAGAAACCCTGGGCAGCTTGATCTATGCTCAGGAATTCTGGGAGCTGAAGTCCAAAACACCTGGAAGACCAAAGGTTGGACACTTCTGGCTTAGGCAAAAGCAAACCACTGGAATATCTCTTAGCTTATGTGTTCTTCCTCATTAATAATTTATGCCATTTTGACCATGTGTCCTGCTTTCATCTCTGAAATATCGTAGGGTATGAGCTCATAGCGCAAGCAGTTCCTGTAACTTCTGTAAGGATGTTTTCCCTGTGTCTTTTCCTCCAACAAATAGTGGTGATACATGTTTCCTCCACATTAACATGAACAAACATTATTATGCTGTTTGAGCCCTCTAATTCTTGTCAAGCACTATCCTATCTATGCTCACACTAAGAAATATCATAACTGCCATGAAGTGATATCCAACCCACTTAGTTTCTTTTATACTTGTAGCTATTCAAGGAGATTTTATATTAAATTGATTTCTGTAAATGCCCGAGGGTCTATATATAAAAAAACATTTCAAAAACCTTTAACGGAAGACTTTTACTGCAACAACATGCTTTTTTAAAATAATAGAACCTGGAAAATATTTAAATTATTATTCTGTTTTCTAATATTTTCCCCATTTCCTATAATATGTAGAAATCACTCTGCTAGTGGTGCTACTGATATATTTTGTTTAGAAAGAACAAACAACTTTATTCTAAAAACAATTCTTATTGTACGAGATTGATTTATAAACCTTGTTCAGAAACACTTTGTTTCTTAATAGAAATAATAGTTGCTGGTGTTTGTTTTTTTCTTTAGTAAAGGCAAAGTAGGACTGATACACAAAAACCAATAAAGTGACACAGAACAGAAACTTGGCATTATTTGATTGGATGTATGTCATCAATAAAATAAATCAATAAAATTGACAGTTGGCTTTTCAATAAAAAGATGCAAAGAGGGAAATGCAGATTTTTTTAAAAAAAAGAGCATTGACAATGCTTTCCAATAATGGATTTGGTCCAAAGCATACTTTCCCCCTCTAGATCAAGAGGAGGCTGTCAAGAAATGAAGTTCCTTCTTTGTGTCCTCCTGTGAAATCCATTTTGTCACAGCCTGAAACCATGTAATGCTCTCAAACACCTGTGCTATCTCTTGTTTTCAGTTTCTCAAGGTTAAGAAGAGGTCTTCCCATTAGAGAAAGGAAAAGTTTTTCCTGAGTTCTGCTAAGAACCAACATGTACAACAAGATATAAGAATGCTTGGGCGTATGGTTATTGACTGGCTAACTTGGTCTACTTGAGCTTCTATAGGATTTTGTTACAAAATGGATTTAAATTGTATACTCTTTTCATTATATTCACAATGGGACTTCACAGTGTCACTACTATCTTTTACTTTAAAATCATTAAATTGGAAGAGACCTTGTGGGCCATCCAATCCAACCCTCTGTCAAGAAGCAGGAAAATCGCAAAATTTCAGCCTCAAGAGTGTACTACCAGGGGTTCTGTGTTTTTATCTATATAGAGTGAAGCTAGTTAGCTTTCACTCTATGCAGGAGCTTGCATATAAAGTGCATCTAGTTATATTTATTTTCTGCTTGGCTTCTTTTATTAAAACTAGTTCTCTGTATAGTCTATTTTCAATCTTCTACCCTTTTATGAACATATATACTTTCTTATAGCACGATGTGTATATGCATTATTAAGGGAAACCTCTGGTACTAAATTCAGCAGACAACCCTTTAGTTCATTGCTGCTGAATGCTCCTTTTTGGTTTCAGGTCTGAAACTCTTTAAGTGCAGAAGATGAACAGTTTTAACTCCTGTTGCTTGGAGACCAGAGTTGCCCTTTAAACTTTGGGAATATTATTTATTTATTTATTATTTACAGTATTTATATTCTGCCCTTCTCACGTCGAAGGGGACTCAGGTCAGATCACAAAACACATATACATGGCAAACATTCAATGCCATTTTTGATATTCAAGACATACAGACAAATAGAGGTCATTCAGTAGTTCTTCCACCGGTTCCTGGAGGTTGCTCAATTCGGCTACAGGGAGAGCTGTTGCTTTGTCCACTAGGACGCTGAGCCTTTTTGATTGTAGTATTTCCTCCTTGCTTCTCCAGCATTTTTATGGTATCATAAATTAGCCTCCCCGCTTTAAGCAGTCCCTAATTTTTCTATTCGCAGATCTTTTCAAACTGCTTAGGTCAAAAGTGAGCTGGGCAATTTTTTTAAACAACTATGTTTTAAACAGCTATTAACAGTAAGGTTTCAAACTTGCCACCTTTCGGTCGGCAGTGATTTATTGTAGCTGATTAACCAGTTGTACTACCAGCCCAACTGGTCTTCTAACTTCTAACTTAGACTGGATTGGTGGTTGTCTATCTTGTATGTTTTTCAGTTTGATACCATTCATTTCAATTATTCCCCTTAACAGAAGCCCCGTCTACACTGCCATATATACCAGGATCTGATCCCAGATTATCTGCTTATCCCAAATTATCTGGCAGTGTAGACACATATAACCCAGGTACTTTTCCTTATCAGAATTGTCAAAAAAAACCCCACAAATTTCCTCATGAATGTAATGGAAAGCTTTTGAGAATATGGGTGAAAGTGAAACTGATAGACTCTTATGAAACATAATTTTGAGCGGCTACTTGAGAAAAAGCTGGGTGGAGAACAAAAGCAGCATAGATAAAATGAGCTTTATTTTCCCTCTCTGACATTTTCCAATCTTCTTGGAAATTTAGATCAGTGGTGGTACACAATGACCGGCTACTCTTAATATGACATTTTAGTCTTAGTAGATAGTTCAAATGAAATTCACCAAAATCATTATGTGCAACGCTAACTGAAATCCTCTGGAGATGCATGTCAAATTATACTTGTGGCAATGGATAACTACTGATGATTCTCATGGAGAGCTTTGAGATACACTCATCCTGCACTGGAAGTGACTAGAATAACTGAAGTATGATATTCATTTGGGATACCTGAATTGCTCGAAGGTGTTGATATTCAGTTCATATCCTGCAAGTTTCAATTTTTTTACTATAGTGTACATACATGCATTGAAGAAATACTACCAATGAATTCCCAAGCGACTGCCCATGAAAAAACTTAAATAAGAGTAGATGGGTGTGATGTGCACAAGAATACATTTGCTAAACAAGACAAGAAGCCATTCTGGTATTTACTATATAATTGAAAAATATGCAGGAATATATTTTCATCAATGAGAACAATACAAATTTTTTTGTAGAGGTTTGCAAGTCAAAAGTGAAAAACACTGTTCTGCTCCCATCTTCAAGTTTGTGTTCAACTCCTTAGTTATTAATTTGTTTCAGTCCTCTTGCTGTCAATATATAGTTTTACATAGATTCCATTCTATTCATCATGCTGTTTAATTTCTATATTACTTCAGATGAAGAAGTAATTAGAAATTTTGGGATTCCATGCTGTACACTTTGTCCTTGGAATCAACAAAGACAGTGAAAGTACTATATCAGGGTCTGAATTCTGTAATAGGACACTTCATCTTAAATTAACATGAATTCCCAACATGATGAGGCTCTCAGGTACACAAATGTGATAAGAAACTACTTTACAACTCCCCAGAAATAGGTGCATAATCCTGAATCCATCTCTTCATTGAAGCTCAATGCATTTTGGATAGCCTGAAGCCCACTTTAACTGACTTAGTATCTATGGCTTTTTCTATGAAGGAACAACCTGATCCCATATTTATGTATTAAGCTGTGTCTGGGGTCAGCTGCTTTGCCTTAAGGAAGGCTGAGGAGGTAGTCAAGGGTTGGCACATTATTGTGGCTGATCTCACATCAGGCTGCCCCACCTCCTTGCTTCTTCCAGGCATGGTATAGCTTGGTCCAAATTGTATAGTCCTTGTCAATAAAACAGCCCTTGTTTGCACCAACTAATATTCACGTTGGGTCATCAATTACAGCTGCCCTGAAGAAGACACAAAGGCAGCAGTCCAAAAATATACACATTATGAAAATAAGGCATAGACATTTTTCTGTGTGTGTGTACACAAATACACAAATATTCACACACACACACACACATAGAATATATATATTCAAATTGTACAAAAGGAAAAACATAAAAATTGAGATCAAAATTGACATACACAAGTTACAAGAAACAAGCAACAAGGAGGGAGAAGATAATAAAGGAACAGTAGGTGTACTGATTCCAAATGTAAAGGAAAGGCTGAAGAAAGAGGTAGGTAGGGAAGTAAATAAAGTCTTCAAAACCCAGATGAATTACGCAAAAAAGAATAAGGTCTTGCGAGACGTTACAATGAATTTTATACAGGAAAAAGTGTGTGAGGTGGTCTGGAGAAGATCTAATACTAACCCTATAAGCCTCAAGAAAGTTAAAGGAAGAAAGAAGCACTTCTCCCTCACAAAGAAATTAAAACAGCTGAATACTAGGTCTAGCTGGACGAGGAATGAAGGTACCATGGTGAAACAAAGATGAAACAACCTGGTTTACTTCTAAAGGAAAAACAAAAGACTGCCGCAGAAGATTAGTGAAGGACAGAAAGATAAGAACCTCACCCAGTATAACAGCGAAAGAGGAAAAATTAAAAAGAAAACATCTAAACACCCCTGAATCCCGAGAAGCAACCGCGTCAAGAGCTGCTTCTGCTGATTCACTAGAGAAGGAAGAAGGAGAAGAAGAAGACAGTATCATAGACCATGGTTGAGTAGATTTAATAAAGAATGAGATGTCTAGGATGGTGTAGTAATTGAAGAGAATGAAAGTAAAGCTATTAATAATGAAAATTTAGAAACCTTTTTTTTGTGTTCCCTACAACTGTGGCTAGGATACTATCTGACTTTTGAAATAAAAACCCCTACCCATAAAAGAATAGGGGTTAGAGGAAACTTTGGAGATTAAAGAGATGGATGAATAAATACATGATTATGGTAAAACAATGGCAAAGGTAATGACATGACATATTAGAATATGATTAATGAATTTATGGAGAATGTAAAATAATGAAGAAATCCTTGTCAGGTATATATTTGGAAAGAAGAAGAGCATGAGGGAAACCTCAAACGTATAGTAAAGCTTAAAGAATGTTTGTACATAGTACGGAACTAGAATGGAAGTCAACTTATCCCACCCACCCCCTTTTCCCATTCCCTTTTCCCTAATGTGACTGTATGTTTGCTATATGTGATGTAATGTCTTTAAAATGGAAACTTTCAATAAAAATTAATTATAAAAAAAGAAACAAGCAACAATGACATACACAACTAAGCTAAAAGAAAAAAGAAAAATATACATTACTTCTCACTTTCCTGATATAATTTACAAACTAACAAACTTCCCCTAAATTAATATATTTTTTGCACTTCTACATCAAATGTAACTCTATTAATCTTCGAAAGCTAAAACCAATACATGTTGTCTAAAAACAACAATCACCAAATCTCAATCCTTTTTTTAAAAATGCCAAAAAGTATCTGTAATCAATATTGTTAATGTTGATCTCAGCAATGTCTTATTTTCAATCTTTGTGCATTGGTGTGTTATACACATTTCTGTGTGTATAAAATCTGGCATCTGTAATCATGTTTGAGATAATTCTGACATAGGCCATTTCTACACTCCCTGAAATTTTGGGAGGAACTGATTATTTTAACCCAGTTCCTCCCATAACTATAGGATTTCCGGGGGGTGAGAAGGCAGCTAGATACAGGACAGCATCCAGCCACCATCCAGCCTCCCATTTTCTCCTTAAAAAGTTGCCTGAGGGGCCTGACAGCAGGCCGGGCCCCTCTGCAGAGCTCTCCTGATGCACAAAAATGATGAATCAGTAGGTGGGTCTCCCCAATACCTCTTGATGCAAAGCTTTTTAGGGGAAAATGGGGGCCTGGAAGTGGGGAGGGACACCATCTCACTCCTTCAGGATGGCTGTGTGGATTGGCCCCTGAGACTGCAGAAACAGTCTCAGGAGTTAATCCCTACATACCCAACACCTGCAGAGATCCAGACTTTATCTTAAGGTCCAGATTTTTGCAGATGTCAAATTCCAGTTTTCCACAGATTAATCCATATTTACCTGACGCATCATTTGGATACCTCAGGTAGATCTGTTACCTATCATGGGATTTTGGGTAGTGTAGAAATACCTATAGATTATTTCCTAATTGTTGTTCCATCAGAGCCAACAAAAAGGATTAGGTTTCATTTGGATTTCCCCCCCTAAAATGTCCTCCAGCACCTTATGGATCTGAACCCAACATTTCTTCACCTTGTCACAAGATGGTACACATGTTTCTCGATTAGAGGAAACATGGTTATTTAATGAACAAAGGGTGGATTCAGAAAAATGTGCCAATATAAAAACAGAGATTTTACATCAGAATATTTCACATCACAGGTAGCAACCACTTATGGCCATATCTGCCATTCAACTCTAAACTCTTTCTAAGTCACTGAATGAACATGATCATTTCAGATGCATCTCAATATCATGAACTGGAACAAAATCTCCACTTCCTGAAACCCTTGATTTGATAGCCTTTTGTACTTGCACATGCATAATTATAAAAAATTATGATAAAGACAGTTAATGATTGGCATTGCTGTATGCATTCAAGTAATTTCTGACTTCTGATGATCCCAAGATGAACCCTTTCATAGGGTTTTCTCAGCAAGATTTGTTTAGGGGGAGGTTTAATGTTTATTGACTCTTAATATTCCTACTATCATTATCAAGTAACAAAATGTTTGAATGTATACTAAGCAGGAAATCCTTAAAATGCTTTACTGGAGGAAGTATTAAGGGGAAAAAAACTTGCCATAAAGATCAATAAGCAATAGTCTTAAGTAAGGAGTATGTGGACTGTCATTGGAATGGATTAACCATAAAAAGGATGTTTAAATAACCTGGGAGATAAAATCCAAAATGGATTATGATACATTATCATTCTTATAGCACTTAGCAAATTGCTTGTATTACATTTTTACCCATACTCTGTTAAAATTACAAAGCATTATAATAATAATGTCCCAAAAATGCAATGCTGAAATAATTACAATAGTGAGATTGGAATTTCCTGTTTTGAGCTCTTTATTTCATGACTTCAGCTAGAGGGACAAAGATATTTACATTACTGAAATAATGGACAAAAAAGAATATATCATAACGCTTACACAGTTTGGAAGCATCTCCAATAGATCTAAGGTACAGCGTTTGTTTAACAGAGAGGAAATTGACAGTTGTACTGTCAATACAAAAGCCCTAAGAAAATATTTGTAGCCTTAAATGACCTTGAGTGTAAAACTGGTTTCTCAAATAATAATAAAAAATTGCCCAAGCAGCATATCTATCATTTGCTAGGTTGAACCAAACTATGAAAAGTCATTCTAGCAAGACAATACATGACTTTAGATAATCATTATGAGATAAAATACTATAACAGTGGTCAAGAAGCTGCTGTGAAATTACTGTTGACAGTCCTGGTGTCAGATTCTACCTCAATGAAGGATGAATTGAAACCTGACAACCCCAGCAAAACAGAAATGACCTTGACATGGGCAGTTTCTTTGGTATCTGCATTAGAGTCACTGCAATTTCAAACTCTGTCAGTTTTCTCCTTGAAATGGGATGACACCAGTTTTGTCCTCTCCTTAGTTCTCTAAGTTGCTTCTGATCTTTCTTTTTGCTGTCCCAAACTTAGTTCAATTGCCTATGTTTTATTTCAACATTTCGGATATTTTGCTAAAGCTCTCCAAAGCAACCATTTACTACAATCAAAACACAAACAATTTGATTCACAGATATTCATCATTAATAGTTAATTCATCAAATTTATAAATAATTGAGTAATTTATTTATTTATTTATTTTAACTTGTATACCGCCACTCCCCGAAGGCTCGGAGCAGTTTACAAATATCCAAGGAACAAAATACATAAAATAAAATTAAAACACAAAAACCTAATCAGCACGATCCAAATGCCATGTCTACACTAGCTGGTAAATCCAGACTGGCCCCAGAAGTGGCTACACACACCCTCTCAAACCTGCTGAGACAGCTGGTAAAAACCAAACAGTCTATATCAGCCAGGAATGCATTAGCCCACTAATGCATGCTGTGTGATTGGCTTCCTCCTCTTTCCTGATTGTGTAGGTGCCTCTGCTGTGGATGGAGCAGGGAGCCAGTGACAACCAGGGGCTCAGATGGAGCTCTGTGACTGACTGGAAGCAGTGATGGTGGTGACATAGGGAAAAGGTGAAGATGTGGTGCCCCATGTGGACAGTGGTGTGGTGGGAACACCAGATCTAGATTTGTGTTGGGTAGCAGGTTGGAAAATCCTTTTCTATGAAGCTATGGCTCATCTAACACTGGCATTAAAATCCAAACTCATTCTGTGCTGGTTGACATGACCTCTTTCTACATCTGGTAAATATCGTATACTCAACCTGGTTGATCTCTTTTTTCTATTTACTAATATAAAGGTTGGGGGAGGGGCTCCTGCCATTGCTTTAAATTCCAGAGTATCCCTAGGACTTTGGGGGAAGTGTGGACAGCAGGTTCAAGTCCAATTTGTAACGGCCCACTGAGAGCATACTGTATGCAGAATAACTTTCCAAACTAAAACCAACATGTTATACAAATTATCTTTGTAATCAAAACTTATTCTGTAATCAGAGGTCATAAAAGGATGTGTCAATTGCTGATGAGTCAAATGCCTAGTGGTGTTGTATGATGTGTAAGACCTCTTGTACAAACTATGATAAGACCAATGTATCTGCACTTTAAAACATAATTTATATACAGAATATATGTAAGAAAAATGAAATAGACAGCCTTTTGCTTTTCAATACTCCGCAACTTATTTCTTTCAAGGGAGGGAGGGTGAAGATTGTTCTTGAAATGTCCTAAACCCTAAAGGCTTTTTTGAAATTAAAAAACCCCCAAGAATTGGACATATCCAGCAAAACATTAGTTCACATAAAAAAATTCCATTTTTTAAATTAATAACTGTGCATTATTGGGAAACATCTCCATTTCTGAAGATTACATAAAGGCTGAAACAAATATAACATTTAGAATCTACTGGAGTTAGTCCAGAGGATTTAAACTATTTAGGATGTAAAATTTGTTGACATAAATGGTTTAAAGGGGGGAAAGCTCTCTGCATATTTATTGCAAGATCCATATATGCAAATTTCATTTTTTAAAAAATCTGGTGCTGAAATTGAGAACAATAAACTTAATAATTGAAGGCATATGAAATGCTTATTGGCATGTTCCAAACTTGATACACTTCTATTTAGTAGGCATGGTTTAAAACCCAAAAATCGGAAATCGGAAATCTAATGGGGGGGGGGATTTTTTTTGATTAGTAAAAAAGAAAGACTTACAAAAAAATTCCAAAAATTTCTAAAATGTAACTTAATTACTAACAAAATTCGTTAGTAGTTCGTATGCCAGCGCATGCGCATTCCAGATGGTTTTGGTCTACAACTCCCAGAAATCCTAACAGCTGGTAAATTGGCTGGGATTTCTGGGAGTTGTAGGCCAAAACTTGAATCAATCACCCTGAATTCTAGATGGGACTCTCCAAATAGGAAGGAGGGAGGGAAGGAGGGAGGGGGGTATTCTATTCTTGGAAGCAGCAAAAAAGGAGGAGGAGCCCCCCCCTCGCTCCTCGCTGCCTCTCTCTCACCCCGATCCTGAGGGAGCGGGGCCCAAGTTTGCCCAGGCTGAGAGGAAAAGGAAGAGGCCTGAGGCTGTGAGGAATGGTGTGAGTTGAATGGTGTGAGTTGCAATGGGGCAAGACAGAGCAACGGAAAGAGAAGGGAGGGGGAGAAGCATCTAGAGAGTGCAGTGCAGAGAGAAAGGAGGAGAAGTGTGTGTGTGCGTGTGTGTGTGTGTGAAGTTGGCGATGGGGCAAGACAGAGCAACGGGAAAGAGAAGGGAGGGGGAGAAGCATCTGAGAGAGTGCAGAGAGAGAAAGGAGGAGAAGCGTGTGTGTGTGTGTGTTTGAAGTTGGCCCCTGCGGTGGGGCAAGACAGAGCAACGGGAAGAGAAGGGAGGGGGGAGAAGCATCTGAGAGAGTGCAGAGAGAGAAAGGAGGAGAAGTGTGTGTGTGTGTGTGTGTGTGTGAAGTTGGCCCCTGCGGTGGGGCAGGACAGAGCAACGGGGAAGAGAAGGGAGGGGGGGAGAAGCATCTGAGAGAGTGCAGAGAGAGAAAGGAGGAGAAGCGTGTGTGTGTGTGTGAAGTTGGCCCCTGCGGTGGGGCAAGACAGAGCAACGGGGAAAAGAAGGGAGGGGGGGAGAAGCGTGGAGGACTACACTTTCCAGAATGCCTAGCACAGCAGCATCACTTCCAGTTCCCCATAGAAATGCGGGAAAAGAAGATGAATGAAGGTGGGAAGGAAATGAGGGGGAGAAGACAGGGAGAAGTGAGTAGTACAATAATTTATTACGATCATAATGCAAATTGTTGGCCTCAAGGACCGTAAAAGAAAGTCTACTTCCTGGTTAGCTGCCGTTATGCGTATAAACTAGAAAGTCCCATTACATACGAATCACTTACGATTTCTTTTAATTTTCATAACTTTTTTCTCATGCCTAGTATTTAGTATGTTAATACCCTACTTTCCTTATATATTTTCTGTAGCAAAGCTACTTAAACTGTGGGTCATGATCGCAAATGAAAGCTATATAAGTGCACAGTGAGGATCATGAAAAATTTGGCAACTATTAGTAGGAGCCACAGCAGCTGCTGCAGCTGTCTATAACCTGTGCAGTATTCATGATAGGTAGTGATCACAGGCTCTTTCTGTGGTCCTACTTGAGGCCTTCCGGGGAAAGAGACTGATTTACCTGCTCATTCATTCCTGCTCTACTGTTGCCATGCAGGATATTAGAGGCTGGTTCTATCGAAGAAGGAGTAGAAGCTGAGGCCATGCTGCTCATGTAAGGTAAAGGGGCTGGGCTGAGAAAGCTTACAATGTGCATGATGGAGAAAGAAACTAGCCCAGTCTGAGCAACTGAGGAGGAGTGAGTTGTGTAAGGCTAAAGAAAGAGGAAACTGCCAGTCACTCCAGAAATGCCCTTCCTTCTCCCCAACCACTAGGATTGTGTTAGTTTAGGAATGTAAGCTTAATCTTCCTGCAGAGCTTGATTTGGATATGGTGGGTCCTCCATATCCCTGGATTCAACCATCCATGGCTTGTGTGTGTGTGTGTGTTTAAAAAAACAAATTTTGATTTTGCCATTTTAAATAAAGGACACCATTTCATTACACCATTGTATATCATAGAATAGAATAGAATTTAATATTTGTTAATCGCCCTCCATCATAGATGCTCCGGGCAATTTACAGCAACAGAACAACAACATATACAAAAAACACAGAGGGGAGAACAAACAAAGGGAGGGGGGGAAGTGAAGTGTCCGCGGCGATGCCCTTAAGGCCCCATTCTGCCATCGAAAAGAGGCAGGCAGGGATGTCCCAATACCATCGCCGGTGCCAAGGCGCCGGTGAGGGTTAAAACCCGTGAGCTCCCATATGGGAGTCTGGTTTGGGAGTCCCGGCCTGACCGCGCAGTGTCCTTCACATCTTCCGGTGAGGCCCTCGGAGCTTCGACTGCTTGTAGCAGGAGCTCCAAAACGTCCTGGTGAAGAACGACTTCGGGGCCCTCTCCGTTCTGGACCCGTCAGCAAAGGGATCGATTCTCCGAGCTCGGTCCCTTTGGCCAATCTGGCGGGAGGCTGGTCCCGGCCTCCATTCCATAGCCTGTGGGGCAGCTCGGGTGCCTTCCTTCCTCTTCCGGCGGCGTCTCCTCCTCTTCCGGGGGCCTCGCTGTACTCTGGTCAGGTCAACGCCGGGACCGGAGTTCTCCGAGGCGGGACTTCCGGGAGTTGACTACTTCCAGGTGGCGTTTCTTCCTGAGGCCCCAGCACATGGGCTGGCTGGGCGTCTCAAGGACACACGCCATGTTGGGTCTTGCCTCCTCGAAGGCTTCCCCAACTTCTCCCAGGACGGCGGTGGCGTCAGGCATCAGGAGGGGGGCCAAAACGGCCGAGATGTCAAGCTCGGCCAGCGACGACTCCGCCAACACCGATGGGACCCCAGGGCTCACCGGTCAGCGCTCAGGGTCTTCGGGTGGCTCTTCCACTGAGGGTAAGTGGGCAGTCTGGGCTAGTTCACTTCCAGCGTCAGAGTTTGTTTCCTCCCGGTTCTCCTGGCTCAACCCCAGGTCCTTGTCGGGGGGGACCACTGGCGGGCCAGGTCAGGGATGGTTCCAGGGATGATTGAGGGTCTTCGACTGAGGGGACAGGCCTCTCCCGGCCCATCTCTGCGGTACAGGTGGGAAAATCCCACGACTGATCCCACCTAAGGTCCTGGCTTGTGGGGGGACTCGGGGGGTCATCCAGGCTGGTGGACTCCAGGTTCAGAATTGGGAACTGCGCAGTGGGAATCCCCATATTCTCCAGCAGTCCGCCAAATTTATCCCCAAATTCCTTGACGTGAGCCATGAGCTTGGCGTCTTCCTCAAACAGCTCAGCATAAATGCAGGGGTCAAGTTGATCAGCGGGAGGGCCCTGGTCCGCTTGCCGAAGCCTCCATGGGGAGCTGCTTCTTTGAGCCCCCTGTGGCCCAGAGGTCTGGGGCCTCCTGTTGGCTGGCTGTTCCGCCATCAGGGGGGTCCGTGGGGGCGATCTTCTAATAGACGATCTCCTACCGAACATCCTCAAGAGGCGGGCACCGGAGGCTGCTGAATGGATGATGGGATTTTTAGTATTTTCACACCCCTCTGTTCCTTGGACATCTTGTAGGACATAAGTCCACATTCACAGGTTTTGGTACATCCTACTGAAGTTTGGAGGGTCCTGGATGAAGGGACCAACCTTCCCTCACTAGCAGTTTGTGTATCTTTAGGACATTAAGGGGTTTTTGGTATCTGCAGGGAACCAAAAGCAGTTTGTGTATTTTATAAATTATGTAAATAAATGTAAATAAATAAATGTACTTGAGACTTAAACATACAGTAATTTTTTATGGCTGTGGAAATGTTGGCTCTCCATGTCCATTGATTCACTATATTTTTTCAAGTTTTAAAAATGGGTTGTGTGTGGAAAATATTTAAGAAGTCCTGTTCTACGGTAATCAAATGAACATCTGTATACCTTTATAAAACGGAATGTTTGTATGTATGTATGTATGTGTGTATGTGGAGGGCGGAAGGGCGGAAGGGCGGAAGGGCGGAAGGGCGGATATGTGGCAGCCACTTTCACAGGCCAGGGCGGATATGTGGCAACCACTTTCACAGGCCACAGCGACCAGCGCGGGTGATGGACCTGCACCAAACTTGGTACACATAACCCCCTAACCCCTTTACGTCCTGGCGCAGGTCGGGGGACATGACCCACAGATTATGGGATTTGTAGTACTTTCCAACACTTTGGTTCCCACAGACCACTGAGCCCACCAAAAAGGACCAATACAGACCACACTCAGCACACACAGCCCCCATGACCCACTCTACATCCTGGTGCAGTTCGGAGGAGGGTGGACCATGGATGATGGGACTTTAAGTGCATCTACTCACTTCCCAAGTCCGCTGCAACCCTCTTCCAATCACTGATCAAGACCAAACTTGCCATACATAACCCCCATGACTGCCTTCACGTCCTGGTTAGCTTTGGGGGAGGACTGACAATGGATGATTGGATTTGTGGTACTTTCACACCCCTCTGTTCCCACAGACCACTGTGGCCCCCAACAAACACTGATAAAGACCACACTTGGCACACAGAGCCCCAGTGACCCAGTCCACATACTACTGAAGTTTAGAGGGGGACAGAACATGGATGATGGGTCTTGCAGTACCTTCCCTCACTTTCCAAGACTGCTACAAACCTAATCCTATGATTGATCAACACCAAACTTGCCTCACAGAGCCCTCATGACCCACTCTACATCCTGGTGCAGTTTGGAGGAGGGTGGACCATGGATGATGGGACTTGAAGTACCTTTACTTACTTCCCAAGTCTGCTGCGACCCTCATCCAATTACCAATTGAGACCAAACTTGGCACACATAACCCCCATGACTGCCTTCACGTCCTGGTGAGGTTCAGGGGAGGACTGACAATGGATGATGGGATTTTTAGTATTTTCACACCCCTCTGTTCCCACAGACCACTGCGGCCCCCAACAAACACTGATAAAGACCACACTTGGCACACAGAGCCCCAGTGACCCACTCTACATCCTACTGAAGTTTGGAGTGGGACAGAACATGGATGATGGGTCTTGCAGTATCTTCCCTCACTTTCCAAGACTGCTACAAACCTAATCCTATGACTGATCAACACCAAACTTGCCACACAGAGCCCTCATGACCCACTCTACATCCTGGTGCAGTTGGGAGGAGGGTGCACCATGGATGATGGGACTTGAAGTACCTCTACTCACTTCCCAAGTCTGCTGCGACCCTCATCCAATTACTGATTGAGACCAAACTTGGCACACATAACCCCCATGACTGCCTTCACGTCCTGGGGAGGTTTGGGGGAGGACTGACAATGGATGATGGGATTTTTAGTATTTTCACACCCCTCTGTTCCCACATACAACTGCGGCCCCCCAACAAACACCGAGAAAGTCCACACTTGGCACACAGAGCCCCAGTGACCCACTCTACATCCTACTGAAGTTTGGAGGGGGACAGAACATGGATGAAGGGACTTGCAGTACCTTCCCTCACTTCCCAATCCTGCTACAAACCTAATCCAATGACTGATCAACACCAAATCTGGCACACAGAGCCCTCATGACCCATTCTACAGCCTGGTGCAGTTTTCAGAGACGGACCATGGATGATGGGACTTGAAGTACCTTCACTCACTTCCGAAAAACAATGCATCCCTCATCCATTCACCAATACAGACCAAACTTAGCACACAGAGCCCCCATGACCCAATCTACATCCTACTACACTTTGGGGGGGGGGTACCAGAGATGATGGGACTTGCACTACCTTCAGTAATTTCATGATACCACTGCAACTCCCAATAATGATGGATCAAGACCAAACTTGGCACACAGAGCCCCCATGACCCACTCTACATCCTGCTGCACTTCTCAAATAACCCGGGCAGGGCCGGGTCCCCAAGCTAGTTACTAAATAATTTTACTTAAGTCAAGCTCCGATAGATGTCACCAATGTTCCATACCATTAAATTAATTTCAATCAAAGAAATTATGATTTTAGCTAATGACAGTGTAAGCCTCCTAAAGGAATTTTAAGGACAAATTCCAAATCAAGCAATGAGTTCAACTAGCAAATGACCAGTCACAAATCAATGCAAAGAACACAGAAGTGATAGTGATTGGAAAGGTAATGAGGAATGAACCAGTGGTCAGGGTTCCCAAATAAGCCAATCTTTTGCAAATTATATTGTTATCACTCCCACTGGGATGGAATAAAAGACAGAGAGGATGTAAAGCAGCTTTGTCCAGGGAGAATTTTATAGCCTACTTCCCTTCGCTATGACTATCACAGTAAAAAGCACAGGTGTGCTCAAGCACTAAGCTTCAATTTCAATGAGCGGTGATCCAAACAGCATAAATGGGAAAATGCCATTGACCACTTATCTAAAATGCCTTCTTTGTATGTATGGTTCTTTGCAATAAAGACAATTCAAGAGATTTAGTGAGGATAAATTGGTTTAATATACTCAAAGTCATATCCATTTTGGCCATAGGAGAGCAATGAAATGATGCAATCAAGGGTAAACAGGAATAAAATCTAAATAAGGTACTCGGGGCTTTTAAAAAGGAAAAGTTATAAATATGTGAGGGGAAGTCATAGGGAGGAGGGAGCAAGCTTGTTTTCTGCTGTCCTGGAGACTGGGACGTGGAACTACAAGAAAGGAGAAAGTAGATTAAATCTGAACATTAGGAAGAACTTCCTGACTGTGAGAGCCGTTCAGCAGCGTAACTCTCTGCCCCGGAGTGCAGTGGAGGCTCCTTCTTTGGAAGCTTTTAAACAGAGGCTGGATGGCCATCTGTCAGGGGTGCTTTGAATGAAATTTTCCTGCTTCATGGCAGGGGGTTGGACTGGATGGCCCATAAAATCTCTTCCAACTCTATGATTCTACCGTGTTTCCCCGAAAGTATGACACCCGATTGTAAGACGTATCGGGGTGTCAGGGGTCGGCTAATGTAAGCCGTACCCCGAAAATAAGACGTACCCCCGGCCGCCGCGTCACTCAGTCCCACCTCCTCCTCGGTCCCGCCTCCTCCGCTGCCTCCTCCTCCTCCGCTTCCCCCCCACCGCTGCCTCCCCCCCGCTGCCGCCTCCCCCGCCACCGCCTCCCCCCGCCGCTGCTTGCCGCTGCTTGCCACCGCCGCCTGCCGCCGCCTGCCACCGCTGCTTGCCGCCGCTTGCCGCCACCGCCGCTTGCCGCCACCGCCGCTTGCCGCCACCGCGCTGCGCCGCCTTGCCGCCACCGCTTGCCACCACCGCTTGCCGCCGCCGCTGCCGTTTCCGCCGCCTACCTCCGCCGCAAGACAGCCGGGCTTTACGCCTGCGCCAGGGCGCCCTCGTCGGCAGCGCTGGGTCCTACTGCCCATGCGCATGGGCAGTAGGACCCGAGCGCTGACGAGGGCGCTCCTGGCGCGCTGACGTAGGCGCTCCTGGCACGCTGGCGTGGCGCTCCTGGCGCGCTGACGAGGCGCTCCTGGTGCAGGCATGGAGCCGGCTGTGCGGCGGAGGTAGGCGGCGGGAAACGACGGGGCAAGCGGCGGCAAGCGGCGGCGGCAAGCGGCGGCGGCAGGCGGCGGCGGTAAGCGGTGGTGGCGGTAAGCAGCAGCGGCAAGCGGCGGTGGGGGGGAAGCGGCAGCGGAGGGAGGCAGCGGCAGAGGGAGGTGGAGGAGGAGGCGGGACCGAGGAGGAGGCGGCCAAGGGGAAAGGGTTACTTTCAGGGTACGGCAGGTACCGTCGGCTAATGTAAGCCGTACCCCGAAAGTAAGCCGTAGTGGGGATTTTGGGGGTCAAAAGAAAGTAAGACGCTGTCTTACTTTCGGGGAAACACGGTATGATTCTAAGTTCTATTAAAACTTTGAGAATTATAGCAATAATGTGAAGTGCTTGGTATATTGTTTAATAAATACTTACTATGTGGAAAACAACAGCTAATTCTTTTAGAAAGATCCTGAAAATGAATTTATTATTTATTTATTTCTATCCTGCTTTTCTCCCAATTGGAACTCAAAGCAGCAAACAATATGTAATGAAATACATTAAAGAGCATAAAAATGAGCATGATCATCACACCACAAACATATCGAATAAAAATTATAAAACTGGTGACAACATAATAAATATATAACATGACAGTTTAAACATTCAATAAAGTTGAATAAAGTTTAACAACTAAATATTCTATTTATAAATAATTATATGTGTAACATTAAGAAAGACTCGAGGAAAGACTCGCCCTCTTTCTGACCTACGAGCTATCCCTAGGCACACAGGTGGTGAGTTGTAGCACAGCAGTTCTCGTTTGTGCCTGGAGGGCAGGGAATAGGTCCTGGGGTTCCATTAGCTTGAGGGCCTGCAGCAGATGTGGATTCAGAGGATGAGCTAAATGACTGGGGTGAAGCACAGGGCCCTTCGGATGGGCCTCGTTCGCCTGCAGAGAGCTTGGCATGGGATGGGAGACGAAGAAGTCTAGAGCGGCGGGGGCGTCGGCCGAAGGATTAAGTATAGGATCCGTGGGAACGCATCCTCAGTTCTCCGGCCACGTCTTTCCTGAATAGGCGTGAAGCGGAGTGGGACCACAAGCTAAGCCGTGGTCATCAAGCCTTGCCTTGCATTTGCCTTGCCTTGTTTCTTGATCCGCATTGGATTGCGGAGCCCTGCCTCGGTTCTTGAACCGCATTGGATTGCGGAGCCTTGCCAAGCTTCAAGTCTATTTGCTACGTTACTTTGGACAATCTTGCTTTTTACCTTTTGGACAATTGCTTATTATTGGACTATATATTCTTTGGAACTGTTTTTATACTCAATAAAGTAGTTAGCCTTCAGTACGTCTCTGTGTGTGTGATTAAGGGGCCCGCTAAGTCCGTGATCGTGACATGAGTCTCCAACTATCTCCTCTCCGACTCTGGTGCTAGCAAATGCCAGGTCTGTGCGCAACAAGACTGGGACTATCCAAGATTTCCTCCTGGATAAGAATGTAGATCTAGCCTGTATTACGGAAACATGGCTGCAGGAGGGGGATGAAGTCCTTGTGCACGAATTAACATCTCCAGGGTATGTGGCTAGTTACCAGATGAGGACAGAGTGACCGGGGGGGGGGCATCCTCAGTCGAGACAAATTTAATTCCAGGACGATTCCGACCACGAACATTCCAGGAATAGAGTGTGCAGATCTTGTGTGGGATTCTAGTGAGAGTGTAGCCTTTCTGTTGGTGTACCGAGCACCCAATGCACCAACAGTGAGTCTACCTAAGCTGCTGGAGATGGTCTCGAAGTAGGCATTGAAGTTCCCTAAACTTATTGTTCTGGGGGACTTCAATGTCCACGCCGATACCACCTCCCCTTCAACAGCAGCCATAGACCTAGTGTCTACCATGGAAACACTAGGACTCTCACTTTGTAAGACCGGTCCCACACATCAGGCTGGGCACACCCTGGATCTGATCTTCGCGGCCGGAATTCAAGTGATCCCAACCTTTATAATAGAGGTTCCATGGTCAGATCACAGTGTCCTGGAAGTCCGACTTGAAATGGCCTCTCCACCCGGTAAGAGTGCCGAACCCATTTTGGTTCGCCCGAAGAGACTTATGGAACCCACTAGGTTCCTGAATGCTCTGAGGGATTTGGAACTCACCAGCGACTCAGTTGATAGGCAAGTGGAGCATTGGAACATCTGCCTTTCCGCTGCCTTAGACAAGATCGCCCCCAGACTCTCTCTCGCCCCTCGTAGAAATCGCTCACCTTGGTTTACTGAGGAGTTGCGAGTGATGAAACGGAGGAAGAGACAGCTAGAGGACGTATGGCGGGGTATCCGTGACGGAGCATCGAGATCAGCTTATAAACAATTTAAAGAAGTTTATGAGCAAGCTATCAACGATGCTAAAAAAGTCTACTATTCTTCCTTGATAGAGTCAGCCAGTTCACGCCCAGCTCATCTTTTTAAGATAATTCGATCGTTGACAACAATCCCGACTGTCCTAAATGATAAGGGTTTGGCTCCTTCAGCTGAGGCTTTTCAGAACTATTTTGCTGACAAAATCTTGATTCTCTGCCGGGACATCCCATCCACATTTGATACAGTAAGTGAACTCGAGACTCTGCCGCCACTCGGTGGGCCCATCTTCACCCGTTTCCAACTGCTGGACGCAGCAGTTATTGATAAGTTACTTGCTGCAGCTAGACCAACTACCTGCTCCCTTGATCCGTGCCCCTCCTGGCTTGTTAGATCTTGCCGGGAGGGGTTACGAGACCCCCTGGGTATGATTATCAACAGCTCCCTTGAGCAAGGAGTGTTCCCAGGGGGTTTGAAAGAGGCAATGGTAAGACCGCTGCTGAAGAAGCCGAACCTAGATCCTTTGGCTTCCTCCAGTTACCAACCGGTGCCCAACTTGCCATTCTTAGGTAAGATAATTGAGAGGGCAGTAGCGGATCAGCTGCAGCAGTTCTTAGCTGACACAGCTGGATTTGATCCCTTCCAGTCCGGCTTCCGTATTGGGCATGGGACAGAGACCGTGCTTGTCGCCATTACAGACCAACTTCGCCGCCAGCTGGACCATGGCGGATCAGCCCTGCTCATGTTGTTAGATCTCACGGCAGCGTTTGATATGGTAGACCACGCATTGTTGACCCACCGTTTAGCCGTGACGGGAGTTAGGGGGACTGCCCTTAAATGGGTGGCCTCCTTCCTCCAAGACCGGGGACAACATGTGGAGAGGGGGGAGGAGGTCTCTGGGAGACTCCCATTAATTTGTGGGGTCCACCAGGGAGCCATCCTCTCCCCTTTATTATTCAACACCTATATGCGTCCAGCTGGTTCACAATTTTGGTCTGGAGTGTTATCAGTACGCTGATAACACCCAGCTAGTGCTGAGAATGGACGACAGGCCGGACACCATACCCAATTGTTTCCATCAATGCTTTGAAGCCGTGACTGGTTGGCTGCGTTCCAGCCGGCTGAAAGTGAATCCATCGAAGACGGAGATTCTGTGGCCTGGTCGCCCTGGGCTAGATGAGTGCTGGTTGCCTACCCTGGATGGCGAGCAACTAAGCCCGTCACCTTCGGTAAAAAGTTTGGGGGTCCAGTTGGACCCATTGCTGTGCATCTCCATGCAGGTCTCCATGGTCTGCAAAACATTGTTTTTCCATCTGCGACAGGCTAGGCGACTGGCACCCTACCTGTCCAGGGACGACCTGGCCACAGTGATCCAAGCGACGGTCATCTCAAGGCTGGACTATTGTAATGCCCTCTACATTGGCCTTCCCTTGACAACAATCCGGAAACTCAAGCTAGTGCAAAATGCCCCTGCCCGCTTACTGGTGGGAGCATCGGTAAGGGAACATATTACTCCCATCCTGCGGCAATTGCACTGGCTACCAATTGAGTACTGAATTGTCTTCAAGGTGCTGGTTTTGACCTTTAAGGCCTTGCACGGTCTAGGGCCTGCATACCTGAGGGACCGCCTTACCCCGTATGTTCCCCCGAGATCACTACGCTCAGAGGAGCAAAATCTGCTTACCATACCATCAGTCCGCTCTTGTCACTTGTCCATAACAAGGCAACGAGCTTTGTCAGCAGCGCCCCTGTACTGTGGAACGCACTTCCAGATGATGTCCGTGCGATTACAGATCTTATTCCCTTCCAGAGGGCATGCAAGACCACTCTTTTTAGGCTTGCCTTTAATTGAAAACTGGAAATTTAAATTGCCTGCCGATCGTTGTTTTATTATGAAATAATTTTATGTAATTTTAATATTTTATGCACATTGTTGTTTTATATATGCTATGTGAACTGCCCCGAGCCTGCAGGGAGGAGCGGAATATAAAATCGAACAAATAAATAAATAAATAAACTGCAACACATGATCAAACCATTAGTTGATCTTGTCCAGTATCATCACTTCTGTTTGGCACTGTCATCTGACATTACTCACGGCCATGTTTTCTCACGTCAATTCAGCACAGTAAGCTATTTGAAATCATGATTATCATGTATTGTTCATTTTATTGAATCTCTCCTATAAAAGGGACCCTGTTACATTTCTGATATCTATGGAAGTGCTACAGAGATGAAGTATTCCCAACCCAGCTGACATAACCTGCTGTGCCTTTAGCTTGCCACTTACTGTAATATATAAAATCTTGATGAGTTCTTTGAAAAACCTCCATTCTTCCCTCTTTGGAAGCCTGAACACTGTCTTTGCTCTTAAGGCCACAATAAATATTTTTTCTTATGCCAGATGATCTGGAAACAACATGCTTCAGATCTCCTGAAGCTTAGAATGGTGCCAACTTGTCTGAGCAGGCATGCATTGGACCACTATCATCAGACACAAGGATAAAATTGCAGTCATTATTTGGATTATAGGGTATTTTCTCACTCTAAGAAAACTTATGATGGTACAAAAATACTCCCATATTAGCAGGAGTGTTTCTATCTGCGGAAGTATGTTCCACCCAAATATACAGATCCAGAAAATTTGGACAATATAGAATAAAATCAAAGTAAAATAAAACATACAATTCTAGTACAAGGAAGCTTTTCCTGATCTCTAAGACACACATAACAGAAAGGTAAATTTCCTTCAAACAGGGCTAACCTACTTGCAGTCTGAGTGCATCACTTCAGCTCTGCTACAACATAACTCATTCAAAAATGGCAAGAGGCATACTTTTTGGTTACAATATGTTACACTGGTTAAGCAAAAGTAACCCCAGGGCAAAATTTAATAGAGTTATTGTGACACATTTTCGTTTCTGGTAATAAAAAAAATCTTACACACACAAAAATACACAAGGAAAATGTGTAATATATGGGGCCATGGGGGACAAGAATCAACTGTACAGAATGTCTGTAATATAAGACTACATTTAGTAGATTCTGCAATAAATCAGCTGTTTTGGTACCTGAAACATCCTACTGAAATACAAGAATGGTATATTGGTGCCAATGTAGGTGACCATTCAAAAGTGAGCACAACAAATGGGATTTACTCCTTGAATATGTGTGCAGAATTGGAGCCCAAAACACTGCGATTCTATTGATCTCTCTGGCAACAAAACTGCTTAAATAAAGATTTCAGGTTTAATTATACAGTATTAGTGAGATCATTGGGCAACACTCTCAGACCACTAACTGCTTTTACAGAGAAGGATTTCCCCCCAAGAAAAGCACATAACTATTAGAGACCTCTGCCCTGACACCATCCTCACTACTGCCCTCTCCAGACCACAAACAAGCATATTAAAAGCAATCAAACGAAACCTTTAAAACCTAGTCACCAAATCTAAGTAAGTTACTTGTATCATAATGGAGGGGTTCAAATTAGAAATGTATCTGAACATACTATAATATTAAAAATTAAAATGATTTTAAATATTAAAAACAACTTCAGAGACACAAGTAGCACTTAAAGACACAACATGTTTTGTAATTTTATTTACAGTGTAAATATACTGGATGTTTTGGGGCCACGTAGGATTTTTTTTCCATCTACCCTACACTGCCGTAGGGGACATGACAATTGACAAGGGTTGGTACATTGAATAAGCATTCGTTGGCAGGTTTGAGGCGGTGAGGTCAAATAAAATTAAAACAGCACCTTCTGCCACACATTTGATGAAATATGAGAATCTGGAACTGCCTCCCAGTATCAAGCCATTAGGAGGAGAGAGAGACTGTTGTCATTGGGTCCGGTCTCTCAGTTTTCAGTCTCACCAAGGGGACATGCAGCTTGAGGGATGATACTTTTTACTCAGCCTTCCAGTTTAATAGCTTGCCTGGGAGCAACCCCTCATTTCAGGGACTATAATGATCTTGCCCAGGGAAGTTGGGGGAAATGTCTAGGGGGGATCATCGCCCTAGGCTTCTTCCCCCTCCCCCAATAAGGTTTTGCTTATCCCTGAGAAACAATTAAATAGGTAACATTAATAAGTTGCCCTTATTTTGACCAATATGTTTTGTGTGGTCTCATTATCCAATCTATTGGTCAATTTGGGGTTTAAAAGTTTGATACCAGCAATGTGTGGACCATTATTTTCAACTCATTTTGGCATCCATTCACTTCTAACTCAGCCAAGATATCAATGCAAACTTTGCTTATATATTTCTATCATTCTGGTTTGCTTTTCCACTTCTGTTTTTTTTGTTATTCTGGGAAACTTAAGAAATGTAGTCACATCATGCAATAAACTACAGAGGTTCCCTGAGGATAATGTTATAAATGTTATAAATCAGTTGTTTGGATAAAGGCATTATTAAAATAACAAATGTCATGTGAGATCAGCAATGACCATGATAATCAACATAGACTTCTCCAGTACAATAGAGAAGGTTTCATATGCCTAGAATGATAACCATCAAAAGTCCTATCTACTGCAGATAGACATAGGCAAAGTAAGGTTGGGGGGAGGGAATATAGGCTCTATTAGTTTGAAGATATTCCAAATGAATGCACAAGTAATGCTGCAAGTCACCTAGGTTCAGTAAACATATGGGTAGGGGTTTTTCACATCAGTCCATCTGTGTGACATGTGCAAGGGACGGGGAGTCAAGGGTTCTCTGCATCCCTAGGAATGCAGTCCCCACCCTGCCCTTTTTGCTTCTTTATCCAACTGTCCAGTCTGGTCCAAAGCATAATGAGTTTTGAAATCTTGTGTTGCATTTGGATATGAATGGATGTAGTTCCCTTCCCTTTTAAATATATTCTACATTTGTTCCGTTCCATTTCTCCTTTAAGTGACCTGAGAATATTTTTAAAACAACAGTTCCCAAGAGATGGTCGGTGAGTTTTTTCACCTTTCTTTTTTGAAATGATGATATATAGATTGGCATCTACACCAGGGTGAAAAGATAAGATGAAGCACCCATGAAGTGCCTTTGTTCAAAAGTCTGTCCTCACCGTGTCTCATGGGATCTTATGGGGTTATATGCCCATATATGAATCTGTAAGTTTGATTTTATTTTGATTTGTCATCCAAAGGAACTGTCCCAGCTCTTTCTCTGGTTTTGTATTTTTTAGGTCTGAAAATTGATTAATAAACATGAAAAATATGTAGACATTTTAAAAGAATATCCTAGAAACATTGACAGGTGTGGTCTGATATCCAATTATGCCACTTTTCTATTAACTGTCTACCAGCTTAGTATTTTTTTTCCCAGTGGCAAGAACTTTCTATACATTCTCAGGCATTCAAAACCAATTTTATAGTGTCTTTAATGCCTGCTACAACAGAATCTATTAAAACTCCAACTCTTCATTATGATTACTGAACATTTTATCTATTCAAAAATCCATTTTTATGTTGCACTGGAAAGTGTGGATGGTTGATAATAAGTTATCCAGTCTAATCCCATATTTAGGGACATTTACATGCAATAAATCTGTTGTTCAGCAAGCTGTAGAATTTTTGATATTGTATGTTGAGAGATGCATTTAAAATTAATCCAGAAAAGACACAACAAGGCTGCAATAACAGGGGGTGATCAATACGTTGAAGCAGCAAATGAAACAGCAGATTCCATTCCACAGCCAGAATCTTTCTGATGATGTGTGAAAATTGAGGATCATTGCAGTATAATTTCCTTGAGACATATCCTGCACCTCTTTCCACAATACCTTATTCCTAGTTGTACAAAAACAACTGGATAACTCCCTGGTCCAGTTCTGTTCCTTCACTCCCAGCCACTGATTTGACACAGAATGTATCCAAGTGCTACCTGGATAATATTGTCAAGAATTAAATGCAAAATAGTATATTTCAATATGGATTCTCAATTGTTACTTTCTGTCTTCCATCTTTTAGAGTCAAACAGTTTCTCATGCTGTCTGAGAAGCATTGTGTTTTGAATAGATAAATAGTTTAATAAAAAATCAGATCAGTTCATGTTCCCAAGTAAAAGCCAGGTGTTGTTTAGCTTTCTTCCTGGGAACCAAGGTCAATGTAATGTTGATGAAATGTAAACAATGTGTGAACAGTAGGTGTGTATCTTCTAGTTTGGCTCGGCCCAGTTCTGCCCATTTCTGCTCATCACTGATGACCATATCCAATAGAAATGGAGAAGAAGGGCTGGACTGTTGTTTGAATCCATATATATCCAACCATTTTATATTCACGAACTCTTCTGCTTTTGATTGCTTTCTGTTAGTATGTGTGATTTTATTCAATAAAGCTATGCCTATTGGCATATTGAAAAGCAACTGAGAATGGCTCCTTTCCTATCTGACTTTCATAAGTCCTCAGATCCAAATGGTTCTATGCTGTTATGTGCTACTCTGCTTCTTATTTTTACATGGACTACAAATCCATTCAACAAATATTATGCAGCTAGAGAAGGAAGAGCATCTTTTACTGGGGAAAGGGTTCTCCTCCTTCTCCAGATGGCATTTGGACATACCTTCACAACCTATCAATGACCAAGGAAACAGAGTTGTGTCAGGAAGCAGCCAGCCATCACGCACCACCAGCATAATTCAGAACTTTATGCTCCATTAGTGATCAAATAGGATCTTGACATGGATATAAAACTGCACTGTGCCTGGAGATAGTGTAGATGAAGATGTATCTCCCTGACCACTTGGGGGGCTGCATGTGCATGTGCAGGACATTAAAAGTCATTTATTCTTTGATTTTTCATTTTTTCTAGTTTTCATAGTTTGTCAGGGATGCTCGGATTTGAGTAACTATATGCAATGACTCATGAAAAACAATAGCTAAAGTGACTGTCATATTTTACACTGGTTTCCAGTCAACAACCACACAAGGAAATTCTTGCCTGTGTGGTTGTTGACTGGAAATCCTGCCTGTGAACTGCTCTCTCTCTCTCTCTCTCTCTCTCTCTCTCACACACACACACACACACACACACACACACACAGAGAATAATTTATTAAAGATTTTGCACATACAAATTATACACGTTATATATTTTCCTATTATATACTAAATTTAATCTCTCATCAGAAGAACTCTGCACTGGAAGAAGATTGCATATAACTTGAAGATAAGATTTGTTCTGAGCATGCAGCCTTGCTAACCAAGTAGGTCAAGCTACCCAGTTTGGCTGCTATTGACTTTTAAAAACCTAATCCAACCCGTAAATTTATCAAGTGCCTAATGCGTCTCTCCTTTCTGCCAACAAGGAGAGAGCAAAATTTGCATAGAACGGAGACTTTGAGTAGAATGGAGACAAGTTTACAGTGAACTTGATATATCGAATGATGTTGATTACAAATCTTGCTTTTTTTTCAAATCTTTGGAACTTCGGGGTAGGTTACACAATTTTTTAAAAAAGAATAGATGAGCTTCTGCATTTTTAACACACATTAGTTTTTCTATAACTAAACTATAAATAGAATTAAATATGAAAAACAGCAACCACATAGGCAGATAATTCTGGATGATACCAATTATGCCTCTCTAAGAAGGAAGTAAGCAGAGCCCAAGAGTTTCCATCAAAAAGGCTATCACTCTAGGAATTTTATAGGTCTTCCAGGGTGACTTTGTGTTAACTTGACAGAGTCCATTCTTCTCAATAAGTTTCATTATTATTTCTGTTTCAACAGTAAGCTCAGGAACGTAACCACTGCTAATACAGGGGACTTACTGTATTGATTTTTTGTAGCTCTATGTTTTACCAATGGTCACCACAGCATTTTTAAATATAAGCATAACTACTAATGACAAGACTGGTCAGTGATAACACATAAAGCCTCTATAAGTATAGTTTTTTGGCATGCCAAATGTAAACAGAAGGGGAAGCAGATTTAGTGACAGACACAATATGTAAGCAAGCTAACTGTTCAACAGTTTAACAAATCCCTGAAAACTAAAGCACTTGAGTGAAAAAGATCACAAAACAAACCAAAACCAGTCTACATACAACTGGTGCTCTTTACTATTCAGACCATTTTTCCCTGGACAGATGTACACTGAACACTTATCCTGGGAGTGAGCCAAAGTGGCAAAAAACAGATTGATCCTGGAATAGTTTAGACTTCAACAACCACCCTGGCCACTAGAGAGAGTCTCCTCCTTATTAGAGAGGTGACTATATAAAGGATATGAGGTGTTGCTGTTACTTTTAAGTGTGTTTTATCATGTAATGACTACATTCATGTACAAATAATAATGATAATAATAATAATAGTAATAATAATAATTTATATCCTGCTCCATCTCCCCGAGGTGACTTGGAGTAGCTTATATATGTATGTATTTCTATCTGAAAATGTGCACTGTACCCTGTTACAATGTATGACCAAGTGAGAAAATATTGAAGTTTTTTTTCAAAGAAAGCTAATAAAGCATAAAAATAATAAATTTCCAGAAAATCCAGGGAAGCATTATCAAAATATAGTTTAGACTGCAGGTATTTTGTTGCACAAAGGTTGGTACTCAGACTCGTCTCTATTCAGTGGAAATAATATGTAATGGTGAAGAAACATATTAAGAAATAATAGTAATAACTAATGATAAAACAAATCTTTCATATACCTAAATTTGAAATAATTCTGAGCAAAATAGCCTATCAAATACATGTAGAACACAACCATTTTAATTCAAAATTTAGTCTGTATCAGGTGCACCTACCAGGCAGGTGTTAGAAGAACCACAGTGATAATTACATGGACATTAAATTTAGGTAAACAGAATGCACTGTTTCTGTGAAGTATAAGAAATTATCTGATGCACACATCATAATTATTCTAGCCTGATAACCAATTATCATTTGATTTATTGTTGAAGGCTTTCATGGCTGGAAACACTGTGTTGTTGTAGGTTTTTTCGGGCTATATGGCCATGTTCTATCATTTGATTATCTCAGTCTCCTTTATTACTGACTCATTGTACAATGCTTGTCCACCTATGTTTCTGTTCTGACTATTCCAAGATTTTTGGATGTCCTCCAGGCCTACAGAAGCGGCAGTTACCTTGCAAATCAAACATAATTACAAAGAAAACATCTCTTTCAGCTCTTTCTATCACCTGGAACAAGCACATAATTTCACAAATACCAATTTGCTTGAGTCACAGTAGAAGGCTGCAATAAAACACAATAAGCTACAATGGAACATATTTTCCAAATCAAGTCATATTTTGGATTTGCTCACTTCTTGACACTTATTTCTAAAGTAATTTGTTTTATCATCTTATTCAAATAGCTGCCACTGTCTCCAAACAGCTTGCAAATGACAAATGAAAAATTGTCTTCTTCACAGCCAGACATCTACATGCCATTTAATATGAAAACAAAGAAATGAGTACAGCCAGCCCTCCATATCCATGGATTCTGCATCTATGGATTCAACCATCCACAGCTTGAAAATAGTACAAAATAGTACAGAATGGTGCATCCTTTATGGCAGATTTGAAAGAACTAAAGCTGGTATTGCATGCACTGGTAACCTCAAGGTTGGACTTCTGCAATGCGCTTTACATTGGTCTACCCTTGTACCTAGTTCAGAAAGTCCAGTTGGTTCAAAATACAGCAGCCTAATTGGTTACAGGAACACCCAGGAGTGAGCATGTAACAGCTATTCTAGTATCACTCCACTGGCTGCCAATTACTTTCCAGGCAAAGTACAAGGTATTGGTTTTGATTTTTAAAGCCCTACATGGTTTGGATCCAGGTTAACTTCAGGATCGCCTTCTCCCATACAATCCTCCCCAAACACTCATGTCCTTGGGAGGGGTGTGTGCTCCAACTTCCCAGAACCTGACCGGTGACCACCACCCAGAGGATCTTTTCATTGCCCACCCCCCCAAGACTCTGGATTGACATGCTGGTAGAGCATTCCAACAGCTAGATTACCTTTCAGAATTTAAAAACCATTTAAAGACATATCTCTTCTGGAAGGCCTACCCAGACAGCTTTTAACTATGAATATTAAACTCATGTCCCTTTTTTGATTTCTGTTTTGTGCATTTTAATATGTATTTATAGAAATGCAGTTTTAATGTGGATCTTCTATAAAAATATGTATATATTTTTTGGATTTTTTGTAATATTCAAGTTTTTTTAATTGTGTTGCAACCCGCCTATTTCTTACCTGCCTCTCCGCAGGGAGAGGAATAAAATAATAATAAAAAAACTGTGCTCCTCCAGGTGTTTTGTGAAAGCAGAAGTCCAAAACATCTGTAGGAGTACCGTTTGAGAAACACTGCTATATGGAAAGAAGCACTGGCAGGAAGGAGATTTCTCTCTCTAATATTTTAGGTGTAAGAAGGAGTTATGATAAAGAATTGAAAGGATAAAACTCACCCCTGCATCAATAATCTGTTAAACAAAACAATCTGTTGTGACTGCAGAATCCATATTAAACATTACATGAGGGTTGTGACAAAACTTACATTGAATCATTTCAGCAATGGAAGGAAGTAGGAAGGGGGCATATTTACTCCTTCAATAAACATGTTTGCCTTTATTAAATGCTGTTTCCTTTTGCAGAAGGCATTCTGAGAGCACAAACACAGTAGCTTGTAATCATACATCAACAAACATCAAGGTTTCAGGGTGCCTTCTTTGATAAACAAATATTTTGCACTTTGTTTGTGACCAACAAGGTTTATCAATCCCTCAATAAATTGTTTGGTGGATGTCATCAATATCCCTTAGAAGCAAAACATAACCCATTCAGGCAGGCATGTAGCCAGGGGGGGGGCTAAGGGGGCTTCAGCCCCCCCTCCAAAATTCTCAGGGTGGTCCGCGAAAAGGCCTTACTGGTACATTATTTAAACTGTTATGTTTATTCATATCATGATCTGATCACCATGCTCATTATATCCCACATTAATGGGGTTATTGGGATAACAATACAAAAGGTTTGCTAGGGTAGACCCTCTTCCACCCAGTCTCAGCCCCGAACCAAACTCAGCCCCCCCAATCAAAATCCTGGCTACGGCCCTGCATTCAGTCTATTTTTAAAGGCTTTGGATTCTCGACATAGGTGAAGACAATTATATATTTCATTCTATGTCTCTTTTCTATATTTCATCATGCCAATAAGATATTACTTTTCATCCTTCATGATTCTTGAAGTAGGATAGATTTAGGCAGCGGGTGAGGGTAAGGATGGTAGTAGCTTAATTATGTTGTGCAAATGGTATCCTTATTGCTATATTAACTTTCGCTCCAGTAACTTAACCATAACTTAATAATAATGCAGTTATGCAAGTAAACCAAGAAAACCCCAAGGCAACCCTATAATGTAAGAAGCAGTATATTTATTCAATTCCCTGTAGGCCTGGAGCAAAAAAAATCTGAATTCTGACTCTTTTTTTATTTTTTAAACCAAACAAAGCCCCTGCCATTCTTGTCATACCCAAGAAAGTGACTTCTTTACCACCAGATTTTGAATGCAGGGACCTTGAAAAGATTAGTTTTAATTTATCACAAAACATAATTCTTTTGAATCCCTGAATATAGGTTTTGCTTGTATTTCCTTAAAACTGATTTACCACCTAATCATTTTTGTCCTTAAAACCTTGCATTTCACATTTTTCAATGTAAATAAGGATTAAACTTCCTTTTGCAACTTGTCCCAAGGTAAATGAATTAATATTTGTTTTTGCTTTTAGGTATAGTAATTACTGTGCATAATGAAGACTGCTCTTTTTGAAATAAAAATTTAAAAAACAAAGTTGCCTTGAGTTACTGCAATGCTATGAAAAACATCATTATAGGAATCAGAGAAATATTCATTTATGCAATACCCAACAGTCAGACACAAACAAAATGGATAAGAATTACAGTGTGCTTCAAGCAGAGTTACATTCATTCAGTCAGGAATATGTCTTTCCAGAACTTTTGATTTAATGCAAATGTGGTAGAGTTGTCACTCAGACAATTTACTTTCTCCCTGTATACAAAGCAACATATATTGTTAATACTATAATAAACAATTTGAGTCAATTTGACTGATGCTTACAGATTTTCAATCCAAAAGCAGAAATACATCCTACCAAACATTTCAAAAGCAGTATAGTAATAAAAGGCAGTATCAATTCTAGTCTATGTCTGTACTAATAACCATTGCCATGGTATATTTCACATCTTATCAAGCATTATATCGAATGTTAGCCTGGAGCAGGTGGACTGCTTCAGTCATGTCAGGGCTGTTTGATGAATGAAATATGGATGCCTTATGAAAGATTCATTAGGTGATGAGCAATAACTTGATCGTATATGAAATCAGTGGTGATAATAAAAAAGACATGGACAGATTCTTTTAAGAAACCTACATAACAAAATGCAATACTAGCCTTTATTATTAGAACATGGCTACATCTAATAGCAAATCTTTACACAGCACAAACAGTTGCATGAAAATTGTCAGAGCAGAAACCTTGATTTCAGTTTAAAAGATTCACAAGGCACAAAAGTTAAAAAACAAAATCAAACACGCAAAATATAGATTAGTACCTCAAACACTCATGCACTGCACATGTACCACTGCAACAATTATCAAGATTCAGTGCATTTTTATGTGAGACAGTCACTCATCAAATGACTATTGAAACAGAAAATCTTTACTTGTCTGATAAAGGAAAGTACTGGTAGCAGTCTGACTTCTCTGAGGCTGGATCTGCACTGCCTTATATCCTAGGATCTGATCCCAGATTATCTGCTTTGAACTGGATTATAGTAATCTACACTTCCAGATAATCTAGGATAAGCAAATAATCTGGGATCAGATCCTGGGATATAGGGCAGTGTAGATCCTGCCTGAGAAGTAGGCGCCAAAACCTGGGAGCAATCACTGATGTAGTGGGATAATTTTGAAAGAAGATATAGATTCTTGTTCTTAGTTGTAGATTAAGAATTTGTACTTCATTTTTTTAAAAGTCTATATGGTTAGCATAGATTGTCATGCAAGAATTTTAAAAAATAAAATAGCTTTATTCCCACCCCATTCTTATTGGCAAAATCTGTTCATCCAATGACTATCAATGTTCTTCATATATCACATGAAATTTCATTCAATTAAGAAAATAATTTCCAGTCTTTGGGAAAGCAGGGTTGGCAACCATGCACGTTCATCCTATGAATCTCTATAAAGTTAATTTAAGCATAATGTCAATAGTATTATAGCACAGATGATAAAGCTGTCAATGAACAGATTGTGTTCATGTTCAGTACACTATCTTCTTTGAGTTTTGAACAGTGTCAAATATGATAGTTTCAAAAGCCTTAAATATCCTTTGCAAACCTTTGTTGGATACATATATTTCTGCACATTTTCCAATTTTTTTCCATATTTTGGAACTTTTTACAAAAGAAATAATAAGCACAAAACTTTTGTGTGCAATTTTTTATGTCTGGAGGTTTGTTTGGTTGTGGTGCAAAATATGCAGATTTTCCTATGAAAATGTGCACAAAATTACATGAATTGCTTTTTTTACAAAGAAGTCTCAAAAGATACACACAAAAACCTCACAGTAGTTGTCAATTTCTTGATAGGATGTCTCAAAATATCAGAACACTTTAACATCACAAATAGGTACATTTTCCAGTATTTTTGCCTATCTTTGCTTACCTATCCTTTGCATCCCCTAGGTTGAAGGAATGCATTAGGATTAGTTATTTCATGCACGAGGAAGATAAATATGAATGAATAGATTGAAAAAAAATCTCAAACATTATTACCTAGAAAACTTAATGCCATCCGTATGCTATGAATAATTGGTTTTAAAAAACCCAGATCAAGATTAAAGTTGAAAAACACTGTTCTGTAATGAGTTTTCAAAAGCAGGGATACCTTTAGAAAACAAAAGTACAAGGTGATAAAATGTATCTCAGATACTCATCAGCCGAAGATGGTTAGATTCAAAATAGTATGATAGACATTAGTTCAGGAATTAGCTCTAGCACTATTAGAAGCAAGTTGTTGCTGAAAATTCACCTGACTCTCTGCTAGAGTATGCAAGGAGATTGTACAATTACACCTGCAAGCATGGCATACATTCAATTTCATATTAGAAAGCATGATCATATGCCTGGGAATAATACTAATAATAGTACTAATGCCCCGCCACTATCTCCCCAAAGGGGACTCAGGGCGGCTAACATGAGACCAAGCCCAAAAATACAATACAACAAAATAAAATACAAAGAAACAATAAAATTACATCAACATGGGAAGTCGAAGGTTTACCTAGCTGGGGCTGAAGATCCAAAGTGTTTGTTGCCAGTGGCCTTGCTCCACAACCCAAAGCATAGGCTCAAAGCTCCCGGGACTGTCAGGGCCTAGAGCCAAGTAAAGAGCTCTGCTTATGGGTGCAGGCCCCTGTAGGCCTGGGTGCTTTGAGCCTACATGCCTGGGCCTGCCTGGGCCTGTAGCCGAGCAGCGAGTAAAGAGCACAGCTTATTAGGCACTTTGTTGCAGGCTCTGGCAGGCCCAGGCGCTTTGGACCTATGCATGTAGCAATCGATCTGAAAAGCAGGCTGGGAGCTGGTACCCACTCTCACCTTTCTTTTGGATTGAGTTTATTTTTGTTCCAGGAGTGGCCTTCCTATTCTGTGCCATCTAAATTGACAGAATGAAACAAAAACACAAATCAAACAGATGATACAGATACCAGGTCCATGACTAGTAGAAAACCAATGACAAAGCTAGGCTGAGAACCCTTTTGGAAAATCACATCAAAGTATCAGTATTATTTTCCCCATAATTACTGAATTGCTCTTATTAGTCTCTGCATAGGGATCATTTTGCCATTCTTTGGAAACTTTGAAATTCCTCTGGATCTCAGTGATTCAGTGACAGTGATCTCAGTGATTCAGTGACAGAAGAAAAGTAACTGTTTTTGGACATTTTTTGCTTTGGACATTTTGCATTCAAGTATAGTGATTAGAGATTTTCCAGTTAATCTAAACTGAAGGTCTCTAATCACTATCCTTGAATGTGTTCACTTTAAGGTACCTCTTCGTTGAAGAAGCCCCTCTACATGTTCTGGCAGTTCAACATCATTCGATATAGTAGTCACTGCTTTTGAAATAACTGTATAGTGGACACACTGCATGAACAGTGACAAAGCTAGATAATATTAGTCTGGCATAACCTGTAACAATATCACCCATAGTTCAGTTTTAGGGTAGAGGGATGCTGCACGTTCCTTTAACAATTTGCTAGGAAATACATGAGAGATGCCATTATAGCACACTTTCTTCAGAATGCTGCTTATTGCTAATTATGGGCAAAAGCACTTTCCCCTCACATTTGAAGGTGGGTATATAGGCTGCATGTGCTTAAATGGTTGCAATCCTGCAAGTAATGAACTGAGCTAGGCAAACTATATACTTGTAAAGTATGTGATGTCTTGCAGAATTATTGTTTCACACTTTCTACCTTTACATATATTGATGTGTTACAACCTGGAACTGAAAATAATTTCAGTGCCATTGTTACCACCAGTGGTGCAGCGGGTTAAATCGTTGAGCTGCTGAACTTGCTGACCAAAAGGGCAGTGGTTCAAATCTTGAGGGGGGGGGCAGGGTGAGCTCCCCAGCATCTGCCAACCTAACAGTTTGAAAACATGCAAATGTTAGTAGATCAATAGGTACTGCAACAGTGGGAAGGTAACGGTTCTCCATGTAATCATGCCGGCCACATGACCTTGGAGGTGTCTATGGATAACGCCGGCTCTTTGGCTTAGAAATAGAGATGAGGCCTACCCCCAGAGTCAGACTTAATGTCAAGGGGAAACCTTGGCCTTTACCTTACTGCTTTACTAAAAACAAGTATTATAGAAGTAGAGTAATACTGCCTTTGATGAATCAATTTCTATTCGTATTGGAGCAACAGTATTACTGGAAGTTATGGTAAAGTCATGACTTCAGATTGTATAACTGTTTTAACTAAGAACTACAGGCAATCTGCGGCTTCACAGAAATAAGAATTAATACTCAGGACCGTAAATTTCTAATGACACCCGTGTGTTGAATACATAAAATCTAGCAGTTCTTACACGAAAATAGTAATAGCAGTGACTATTCTAAAGCTGTGATATGGAAATACTTAGAAATTCTCTATATCCATGTCAGCATTCACTGCTGGAAAAGCTTTCACTGTGTATTTTTAACTGCATCTGTCTATATTGGAGGTTGGAAACTGTGACTTTTCAGATATCGGGGTGTGTGTGTGTGTAACATATAATTCCTGTCAACAGTTGCTATATTAGCCAATAGTGAACAATTACAGGAGCAGTAATGTCAAAACTTCTTAAAGACTACATGTTGGCTCTGTCTACTACTATGTATCTATTAGGCATGGTTTAAAATCCAAAAATGGCGATTCTTAAATCAAATGGGGGGATTTTATTAGTAAAAGAAAGACTTACAAAAAAATTTCCCAAAAATTTCTGAAATGTAACTTAAGTACTAACGAAATTCGTTAGTAATTCGTATGCCAGAGCATGCGCATTCAGATGGTTTTGGCCTACAACTCCCAGAAATCCTAACAGCTGGTAAATTGGCTGGGATTTCTGGGAGTTGTAGGCCAAAACTTGAATAAACCACACTGAATTCTAGATGGGACTCTCCAAATAGGAAGGAGGAGGGAAGGAGGAAGGAGGAAGGAGGAAGGGAGGGAGGGAGGGGGTTTTCTATTCTTGGAAACAGCAAAAGAAAAGGAGGAGGAGGCCCCCTCGCTCCTCACTGCCTCTCTCTCATCCCGATCCTGAGGGAGCGAGGGCCCAAGTTTGCCCAGGCTGAGAGGAAAAGGAAGAGGCCTGAGGCTGTGAGGAATGGTGGGAGTTGAAGTCCAAAACACGTACCTGGAGGGCTGAAGCTGGCCCCTGCGATGGGGCATGGCAGAGCACCGGGGAAGAGAAGCATCTGAGAGAGCGCCGGGCGCGAGAGGGGGAGAAGCGCGCGTGTGTGTGTGTGTGAAGCTGGCCCTGCGATGGGGCATGGCAGCAGAGCAACGGGAAGAGAAGAGAGCATCTGAGAGAGCGAGGAGAGAGTGTGAGGAGGATGGCAGCAGAGCAACGGGGAAGAGAAGCGGGGGAAAGACTGGAGAAGGAGCTGGCCCCTGCGATGCTGGGGGCATGGCAGCAGAGCAACGGGAAGAGAAGGAGGGGGGAAAGCCTGAGAGAGAGGAGGAGGAGCGCGCCCGCGTGTGTGTGAAGCTGGCCCCTGCGATGGGGCATGGCAGCAGAGCAACGGGGAAGAGAGAAGGGGGAAGCCTGGAGGACTACACTTTCCAGAATGCATTGCCTACCTAGCAGCAGCGTCACTTCCAGTTCCCCATAGAAATGCGGGAAAAAGAAGAAGCTGAATGAAGGCGGGAAGGAAATGAGGGGGAGAAGACAGGGAGAAGTGAGTACGTAGTACAATAATTAATTAATGATTAAGAATTTCTTACGATCATAACGCAAATTGTTGGCCTCAAGGACCGTAAAGGAAGTCTACTTCCGGGATCGCGGCAGCGATACGTAAAACCTCAAAAGTCCCATTACATACGAATCTCTTACGAATCCTTTTAATTTCCGTTTCATTTTTCTCATGCCTAGTATCTATCTGTCCATCGGTGTGTATGTCTGTCTGTTCGTCCATCCATCTTTTAACAAACGCAGTGTGGTTTTGGTTCTATATTGATCAGGATACGTTTTCTTTGTCTAATTCTAAGCAACATTAAACCACAGTTCTGAGCAAGCTGTTCTCCTTTGTAATACAATATACTCATAAGAAACACCAGTAAAAGAGAAGAAACAGAAGGCTTCATCTCTTAGGACTCTATTTGTAAAGAAATAGCCTTTGCATATGTATGCAAAAATGTACAGTTTAAACATTTGGCAAGGTTTGTAATGGACTTTATTCCAATTTTTGTAAACAACTTTGCAGTTTTTTTATTAAGAGAAAAGACATCTTTGTAATTGTGCTTACTTTCAATGATAGGGATTAATTTTGTCAATCCACTACCAAAACTGCTCTTCCATATGCCATTAGTAGAAAGATTGCAGGGTTTTTAAAAAGTGCTTTCTACCTACAAGTCTCAATATTTTCAGTTATCTACTTCACATTCTCGTCCAGATGTCAGTGTTGCATTAGCAACAATGATTTTATGTATTGGTGGTGCTCATATGCAAGTTGAATAACAGTAATTAATTTTTTTTATTTAAAATGTATTCATAAACTCAGCACTCACAACATAATTAGTTAGATCGTCTGGGAGGCCCTGCTCTTGGTCCTGCCTTCTTCGCAGGCGCGATTAGCAGGGAAGAGAGACAAGGCCTTCTCAGTAGTGGCCCCTCAGTTGTGGAACACCCTCCCCAGGGATATTAGATGAGCCCCCTCCCTCTTGATCTTCCAGAAAAAAGGGGAAATGTGGCAATTTGAACTAGCCTGCAAACATGGTATTAGGTGAAAGTGAACATTGGAGTGGCTAAGATGATGATTTATGGACAATGAGACTAACAATGAAGGCATTGGTTTTATATGTTGCATATTGTTAGGCATCGAATTGGCTGCCTGGTTGTAAACTGCCTTGAGTCACCTTTGGGTTTGAGAAAGGCAGAATAGAAATACTGTAAATAAATAAATCATAAATAATTAGTGAATCTATGTGGATGTTCAAATTGGAAGCATTTTTGCTAGAATCTATACAGGTTTGATCACACCTGGTACAGATGACTCATGGCTATAAAGCGGGGCTAAGAAGTGGTAGGCAATTCAAATGTATGTATGTGTGTATTTGGATTCGGTTTGTGAACCAAAACACCAGGCATATTATCTAGTACGGACCTGCCCAACAGGCGGCCTGCGGCCCGCACGCGACCCGCCAGCCCCTTGGGCGTGGCCCGCAAGAACTCCGCTGTAAAAAATTTGATCTCTGGGGGGCACTCGCACGGGGTGCAGCCACTTGTGGGGGCTGGGCAGACAGCAAAAACGGAGTAGTGCTTCCAAAGGGTGTAAAAAGGACGCTGGGCACGCCGCGACGGTCCAAAGTGCAGGGCCCGATCCGTTTCGCCGAAAAGTGGCTTCTTCAAGCAGCAAAATGATAATGTTGAGAATTCAATGCGTCACAGTGAAGATGAACATAAAGTATATCATACACTGTAGCACCCCAGTTCTCTTTCGTGCCTGGGGGGCAGGGGGCAGCACCGGGGGTCCCACTTGCATTGGAGCCAGCTGATTCTGAGGAGGATTTGGAGGGACTGGAAGAAGGGGATTTTGAGGTAGCTGGGCCTTCTTCCCCCACAGAAAGCCTGGCCTGGGATGACGGCTGGCCTGATCCTTACGAGATGCAGGAAGGCCAGACGGATTTCGAAAGCAGTGATAGTGAAGTTTATGAGCAGCGGGGGGGGGGGGGGAGGATCGCAGGAAAGAATGTGGGAAACAACTGAGGGAGAGGCCTGGGAAGCAGATGGGGAGTTCAGCTCTCACGAAGATAGGGAACCAGGTGTTGGGACGCAAGGTCGAACCTTTGATAGGAGACGGAGCATTGAGGCTAGCAGGAGGGGCTGATTCCACGGCCTAGACAGGCCGAGGTCCCGGAACACAGATTGGAGGAGGAGAAGCCTAGAGCGTCGGGGGCCTCGCCAAGGGGATTAAGTATAGGATCCGTGGGAACGGATCCTCAGTACCTCGACCACGTCTATCCTATGCAGACGTGTAGCGAGTCAAGACCACGTAGCTAAGTTTGGGCTAGTGGCCTGCCAAGGAGGACCTTGGATCTTGCAACTTTGCTTTGTTCCCTGATCCGCTTTTGCTGAGCGGAGCCCTGCCAAGTCTTTGGAAACTTCCATGCCAAGTTTGCTATTGGACCTTACCTTATACTTTTGGATTACCTTTGATATTTTTATGGACAAATACCTTTTCAACTGTTTTTTATTCTTCAATAAAGTAGTTAGCGGATTACCATCTCTGTGTGTGTGATTAAGGGGTCGGCCGAGTCCTTGCATCGTGACATACACGTAGATAGATGCTATAATAGAATACATAGACAAAAGTAAGGTTCATTCTCTACATACACAAGCCCATTAGGAGGTAAATCCACCGGATTAATACGTACCATGCCAAGGGGAAATAACAGGCGTAGCCTTCTTTGAGGACCCGAAGGTAAGTGGGCTGAGGAATAATAATATTCTATTATAGCATCTATCTACGTGTATGATACACTTTATGTTCATCTTCCCTGTGACGCATTGAATTCTCAACATTATCATTTTGCCGCTTAAAGAAGCTGCTTTTCGGCAAAACGGATCGGGCCCTGCACTTTGGACCGTCGCGGTGTGCCCAGCGTCCTTTTTACACCCTTTGGAAGCACTACCCCGTGTTTGCTGTCTCGGCGCCAAACCCCTGGCTTGGATTACAAATAACACGCTTCTTAGCGCATAGCCGCGGGCGTTGCTTGGGATTTACCATCATTGATTCTTCTCCCCACTGGGAAACCTTTACTTCTCCCCATTGAACTCCATTGCCTTTGCATTTTTGGTTTGGGACTGCCAGCGGTACACATCCGCATTCCGTATGTATCGGATTATATCTTTATGTTCTGGTGTTGTTTTCCGCCATATATATTGAGACCTGAATATGTATGTAGTGTCTCTTTAAAATACTGTATTACATTGTTGATATTCCTTACTGGGTTCTTTGTTTTGTTTGTACTTTTGAGTGTATTCTCTACTGACCAGTCATGGAGAAAAGCCTTTTGAGTGTTATTGCTTTCTCCGTGACCAGTCATGGAGAAAAGCAAGAAGGGAGGCGCCGAGCCCGGGGATCGCCGCGTCCCTTCCTGCTTCTCTCCGTGACCGGTCATGGAGAAAAGCAAGAAGGGAGGCGCCAAGCCCGGGGATCGCCGTGTCCCTTCCTGCTTCTCTCTATGACCGGTCATGGAGAAAAGCAAGAAGGGAGCTGCCAAGCCCAGGGATCGCATCCCTTCCCTTCCTCCTTCTCATCCATGACCATGGTCATGGAGAAAAGCAAGAAGGGAGGTGCCAAGCCCGGGATTGCCGTGTCCTTCCTGCTTCTCTCCATGACCGTCATGGAGAAAAGCAAGAAGGGAGGTGCCGAGCCTGGGGATCGCCCGTCCCTCCTGCTTCTCTCCGTGACCGGTCATCGAGAAAAGCAAGAAGGGAGGCGCCGAGCCCGGGGATCGCCGCGTCCCTTCCTGCTTCTCTCCGTGACCGGTCATGGAGAAAAGCAAGAAGGGAGGTGCCAAGCCCGGGGATCGCCGTGTCCCTTCCTGCTTCTCTCCATGACCGGTCATGGAGAAAAGCAAGAAGGGAGGTGCCGAGCCTGGGGATCGCCCCGTCCCTTCCTGCTTCTCTCCATGACCGGTCATGGAGAAAAGCAAGAAGGAGGCGCGAGCCTGGGATCGCTCCATGCAGAAAGGGAGGCGCCGAGCCCTTCCTCCTTCCTGCTTCTCTCCGTGACCGGTCATGGAGAAAAGCAAGAAGGGAGGCGCGCCGAGCTTCTCCATGACCGGTCATGGAGGATCGTCCGCATCCATGACCCTTCCTGCTTCTCTCCATGACCGGTCATGGAGAAAAGCAAGAAGGGAGGCACGGTCAAGCCAAGAAGGGGATCGCCCGTGTCCCTTCCTTCCTGCTTCTCTCCATGACCGGTCATGGAGAAAAGCAAGAAGGGAGGTGCCAGCCTGGGGATCGCCCCCGTCCTTCCTGCTTCTCTCCATGACCGGGGAAAGCAAGAAGGGAGGCTGAGCCTGCCGCATCCCTTCCGCTTCTCTCTGTGACCGGTCATGGAGAAAAGCAAGAAGGGAGTAGCCGAGCCCAGGGATTGCCGCATCCCTTCCTGCTTCTCTCCATGACCGGTCATGGAGAAAAGCAATGCCCTAAGCCTGGGATCGCCGTGTCCCCTTCCTGCCCCGCCCTGCCACGCATCGACCGGCCCCACACACCGCCCCCCACCCCTGCGGCCCCCAGGTCATCAGTGACCTGAATTCTGGCCCTGGGCTGGTAGAAGTTGGACAGCCCTGATCTAGTACATGTGAGATCAAGAAATTGAAAAAAACCCCCTGATAACATTTAATAATTCATTTTTGTGCACACAGTTCTAGCACTATCAAAGGCATCAGATCCCTACTTTCAATGGGTGATTCCCTAGCAGATTTTATTATTTCGCAAAGACTCTCAAAGTAATTTTTTCTCAAATGATATGCATGTCAAGACTTTGTGCCACAACTTACATGAGTCTAGGAGTCAATTAACACCAGATCATCAAAATTCCTGTACACAGAATGTTACAAAATCAACCTTTCAAAATGCAGTATTGTAAAGAAATCAACCGAAATGTCATTCGCATTTAACAAATACCTTCCATTATGTTTAGCACAGAGTGGGGTGGGGAAAGAGAGAATCCTATTTGAACTCAGATGAAAACAACAAAACTAATGTATGTATGTTGATTAATAAACAAGAAGCCATCTTTCTCTAATTTCTTTTATCCCCTTTTTAGACTACTTTCAATGTAATGACACTCTGTAATTAGATTTTTTGGCCTTTTTCTACCCTAAGTAAAAACAAACGAAGGGAGGGATACACTCCCTGCCAATGTTGTGTGTGCGTGTTCCATTCACTAGTAGTGACTTTCTCTTTGTTATGGAAAATTGTCTAACCAACCAAGGGATCAAAAATTAAGCATATTTTTATTTTAAATAAATAAAATTATTATTATAGACATTTATCAAAGCATGTAATTTTCTCCACGTTTATTATATGGTTCATATTATTAATCTGAACATTTTTCAAATCTCTTTGGGACATATTTGTTAATTAATTAATTCCTTTCTTTTTGGCTAACAAAACAGTCTTGAGTATACCTTAATTAATTTGTCCATAGCATTGGCTTTTGATCTTTTCAAAATGTGCCTCACTTTTTGTCTACTGGAAAGACATGTTTGAAGCAAAAAAAAAATCCCTGTTAAGACATGGCTACTGAGCTACATGGCATGGGAGTGAATATCTTTACCATACAGTGCCTTGCAAAAACTGTAAGAAATTTGCATTTGACCTTATTTCCAAAAATATAAACACAGCAAATTATGCACTGCCTAAGGACAAATGTCACTGGGAAGGGCAAGGCACGCTAGCAAAAGGCTGACAGTGCATGGTCTTCACATTCATATTTTCAGCCTACTGATAAAACAATATACAATAGTAGAACACTCTGCCCATAGTGAAATAGGGACTATTTAATAGTATGCCAATTCGTATGCTGCAAACCATATTCTATGCAATATTTAGAACTATACAAGCTGCAGATACATTAGCAGTAGGTTATCTCACTCCCATCACAAAAAAGAAGCAAATTCTGGATTGTTGTGTTCATTTTAAGAAAGCTTTTTTTGCTGTTTTCATTTTAAAAGCTTTTACCATGTAACTTGACTGAAGATGCATTATACATAATCAGAATGCACAGAGAGAAAGGGGGGAGAAAGGGGGGATTGTATGCAGAAATCCCTAGGTACATCCCCATGGAGGAATATTACACTAATGTAGATGGAGAAACTGGGAGAGACTAGCAGATCTTGCATATTTCTTTTTCCATCCCCACCCCAGGTTGATGTTACCTGAACTGTTTCCAGTTTTTGGAGTGGGGTGGGATGAGGGTTATGTTTTTTGAATGAGGAAACCATGGACAGTATCCAAGCAAAGATTTCAAACAGTTTTTCAAAACACATTTTGGACCTCAGTGCTTACTTTAATTGTATAGAAACATGTGACAGCACCACCATGTGAACGGGCAAAACAGTACATGAAACTAGCACACAATTCTCAACCTCTAAAACCACAGTTTGCATTATCATGCAAAGTGAGGACATTTTAAAGGCTAGTCAGTCTACAGATTAAGTTGCCACAACTAAATTTAGTTGCCTATTTTTGATGAATATGGACTTAATTCCTTCAGTTTCTAAATGTACAGAATACTTTTGGTAGTAATTTGTTTATTTATTGGAATTTTATTCCACATTTCTCCTAAAACGGGACTCCCCCAAGTTTAATGGAGAAGGAGGAGAGAAAAAAAAACTCTAAACAAATATTACATTTTCTTCCCCTTTACTCCCCATGGCTCTTCACATTTTTTACATTTTTGGGAAGCATTCAGAGTCTCTCAGCAGTTTATGATGAAATATTCCCATTTCTGAGTATCAAGAAAATGAGTCATTTCCCTGAAGTGACATCAAAGAACAACTTTCTCCTTTTTCCTAGGTCCTTGGTTCATGTGAGGTGACTCACAGGAAGTCAGGGTCAAGGACAACCAGAAACATTGGCCAGCTACTAAGATCTGGCCAGCTCCTAAGATTACAATCTGTGAAGTTCAAATCAGCAGTAACGTTCTAACCAGCCCTTCTAATATTACATAATACTGGGGAAAATAATAATATACACAAAAAGCCCTTCCAAATAGGATAAATTTTAAATCCCAGTTTCTCCCGGGATTCAGTCCAAACAGAATCCCCAAACTCTGGAATTTAGGTGGGGTGGTGTCCAGAAACCCACCCTTGCTGATAAGAAATCAGCAGGGGTGGGCAGGGGCCCTCCCTCTCCTTTCTCTCCATTTCCCCTCTCAATTTATGAGAATACACATCTCACATGGAGGCCAGAAGCCTTCTTTCTTCTCCCTCACCCCTTTGAAGAACTCTCAGAGGGCTTTGGGAAGGGGAGGGGGATTCCTCCTACAAGGCCCTCTGTTGGCTGTTAAAGAGCAGTAGGTTGAGCTGGAAATGGGGAGCAGGGAGGGGATACTGGAAGGAAGTGCCATCCATCTTCTCCATGCTGGCTAAGTATGAGGAGAAGAAACGGCTGTGGAAACAGACACTGGGATCCTGGAAATTGACCACAGGTGTCTTTTTCCACAGGCCACATACCTCCAAGGATCCGGACCTTCAGGGAAGGTCCAGAGTTTTAGGCCCCTTCTACACTACCATATAACATCCATCTTATCTGCTTTGAACTGGAATATATAATCCAGTTCAAAGCAGATATTGTGGATTATCTGATTTGATAATCTGAATTATGTGGCAGTGTAAAAAGGGCCTTAGAGGTATTTTTAAAACCTGAATTAAATCTAGTAAATTCCAATTTTAAGTGAATTAGCCTGAAATGACATCTGGATACCTCAGGTTAATCTTTTTCAGGGCTGTGTAGCTGGGGCCTTTTCAGACCATGTGCTCTGCTTCCCACCCCATTTCCAATTGAATGTTTATGGGTGCATCTATGTGGTAGAATGAATGTAATTTGACATCACGTTAACTGTCATTGTTCAATGCTATGGAATTAGAGGGGTTATAGGTTTGCAAGATCTTCAGCCTTTTCTTCCAAAGAGGTCTAGTACCTCACCAGGATTCTATAGAATTAAAGTGGTGTCAAACTGTATTCATTCTACAGCATAGAGATGATCCTATGTCTCAAAGTAGTAGCATTACCGAGCTTCAAACATTAGGCAAAAGGAATACCAAGAAGAGGTCAGTTCTGTATCAGTATGTATTTCTCCAGGAAAATCAGTGGCTCTGCTCTTTATAATCCTCCATGTATTCAGAAGATCAACTGCTAAGTGGCCACAGCACGTGGTTTCTGACTCCAATGCATTTTCTTCCTTTCAAGAAAATGTTAAATCCATGCATACCTAATTCGGGTTTCTCAGTGCGAACAGCAAGTTACTGTATTTTTAGCAAACCATTATATTGGGGTGACAGCATAACCAACACTGAAGATTGGTTTCTAAATCTTATTTCATAACTATGTAGATTTTATGTATAGCATGAAAACCTGCAGGACGAGCACTGTGAATAAATGCAAACCATTCTACAAAAGGCCTTAGCATATAATTCACTGTTTGCCTTATCTTTAAAAAATGATTTGTCTTGACCTCAAAATTATCAGGATTAGAATCTGAGCTTCCTTTGATGTTCAAACTAACTCAGGAAGGCATGAAATATTTCTCATCTATCATATGATGTAGATACTTAAAAGCTCAAGCAAAGAAAGAAGATAAGCAGCTATGATTACATAATATAATCACACGGGATCATGGTGATGCATTACATTAAAGGGTTTTGAGAAGATTTAAATTCTTCTGAAACTAAGACATTGTCAAAAAAGAGGGGAAAGGAAGCTAAAAAATTATCTAGGGAAGAGTTGGACACTCCTAACTGAAAGTAGGCAAGTGCAGTAATAAATCATGAAACCTACACTACTGACACAGTGACTAGAGCAGAGAATATGAATGGCTGTGTCCTGAGTGCAAAATATAATAAACCGAGGTGCCAAGAAATAGTCATATCTGCCAGTAATAATTTGAAGCTGAAATATAATCAGAAGCAAAGCACCTCCCCTGAAAAACAAAACTAAATAACAAATCATATAGACAAACAATCTATATGAAGGTGGGGGGTGGGGGGAGAACTTCCACAAATTACCATCAGGGTGGTTTATACATCTGTAATATGCCATGCTCTTATCATTCATTGTCTCTAATTCAAAAATTGGTAAAATTTAATTTTCAGTATGTTTTGGGATAAGATTATTAATTCCCAGATCCCACTTTAGGAAAGAATCTTGAAAGGTAACCTATAAATCACAAATAAATACATAAATATGTCTGCCATAAAGTTCATGAGATGAACTGTCAATGAATACCAGGTATCAGTGAGGGTCGTATTGAAGGGAAACTGAGCCCACACAGAGTTGAATGGTTCAAAATGTTGAGTTCTAGATCATCATACAAGGAGCAAAGGGAATCGGGTTAGGGTAAAAATCAGTTTTGAATCATCAGTTCAATGCCTTTCAAGACTCATGAAACAATATATCCACTGCATCTGACTCCTCCAACATTCAGAACAGAAAAATAAATTTTTGTACAGCACAGTAGTTACAATATAGGATTCAAAGCTGCAAAACAGTTACAGCTCCCAGTTCAGATAGCTTTAAAGGAAGATTGGGTACACTGAAGGAGGATGGAAAATTATCATTATTAGGATGATTATATACAGTATTTCCTCCAATACCTTAGTTTCTGGAGAACCCAAGATGGGGAGTGAAGTTGTCCTGATGTCTTGCTGGCTGGCATCCAGTAGGCAATTGACTGGCCATTGTGTAAACTGAATGCTGGGCTAGATGGGCCTTTGGACCCAGCATAGCTCTTCTCATCTTTTTAAATTGATCATTGGATGCAGCAGGCAATTTCCAGACATTCTAAAGTATTTTTCAAAGACCTCTGTCTAACAGACTTGAAGCAAAATCATAGCATTTCACATCTAACATTTCACACACACACACACAAACTGGGATACATATGGCTAAACTACATCATATCAAGATGGCAAAAGGTAGTAATGAAAAAGAACAAATAACCAAGGAGTGGCTACAGCCATATGCTATTGCTATTGTCTACTGGGAGGTCAACACTCCACCCTCTCCATTCCTCTTTCTGTCGTTGAGTATACTAAGGGCAAACTTTGCACTTTGAACTCGTTTGGCAGCAACTGAAGCAAAAACAGAAATTGGGAGAAGGAGAGAGAATCTGGGATGCTTTAGGCTCACTCTACACTGCTATACAATCCAGTTTCAAAATACAGATTTAACTGCATTGAACTGAATTATAGGATAGTGTAGATTCATATAATCCAGTTCAATGCAGTTAATCTGCATTGTGAAACTGGATTACGTGGCAGTGTAGATCCAGTTGAAAATGTGGGACAATAGAGGATTATTCAGGAATCTCCCTGCCAAGTTGAGAAAGTTGGAAGATATCAATTTGAGATGTAGGATGTAAGATGACTGGGCACACCCACTGAAAACCCTGGTTTAAGAACCCGCTTGATTTTTGATGGACTAACCTCCACAAATACAATTTAGACTAAACTAATGAAGTTCAAATTTTCCTATGTCCTATTCTTTTCTGGAGTTAAGGCAACAAAGGGCATGGTATTGTCAACCCAATGTGTGTCTAGTTTGCCCTAAATTGTACGTCAGCAAGGAATGTTGACCAAAGTGTATATTGAGTATGATACATAGGCACACAGAAATAAGGAGTTCTCTTTCCACTGAAGATCTATTCGGTCTTATAAGGACTGATCATTGCTCCGAACAACCAGGAGATGCTACTATTTATTTATTTATTTACATCATTTTTACCCCGCTCTTCTCTACCCCCGAAGGGGGACCCAGAGCGGCATTATCTTGTACTCTTGCTGCCTTCTTTTGTATTTCTTTTGTCTACCCTGAATTAACATAGTGTCAAATACCTTTGGTTTTCTCAGTTATTGCAAAACTAGAATATCTGTTATTGGAAACAGTCATCCTAATTACAGCCTGCTTGAGAATATGATCAGTGGATCATCCCAAACCCTTACCACTACATGTGCAAGATGATGGGCAATTGAGCAAATTATACACATGAGAGTAGGAATTCTTCAGTTCTACATTATTCTACTTAGAGAAACATGATTGCTTTTGAATGGAAATCATTATAAGATACACTTATGCCTATCCAGGATAACACATAATGCACTACTCAGCCACATGGAATATGTATTGCAAAATGTGCATACTTTCTTGAGGCACCAACTGCTCAGCTAAGTGGTCCACAAGTGTTACCAGGATAAAACAAGGCATAAATGTCCATGGCAATGAAAAAGGTTCACCCACCAGTCTTGGCAAACTCATTGCAGTAGGATGCTTCTGCTGTGCAAAAATAAAGCAAAGAATTGACTTCCGCTAGAGAAACCTCTGTGACCCCTTCTACACTGTCATTATATCCCAGGCCCTGATCCCAGGTTATTTGCTTTGAACTGGATTAAATGAATCTCCACTGCAATATAATCCAGGATCAGATCCTGGGATATAGGAACAGTATAGAAGGGGCCTTAAAATCACCTGAATTTCCACATAGATTTACCTGTGTGGAACAAATTAGGAAGCACTTAAAAACATGATTATGCGCTTTAAAAAAGAGTTGGTTCTCTCAAAAAAAGATAAAAATATATTTATAAAGGGTTGAAAATATTTTTTGATAACTTGTAAACACTAAGCAGCTAAAATCTTTGAAGTTCAGGATTTATTATGTGCCTGGCTTTGCACATAGTTTTGTTTTCCATCAAAATAGCATGTATAGAAAATTGAATTTTGTGTGTTTCCCATGCAGAAGATGTTGAGTCCTATCTAAAACATATATTTATTTTGCAGAGTAAATCTTCCATTATAACATTTTATATAGTGAAACAAGTATTTTATGCCCAGAAAATCCTGCTTCCTGAAAATAAAACACTGTTTTATGCACAAAACAACTCTGAATACATTTTGCAAAGATAAAACACTCCACATCCTCAGGAAAATGTGTGAAAGCAAATTTAAAATTTGCCAGAGGACTACAATATTTTAAGTTAAGCTGAGTGCTACACATGTTTTTAAATGTGAAGATGCAAACAAACAGGGAAATGTATAGATCCATTGCTACAATGAATTACAACAAATTGACCCTCAATCAACATACACATTTAATGTTGGGTTATACATTTTATAATATATAACCTGGTTAAATAGCATAGACAAGCACAATAATAAAATTGATAGTGATGAGTCCTACATGAATACCATTTTCCTGGAAGCAAATGTAAACACAACTTTTCTTCCAGCAGAATTGTATTTCATTTTTTTAACTCTGTATCTTAGATTACAAAGGTTAGTCAAGGTTTTGTCTTCAGTCAGTCTTGGTATTTTCACATGTTCAATAAGCTGGAAACATGTCTCAAAACACGTGTCCTCACTATGTCTCAACCTTGTGGCCTCACTATGTATTCGACTACAACCCTCCAGCAGAATTTTTTTATATGTCCATCATATTCCCCCCTCTATATATAATTTTAAAGACCTCCTTGCAACCCCATTCCTCCCCTTTATCCAAAGCCCTCAAATAAGATTACATTTAGCACCATTTCAGTCCAGAATGAAAACTCAACGATTGACATAATAGAAAAGAAATATTTAGAATTTACATTCTGATGTGGTCTCACACACAAAAGATGGGGGGGACGGGACGAGATGGGACAATGTCATTATGTTAGCCTTCCAGATACCTTGAACTACAGCTCACATCATCCCAAATCTATTGGTCAATGCCAAGTAGTTATGCTGGCTAGAATCATGGGAGCTGTAGTCCTACACAACTAGAGGGCAAAATATTGGGTAAACCTGAATTAGAATGTAATACCTGTTTTATGTAGCTGGTTGTGGATTGCATTTACAAACTTTTATGTACACTGATTTTTTTAAAAAAAACTAATGCTCTGTAGCAAAAGCCTAGATCTTGTTGTATAATGACAGCAATGTCAACTTTTACATTTCAATGGTCATTGATGTACCTTTGTTGTAATCCTTGCCTATTACAACGCAAACAAGGATATCTTATTTCTTAAGTGTACTCAATATTAATTTTGTTGTTTATTTCAATTCTATGTTTGTAAGTCAGCATGAAATATAGTACTTTTGGTCTCTCTTTGACAGACAGATGCACTTAGTAGTTTTTGGAGAAGGTTAACTCCGTACCCTATTTATGGATGACATTGTGAAGAACAGCCTTTTGTTTTGGGCTTTATTTTTTTCTAAACAGTACAGAAATAATGACATAGTACATCTAAAATTAGTGACTCTAGCCACAGGCCTTAAGCCAAATTACATATTATTTTTCCTTCAACACTGTAATTCAGTTTCTAGCACTGTCAGTGAGAAATGAAGAATCATAAGCAAGGTTACTCTTTAAGTTCCCAGTTCTCGGGAGTTGCTATTAATATGATTAGCTTTAAACACAGGTCTCCTGCCAGCCAAACAGTAGGCAACAAAAAAACATCAATTGCAATGTGCTTGCCCTCAAAAATATGTGCAAGTTCCTACTTGCAAACTACAAAGCCTCAAGAATTACCTTTTTATTTAACTTAATTCTTCTGATAGTAATGCTCAAATATAATATCCATTAAAATATAATTTTGGATGAAGGAAAATCAAGCAGTCTCAATTAGTTGAATAGCTCAATAACTTTGTTACAGTTTCTGCTTTCAATAATGGTTTTTCCTTTCTGCTAACATAGAAAGAATTCTAAAAGAGCACAGGGTTCTCACCAAACAGGATTTCCATCTAGCAGAGCTAAAAAGTAGCTTCCCTTTCCAATGAGTTAACTTCCTAATTAGCTATTTTTGCAATAATGAACTGTAATTGAACACCATATTTGCTTAATAATTGTATTTTTATTCCCTTTCTTCATTGAAAAAGGAGGTGTCCATGCACCTTTCCCCTTCCATCTATGGCACTTTGCTCAGGTGACTAAGCGGCATAGCAAGAAGGGGGAGGTGTACAGGCGAGTGAATGGAGCAGAAGTTTGGGACAATGAATCAAGGGTGTGACTATTACTCAAAATCAGCAATAATACCAATTTGGGGGCGGGGAATAGAACTATTACGTAGTGGTGACTATTGTATGATGAAATATGGTAACTTTTTGCCTGTAATGAAGGGTTGGAACTCACTGTTTTAGTCTTTCTTACCCTTTTTAGCATGAATGAATGTTTAAAATGATTTAATAATAATTTTTAAAAGCATAATCCCAGATGGAACCTCTAGCAACTTCTTGTTGGGTCTAAAGTATCCAACAACCCTAGTTGGGGAAGCCAGTCTACCTTACAGGTTCACCAAACATGGAAGAATGTGCCTTTCTGCATTTTGCATCTCCATCCCCCCCCCCCCGGGTTTTATCAATTTTAGCAATTAATTCAGGAGTTATATTACTTCTATAGAACTTTTTGTACTTATTTGGTCTAATGGACCCAGCTATTGAAAATTTAAATCCCCCTTTTCCATAAGTATTCCCAATTTTCCAAATCTATATTTTTCCCTAAGTCTCTGGCCCAGGAAATCATTATTTTTTTATTCTATTATATTCCAGGTTATACTCTAGAATATATCATAAATATGAAAATATTTACTCAGTGGGATATATGTTTTGTTTAGTTTAGTTTTGTTCTTACATGCAATAAAAAATAAGCAAAGAGTAAAAGTGATTTAAAAAGGGAACAGAGGAATCTTGTGTAGCTGACTACACAAAGTAAGCTGGACTTGACCATCTGCACACACAACAAGATATTCCTTAAAATGTCTCCACCTTACTTGGAAAAAAGGCAGTATAGGGGGGGGGGGGAAGCAAGAATATCCATGTAAAAATCTAGTGCAGTAATACTACATCATGCATGGATTCAAGAACTTTGCAGAAATTTAGTCAGGGTTTGGCATGGCACCCATCAATTTCTTGGACCAAGTATTACTTGCTTGTGCTGAAAGTAGAAGGTCTTGGGTAAGAGCTACTAGAAAAATTATGCTTACTTATGAGAGTAATAATAGCAGAATGTTGCATGAGAGCATGAGCCATTACATGCTCTCACACTCCTTCTGCAAACAGAGTGTACACCTAATGTTCCTTCTATATTAGAGAAACACATCTATTCAACTATAAGAAAAGATAACAGAAAAATCCTAGTTTTTAATGCATAATTGGTATCCACAAAGAAAAAGGAGTCTTTCAAAAGTTCCTACAATCTACTGTATTTTCCAGCATATTACATGACTTTTTAACCCTGGAAAATCTTATGAAAAGTCAAGGGTCGTCTAGTACACTGGGTATAAAATTAAAATAATAATAATTAAAAGAAAAGAATAAAATCCAACTCCTTTAGTAGCAACAGGAATGTGGTGCAGCTGGCTGGGAGTCAGCTGCATAAGATCTCTACTGACCAGAACGTCATGAGTTTGAGGCCTGCCTGGGTCAGGGTGAGTGCTCGACCATTTGTGTAGCTCATTGTCGACCTTTGCAACCCGAAAGACAGTTGCATCTGTCACGTAGGAAATTTAGGTACCATGTTATGGGGAGGCTAATTTAACTAATTTATGAGGCCATAAATCTCCAGGAAATGTGTAAAAGGAGTGAAGGATTGTGACAACTCCCCCTGGTGGCCAGAAGCTGGAATGTTAAATTGTCTCTATGTCTGTGTATATATGTCTGTATGTCAAATGGCATTGAATGTTTGCCTGTATATGTGCATTGTTATCCGACCTGAGTCCCCTGCGGGATGAGAAGGGTGGAATATAAATGATGTAAATAAATAAATAAATAAATAAAGGAGGGAGAAGGGGGGAGGAGGGGGAGGGAGGCCATGGGGGAGGAGCGGCAGGCCGAATTGGCACATAAACCGGCCGGGTGTGATGGCTCGCTGGGCTGTCCCTGTGGCCCCCGCCACTTTCCCTGCTCTACCTTCAAGGTCCCCCTCAGCCCCCACCACTCACCTCTTCTTAAGGCCACAGGGCTTATCTAGGCCCAAGGAAGTGCCTCTGGACAATGACTCCTAGCAGCCCTGGGGGGTGGCATACCTGGGGTGTGCTTGCTGAGGCATTCTGGGAGCTGTAGTTACTTGACTCCTATGTCTCCCAGAATGCCCCAGATGGCGGCATGCCTTGGCTGTGCTCGCTGAGGCATTCTTGGAGCCATAGTTCCCTGACTCCTACAGCTCCCAGAATGCCTCAGTGAGCACATTCCAGGCACTCAAAACACACCGGGGACTTGTCCCTCAGAACCAAAAACACAAAGGGCTGATTATACAACTAAACATATATAACATATATGAGGTCTGCAGAATGCATGCGAATAAGGGTGAGGGCTATCCTCTGTGGGGCCGGGAAAAAAACCTGGTGGGGGGGCGGTGTAGGCCAATCCCTCGCCACCCACCCGGGAGAGCCCAGGTGGGCCCAGCGACCCAAGGTGGGGAAACCCCCCACCCTGGTCCCAAATAATACAAAGGAAAGATATCACAAGTCAGTAGCCAGGGGAAGCCGATGATGTAACGTGGGAAATCCCGATGACTTCCTACAACGGGACAAGGGCGTATGCCCGGCCCGTGGCGAGGAAGGCGATGCCGTGTGCCCCGGCGGGTGGGTGGAAAGGCCGAGGTGTATCTCGATGGAAGAGGCAACGCTGGCGATGAAGGCAGCCAAGCTACCGAGGCTGGTGCCCGGCGACTTCACTCGGAGGGCGGTGCCTGAGGGCGCCGGAACAGGAGATCCAGGAAGTCAACAGGAAATGCCGACCAATGTGGTGCCCGCGTCGTCTGATGACGTAGCGGAAACCTCCGCGGAGCCGTCCGGGAGTGATGACGTAGAGTTCGCTAGTGGATGACGCCAGGTGTACCTCGCGTCAGGCGGCGTAGTGGTGTGCCGGGCAAGGGAGGCAGCGGTCCCTTCGAATTAAAGGAGCCGCAGTCCGCCAAGGGCGGGGGGGGGTTGTGAAGAAGATGCACCCCAAACGGTGTAATCCTACGGCAACGACTTGGGGTAATGGTGGAAGCCAAATGGTGCAGGGTCAGGCTGGGGTCCCATCCGAGGATACTCGGAACGGGATGCTGGTGGGAAGAGCCCACGGTGTCCCCCGAGGTCCCAGGAGCCCAGCGGTGGACGCCCCTGCCGAGGTGGAGAATGAAATGAAAGCAGCAGACTTCAAACGAAAGATTCCAATATCAAAAATACTTTATGGGGTTTCCACACATATGTTTGTAGAACCCCAGGAAGTTCCCAATGGAACACAGATAGTCACAATACAGGAAGCCAAAAATATGATGGAAATGAACCCGGCAGTGGGGCTGGCCGCTCCCACCGCCGTGGCACCAACGCCAACAGGTGATCTCAAGGTGTATGGAGGATCCACAATCCCGTTTCGCTAATACATAATGTCCGCTTCATCAGGGCGTATAAGATAAATAATACAGGGTATTGGACACACTGTCAGAATATGACCTGTAAGTACAAATAAACCCAAACATCAGCAAACAAGGACAAGGTGTATACATAATCATCATACATATATATTTTTGTTTGATAACATAATCAAACAAGCACTCACCCATATATGGGAAATCAAATATATCACAGATAGTGGATGGATTCCACAAAGTCAAGGTTGACCCAAAGGTGAGTCACATCAAACCCCCAGGGGCTTAAATGCTCAAAGACATCAGAGCAAGGTAAGTATGCAGAGGGAGGAGCAGGTTCCAACCAGCTGGTGGAGCACAGGGTGGAATACAGAATCATTAAGTGATTAGTGTTTGTATGGATAACGGCTCGTTGAGCCCATTAGGTGTCTCACTGCTGAGGCGGATTATCCAATTACTTTCAGCCCTGATAAGTGCAGCATGGATATCCCCATACTCACGAGTATACACTTTCTCAAGGCCCATGCAGGTAAATGAATCAGAGAGATGTCCCAAATCCAAAAAATGTTTATATAGAATGGAATCGGTGGCTTTGTTCCTAATTCTGGACCTGTGTTCGATGACTCTAGTCCGCAACTGTCTACTGGTCTGCCCCACGTACACCAGTCTGCACTGGCCCTGGAGGACGTACACCAAATTGGTGGTGGCGCATGTGAAGAAACATTGAATATCAAAGACCCTGGCTTTTAACTTGTTGGTGATAGCTAATGACATATTCACCTGTCTGCATATGCTACAGGAGCCGCAGATCTTAGTGCCTGGCTTAAAGGCACTGGTGGGCGGTGTCGCTCTGCGGTGATCCGTATGTACCAGGATATCTCGAATAGATCTGGTCTTCTTATGGGCCACCATCGGTGGATTCTCCAGCCCTAAAATGTTGGTTAACAGTGGCCAGGCACGCCACAGGCAGGGCTTCTGGGAGTTATTGTCCGAAGGTGCTTCCTTGCGCCTCCAGACAACGACTTCCAGGGGTGTGCTCGCTGAGCATTCTGGGAGCCATAGGATTCATAGAACTATGACTCCCAGAATGCCTCAGCGAGCACAGCCAAGGCATGCTGCTGTCTGGGGCTGCAGTATGCCTTGGATGTGCTCACTGAGACATTCTGGGAGCCATAGAACTCGTAGAACAATGACTCCCAGAATGCTTCAGTGAGCACAACCAAGGCATGATGCCATCTGGGGCTGCAGCATGCCTTGGATGTGCTTGCTGGGACATTCTGGGAGCCATAGGAGTCAAGGAACTACAGCTCCAAGAATGCTTCAGCAAGCTCATTCGAGGTACGCTGCTAGGAGTCATTGTCCTGAGGCACTTCCTTGGGCCTAGGCAAGACCTGTGGCTTTAAGAGGAAGTGAGTGGTGGGGGTGGAGGAGGACTTTGAAAGTAGAGCAGGGAGAGTGGTGGAGGCCATGGGGACAGCCCAATGGGCCATCACCCCTGGCTGGTCTCCGTGACAATGCAGAGTAGTCTTAAATGGCGAGTATATCCCTAACTCTGTATTTTGTCTTGAAAAGTTGGGGGTCGTCATACCCCCAGTCATCTTATATGCTGGAAAATATGGTAGTCAGAAATGAAAACAGCTTCCTTTATCACTGGCTATATTCAACTTCCACAAGTAGGATGGGAATAAGGTAGAGCTAAGGCCTTCTCCCAGATATTCTATCTCTCATCAAACTGAACATGTTATTTGCTAGAAATTGTGCCCAGTCACAAAAGTCATGGAAGTAATTTCAGCTCCCAACTATGCACAGCAATCAGAGGACAAAAGAAAATGGTTGTACAATAGAGATGAGCAATGTATGTCTACTGTAATCACTTTAGACTTGCACAGCCAAACTAATGAGCAGCTGTTCCAGCACAGATACTTGAATCAAGGGAAGCTGCCAAAAATATTGAACTCAAAACTCTCACTGCTGACTGAAAACTGATTATTTAAATCTGTTAACAGATGTGTGAGAAAAACTAATAAAGAACAAAGGGAAAATAAATAATGTAGAGAAAACATTTTCTAAACAGAGTTAGACACATCAGTATCCACTAGAGATAAAAAGAATATGCACAAACTTTACTCTTTTCTGCAGACGCTCAGAAAAGAGCAAGCACTACATGACATTTTGAGAAGTTTTTGCATTAAAAACGCATTCTGGGAAAAACAAGTATGGGTAGAAACAATATGTTGTGCATAAAATGCTGTTTTTCCAGCAAAATTATAATATTTTGAACAAAAAAAGTTCACAGTAAAGTTCTAAAGTGCAAAATAAATAATAGAAAAATGTGCAAAAACTCCTATAAAATGACTCAGCGGGGAGAATGCTTCTGAATGTATTGTACTTGTACACAAGAGTGAAATATATATATGCTTAGTTGGAAGCTTCTGGGAAGTTTTCCAGGCAATAAAGTCATGATATTTACTGAATTTTTTGTTAGATTTAAATCTCTCTGAAATGCTAATTTCTTTGTTTCTTCTTTAATAATGAGAGGAGCAGTGAGAAAGGTTTTTCTTCTAATCTAAGAAGACTATACTATTTATTATTGATATTAACTTCACTCAGTAGTAAATAATAGATTGAAATGTGCCATTTCAACATGGCTGTTCTCTGAAGGAATATCCATATGAATCTGTTCGAACCATCTTTTTTGTGAGCTAATTTTGTATGCTCCCATACAAAGGAAATTGTTACAAGGATGACAACTAGCCATGGGCAGGATCATGCCCGGATTACCCATAAGGCCACCCTAGGCCATGGCCTATGGGCACAGGCCTAGGGGGTGGCAGATCAAGCACAATTTTTTTTTAAAAAAAATTGAAAAAAAACCCACTTCCTCGCAGCACTCTCCCCTCGCCCTCTCCCGAGAGAGAGAGAGAGAGAGAGAGAGAGAGAGAGTCATCACAAGAGAGAGGACGCGAGGAGGAGGTGGATGGAAGCCCCACGGCAGTGGCCCCGGCCGTGGGGCTTCTGTCTGCCTCCTCCTCCCGTGACTGGAAAGAGGAGGAGGCGGATGGAAGCTGCACGGCCAGCAACGTCCTGGGGTGGGACTTCCCTTCCTCCTCCTCCCTGCGACCAACTTCTGGTCGTGGGAGGAGGCGGATGGAAGCCCTGGGGGTGGGGCTGCTGCTGTGCATGCACAGCAGCGCCCTGGGGGCGGGGCTTCTTTTGGCCTAGGCTGCCAAAAGAAGTTAATCCGGGCCTGGGTAGAATGGTGAAACTAGGAGTCCTTAAAGGCTACTGAATACTGAAACTAGGAGTCCAAGATCCAACTGTCAATTCCTTCAAAAGAAATTAGTATTGGAATTATCTGAATTCATCTCCAGCAGCTTTGCAAAGGAAAAAATGTCCTTGGAGATAGTGATATATTATAAGTCCAGAAGCTTCATTGAAACCAAGCAAATATGCACAAAATTGTAGACATGATTTCAAGACCTTAAAGTTCCATCATCAGCCACAATGAAAAAAGTTGAGTTAGTCATAAGAAATGCATACAAAGTGGGCATTAAATTCATGAAATCTGCTAGTCAAACTCATAAAATTAAATGGGCAAAGAATCACAGAGTTACACTGATTTAGGCTCTATTGGGTATCACAAATATTTCAGATTGCATTCCAACATACAAGAAAGAATTGTTTAGGCCACATTTGCAAATATGTTATGTAATGTAATGCTTACTCAGATTTGCCCAATTGTAGTCATGGCGATTTTCTTGAAAATTTCCTAACTTTTTAGTAAAACAGCAGAGTGAGGAATATTTATTTTGAAAGTGAAAGACCAAATGTAATGAAGTCAATATATGTATTGTTTTATTGTTGAATATGTGGTTATATGATTACATTTGTATTGGAATATAAGGTTAAATGTTGAACAGACCCCAAGGGTTAACTCTGATAATAGAGGCATTTCCCTCCAAAGAGAGTATGTTACTATGGAAACAGGGGGAGGAGCCAAAGAGGAATATGCGGGGGAAGGCAGATTTAAATTTGGAAGAGGAGAGACAGTTGGTCAGAGTGGTTGTTGTTAAGCCAGCAGAAGGCAGGGTTTAGAGAATGGTCAATTTTGTTCTGAGGTAACAGATAGACCGCTGTGCTTTTTAAACTGCAGAAGAGGCAGTTTATTTTAGGTTAAGCTGGAGAGTTAACCTGAAGATATAGGTAGAAACCGGGAGTTTGGTAAATCACCTATGGTATAGCAGTTGACAGAGTAGGACTGCTGAGTTAGTGATTAAGGAAGAATAGTAAGCAAAGAAACAGTGTACCTCAGTAGCGAGAACTGTGTATCCTCAAGAATTGTAACTCTGAGGAAAACTAAGCAACTAGTAACAAAGAACCAATAGCCTCTGAAACCACCTAAGATTTTGCAACTTTGAAACACTCAAGCTTCTATACAAACTGTTAAATAAACTGTTTGATGTTCCTTTACGAAATCTCTCTCAGTCACATCATTTCAATATAAACAGTAAGCCTCAAACAAACACCTTTCCATCGGGTAGTCAAGATTTTATATTGGTGGCCGTTTAAATAGTAACGTGCCCGGTCAAGTTGGAAATAGATAACATCGTTACCGGAGATCTGTACACTTGGTCTTCAAACCGAAAACAAGTAATTAAGAATTGGCCATCGTTACAATAAAGTGACAGGGCAGATCGTTACAAAGTGGTGGACAGAGAAATGATCGGAGGGAGGTCGTTACACCAAAATTAACTAAAATACTAAAAGGGCATGTTCTGTCCCCTGAGCTAACTCTCTAAAATACTGTATTCTTGGCAAGAACTCATAACAAAACTCATAACAGATGTTGTAATAGTAAACAAAAAGGTAATTTATTGTATTGAAGATCAGTACCCTAACTCCTCCCAGGGACAAACAAATAATTACTTGAAGAAACAGATGGAAGCTTAGAACTTAAATAGGTTTCACTTGATTTCTTCCAAAGAGATCCTTTTTCTAACCTCTGTTCTGTGTCCTTTGTCTGGCTTTGACTTCTGTTAACACCTCATGATAAGTCTCTTTTCTTCGCTAAATTGTGGACTTGGTTCCTTAACACTTCAAGCTGGTTTCTCCAAGTCTTAAACTTAATTTCCTCAAGCTTTGGCTTCTTAAACTTTGACTGAATTTCTTTAAATTTTGACTTAGTTTCCTAAACCTTCGATTGAGTCTCCTTAATCTGTCACTTCAACCTTAGGCATGGAAGACATTGCAGCCTCTAAGCTCCTTGGCACCTTTAGGGCTGACTAACTGCAAAGGAGCTGCTGAGGAGGACTGCAATCTCCATCTCTGAGAGGGTCTTAAAAGGGACAGGATCTAATTAAGATTTCATTTGACTGAAAAGTAGACAAAAAGGAACTAAACCCATTCTAACTAAGGGACAACTGAGACTTAACAAAGCAAACAGTAAATGCCTTTGTGGGGGCATGACAGGGTAGATGAATTCTTTTTATCTAACATATGTATAAAAATCATTTATTCCAATCTAGAACACACTTCTCCTTCTCCTTGGCCATATGGACACCTTTGCTGATGTGCCTGGTGATGGCTGCAAGGTCTCTTGTTGCCACTGAAGCTTTGTGGTGGTCTGGCAGAAGCAACAGGAAACCACTTAGATAAGGTGATAGTTCCAGAGGGGCTGAATCGGTTTCAGCCTCACTAAATGGTCTGGTTTCTGCCTAACCACTATTGTGGAACAGAGAATGGATGTGTAGGTTGCCCCTGGGGTAGTCTAGAGCAGTGGGTCCTCAGATGTTTTGGACTCCAACTCCCAGAAATCCTAACAGCTGGTAAACTGGCTGGGATTTCAGGGAGTTGTAGGCCAAAATACCTGTGGACACACATATTAAGAACCACTAATCTAGAATATTGATGCTCTGGACTGGCCTCAGACTAAGTAGCTCATGAAGATGAGCCTCTTGTCTCCAGAGCAGCGGAAAACTAGCCGACTCCATCTTCAATATGATGTGAGTAGGGCTCTTTCTATTCATGTCAAGAAATGGGCATTTGAAAAAGGTTATGATTGTATGCTTTCTTAGAATTAAGCAGCAATGAACTATCTGGCCTTTCTGTGTGTATCCGTATAGCATTGCTATTTGGGGCAAGCTGCAGAGTAACTTAAATGCCTTACTGCTGTATCTGTACTACCTCACCATGTGTGTTATTGCTTCTAGCATGTACCTTTATAAATGGCTCAGAATGAGGCTCCATTGCTTATGTACTCTGCAAAGTGCCTCATTTTAATGGGATCCCAAGTGAGACATAACAGTAACAGTAACATTAATTAGTCATCATGTTGAATTATCATCAGAAACTATTAAAGGCATTTTAGAATCAATTCATTTCTTGTTCTTTTGATGCAAATTTGAATTCTAAATCCATTGTACCACCACATTTGCCTCTGAAAACCAATAAATGTACATATTTTGAAAGCATCCAGATCAAGAATATTAAGTACCTCAACTCTTATTACAATATTGAGCCCTGAGATACAAGACCTTTATATCACTCTACTCAGATTTATATCACATTTTATTATGCTTGGAGAATGATGTCCACTGCTTTGCTCTATTCAGGGCAATAAATAGCTGCCAAGTTTGATTAATGGATGAAGCAAAGCTAAAGTGCTTAATCAATCCCAAAGCAATTCATTGCTACTATTTTGCAATACTGATCATTTCTATGACTCAACGAAACAAAATATTGCAAAAGCAAGATAATAGGAGACTATAGTTGTATAATTCCAGACGACTGAAAGAACTGCATGCTTCCCTTTCTTTGTTGACTTCCAACTGGCATGTCATCAGATGCAGAAGATATAATCAAAGTAGAATATATCTGAATTGTACAAATGGATAAAAGGATTACAGATGCCTCAGGTCAGAGTGCTAGAACTATCCACATAAAAATGAGCATGCAATTTCAAACCACAAGATAATAATCTGATTTGTATGTGTAATCAAAAGCTAGGCTCAATTTTCATGGCTGTAAGCAATGAATCTGGCAAGATACTTAAAATGCTTGTTTTATCTACAACCACCCCTAAAGAAATAGATTCTTGGGTCATTTGTGAGCATGCACACATTCCTTTTAAATGCAGTAATAAAATCTGCACAAAAATATGCCAACCTTTAATCAATATTTAGGTAGTTTGTCGATAAATGTTACTCCCTTCCCAAAACAAAACAAAAACAAAAAACAATGCTGGTAATGAGAATGGACATAGCAGAGTTCTATGGATTTTAGTTAATGGAAGCCACCGCTTACATGACAAGGTATTTAAGTGTCCTGCTCCAAGGGATCTTAAATAAACACCTTGTTTGCAATTTTCATCATGAATGAATTACCTGACTCTCAAAAACAACTGGACAAAATGTGTAACTGTTTTACCATGCAATGCATAAGGTATTAAATGGCATTAAGGTACCATAAATCTGCTTAAATAGGAGCCAGAAACTGCCTGTAAAGGGAAGGGTTACTTCCCTCCTTGTTTCATGAAGGTAATAATTGAGAATTTATAGTGAAAGGATACTAAAAAGACTAGTAGCTCATAAAAACAGAAGGACTAACTTTAGGCAGGCATTAGAGGAGCCATCTTCATAAATAAGTATATACCATCATCATTCTATTAGAAACCATCCACGTATCAAAGAATAACAGACTGCTTAAGCTTAAAAGTGAACTATTGCAGGCAATTAAATACAAAGAAACACAAGCCTCTCTTTTAGACAATGAGTCCCTAGGGGAATCTCAACCTTCCATGGCAATGTAGAGAGGAATGGTATGAGGCACTTCATTCTCTACAAACACACATCTATTGTCTCTTGTCAAAAGAGACAAGGCAAGCTTGTCAGTGGGTTTTGGGGATGAAGTGTACTGCATATAACACTGGGACAGGTTGGCCACAGTCCATGCTTTAGCAGCATATACAGAGAGGCTGGGAAAATTGTTTAGTAGGTGAGTAGAGGAGAGGATGTGGACAAGATCCTTGGAGAGGCGAGGCCCACTACATGCATCCTAGACCCCTGCCCATCCTGGCTGATTAAGGAAGCCAGAGGGGGTTTGGCAGAGTGGGTGAAGGTGGTGGTTAATGCCTCCCTTCGGGAAGGCATCATTCCAGCCAGCTTAAAGCAAGCTGTTATAAAACCGCTGTTGAAGAAACCTTCACTGGACCCCACTCAATTAGTGAACTATCGGCCAGTTTCCAATCTCCCCTATTTGGGCAAAGTCATGGAACGTGTGGTGGCCTCGCAACTCCAGGGGTTCTTGGTGGACACTGATTATCTTGATCCGGCACAGTCTGGCTTTAGGCCGGGACATGGGACTGAGACAGCCTTGGTCACCTTGGTAGATGATCTACGCCGGGAACTTGACAGGGGGAGTGTGTCCCTGTTGGTTCTGCTGGACCTCTCAGCGGCTTTCGATACCGTTGACCACGGTATCCTTCTGGGGTCGCCTTGCAGATATGGGGGCTTGGGGTACTGCCTTGCAGTGGCTCCAGTCCTTCCTGGAAGGTCGTACCCAGAAGGTGTCATTGGGTGACACCTGTTCGGCTCCACAGCCGTTGTCCTGTGGAGTCCCTCAGGGTTCAGTACTGTCCCTGATGTTGTTTAACATCTACATGAAACTGCTGGGAGAGATCATTCGGAGTTTCGGAGTAAGGTGTTATCTGTACGCAGATGATGTCCAGATCTGTCACTCCTTCCCACCTGTCACCAAGGAGGCTGTCCAGACCTTGAACCGGTGCTTGGCCGCTGTGTCGGACTGGATGAGGGCTAGCAAATTGAAACTAAATCCAGACAAGACAGAGGTCCTCCTGGTCAGTCGTAAGGCCGAACAGGGCATAGGGTTACAGCCTGTGTTGGACGGGGTTACACTCCCCCTGAAGACGCAGGTTCGCAGCTTGGGAGTGATCCTGGACTCAGCGCTGAGCCTGGAACCCCAGGTCTCGGCGGTGGCCAGGGGAGCCTTTGCACAGTTGAGACTCGTGCGCCAGCTGCGCCCGTACCTTGGGAAGTCTGATCTGGCTACGGTCGTCCACACTCTGGTCACATCCCGAATAGATTACTGCAATGCACTCTACGTGGGGCTGCCTTTGAAGACAGTTCGGAAATTGCAATTAGTCCAGCGGGCGGCAGCCAGATTACTAACGGGAGCTACATACAGGGAGCATACCACCCCCCTGTTGTGTCAGCTCCACTGGCTGCCTGTCCAATTCCGGGCTCAATTCAAAGTGCTGGTTTTGACCTTTAAAGCTCTATACGGTTCTGGCCCAGCTTACCTGTCCGAACTCATCAGCCGCTACGTCCCATCCCGTAACCTAAGATCATCCGGGGAGGCCCTGCTCTCGCTCCCGCCGACTTCTCAGATGCGGTTGGTGGGGACGAGGGACAGGGCCTTCTCGGTGGTGGCCCCCCGCCTGTGGAAAGCGCTCCCTATGGAGGTACGGTCCACCTCATCCCTCCTGGCATTCAGGAAAAGGTAAAATCCTGGCTCTGGGACCAGGCGTTCCCACACCAGCACTAAGCAGCATGTTAGATGGGATTTTAATGGAAGGGAGGAAGAGGGTCAATGTTTTTATGGTTGAATATTGTTTTAAATTGGAATGATTGTAGATGTTGCTGAGGGATTGTATTTTAATGTCTTAATGTATTTTAATGTGTTGTGGGGTTTGGGGTTTTACGCTGTTGATGTGGCATCGAATTGTGCCGTGCTGTAAGCCGCTCTGAGTCCCCCCTCGGGGGTTGAGAAGAGCGGGGTAAAATCCTGAAATAAATAAATAAATAAATAAACTCATGTTGTAGAATCAGCTCTGACAAATAAGGGATTGGTCTTGCACAATTTGGTCTGGCACAAACAGCTAGCTTACCATACAATCAAATCAAAGTATATTTCACTGGCCACATCTGGTTCTGCTTGAAGGAAGAGGAAGAGAGTTTGCAGAATGTTGTGAAAGACATTCCCTTGGCGCACAGAAAGTTGTCTGTCAACCTCTACAAGAATAAGAGCCAACTGTAAAACGAACTTTCTCTGAAAAGTAAGACCTGTTGGCTTAGGGTTGCCATTTTTTGATATAAGAAATAAGTGACATTTACGGGATTTTTCACAAAAATAAGGGACACTTCATTAAAAACTTGAAATTCAAACATTAGGTAGAAATAGTTTTATTAACAGAATAAGATAATGATTGAAACTCACAAAAGAAATTGACTTACACCCTCTTAACAGTACATGGTATGTTTCTGCATGTTTTGTCATGCAGAAAAAACATTATTAGAACTACCTAATTTTCTCCATCTGTATTTAGTACTTGACTTTGCTGACTTTAAAAGTGCACTGTCTAAACATTAAAATAAAATAAATTTTATAAGACAGTACATCTTCATGATTATTATGTCAATAGTTAATGGTATAGTATAGGATACACAGCATTGTATAGTATTGGGATGCACAGCTAGGCCTATTTTAAGAGTAACTCTCCAGCAACCAGAAACTATCTTTATCCAACATGATCCAACATTCCCCTTGGGTAATGGTTAATTAGTCTACTGTACTTTGAAAAAGTCCTGTATCACCTCTTCCTTCCAACGGGGACGCAGGCTGCCCTGCGAGTTGGAATCCCCGGGCAGGCATTGCTGTGGAAACCACAGTGCGCGCCTTCCTCTGATCAACCCCGCCCAGTCCTGTCCTGCTAGTCAAAAATAAGAGACAGGGCCTGAAAATAAGGGACACAAATTTTAGGGCCAAAATAAGGGAGGTCCCTTAGAATAAGGGACATATGGGAACCCTACGTTGGCTGTTAAGAGAAGGTACATTTTGTTCAGCCATGTTTTAACTCAAGTATTTGTTTGCTAGGATAGCTGAACTGCTTTATCTAAATGAAGCATCCCATGAAAATACTGGTGTAACTGATTCTTTCAAGGATTTGAATAAAGTTCCCTCAGAATGTGGCTATAAGATGGTCTAATTCCAATGGTTGAGTCACTGGCCTAAATCCAATTGTTATTTGCAACTACAATAGACTAAATAAGTTAAGTGCATAATGGTAAAATGTTGTGGGGGAGATGAGGGAGCTCATTGCTTCTTTTAGGCTCTTAGATATCTTTTTAAAAACAGCATTTTATTGGCCCATTTTTAAAACTCAAATTTCTTCTATATACTCGTGTGTGTGTGTTACACCATCAGTACCAAACAAGATCCTACTGTAGTAACATCCAGCCACCTGGCCCACTTTGGACTTCATGAAACTTTCATGGACTTTCTGACACCTAAAGTCAGAATAGCAGGTACAAAATTTGTGACAAATTCAATTTTTTAAATTATTTTATTCATTTCTGATTTCTATATATCCTGAATACTATTTTTAGGTGGCACAGATAGTTTCTCATTTCTCTCATTAACTTTAGGAACATTTGTTGTTGATGGAAGAGAGGTTATCTAATACAAAGACAATCCAAATGAGGCACACAACCCTCATTCATTATAGTGAGGCTTTCACAGGAACTCTGCATGAGCCTTATTGAAAATGAATCGAGTTTGTACATCAGCAGTCTGTTGGGCTGGCCTTATCAACATATATTTAGAAATACTGCCGGTAAAAATGCTGGTATTGCTGGCTGAAAATTATTAGCAAGTTCTACCCATGTATAGTGTTTGCTGATAAAAGCATAAATGCACACAATCCCAATAAATGCACACAAATCACTACTCAGTTTTCCAAGTGCTATGCTTGTAGGGAGCTACTTATGTGACCAGATGGTATTTGAAATATTTGGATCTGCATTCTAAGAGCCTGTCAGATGCCTCGTATTCTGCTCTTCACATATGACTGCTCTGAATCCTTCAATAATTTGCCCAGGAGCAATTCATATTTTATAGGCATTAGATGTCCAAAGCTGAGAGTATCATCCTGAGAAGATTTCGGCAGATTTTCTCTGCTATTCATGCATTGTCCTTTAATATTAATTTAAATCACCAGCAATCCTGGCACCTGTCATAAAGAACAAGCTTCTCAACCTGGAAATATAGTGTGATTTTATAACTGACACATGCTGACAAGAGAGAAAAAGCAATTTATATTTTTAAAGAAGGAAAATGTAAAATACTAATGGCATTAAAATAAAACTCTGGCAGAGCTGTCCCCATATTAAGGGTATAAGGTTTAAACATTTGAAATAGAAAATCTTTGCATGAACTAAAGTTTAAAATAGCTATAAAAATGAATATCAGATTGGAAGGGAAAACTTTGAGAGTGTACACTGAGAAAATTCTAGTTCTTGTTAGATTTAGACTCCCTGATCAATGCAAAGCTTACGAATTGCTGTGAAGTATTTTGAGCAGTGGTAACAGTTTTGGAATGTCTGCTTGAAGTTCCTTATTAGTCCAACATGTGACTGATACCCACTAGGAAAATATCCTGAGAACAAATATCTGAATCTCACATAGGACAATGCTCACCTGACTGTGCCAGAATTTCCCAGACCTCCTAGACCAGGGGTGCTCACACTTTTTCAGCATGGGAGCTACTGATTAAAAAACCAAGTCCCAAAGATCACCTACCCAGAAATGTAAAACATATAACTATTTTCTTATTTATTTATTTATATTTATTATTCATTTTTATGTACCGCTCCTTCCAGTAGGTTCAGGGCAGTTTACATAAAATGAAGTTATAAAACATCAACATTTCAATTTAATAACAACAATATAAAACAGAGCATAAAAATATATCCAACCACCCCATTTCTCCCACACTGCCATATTACCACAGATATTATCAGCCAGAAAGTAAGAAGAGAGGCTTTTGAACTGCAAGGCCATTTAATACTCGGCAAGATAAACAAAGGGGCATGCAAAAATACATCCAACCACCCCATTTCTCCCATACTGCCATATTACCACACATGTTATCAGCCAGAAAGTAAGAAGAGAGGCTGTTGAACTGCAAGGCCATTTAATACTCATAAAGGTAAACAAAGGGGCATGCAAACATACATCCAACCACCCCATTTCTCCCACATTTCCATATTCCCCAACATATATTTCTCAAGGAACAAAGCAAGCAGAGAGGCTTTGAACCTAAAAGGCCATTTTTAAAAATAAAAAGTAAACACAGAGGCATGCCAAAGGACCCTCAAACACCCACCCCAGTTCCCCCATGTTTACATACTCCCCAACATATATTTCTCAGGCACAAAGGAAGCAGAGAAGCTTTGAGCCTAAAAGGCCATTTTAAAAATAAAAGTAAACATAGAGGCATGCCAAAGGACCCTCAAACACCCACCCCAGTTCCCCATGTTTACATACTCCCCAACATATATTTCTCAGGCACAAAGGAAGCAGAGAAGCTTTGAGCCTAAAAGGCCATTTTTAAAAATAAAAAGTAAACACAGAGGCATGCCAAAGGACCCTCAAACACCCACCCCAGTTCCCCCATGTTTACATACTCCCCAACATATATTTCTCAGGCACAAAGGAAGCAGAGAAGCTTTGAGCCTAAAAGGCCATTTTTAAAAATAAAAAGTAAACACAGAGGCATGCCAAAGGACCCTCAAACACCCACCCCAGTTCCCCCATGTTTACATACTCCCCAACATATATTTCTCAGGCACAAAGGAAGCAGAGAAGCTTTTAATTTACTCTAGTTATTTATTTATTTATGTCAGGAAGAAAGTAAAAAAGACCGACCTTTGAGATGCTATCTGGTAAGCCTAAGGAAATGCCCCAAAGCGTCCTTCTCCTCCTCCTCTGTCTTGCTCGTATTTCCACGCCACCGCAGGCCCCTGACCAGGTCAATCGCTGTTGGTTCTCTTCACGTGCTCCTGCTTGCTTCAAGCAAATCCTCCTCCACGCTGCCTGCTGGAGCACCGCCTCCCAGAGCTCACGAGTCAAAGAGGCTTCAGCAGCCCCCTCTTTTGCATTCCTCCTCCCGCCCTCCCTCCTTCTCCAGCCAATCAGAGTCTTCGGAGACCAAAGGGGATGATGTGATGCATGGCTGGTGCCACGATTCAGCCTCTTTGACTTCTCATGAACTCTCGGAGGAGGCGCGCGAGCAGGCAGCGTGGAGGAGGACTTGTTTGAAGCGACCAGGGGCGCGTGAAGAGGACCAACAGCGATTGACCTGGTCAGGGGCTTGAAGATCACCCGGATGAGGCCCAAAGATCACCGGGTCGATCGCGATCACCGTTTTGAGCACCCCTGTCCTAGACTATTTCTAGATGTTTAATATTGCACTAAGAAAAAGCTTTCAATTATAAACCACATAATCTGAACCCCTCTGCCATAGGAGTTTAATGCATCCTATGACACATATGCGGTAAACAATGCATATCTAAATTGTGACTATGGGCATGGAAAGATTACCAAACTGCCATGAGGTAAATTTTGCCACCAAGACTTGGGGTGTGTCTCGACTACACAATTAATGCAGTTTGATATTTTAACTGCTCAATGCTATGGTATCCTGATATTTGTAGTTTGGCGAGGCAGCGGTGCACTCTGTCAGAGAAGGTCTACAGACCTTGCAAATACATCTCCCATTCCATAGCACTGAGCCATGGCAGTTAAGTGGGATTAAAGTAACTGTTTTGGGAGATAGTGTTATGGCATTTAGACAATGTGGCTAGTCCAGCAAAGTTGATGGCAGAGAATCATTGCTTCAACATTGGAGGTCTTTGCTTCTTCTAGAACACTGCTGTCTGTTTGCCTGTCTTCCAAGAGATTTGCAGGATTTTTAGAGGTAACACAAATGGGACACTGTTATGATTCTGAGAGAAGATTCTGGAATTGTTCTTGGGGTTTGGGAGTGTTTCAAGGCTACTGTCTGTAAGGAATGCTGACATTTGTCCACCTGTCTTCTCAAGAGCTTTGCAGGACTTTTTGAAGGCAATGTTGATGGAATCTTTCCAGAAGTCTAGCATGCTTGCAGACAGTCCATGTTTCACAGTAGTACAATAGAGCTGAAAGGATATAATTTTATAAACAGGCATCTTGGTATCCCTATGAATGTCCTGATCTTCAAACACTCTTTGCTGCATCTGAAAAAATGCTGCACTCACAGAGCTAAGATGGGATTGTATTTCAGCTTCAAAGTTGACTTTTATGCAGAGGTAGCTGCCAAGGTAGCAGAAATTGTCAACATTTTCTAGCATTACACCATTAAGCTTTACTTCTAGCAATATGGAGGGATTGGTTGGTGCCTGGTGGTAGAGCACTTTGGTTTTCTCAAGGTAAAGTGAGGCGCCAAGCTTGTAAACTTTCCCCTGAATGAGAAGACTATTTTATCACCAGCATATTAAAGTTCTATAACATAAGTTGTAGTGACCTTACTTTTGACTTTCAGCCTCTTGAGTTTAAAGAGCTTGCCATCTGTCCAATATGTGATGTCTACACCAGTGGAAAGTTTCCAATCAACAATGTGTAGAAAGTCTAGAAACCCTTAAACCTCCGGCAATGGTGTAATGTGTTTATTTCAACTACAGGACTCTGATCCATTTCAAGTAGAGTAATTAAATAAGGGCGAAGCATTTCCAAACATAAATTATGTGAGTATTTCTGATCACACATAAAACATTTTTGGTATAACTATCACTTAATCTTTTGCCTTCCCATTTCCAGTCAAAAATCTGGACTGGAAAAGAAAGTATCAGGGCACATGAGAGTTATTCAATACACCACATTTCTAGTTGAAAAGATCAGGTATCTAACAATCCCACAAACCTGTGCATGGATATTATCTTACTTCTCAATCTTGTACTGGAATGCAAATGAAAAATCATAAAGTTTGTGTTCAAAAATTTCTTCATGGATTTAATTTTTAAAAAACCACAGTAATACATTCAACCATTCTTAATTACGCTGAGATAATTTCCAGGCAGTACTTATGCAAAGCTTCTATGAATGAAAATTAGCATCTTTGTCCCTGTGGCTATGCTTATAGAGTCTGATTTAAGCCTTTATGACAGATTAACATGCATGCAGTGATTGTCTCAATCCCCAGATTCCATGAGAAGGTGTCATTTCTCAGGAGGGCTGCCCTATGTGAGTGTTGCCTTCTTGTTCCCACCCAAAACAATGGGAAATACATATTTGCACAGAGGGTTCTGTATATTTGAACCAATTCATAGGATAAACACCATCAGAAGAAGGACATTCAGCTTGCAAGTCTCCTTTCCTCGGTAGTCCAGGTTACAAAAACTGCCTGAAGTGAATATACAATAGAAAACGACGACAAAACTATCAGGGTTTCATTCTTTTTTTCAAACTCAAACAGCTGCTACCATCAATGATGAAGCAGGTGCTGGTGCATGAACACTATTATTGCTAAAAAGAACAGACTATTCGGTGATAACCTGCTTCGCTATAATATTATATCAAAGTAGTTTTAAATTCCCCAAAGTGTTCAGGTGAGAAAGAAGATTAAACTTTTTAAAGGCTGTGTGCGGTTTTTGTAAAAAATCAGGAAATGTTTTTTTTATTATAATACACCACAAATTCCTCTTTTTAAAAAATTGAAAATAAAATAATTGGATTGTAATTGATTTGGGAGACTCCAAATAATAAAAGACTGATTCATTTAATAAAATAGGGTGTGCAGCAGTGTTTTCCAGATCCATAGACTAGCAGCTCATTCCCAACTCAGTGGACCAAAAATGGAAAGAGCTGCAGCTTCCATAAGACAGCTTGAACGTTTTGAGCATCCATATGTGCAACAGCTACCTGCCACAGCTCTGTAACTCAACAACAGGCCGCATTGTCAATGACAGAGCTTAAGGATATGTGCCAGTCCTCAGGGGAGGCCATTCAACTGTTTGTTATGGCTGCTGTTTGCAATAAGCCTCCAAGAGCTGCCCTCTGTCTTGAACATTGTGCCTAATGTACACACAGCTATATAATCTCATCCGACCTGCATGCTAAGAGGATGCTGTAGGAGTTAACTACTTTCATTTTGAAAGCCAAAAGGAAACTAGGGTAGAAAAACAACATGCATTAGTTTTATTTGTTTCAATAACAAACCAGATAAGGCAGAAGAGGATACTGACAGAGAGCTAGGAAGAAAATAAAATTTGTTGTGAAACTGTGTAAACAAAGCAGACACGCCAAAGTTGAACAATCTGAAAAGGAATGAATCATACATTCTTGAATCCAAACTCATGAATTTTGCCCTGAATCGGTCCCAATGTCCAGGCTTATAAACTGACCGTTCAACAAATTAAAACCATGTGTCTGAAACAGTCCAAGCTCCATAGAATCTGAAGGGATCATTAGAAATCTGCCTCATTGTCATCAGATATTGGGGAAAAAATGGGGGTATAAGAGCCTCTATTTTAGGGATTCTTTAAACAAACTCTCATTCTGAATGGATATCATGGTGAGAAGGAAGACAGATGCTTTTGAACTTTGGTGTTGGAGGAAAATTCTGAGAGTGCCTTGGACCGCAAGAACTTCAAACCAGTCCGTTCTCCAGAAAATAATGCCTGGCTGCTCAGGAAGGATATTAGAGGCAAAGATGAAGGACTTTGGCCACTAAATAAGAAGACGGGAAAGCTTGGAGAAGAGAATGATGCTGGGAAAAATAGAAAGTAAAAGGAAGAGGGGCTGACCAAGGGCAAGATGCATGGTAACCTTGAAGTGGCTGGCTTGACCTTGAAGAAGCTGGGATGTTGGCAGTTGAAAGGGAGCTCTAGCATGGACTGGTCCATGAGGTCACAAAGCGACTGAATGAATAAACAGCAAAATCCAACATTTAACAATGTAATAGGTGATAATTCATAAAAATCATCTCTCTCAACAGAGATCTGAAAACCACTCAGCCTCAGCAAAACTGTTTATGAACAATCGTTTAGTCTCACAGAATATTTTTTACAAGTGTTCAAATTTCTTGATATTTGTTCCCATTGACTATCAAATTAATACCACAGTATGTCTGGCATCATTATTTTTTATTGGAAAGCCTAGAATCATAATAATTTTGTTTGTGTTTACTGGCATGCTAATATTATTGTTAAATGAATTTATTGGTTGATTTGTACAATGTTTTAAAATGTTTTTACATTTGAACTGTTATTCTTATGATGTATATTTGTAAGCATCGCTTATGCCTATGTGAGGCCACCTTGATTCCCCCTTGTGGGGAGAAGGGTGGGATAGAAGTGTATGAAATCAAATAAATAAATATAAGGGGGGGAAATCAAAGGTACTGTAGTAATTAAAAATGCCTACATTGTGTGATTCATAATATAGAAAATAAACAATTTCTCAATCTAAATGTTTAAATTCTGGAAGATGATAAGTATTGTTTCTAAAATCACCTGTTTAGACAATATAAAATATTGATCAGCCAATAAAAATCGAGACATCTGTCCAAGATTCAAGGAATACAAATAATTGTGATGTACAACATCAACTCCCCCTCATCTATTATTCTCAGTCCAGCCAGACTGTGTGAACTCTGAACTATCACCACCAGCGATTCAAGAGAGGGTGTGCAGATGCCTCCAAGGCTAGTCCAGGCATAGCCAGTCTAACCAGTGTGGACATAGGCTTTGTCTGAAGGTGGATTTGAAGTGATTCTTTGTATCATAAGCATAACAGTGATTTGTTTATGTTACGAACATATACTCTGGATAATTATGTGATTTTTTTTCACAATGGGTTTCTGCATATGATGAACTGTATTATTATGTATGATTGTGCACTTAGTAATGGTAATTTCTCACTCTTGAAAAACAGTTGAGTTCAGCAAATGAAGCTATTCAAAATAAATTATAGAGAAAATAGTCCTGATTATTTTCTACCAAAGTTGGACATTGTCATGCTTCCCCAGTAACATTCTCAAAAGAAAGTACTATATGATGAAAATCAGGGTTGAAAATCATGTGGCCCTCCTGATGTTATGCAGCTCACACTCAGCATCAATGAAGAAAAGCTGGGAATTGTAGGCCAACAGCTTCTAGAGGGCTACATTATTCCCATGTATGGTATAAACCTTCCTGTCCTACAATACATGCCACGTTTTTCTTTGTTGTGTCTGATCAGTTCCATTTTTCCCCATCTATTTTTTAGCATTCAAATTATTTCCTTTCAGAAGTTGAAGAATTTTGGTGAGTTCTTTTACAGTAACAATCTGAAATGAATTTCACCCCATTCCACTTGTAATTATGATGAATGCAACAACTCTGCACCTCACGCATGAGAATTTCACTGGAGTCATCTTCTCTTTTGAATGTTTTATTCAGAGCAATTTCTTTTATATTAATTGAATGAGAATGGTTGGGGACAGGGAGATGAGGAAGAAATTTCCGGCACAGCACTACTCTCTACCTCACAACAGGAAGCTTTATTGCCCATTCGCTCCCTAGAGCAAGTTTTCTGCACCCAATATATCACACCAGTTCTTTGTTTCTCCGAATCTCTAATTAGCTCTTCTCTCTATGGTACCTTTTCACAGCAGTTCCCTTGTGTGCTCATTCTCTCACCCAATATTTCTTGGCAGCTTACAATGAGCAGGGAGGCTATACCAGGACATGAGTAACTCTGACTGTTAAGGCTTCTTGCTGACTTTCCTCACAACGTTGCATCTAACAACTGTTCTTTCACTCTCATTCTTTCTCTTGTGACAGGAGGCTACCTTCCTCATACTAAAATGTTTTACATTTGTTTGATCTGCTGGCTGCATTCTGTTTTTGAGCTGGCATTTTTCCTTGCCTCTTGTCTCAAAGTTTCCTGCTGGCACAGCTTCTATCGCCTCTTTCCATTATTTTATCAGCCATGCACAATATTTTCAAGCTTGCCTCCTTCTGAAACAACATTAACAAGCTTACAGAGATATACACAATCACACAAAACTCTCAAAGAGGCAAAGGGTTCTCCATAGATGCCATACTGTCTGTTACCAAATATTTTGGGAAAATGGTGTACTTCTCAAAGGTAAACCATTTTTCAGTGTTGAAGCTTCTTCAATTGAATAATGAGGAGTTTTCAGGACAAACCTATTTTATAGGGATATGGAACAGCACACTGCACACGGAGCTTGGTGCTAACAACAATTGGAAGGAAAGGTACAAGATAGAACATAATAGGAAATGCCTACAAAGATATAAAGAAATTCAGTAGCATTTTTGGGACAAGTACTGAAAATACAAAAACATGTTGGAGTGGTGATAAATGTAAATTTAAGATGGGAGGTTTTGCGACAAGAACAGATAAATTGGTTAAACACATATATAGTGGCCCAAAGTCTTTGTCTAGTGAGAACAAAAAGCTGCATTTGAACAGGTTAAACTTGGGGTGCCACAGTATTTGTGTTGTGTTGGGATGGCTATTTACCAATAAAGTTTGCATGCTAGATTTGTTAAGAAGTACTGATGCTACAAGGTCACATGATAAATCCATTTTAATTGAACACACAATGTAAGTAATGATGATGAATGGATCTTTAATGGAAGTATTGTACATTTATTTATTTATTTATTTCGATTTGTTCGTCACCACTCCCGTCAGGCTCGGAGCGACTTACACAAAACATACACAATAAAATAACACACACAATGCAGTTAAAAACACCAGAAATTACACTAGATTAAAACACACAATGAAACATAGCACTCAGTAAATGTTCCCAATGCCTGGGCTGGAGTTGTTAACCAAATGCCTGCCCAAACAAAAGAGTTTTACAGGCTTTCCTGAAAGCTAGCAAGTTGGAAGGTGCACAGACCTCAGGAGGGAGAGCATTCCAAAGCACTGGGGCGATGGCACTGAAGGCTCTCCTCCGTGTCGAGGTCAAATGGAGGGTTTTAACACTCGGGACCACAAGAAGATTAACCTACTGGCTCGCAGGCATCCAGTAATGGCCTCAAGGCAGCGTTGGAAATTATCGGGTACAGAGTCGGGCCGACCCTCCATCCCCAGAACGAGCTGGGTGTCATCTGCATATTGGTGACACTCCAGCCCGAAGCTGCGTACCAACTGAGCAAGTGGTCGGACATAGATGTTAAACAATAAAGGGGAGAGGATTGCCCTCTGAGGCACCCCACAGTGAAGGGGGGCACCCCCGAGACAACCTCACCCCTTCTCACTCACTGTGTCCAGTTCCGGAGGAAGGAGGACAGCCAGTTCAAGACCGTCCCCCTCACTCCGGCCCCAGCAAGGTGGTGAGTCAAAAGATCGTAATCAACAGTATCAAACGCTGCCGTGAGGTCCAATAACACGAGCAGCGCCGATCCGCAACGCAGCTTGACTGTGATGGCGACTACCACCGTCTTCGTCCCATGCCCTGAATGGAAGCCAGACTGGAAGGGGTCTAGCCAAGTTGTATCATCTAGGTAGGACTGCAACTGCTCCATTTTACTTCATTACTGATTTTAATGCTTTTGAAATTGTTTTAAGTGTACTGTTTTTAACAAAAATGAAGATGACCAAACTGAGGTTGTCATACCATGGACATATCATGAAATTATATGACTCACCAGAAAATATAACAATCCATGGTAAAGTGGAAGAGGCAGACTGTATTATAGGTAGATATTGAATCAGTGAAGAAAGTCACACCCCAGAGTTTGCAAGACCTAAGAAGGGGATAGAGTGGGAGCATCTTGGAGATGAATATTTTCACCGTATGATTGTTTATTTATTTATGGCATTTGTAGCTCACCTTTCTCAGCCTTATTGCAACTCTAGGCAGCTCACAGAATTAGCAAATTTGATGCCATACATTCATAAAATACAGTTAAAAACATTCAACCCAACATTATAAAAACCATATATAAACCAATAAATACATATAATCACCGGTGTCATCCTGTTAGAATCATTATCCAGCAGCATTGTCTAGCCATTCCGTGTTCATTCCTTCTATTTCATTTTCACCTATTCCGATGCATTTTTAAACACTTGTTCAAAAAGCCAAGTTTTTACACTTTTACTGAAGATAAGGACGGGGGAATCTAAGGTTGAAGTCAACTTGACAACAAACAACAAACTCTTTCTATTAACAATCATTTTACTGATATTTTATTTTAATCTGTGCCATGTTGTTGAAAGTTGAAATATAAGTTAAACAAAACAAAATAAACCTTTACCCTCAACTAAAAGATCACTGAGTTCAGTGCTGAAAAAACCCTTCCCAAGATCAATAGTATCTCTAACTATCTCAAGTTGCACTTGTAAGATGCAGCTACCTATATCTAAAAACAAAAGGCAGCAGAAGCTAATGAAGAGTAGAACTAGATTGTCATTTTTTTGCTTAATGCGGAGTTAAGGGTAAGTGATGATTAATGTTAATCACCTGTCACCTCAATTAACAGAATTGTGACTATGCATTATATGAATTATCACGGGGATAAAAAAAACCCACTGTATACACCCACAATTTCTAAAAGGAAATATTCAGGACAGCCTTTTATATCTAAAATGGAATAATACCTAATAGCAATGAGTTCCTGAAGTCTACCTTCCTGATACTACAGTTATTCCCGTTATATGGATGTTATCACCGATGCTTTCTGTCCATCTAATTGAAAATGAGGATTACTGTAACTCAACTTAAGAGTTGCTCACCTTACACCTCCATAAAGCATACTGCACTTTTGCCTGGCTAGGCACTTTTAGTGAGAAGGTACAACACATTACATCTTGGAAGCTGAAAATACACCTTTTTTTCCTGCTGATAAGAGCTTCTGTGTATCAGCTCTTGGATTTCTCTAATACAATCTGTGATAAGGTTTCTTTACAAAGACAACATGGCAAGACATATCTGAAGTGACAGAAGTGCTATAATAAACTCGATCTCTCTGCTTATGAAAAAGCAATATGTCTCTAAAAGCTCTCATGATTAAGCTTATTGAATTGGAAAGGGGGATATTTTCTAAAGTAAAATATTTCAATAGCTAACCATTTTGGGGCACAGGGAAGGAAATGCCACAACAAAAAGCTCTCCATTGAAGTTAAAATGTATTTAAATAATCCATCTCCAACTCTTTTTTTACTGAAAGGTTGGCCACATTACATACTAAAAATCTGAGCATACAGCCATTTCAGTGTACACTGCAATAATCACATATTTTCTTAATGATTCTGTATGCACAGTCATTGTGAGAAGACCTTAAATTGGAAAAGCTTTAGAAACACATATTTTCAAGGTGTTGCAAACAAGTTTATAAGATTTGTGAAGGATATGAATAGTTGGTTAAACACTGTACTCTCAAGAGAGTTTGGCAGATATGTGATTTTTAATGCTTTATTGAAAGAAATAAGGCCACATTGTGTTATGAATGTTTTTAACAGTTCTAAGAGAACTGGGTTTTAAATAAGTCCCATGTTATTCTAGAATCTGATACTCATTAATAATCATGCTTAGATTCCAACTAGCTGAGTCTATGTACCTGTTGTAGAATTGCCAGATGAAGAAGATAGGATTCCTGTACCTTAAGTAATAGCACAAAAATGGCATTTCAGCTATTGTGTTCTGAATGATATGCTATACTTGCTGAAATATCTCATTGTTCTTGTATGATTTCAAGTCATTTCTGATTTATGGCAAAGTTATCACAGTGTTTTCTTGGCAATATTTGTTCAGAGTGGGTTTATCATTAATTTATTCCAAGGCTGAAAGAGTGTTCCTTGTCCAAGGCCAACCAGTGGGTTTCCATGATGAAGAAATAATTTGAACCCTTAGTGGGGGCATCGGTTTCTAGGTGGAAGGCGGTTCCAGTCAGGGTTGGCTGGATGCGGCTTCCTCTTGGCACATTTTTTCTCTTTTGCCCTCCATTCATTCCTCTTCAAATTCTACAGCACTGCTGGATACAGCTGACCTCCAGCTACAGTGCTCAAGGGCCAGGGCTTCCCAGTTCTCAGTGTCTATGTCACTGTTTTTAAAGTTGGCTTTGAACCCATCTTTAAATCTCTTTTCCTGTACTCCAACATTCTGTTTTCCTTTCTTGAGTTCAGAGTAGAGTAACTTGTTTGGGAGAGGGTGATCGGGCATTCGGACAACGTAGCCGGTCCAGTGGAGTTGATGGCAGAGGACGATAGTTTCAATGCTGGTGGTCCTTGCTTCTTCCAGCACGCTGACATTTGTCCGCCTGTCTTCCCAAGAGATTTGCAGGATTTTTTGGAGGCAACGCTGATGGAATTGTTTCAGGAGTTGCATGTGACATCTGTAGAAAGTCCACGTTTTGCAGGCATATAGCAGGGTTGGGAGGACAATAGCTTTACAAACAAGCACTTTGGTCTTCCTACAGATGTCCTGGTTCTCAAACACTCTATGCTTTATTCAGAAAAATTATACACTCACAGAGCTCAGGTGGTGTTGTATTTCAGTGTCAATGTTGACTTTTGTGGAGAGGTGGATGCCAAGATAGCAAAAAAGGTCAACATTTTCTAATGTTGCACAATTAACCGGTATTTCTGGCATTGCAGATGGACTGGCTGGTGCCTGCTGGAAGAGCACTTTGGTTTTCTCAATGTTCAATGATAGGCTGAGCTTCTTGTATGCTTCTGCAAAGGTATTTAGAGTGACTTGTAGGCCTTCTACTGAATGTACGCAGACAATGTTGTCATCAGCATATTGGAATTCTATAACAGATATTGTTGTAACATTGGTTTTGGCTTTCAGTCTGCTGAGATTAAATAGCTTGCCATCTACCCGATAGATGATTTCTACTCCGGTGGGAAGCTTCCTATCAACAAGATAAAGTATCATAGCAATGAAGATAGAAAATAAGGTTGGGGCAATAACACATCCCTGTTTGACACCTGATTCCACCTTAAAATGGGAACCATTGCTGTCCAAGACTGATGCCATCATGTCATCATGGAGGAGCCGCAGAGTGTTCACAAATTTGTCAGGGCACCTGATTTTTTGGAGGATGTCCCAGACTACAACACACTACATTGATTGTCTAATATCTTACACTGTTCACATCTAGCCTAATATTCTGGATTTTCACATGAACAGCTGTAGCAAGTAGTAAGTTTATTTTTTTTCCATTGGAGGTATAAAGTATAATTAATTATTGCTTTACTGGGAATCACTTGCTTCAGTAATGTTAATTGACCCAACCCTAGGAGGAAATTGGAGATAGACGTTATAATGACTTGTTGTACAAGGACTACTGGATCTACCTAATCTCTGCATGGGAAATGTTAAAATCAAGCTTACATAGGGACCAACTATGTTTGATGCATCAATTACTTCACCTCATTGTTTTTCATTCTATTGTCTTTGACTTCATTTCTTCTTCCCAAAATAATCATATGTCAACATGAATTTGAACATTTGGAGGATCCTAAAGTACCCTTGGATTCTGTCTTCAGTGTAACAAAGTATGAGTTAAAAATGAGAATTATTGACTTCCGGTCAACGCTCGCAGCGGTCGGTCGCACCTTTGGGTAGCTCCAGAAAGCCCAAGGGCGAATGCAGGAGGAGAGTCGGTGAAAGCACACTTTCACCCCAGTTGGTTCAGTTTCCGAACAACTGGCTGACTGCCCGAAGATCCACAACAAGGTGGGAACCAGCCTGGATAAGAACTGGCTTCCCCCCCGGGATTGAGGACTGAGAAGGGCAAGGACTCCCCCCGCACCAAACAGGCTGCAACGGCAGCTTGAGTACGACCGCCGGAGCATTTTAATGGGGAACAGTGAGTACTGAACGCAACGTGTATTCAAAGAACCCCCTCACAAAATAAATCCTAGTTGAAACGAGACCGAGGACAAGCCGCTCAGAAGCTGAAAAGGTTCAACTTGCCCCGGCGAAGACTCCCGCAGGAGGAAAAACCGCCGTATACAACCCGTGGGGCTCTCTGTCACTCAGAAGAGACGGAGACTCTAAAACTCTTTAGAACATTTCTTTTCTAAGAGAAGTCAAATTTTTTGGATGACCGTGCTGACTTAACAGTGAGTGCAAGGTGGTGGAAGACCAACACCCTGTTGCAAGTCTTTATTATTTACTTTGACTCTACTCAGTGGGATACTACAGGAGCAGAACGGCATATCAGAAAACCGCCCTCTCTTAAAGGGACAGTCCTCAACAGATAATAACTCACACAGACCCATATAGACCTTTAGGAGCTGCAGCTGAAGCCCACTGCCTGCCGGAGGAAGAGAAGGGTGGAAACGCGGGCGGAAGCAAGTGTGGCAAGACGAGACGTAACGGGACGCAATTGGCAAGGCGCACTTGTGCTGGGACGCCGCTGCTCTGCTTTACGACGCAGCTAAACAAACTGAGCCACGGAGAAAGTTGATTGCCAAGGGATAGAAGGGGAAGCCTTCAGCACTACCGGACTTCGCCGGACCGGACAAAGAAGCTCCCTTCTCGGCAGACCTGTCCGGACTGTAGAGAGAGAGAGCAAGGTGAGCACTCCATCTCCCGTCATTAGGGAGAAAAACAGTGACGAACGAAAGCGACGGTGGAAACCCGGGAAGCCCATCCAGGTTGAAGCACCCAAGCCAGAAGGCTAATCAAGGAGTAAAACAAAATAAAATAAAATAAAAACAGCTGCCAACCCGGCAGGTGCCAACGCGGTGTGGGAATGGCCACAAAAGGGAAGGTGGACATTATGAAAGAACAAGGCAAACCTTCCAAAACTCCAGGGAGAAAGAATTCAGGACAGACAGAGCTAACCCTGGAAGACCTACTGGCTGAGATCATGAAGATATCTGCAAGGCAGGTAGAAATGGCAAACAAACAAGAGGAGCACGACAAGCTTCTAAGGAATCAGGAGCATCTGATAAAGGAGGAACTGTCAAGCCTCAAGAAAGAACTAAAGGAAGAAATCTCAACAATTAACAACCATCTTTCCATCATGCAGAAAGAAATAACAGAAATAAAACAGAAAGGTCTCACGATGGAATCTAGACAAGGCTCTTTAGAGGAGCACCTCAAGACGAAATGCGGCATCCTGAATAAAATGAACAAAAGATTAGAAGACCATCAAGAGCAACTGGAATATAAAGAAAAAGAATATGAATTAAGATTCCGTAACATGGAGGAGGCGGAACAGGAGGACATCAGAGAGGTGATGGCGGAAATACTAGCTGAGGCGCTAAATGTCCCTCAGATTGAGGTATACAAAGAATTGGACAGGACCTACCGCCTCACAACCAATTATTCCAGAAAACATCAATCGATTCGTGACGTCCTAGTGCATTTTAACAGAAAGGTGCTCCGAGATCAAGTCCTTAGATATTGCTCCAGAAACTCACTATCCTACGAGAAAAGAAAGATTATGGTCTATAAGGAAATTCGGCTATAACCCTGGAGAAAAGGAAAAGTACTTTTTCTGACGGACTAATTAAAAAAAGAGGTATTAAATTCGGTGGGAAAGAAAAGAAGGTCTAATGCTGACTCTAAAAGGAAACCGAATCTGGGCCACCTCTGAGGAAAAAGCCAAGTCCGTCTACAGGAAAATCATGGAAGAAGAACCATCTCCTGAACCCGGCAGGGGGAAAAAAGATACAGAGGAAGGAAGTGAAGAGGAGGAAGAAGCCGACCTGCAAGGGGGTGCAGAGAACCAGAGATCAAATCACCAGGAGATCCACTCCCGCACAGATGAAGGGGACGGAAAGAGACAGACGAGGCTCCAGGCACAAAAAGAACTGAGAAGGTTCTATAATGGGAATTAAGTGTTTTTGCAACAATTTAAATGGGATTAATATTCAGAAAAACGGAAAAGAGTCTTTAATTTTTTTTGAGTAACAAAAACTTAGATATAATTTCTCTCCAGGAAACCCACATTCGGGGAAGGGATGCGAGGTACCTTAATTTTAAGAATCTGGGAAATCTGTATTACTCCTGTGATGAAAAGAAAAAAAGAGGGGTAGTCATGTATATAAAGGATTCTCTGAAAAGTAGCCTGGCGTTTAAGGACATGGAGGGAAGAATGGTGGGAGTCTTATTAGAATGGGATGCTAAAAAGATCCTTGTCTGCAATATTTACGCGCCGAATGGGCCAAAAATTAAATTCTTAAAGGAGTTAAAGTGTAAGATAGAAAAGACGGAATATGATGATCTATTAATTATGGGAGACTACAACGGGGTGGTGGACAAAAAATTGGATAGATCCAGTCTAAAAACCAAAGATAAAAGAGCGGGTCAAATCCCACAAGAGGGAAAAAGGATCCTAGAAGAGCTAGGTCTGAAAGATGGGTGGAGAGAGCAGAACCCTACATCAAAAGATTACACATGCTACTCCAGCAGGCACTGCTCATGGTCAAGGCTTGATATGGCCTGGGCCACAAACAACATACTGACTAAGATAAGTAAGATAAAAATCCTACCGCAGCAGTTCTCTGACCACAACCCGTTTGAATTTCAAATAGGGCAGAAGAAATTAACTCCAAGGAAGTGGACACTTAAGGAAGATCTCTTGAGGACAAGCGACCAAAGAGAAAGGTGTAAGTCAGCCATTAACGATTATTTTGCTTTGAATGCTCACCAGGGTACTCATACCCATACAGTCTGGGACGCTAGTAAAGCCGTGCTACGGGGTTTTTTCATCCAGGAAAATAGCATACAGAAAAAAACTAAAAACAAGGAGGAGGCAGACTTGCTAACCCAAATTAAAGGGCTCGAACTCATATCAAAAAGGAACCCCTCAAATAAAGGATGCAGACGCCAGCTAAAGGTGCTAATGAAACAAAAAAAAAAAAATTGAGACAGATAGGATTGAACATAATCTAAGATTTCTTAATCAGAAACATTTCCAGAATGCAAATAAGCCGGGTAAATGGCTGGCGGCTAAGATCAGGAAAAAGAAGCAGGCAAACCATATCACTCAGATAATTGAAAATGGGAAAACTTACAACTCAGACATACAAATCAAGGACAGATTCCAGAAATATTATAAAAGGCTATACTCGAAGGATGACTCAAACTGGGACCAGGCCCAAAGGTACATTTGTGAGCTAAACCTCGATAAGATCCCAGAGGAACAAAGAGAGCTGCTAAATCATGAGATATCTAGGGAGGAGCTGAAAACAGCAATTAAAAACCTAAAACCCAATAAGGCCCCTGGGCCGGACGGCTTCACGGCACTTTACTATAAACTTTTTGAGGAAGAGTTAGCACCACATCTGTTAGAAACAATGAATGAGAGTATTAAGATCAAAAAACTCCCAGATTCCTGGCTAGAGGCAAGCATTATAGTAATCCATAAAGAGGGCCTGAGTAAATCAGAAACGAGGAATTATAGACCCATATCGCTTCTAAACCAGGACTATAAAATATACGCAAAGATCCTAGCTGAGAGATTAAAGAGCTTTCTGGGAGGGTGGATCAAGCAAGATCAGAAGGGCTTCCTTCCAGGAAGATACCTCAAAGAGAACGTAAGAATCGTAATAGACTCACTGGAATATTATAGAGCAAATATCCAAAAAAAATCCGCTCTGCTCTTTATTGATGCAGAAAAGGCCTTCGATAGGGTCGGCTGGAACTTCCTGCTCCTCCTTATAAGAGAACTAGATATGGGCCACTTGTTTTCCAATGCAGTTGAAGCAATATACACACAGCAATCGGCAAACATAATTATCAACGGGACACCATCAGAGAAATTCCAAATCCAGAGAGGTACCAGGCAGGGCTGCCCCCTATCGCCGCTCCTTTTTATACTGGCACTGGAACCTTTATTAGAAAACATTAGGAGGGACAAATCATTGAAAGGCCTGACAATATTCAAAGAGAGTCTGAAGGTAAGAGCATACGCAGACGATTTGGTCTGTTTTGTGGAAGACCCGGGAGATTCGATTAGTCTATGGTTCAATAAAATAGAAGAATATGGTAAGGCCTCGGGCTTTAAACTAAATAAAGAAAAAACCAAAATGATAACGAAAAACCTAGATAAAAAAGAGATTGAGGAATTGGAAAAGAAGGAGGGTATCCTCACGACAAAGAAAATAAAATACCTAGGAATAATCATCTCTCCAAAAAATCTGGATTTAGTAAAAATAACTATGAGACCACTTGGCGGGAAATCCAAAGAGACTTGGCCAAATGGAAGTTTCTGAATCTCTCATTGGTAGGTAGAATAGCGTTGATTAAGATGAATGTACTTCCAAGGCTTCTTTTCCTTTTCCAATGTATACCAGTACTGTTGAATGCCGATATTTTTGAAAGATGGAATAAAGAAATCAGAAAATTCCTGTGGTCGGGCAGAAGACCAAGGATTAGCTGGAAAAACCTAACGGATGAGACAGATAGGGGCGGGCTTGGGGCGCCCGACTTTAGGTGTTATTACGAGGCCTGCTCCTTAGAGTGGCTAATGGACTGGACCACGCTAAGGGACCCCATGCTGCTCGCCCTCGAAGGGTTTGACCTGAGGGCGGGCTGGCATGGGTACCTTTGGTATGGCAGAGCAAAGATCGAAAAAAACTTCAACGCACATTGCTTTAGGAAGCCCCTCCTGAGGATTTGGCAAAAGCACAGAGAGAGACTTTTGATAAAATCCCCAAATGGCTTTGTCCCTTAGAAGCGTATGGCAGGTGACAGTATGGGACCAATAGCCGTTTGAGATACGAAGAGATACTGAAAAGGCAGGGGTCGACCTTTATAGTGAAAGATCTCACGGAACTAAGGGGAGTGGATGGCAGCCTTGATTGGTTCCAACACAGACAAATTTTTGATATATATCAAAAGGATAAAGCCTTAGGATTTGAAGAATCTAATCAATTCTGGGATGTGGTGGCTGCTAAAGAGAAAGGGAAGATCGCGGCATTATATAAAAAACTGTTAGAGTGGAGTACAGAAGAGGAGACAATAAAAACCTGTATGGTCAGGTGGGCACAGGATTTAGGACATGCGATTCCCCTGAGACGGTGGGAAAGGCTGTGGAGAAAACACCTTAAGTTTACGTACGCTTACGATCTCAGGAAAACAACATCAAAATGTTCTATAGATGGTACCTGACACCTGACAAAATCGCTAAATACTGCCCAGATTATAGCAATAGCTGCTGGAAATGTGGGAAGGCTGAGGGAAAGTATATGCACATGTGGTGGGATGTAAGCGGGTGAAAAATTCTGGAAAAGTGTACAGGGCAATGAAAACTGCGCGAGACATCGAATTTGCATTTAGAGCAGAGTACATGCTGCTAGGGCTGTTGGACTTTACCCTGGAAAAGAATAAAGAAAAATTGTTTATCTTTTGTATTACCGCAGCGAGACTGGTACTGGCAAAACGCTGGAAGGGCAAAACTCTCCCAAAAGAAGAAGACTGGCTACTTAGGCTACTAGACATAGCCAATATGGACTGTCTTACAGGAGCACTATCACAAAATATAGAGAGTACGGATTGGTCACCAATTTTGGACTTCCTGAAGAACAACAAGAAGATGGAAATTAATAAGAAATTTTATTTAGGACTTAAGTCTGACGGCTAAGACAAGAGGATTTATTTGTTCTTTCTTTTGAATATAACAAATTGCAAATCAGGACGGTCGTCCAGGAGTTGGAGGGTGGTGGTGGAGGAAGTCTGGGGTGGAGGGCGGGATAGGTAGGAGGGGAGGGAGGTCCGGGGGGGGGGGAGTGGATATCGGATTGTTTTTTTTGTATGTATTGTTGATTTTGTCCATGTGTCATTGTCCTTTCTTGTTTTAATATGAAAATCCTAATAAAATTCATTTTTTAAAAAAATGAGAATTATTGTTTCGTGCCTTCTGATTTATGGCAACCCCAAGACAAAACATATTAAGTAGTTTTCTTGACAAGATTTGTTCAGAGGAGTTTGCTTTTGCCTTCCCTGCAGCTGACATTGTGTGACTTGTTCAAAGTCACAGAATGGGAAAGGAGACCACAGACCATTTATCAGCTACACTCAATGTATATGCATCCTAATCCTCACTACAATGCTTGCAGAATTTATAGATAATTTGTTAAAATAAATTGTGGCACTTCTGAAAATTCAAGATTACCTTTGCATTGCCACATAATTTGTCTGGCATTTCATTAGCAGCATACCTGTCAACATGCAGCTTCAATTAGCAATTCCAGACTGGGATTTACCTGTGACTGTCATGGATGGAAAGTGCTTGCTAATGAATTATTCCAGCGAATTAGGAGACCAGGAAGTTCTCTAGGTGCCAAAGAATAATCCACACTTTATTAGTGAACATTTTCAATCGTAACACACATGGGTATTTCACAGAGCACTGTACCTGCTTGTCTAGAATTAGCTTTTCTTTGTGTCTATATCAAGACAAATCATAAATCTCAATTACAGATATCAGATGGGCATCCAAAGGTTTCTGAAATAGTTCTTTAGAATTATACAATACCTAACCACAACTTGTCACTGTGCAGAAACATCTGGGCATAGGGATAGGAAGCAGATTTTCTAGTCAACTTGATTTTGTGTGTGTGTGTCTGTGTGTCTGTGTGTGTCTGTGTCTGTGTCTGTGTGTGTTTTCAAGACATTTCTAATAGTAACACTAAGGTAAACCTATTGCAGAGTTTTCTTGGCAAGATTAGTTCAGAAGCAGTTTGCCACTGGCTTCCCTCTTAGGCTGAGAAATTGTGACTTGGCCAAGGTCATCCAGTAGGCTTCATGGCAGAGTGGGGATTTGAACCCTGGTCTCCAGAGTCATAGTCCAACACTCAAAGTAGTACACCACACTAGTTGTCTTTGAGGTTTACGTTTCCGTTATTGCTGCAAGAAGGAGAAATCAGAAATGCCTCTTGTCAGTTCTAATTAATGTTCTTTTTTAAAGTAACAAAAAACCCAAATGTATCTGATATTGAATTTTAATTCAAGGGCTGATAACTAACACTAGCTTGGTTGTGAGGTTGTTTGGGACAATATCACTGTCAGGTAGTGTGAGGCTTTAATGTTTGGGTTTTTTTTGCTAGGTTCTTGATTTTGTCTTGGCGATTAATCTAAGGCTCCTTCCAAGTTTCCCCTGGATCCATCCTTTAAGGTATGGACAAGATTTTGAAGCAAGTGTAGGACATTTTCTACAAAGCCATGGGGATCATCTTAGAATTGATTCTCTTTGTACTTAACTTCAAAGAATGTGATGAAGCCTGGCTTGAAGGATGGCTAAGCATTGTCCTGTCAGGCTAGCTTTATCCAGTGAGCTCATAAAATGACACTAAATGAAATTAAATGCAAGTAGCATTATGGAACAACACAATGAAGGGGAATTACTCCTTTTTTTGCCTGGTAGATGCTCATATTGAAAAATGGAAGTCAATCATGAAAAGTTCTGGCACATGAGACTCCCTTTCTGTATACAACAGGTCTTCTAGATACACAATTCCAGCAACATATTAATAAATGGTGACAGTATGGATGTGGACATGTTAAAGATATGCACATTCATTTTGCTACCATTCATCCATGTTTTTCATAATAATGGCAGGTCTTGGAACCAAAACCTTGCAGGCACAGCAGGCTCCCTGTGTAACTAATGACTGCTTTATGAAGTAGAGGATTCTAGCTGGTGTGATATTTATTTACTATTATTTATTTACTATATTTCTATACCACCCTTCTCAGCCTGAGGCCGACTCAAGGCGGTTTACATATGGCATTAAAGCCCACAAAATAAAACATAATCAAAACAATTAAAACAATAACCATATAAAACAATTAACAATTAGCAGTTAAAACATAAAAATACAATACAATTCTCAGCGTCTCATCATTAAAATCTTTTTTTCGTCACATTGTCGTATCGTTCCATAGATCTAATTAAACAGTTATGCTCCATCTGCAAATGCCTGCTTGAACAGCCAGGTCTTAACTTTCTTACGAAATGATACATTCTGTTAGAATTATGTTAGTCATATCATTTAGTTCCATTATGAAAATCTAGTCAAGTTTGATAAACCACTTTAATATGTACATATCACCTTTACTTATTTGCTTGAATATAAAAGTAGATTGTGTATGGAATAAGATGAGGAGTACCATAATACAACAAAGCATCAATCACTTTCAGACATACCTTCCACATACATTCCAGACAAGCAGTTCTCTTTGCAATAATAACCTTAATTCCTTGAAGGGGAAAAAACCCAATTGTAGATCTTCCAAGTGATAAAATAATTGGATGGAGTGCTTTGTTTGCTTTGTGTTCACCAGTTAAGTCTCAAATCCATGATTGCTCATCCTTAATTGAATGCACTAGATTGATGTTTTATGTTTCAAGAGGCAGCTCTAAACTTTTTTATGGTTACTTGCAAGAAAGGGATTCAGTGTGCAACAGCAGGGAACCCCTCAAAGGTATCATGAACTTCCAGAGGCTAAAAAGATAAACTCTATATAATCCAAACCCATATAACTTCTAAATGGCAACTACATTCCCTATAACATAAAGCCTATAGCACTCTGTGGGTATTTTTCAGCAGATTTCTCTAACAGTCTCCAAGAATGCTAGACTAGGACTGATGGAGGAATATAAATGACATAGACACCATATTTTTGGTGTTCTGCCATGTCAGTTACATAGGGTTGAATATAAAGAATAGCTTTGGAATCTGTGGACAGATGGAATGTTTTTGAGATTTTTTGAACATTGATAGCCCATCAACCACTGTCTTATCACTCAGTGAATGCACATATCCTTTGAATTGTTTCCCTTTATCTCCTTCTCACAGAGATCATGTTTCCAAGCTAGAATTCCAGCAGTATCACTCTTTATAGAAACACAGAGTTGAAAGTGGCAACACGGTCCACTGAGTTCAATCCCCTTCAAAGGCTGCAGCCTATCTCTAGCTAGTAGTCCTTAAAATGGTTCCAGAAACCAAATCTCTCCCATCTACACCATACATGCAGCCAATCATTCACCTTTAGTAACTCCTGGTCCCTGTGTAGTTCTTTATCCTTCAGTGGCAGAATCAATGAGAATACCATTATGAATCCCTTCAGCTTCTGCCCAAGTATCTTTGGTATTTATTTATTTTTATTTTTACAATATTTCTACTCTGCCATTCTCAACCCCTGAGGGGGGACTCAGAGCCCATTGGTGCCCACAAAAATATGAAGAAGTTGATACTGATCTGCATTCTTGATGAGTTTTGTCAAGTTGTTACTGACATCCTCTATGTGTGCATCAGGAAGATAGCATGCTTCCTGAATCATCTCCATTTTCTGGTGGCACACAGTTATTTCTTTAACCCTAAGCAATGAATCCCAATCAGCAGCATCTTTATTTTCTTCTTGCTACAGATGTTACATTTGATTCCTTTCTGGGCATGCAGCATCCCTTGTTGCTGGTTTCCTCTTTCAGCATTTTGAGTGTTGCTATCCTCCTGAAAACGCAGGATTTGATTGCTTAATTGGAAAGTGCTGAGCCCCTTCTGCATTGTCTGCTTTTGATAGTGACTGCCTTCTATGATGTTACAGTCCTCTTCATTTTCCTATGCAGTTTCTCCCTGCTGGTTCTGTAGGAGCAGTTCTTCCTGTATTCTATCTGGGAAGTCCTTACATTCTCTGATACATTTAATGGACCCAAAATACAGGTGTAAAGCACTGACTTTCTATTCCAAGAAAGCAACCAATTTCACTTACTGCAAGTGCAGATGTTGATATCTTCTGGGAAGATAAACACCAACATGTGATGCAGTAGCCAGTGGTTCTCAACCTTTGGACCTTCAGGTGTTTTGGACTTCTGCTCCCACAATTCCTAACACCATTTTAAATGGCTGGGATTCCTGGAAGTTGGAGTCCAAAACACCTGGAGGACCAAAGTTTGAGACCCACTGCAGTTATGTCTCTCCCCTTCCCCTCTATAACATCTATATGGAGTGTAATTGTCCACAACACAGGCCATGCAGAAATGCTTCAAGAGCTTCCTCTCTGCACCAGACTGCTGTTTTCCTCACAGTCTTTAACAAAGGCTGATGGGGAAAAATAATCAGATGAGCTGCTATCCCCCCCCCCACCCCAAACTTTGCCTTCTCATCTAGCTCAAAGGGTTGCTGCCTCTTCCTATCTGGTTGCTTTGTTCTTACAGCAGCCCTAGCAACGGCTTATTTATTTATTTTATCAAGAGCGAACCAATGGTAAAGTTGTAATGTATTTAAAAAACACAATGTTTAAAAACTTGATATTATAATAAATGTCCTTTGACCAGTAACTGGCTACTTGGAGTGCCTCTGGTGTTTTGCTATAAGAAGGTCCTCCATTGTGCATGTGGCAGATCTCAGACTGCATTGTAATATGTGGTCTGTGGTTTGCTCTTCCCCACATTTTCATGTTGTGGACTCCACTTTGTGGCATTTCTTAAGGTTGGCTCTGTATTTTGTGGTGCCAGAGCGCAGTCTGTCCAATACCTTCCAAGTTTCCCACTGCTGGATTAATAGAAGCTGCTGCAGTGGCAGATTGGCATCCATATGGACTAACTGGGCTGAGATTACATCAGACTTGTTGAACCATTGCCTTATAACTATAATAGGGTGAATGGCAGAGGTATCAAAAAGATTATGTAGCTTGTACAGAATGCTGTAAGTGAACAACTGAATAAGTGAGACCACATATGTAAGTTCCATGGATATAGGTTTCATACTGTAGTTTTATGTTCTATTATTATTTTCTATCCCTCTTTGTGGGTATAAATTGATAGATTGTACACACCTTTGGCAGGACTCACTATTTTGCTGGAAAAGTGGCATGCACATTGATGGCATATATGATGGATAATAACAATGATCAAATGATAGTATGATCAGAGAATTATGATGCTTTTTAAAGTAATCAAGTGGTATTAAGGAGGAGAACTTATTTCAGGGAACTGGAAGTACTGCCTAAAGAAAGGATGATAGAGGACCGTTCCAAGCAAAATGAAAACCTGTGCTAATACGGTTGAAAGTTTTGAAAAGTCATTTAAGTGTGTGATATTGTTCCTTATTTCTTATGATGCTTTAATAGTTGGAAATATTGGCCTAAGGGCTATGTCTGAGTGATGTTCAAAGTGAATGAAAAGATGGCCTTTGTCTGTAAAGGGTGGTCATCTTGGCTAGTAAATTAGAATTAATAAGCAAGTCCAAGCTATTTAACACTACTAGGACTATTAGTGCTTTGTGGTGTTATACAGAACGAAGGTTTGTGTGTTTTACACATATCAGCCTTTTCTTAATCATCAACTTATGCTTTTAGTACTACATTAGTCTTTTTGATAAACTGAGGCCCCCTCTACACTGTCATATAATCCAGATTATCAAAGTAGATAATCCACATTATCTACTTTGAACTAGATTATATGAGTCTACACTGCTGTATAATCCAGTTCAAAGCAGATAATCTGGATTGTATATGTCAGTGTAGAAGGGGCATGCGAGAGTAAAAGCATTGCATCCAATTTCCTCCATTGGAATTGTATTTAATGTTTGGGACCAAATGAGGCAGTATTTAATATGATGCTCCTGAAATATTAGAATCTACTTTTACTTTATTACACAAACAAAAAACAAACAAACAAAACCCAAACTCCCCAAGATTTATTGTTTAAAAAACCATAAGGGAAATTCAAAATAAAATGTAGCTGTTAGAACAATATAGAAAATAATCTATGTTGAAATTTAGCATACTGCAGAAATGAATTAGTGACTCTAGTGAATAAATAATCAGTACAAATCAGAGATATTTTAATCACCTTGCAATGTGACAGCCTGGTGTAGGTCTAGACTCCCAAAGGACAAGGAATGTCCTCTGAAAGATATTGATTTGCTCCACTGCACCTTCTTTTACTAATTATTACCAATGCAGTTCCTCCAATTAATCAGCTCAACTGAGCAGCAGCAGTAGACTCCACTCTTTATATGCATTATGCAGATAAGTGACAAAGTCAAGGCTTCCTGCGCAATTACACTAATTATAAGCCTTTCTTTGGTCAAGGATTGCAAACAAGCATGCAGTGAGTTCTTAATATATTTGCTGTGAACCGTGCTGTTTGCGCTGTTGAAACAGATCCAAGAGCGGCATTTTCTTTTCTCCACAAAATCCAAGGGAAAAAAACAACCATCGCCAAAATCATTCTCTATAAAAATGGTTATTACCAGTGATGCTAAAATTATCTCTTAGCATATGAATCAATAAAAAATTCCTTTGGATTAACCAGATAAAAAACAGAATATAGTCAAAACATCACAGTATACTGAAATAATGAAAAATAGATCCAGTCACACTAACATATTTTTTAAAAAATATATCATATAAATCCATACATTAGAAATGAAAGCCTAACCTATGGCGAAATTCTTATTTGATTCCCTGAAGAGACATAAAAACTGGATCTTACTTTCCCCCCCATAGAAATGACATGACAGGAGAGCGGAGGAGGGGGGAGGAGGAAAATCACACACACACCCTTCCTGGCACGTCATTTCAATGTGCTGGGAGAGCCTGTTGAGGCTTCAAATGGAGGGCACATAAGTTTTTCTTAGTTTTCTAAGGGATCTAGGGGCTTGGGGGAAGGGGTGGGTATTCCCACAATGTACCGGCCTTATACAGGGAGTCAAATCCATGAGACTATTAATTGTATTGAAATTTCACATCGAAAGCTAGATACAAACTTAATCAACATGCTGGGGTTTGGTTTATTTTGCTAGTTAATGTACAAAAAAAGACTACACTGCATAATTTTACTTTAGTATTTTCAATCACAGGGGTGATCAAATATTCTTCCTAGCCCTTTACCCCTAACATTGAACTAGGATTCCAGCTTTCCCAAACAATTGTTTTCTGTTGTTACTGTTGCTACCAGGGCTTGGAGTGAAGACAAAAGATGTAAAAAGGAAGCAGTTCCACTGCCAATGCTAATGGTAAAATCTACCTCCATGAAACTGTTTGGGAAACTTCCCCTCCCTTTGTGGTAAATTCCTGTCCCCATTCCCAGTTTCTTTGTTCCCAAAAACAAAGTGAGGGTAATTTACACACAACTCTATAAAAGACCTATAATTCAGCTTTTTTTATAGCACAAACATTATTTTACTGTTGAACCCATGAAATGGCTGTTGTACATTAAGAAATCTTCCTGCTTCATATGTTTTGATGCAAAAGTTAAAAAAGAAAAAAGAAAAGAAGTATCTATGTTCACTCAGCATAAAACACCACTCAGGAAGCAGGGTTAGTGACCTCTGCATAAGAGAAATCTATCATGCTGTTAGAACACAGATGGAAGCTATATTTAGCTAAGCATCTAACAATGGTTTTGTTCATTATTCTGCAAGTATCCCATAAGTGTTTCTCACTGGGCAGATGAAAATGCATACATTACTAACCAGGGAAACTGAAGTGTTGTAACATTTAATGAGAGTCAGCATGACAGAGGATAGTGCAGGACCCTTGAAGAATGTAAGAAAGCTGAACTCCGAACCATTATGAGTGGTTTCCATGCACCAAAGGAAGACAGAACAGGAGCCAGGAGAGTTGAAAATACCCAGCAGACATAAAAAAAAATTGCTGGCATAGTAGTTGCACTTCTGTAATTGTCAGAACAAGTTGCTTAATCTGATTGTAGAGAGCAGATAGCCCTGGCAAATTGTCTTCTATCGCTCCATCCTGTTAAATTGGAAAAGGGCTAAATTAGAACACATGGGGTAAATATATGACTATCTTTCTTTGGCTTGTTTCCCAGCTGCCCCCTCCTACCTTCTTGCTAGAATATTATCTGCTTTCCTGAATAAGGCTGTACTTTGATTACTCTAAAATAGTATTAAACTGAGAAAACTAAAAAGAAAACAGTCTATGACTTTTGCATATCTACATGCGCGCACACACACACTACCAGGGCCGTAGCCAGAAAATTGGGGGGGGGGGGGTTGAAACTTTTTTGGGAGAATTATTAAGATTATATAGATCTAATTAAATCAAATTACTAAAAATGATTGTTAATTGGTAATTTATAGTTACAAAAGAATACCACAATGTCTTTTGGAAATACTTGAAAACTGTGCCAATGCACTTTGACAGAAATCAGGATCCATCAATAACTTTTGGTGGACACTCAAGAATGCAAGTCAGAGTGTGAAACACTGGAATGAGCACATTTCAGTTTCCAGTTAATTCCATTAGTAGGCGTGATAAGAAGTTTGAACCTCAAATGCATGAGACTAAATTTACCCAACACCTTTAGAATTCTGATGAGATTAAACATAGTTATTCAATATCGCTTTTCAAGTTGCAATGGATAAATACACAGGGAATGTAGTATGCTGGGTCTAACCCTCTGGATGCTTTGGAAGATATAATATGAGGGTCCTTCTCATACTGTATCTCCCTGGTTCCTGAATTTGCTCAACAGAGCTCTCCATGTAAGAAATAATTCTGTCTGTCCACACCACCACTTCAAAAACAATTGGATCTTTCTTTTGTCTGTTTCATGGCTCAGCTTTTCTCAGCACAACAACAGCTTTGTTTCTAGTTCCCTCTTCTTTGCTTTTCTCTTTGAATCTAATTTCTCACCAACTTGCCCATCTCCTCCCCTTTAGAGCTCTTTGCAGCAAGTTTGTATGACTGCACAACTTTCAGAACAGACCAGATCTGATGCCTTCTAGTTTGTTAGGCCATGAGCCTGACCAGGCAGAACCCAGAGAGCCTCTCAGATACAGAAGAAGATCATGTGGTCCCCTCCAGATTGGCCCCAGCCTGAGGCAGCAACAACTGAAGGGCATGAAGCCCAACATGTGGTCTGAACAAAATGGAGACAGACCTCTAAAAGAAGGCTTCTTAATATACTAGCAAAGGCTATAAAGCTGAACACGATGCCTAGAACAAGATGGATGCCTCCCAATATAATGGCAAAACTTAAAGCCTACCATAAGGCCTGAAACAAAGGAGATCCCCCAGTAAAATTACAAGAGCTAAACCTAACATGAGGCCAAAGCTTAACTCATAACTTGAGGCATGCAATAAAATGTAGGCCTCAATATGTGATGACACAGTTAATGAGTGGAATTGCCTGCCTTCCTGAGACTGAGAGAGTGTGACTCCCTCCAGAAAACAATCCATTAAGCATTATTTTAAAGGAAGAAGTTGTCTTCAACCTTCCTCTGGGGCCCAGTAATCATGACTTAAGGCTGAGAGAGTGTGACTCATCCAGGCAATGACTATTCTGGTCTACTCTGGGGGGGGGGGGGTGTCCTTGAGGCAACCCAGGACAAGAACTCTGCTTCGTGCAGCCACCAAATGCCCAGCCCTTATGTTCTGCTGGGAAATCCCTGCCAATAAATGCCAAGGCAAAGGCATATCAAGCAATGGGAGTCTTACTATCTGGAAACGGGGATGGGAGGGAGCAAGGAGGGAAGTGCCTTGGTGTTTCCACAAAGCCACAACCACCCTCACCAAGTCTGGTCTCCTTCATGAAGGCCTTCAAATCCACCCCCACCCCGTGTCTTAGACTTTGCCTGTGTCGCCCTCTAGGCACTTGGAAACCTCCCTTGATAAACCTCAAAGTTCAGCGGAGGTACAATAGGTTTATTTAGAATAACTGGTTATAGGAAAGAGGCTAGAAGTCAATCTAAGATGCCTTAAAGCAGCACCAGTAAAATAGCACCAGTATTCCAGGAAGGTAGCAATGGATTATAGTCCCGTAACAATCAGGATTCAAAGCAGGATTCAATAGGCAAAGTCTCTCACTGGCAGCATTGAGTCACACTCTTTAAACAGTCAGGAACAAAGCAAACGAGGCAAAGGCTGGTGCCCAAGCGGGCTAGATCCAAGCAGGACAGCCAGCAAGCTGGGCAGGCAAAGTTTTTAGCAGGAAGGCCGAAAGGCCTGTACAGGAATCCATGATCTTGAGATGCAAAAGTTGGCTCGAGATGGAGAGCCTTTCCAAGACGAAACGGTTATAGTTCTGTATCCCTTTGATCTTACGATGTAGTTGCGTCGAGTGTCATGGTTCACACGATGGACTGCAGCTGCTGTTTGGTAAACCTCAGCAGCAAGGTATGTGAGCCCAATTAGAGCCCACATCTGTGGAAAGGAGTCAGTGTATTTCCTGGTCCCAAGCGCCTCTGCTTATCGCCGGGAATAACAGTCGTGGCCTTGACTGATTCACCCTGCCTGCCTTGTGATGGATTCACAGGAGAAAGGCAGGCAGGCCTGGAAGAAGCCTCGATGCCAACATGGCTGGAGTGTGGTTCTAAGGCCTGGGACCTGACAGCCTGCCTGTTTTGGGTGGGACAACTTGGTTGCTTCCACTATCTCGGCTATTGCTGCAAGTAATAACAGTGTGAATAAATTGTCAAAATTTGCCTGAGATAGTGTTTGCAGTTCTGGAGGGACTTGTTTAATTTTTGCTTCTCATAGATTTATCATGGGAACTTGGTTAACTAGTTAAAATTCCTGAATAAACCAGGGTTTTTTTAACCTGAAAATTTTTGGGGGGGAGGGGGTTTGTGACGGCGTCGTGAGCGCCACCTGCATAGAAAATCTTGAGTTCTTAAAGGTTGGCATTGTTAAAGTATGTTTTTACAGCCTGCACAGTTTGCAAGAGGTTTAGTTGCACTGGTTGGTCCTTAGCACCTGCCAGTCATTATTAGCAGAGCCCAATTGAGTTTGTTCTACCCCCTTTTACCAGGGATCTTGGGAACAAGCTACTTTTACATTCTGCAGACTACCAGGACCCCTCCTGTAAGGACGTGTCTGAAGGTTCGCCAGACCAGGCCCTTGGTCAGGCTATTCTTCAATACCAGTCTGATTTCCTTGGAATTCAAGCAGAAGGCCCAGCATATCAGAAGGCTGAGTAACTCTGGGGAGTTCCAAGTGCCTCCAAACCAGTCGTCTGGTCTCAAGAGAAAGACTTAGTGACTTCAAGCTTGGCCATCTGATTGGGCCTGCAAGTGTTCTTACCTCAAAGCCATTGGAAGAGAAAAGACTCGGGAGAGCTTTTCCGCTATAGCTTCATGGAACAAAAACAGTAAAAAGAACTTTAAAGTAAGAACTTTTCTGCCTCATTTTGGGGACTATGTCACCAGTTGTTATTTTGGGAAAATTAAGTAAAGTGCCTCAGCGAAATTAACTCATATATTGGACAATAAAGCAACCAAAGTGTTAACTAAAGTGTTCAGTTTGGTCATTGGAGCCCTAAGCCTTTAAAGGGAGGCAAAAAAGCAATCCCCCGAGATAGATAGACCACTTCCTTGTCCTTTCACAAGACATTGATAGCCCAGGAGCAACGGCACAGGGTTGAACTCCTCCCCCCCCCCCAAACTACACCCCTGGACACTACTATGGCACCCAGAATAAGTAGGAATTTAAGAATGTAAGAAAAGTTAGCAAAATCAGATCAGAAAGCTATCTAGTCCAACGTTCTGTTTATACAGTTGGCAGTCAATGCCAATGGAAAAAAGTAGCCTGAATGACATGAGTACAACCTCACCATCCATTCTTTTTTTTTGTAAATATATTTATTAAGGTTTTTCAATTAACAATGAAAGTGGTAGAACAATTGTCGGTATAGGATAGTAGGAGGAGAGGAGGGAGAGGTGGGGGTCTTTGGAGGGCTACAAGGGAGGGGGGATGGGGAGTGTGAGAGCCGACAGAAAAGTTGGGGGCAAGGGACGGGGGTACGGGGAGGGACGTGAGAAGAGTGGATGGGGAGAGATGGTTGGAGAAGGGTCGCAGAGAAGAAGGGGAAGAGAGGGGGAGGGAGGGGGGAGAGAGGGGGAGGGATGACCTGGAAAGGGGGGAGGAGAGAGGAGGGAGGGGGGGGAGGGATTATGTTGGCTTCCGATTTCTCCGTTCAGTCTCGGTTGTTCCTGCTATAATGGGGGAGGGAGGAGTAGTTGAGATACAGTTGTCTCTATAGAGGGGGGGAGGCAGACATTGTTATCTCCTATAAGTTCCATTTGTCTGTTAGTTGATGGACCCATTCCCTTGCCCCGCCCTTCTGGGGGGCTGGGTTGGATCCCAGGTCTTTAGGAAGGTCACGACGGGTAGCCAATCGGTTCTTTTTATCCCCGTCCCTCCGATTCCCTCACATAATATGACAGATTGTCCATGCTCATGATGTCTTGCACTTTGTTTACCCATTCATCCATCCTGGGTACATCCGCAGATTTCCATTTTTTCGCAAATGCCATCCTCGCGGCCGTGGAGAGGAACAGAAACAGCCGCTCTGTATTTTCGTCCGGAAGATCCTTCTCGTCTACCATTCCCAGCAGATATGCTTCTGGTGCCTTTTCTAGTGTAGTCTGCAGGATTTTTTGGATATGTATATGTACATCCTTCCAGTATCTCGAAACTTCCTGGCAGGTCCACCACATGTGGTAAAAGGTGCCAGTCTGAACTCCGCACTTCCAGCACTTGGTCTGGGCATTCTTATACATAAGGCCAAGCTTGTGGGGCGTCATGTACCATCTGAAGAACATTTTATACCAGTTCTCCTTCAGGTCAATGGCGTAGGTGATTTTTATTTTCTTTCGCCAGATCTTTTCCCACTCTTGCATACTGATTGTACGGCCGATGTTTTGCGCCCATGTTATCATGCAGGATTTCACCTGTTCAGTCTCTGTTGACCATTCTAGAAGTTGTAGATAAGCCTTCGAGATGAGTTTTTTCTCCTTACTCAGGAAGGATTTCCAGAATTTTTCTCCTTCCGAGAATCCTACCAGTTCGTCTTTTTGGAAGCATGTTTTAATGTGCAGGTACTGGAGCCATGTGAGGGATCTGTACTGGGCCTGTATTTGGGCCTTTGTTTTCAGGCTTCTCTTCGCCCCCACTTTGACCGTCATTTCCTCGTATGTCGGCCATTTGTTCCATCCTAGTAACTTCCTTTGGTGGGCCTCTATGGGTGATACCCATAAGGGGTTTTTTTGATAGAACCTTCCCTTGTATCTTTCCCATATTTTCATCAGGGCCGCCCTCAGTGGGTGTTTCCTGAAGTGCTCGTTGTGCCTTGCTTTCCGTACCACAGGTGGCCATGCCAGCCCGTGCAGAGATCAAAGCCCTCCAAGGCCAGTAGTTCTTTGTTCTTCAGTGTGATCCAATCCTTTATGTGGACTAGGCCGCAGGCCTCGTAATACAGTTTCAGATCCGTAAATCTAGCCCGCCACGCACCCTTCTGCCTGTTAGTACCCTGAACATTATTCTCGCCCTCTTCTCGTCCCAGAGAAATTTGAGTGTATCTTTCTCCCAATTCTCAAAGATGGTGTTAGATTTTATGATTGGGATGTTTTGGAACAAATACAGTAGCCGGGGCAGCACATTCATCTTAATCACTGCAATCCTGCCCATAAGTGAGAGGTTGGCTTTTTTTCCAGCTGGAGAAGTCCCTTTGGATCTCTTTCCACAATCTTTCATAGTTGTTCTTTTGTAGCTGGCTGTTTTGTGCCGATATATGGATGCCCAGGTATTTAATGGAGTGCGTGATTTGCATGCCCGATGACCTTTCTAGCTTTTCTTGGCGCTTCTTGGATATGTTCTTCGTTAGAATCTTCGTCTTTCCTTTGTTAATTTTCAATCCCGCCAGTCTGCCGAATCTTTCTATTTCTTCTATCCAGAGCTGAATGGTGTCTACCGGTCTTTCGATGAAGCAGACTACATCGTCTGCAAATGCTTTAACCTTGATTGAGTGGCTTCCAATCGAAGGGCTTTTGAGATGATCGTTGGCTCTGATAGCTCTGAGAAGGACCTCTAAGGACAAAATAAAGATCAGCGGGGAGAGGGGGCAGCCTTGCCGCGTCCCTTTTTGTATTGCAATTTTCCTCGTTGGCCGGCCGTTGATCCAGACCCTCGCTGTTTGATCCCTATAGATTGCCCCGATGGCGCTTGGGAATTGAGGGCCCAGGTCTGCCTTTGACATGAGTAGATGGAAGAAGTCCCAGTTTAGGTTGTCAAAGGCCTTTTCCGCGTCCAGGGCGAGGAATGCGACCTCTCTGTGGGGGTGTGCTTCGTAGAACTGGATCAGGTCTATGACCGCCCTGGTGTTGTCTTTGGTCTGTCTGCCGGGGAGGAACCCATTCTGATCGGGGGCTATCCAAACACTGAGCCAGGGTTTCAGCCTTTCGGCCAATATGGGCGCCGGAAGCTTGTAGTCTATGTTGAGGAGCGAGATGGGCCTATAGTTAGCCACATTTGTATCATCTGTGTCCTCTTTGTGTATTAAGACGATGTTTGCTTCCTTCCAGGAGTCTGGTGAGGTCCCCTCCGTAAGCACCCTGTTGTAGATCTTTCTCAGGAATGCGATGATTTCGCTTTTCATTGTTTTATAAAACCTAGCTGTTAAGCCATCCGGTCCTGGGGCTTTAGTATTGTCCAGCTTCCCGATCGCCTCCTCTATCTCGATCTCCGAGATTTCCCTGTTCAGATCTTCTCTATAGTGATTTGGTATCTTGTCCAGTGGTTGCCTCTCCAGGTACTTCTTGATGTCCTCTTTCCTGTCTGGCCCCCCGGCGTATAATGTCGAGTAGAAGGATTGAAACTCTTCCTGTATTTCTTCCTCCCTCAGAATCATCCTGTCGCCGGCTCTGAGTTTTGTTATGTACCCCATTTGTTTCTTCTTTTTAATCCTTCTTGCCAGCCACCTGCCCGGCTTGTTGGCGTTCTGGAAGTGCCTCTGCTTTAGGAATTTAAGATCTTTGGATATTTGCTCAAGCTCCAGGTGGTGCTTCTGTTTTTTCAGTGCGGTCAGTTTGATGATCGCGTCCTGGTGCTTAGGTTGGCTCTTCAGATTCGCCTCCTCTTGTGCGATTTTAGTTTGCAGATCATGTAGCGTTTTTCGCCTCTCCCTATTTTTTCCCGCACTGTGCTGAATAAAATGACCCCTAAGTACCGCTTTGCAAGCATCCCACACTATTTCTGGGCTCGTTTCTGGAATATCATTGTTCTTGAAGTAGTCTGCCAGTAGCTCTTTGTATTTCTGTATGTCTTCCTCCTTCTTCAGCAGGCAATCATTAAGCCTCCAGCGCCTTGATGGGGGTTTACTCACCATCCATTCTTCATTCTGGAACAACTGATGTACAGAGGCATATTACCTCTGATATTAGAACTGACATACAGCTATCATGACTAGTTGCACAGACAGCCACAGCCTCCATGAATTTGTCCAATGCCTTCTAAAGCTATCCATATTTTAAGATGCTACAGCTTATGGCAGAAACTGCAATTTACTTATGTGCTGTGTGAAAAAGTACATTCTATTTTGTTATTGTTCTGTGCATTCAAGTCATTTTTTTTACTTAAGATGGTGCTCAGACAAACCTATAATGGGTTTTTTGCAAGATATGTTCAGAGAGGGATTGTCCTTGGCTTCTTTTGAGGCTGAGAGAATGTAATCTGCCCAAGGTCACCCAGGGTCCTTCCACACAGCTAAATAAAATCCCACATTTTCTGCTTTGAACTGGAATAATGGCAGTGTGGACTCAGATAACTCAGTTCAAAGCAGATATTGTGGGATTTTATGCCTTAATATTTTAGGTTATATGGCTGTGTGGAAGGACCCCCAGTGGGATTCCATGGCTAAGTGGGGGTTTCAACCCTGATCTCCAGGTTTAAGGTCCAAATCATTACAACATACTGGCTATCTGTTCTGAAAGCTGTATGACTCAGTTTCTGTAGATAACCCAAATGCATATTGTGAAAAGGAGAAACGTTTTCTTCTGTTTTATTTCTCAACATAAATAAGAAGTTTCATTTTATTTTGCCTTTTATTTAAGTTAGACATTTTAATCTTTCTTCCTGGCAGTGTTGCTCCTGTCCTTTTACTATATATTGCCACTTTTTATTTATTTTTCCCAGCTCTGCAATATCATTGTTAGGTGCACTGACCAATACTGTATGCAGTATTCCATATGTGATTGGACCATGGATTGGTCACACCATGAGCAGAATGACATTGGGAGTTTTCTTTTCAATTCCCTTTTCAATTATGCCCAGCATGGAATTTGCCTTTTTTGACATATGCTGCACATTGGGATGTTATTTTCATTGAGATTCTTTTACTGAAGATACCAGTGGCCAGCACTGAAAGTTGAACCAATCACTGTATGAAGCTGGGAATTTTTACTCCAAAATGTATCTCTTTTGCATTTGATATCACTTTCCATTTTGCTGTGCATTATTGCTCTGTGGAGAGCTCCTTTTGGAGCAAAACTAGGACTTGGGGTGCATGGTGTTGCTTTTTCTCAGACCTGCTCCAAATCTTCAGCAGTGAGGAAAAGAAAATGATTCACCAGGCTTCTCTTTGGTCTCATTATCCTCTTCAAGCTAAATGTCATGTTCATTTTCAATGCCTCTTTAATTTTAATTTGATAAGCACAGATATACCACATAATAAAAACAGAAAGTTTGAACAAGTCAGTTTCTATGGTAAAATCTTTCTAATTGTAAATATGTCTAATTCCACATAGAAATTATTTACTAGACCACCTTTGCTGTATTCGATTTAGTTTAGGATTAATTAATAACCAAAATGTATGGCTTATGTGTTGTTGCCACCCACTTAGGCGTAGACATTCAACCTAAGGGAAATATTCGTGTGGACCCTTAAGCAACTATGAAATTGCCGTCACTGTCAATGTTAGCCAGCATAGCATCACTGGTGATAGATCTTTGCAGTAGAATTTTTTTTAAAAAACCATCCTGAGAACCACAGCTGCCTACCCATACTATAAACACTATAAGCATGGACCAAGGAACCATTGAGTGTAAGGAACTATTGGAAAATAGGAAGTTATTATCTTCCTTTATTCCTAGTACTGAAATGCAAATAATATCCAATCTGATTATAATTCACAGAATGATAATGCATTCCTTTCTCATTAAAACTGGAAAGTCCAGTTTGGTTCATCAGGAAGGGCAGATAATTATTTTATTTTTCACACTTGGTCTAGTAAGGAGACTCTTTGTAATCAAGAGACCATAATAGCTAAGAATTATGTGTGAATAATGTTTAGAGGAGTCCCTTTTTCTACACAAAATGTCTACAGCAAGTTAAAAAAACTCAATTGCAAGTATTAGCTACTTTCATAAGATGATGTGGGATATTGTGAAATCTAATTAGTAATATACTTGCACATTCAAAAGTCTATGGCAGATGTACAGAATTTGAATAATAATAGGAAAAAATAATATTTGAGCTATAATATGCATAGGTGATAGGTAAATATCAAGTAATGATAAATCTGACTTGATGTATAATCCAAAACTTTCAACAAAGGGAACTTCATGATAATTATCCAAGCCTGCCTTTGTAGTAACATTGAATACCATATTGTTACTTTCTTAACTATAGGAAAAATTATGCACAAATGTCAATATTCCTTTGTAATCACTATAGTGGAGTCCTCAATTTATAATAATAGCATCATGACCCATCTTCGAATGAGAAAAATTATTTCATAATGATAAATGGCATGACCTTCAGATCCTGGTAGTTGAGGAAGGATCGGCATGCAGTCCTTCATACATTTATTCAGCATTGTTAAGTGATATTATACAATTGATTTGGCCTTTGTTGATGCTGATCTATCTCTAGCCTCCACTTAAAGTTCATCTATGGGAATTTTTTACTGGCACATCCAATATATTTTCTCCAATGCTGTTAAAGCTTTTTTTGTTTTGTTTTTTAAAATAGATTGATGAGATATGACTTATGTCTTTTATACCTATCATTGAATTTTAGTTGCAGAAAATATTTGGAAACTACCGTTGATACTTCTGTATAAGCTGAGGGCAGATTTTGGGGCCTAAATTATGAATTTTGATATGACTCCTGTATAAGTTGGGCATGTTGTCAGTAGGAGAAAATGCCACCCCTATTCCACGCATTCATTTTAAAAGATCAAAAGTAGTGTCATGGTAGATACCAGGAGCGGTATGTGTGCTCGTGCCCTTAAGATATTTTGGGATGGAGAACTTTCACCTTTAACTACTCTACTTAGAGATTGTTCTTTTTATTAAAACACACAAAGAGAGGGGGGAGGGGGAGGGAGAGAGCCAGCTTACATTGAGCTGTGGATAAATTGATCCAGGTGTTTGAGTTTCTTTTTTGACTAAAAATTCTAGATGTATGTATCATGACATCAGTATTTATGAGTCATGACATCAGTAGATATAGTATTACCTTTCTGAAATAGATTTAAAGCTGCCATAACAACCTTTGTTTGTGACTTGTAAAGCAAAAATGATTCACATGTTTGGCTTCTGCTGATTTAATTATTTATAGATTTGACTAAAATGCTGTATCTGGGTATTTGTAGATCCTTCAGTGCAACTCTATCATCAGCTTCCATTGTAAGTTGACCACAGAGGTATACCGGAGGACATAGAGCAAAAATAACTGTATACACTGGAAGATAATCATAACCGTGTTGGAGGATCTGAGATTCCTAGAGAGGTGTTTTCTGAGGTAAAAAGAAAATAACATTTGTATTCATGATTTTTCATTTTCACAGGGATCCTGAGCCCCCAACCTCAGCAAATGTGATGGGCTGGCTGTATACTTAATATTGTCACTGTTCAATAGAAGTAAAGGTTGCCTCCTTGGCACAGAGTGTCATCAGATGTAGACACAATGCCAATAGTGTCTTAGACTGTCATAATATATTTTATGTGGTGCAGTTACAATTGGCAGCTAATTCAAAATGTAACATGAGAATACTATTTGGAAAAGAGCATTATGACTACACTACTTCAATTATTTACCCAAAGAATACAATGTTATTTATGCTAGGAACATTCAGAACTCATGCTGGGATTGGTGGCAATAAATTTGAACAGTATTTGGTGATGCAAGATCATTCATATTAGCTCCACGTATTATTAGTTCTACAGAAATAGGAGAAATATGTAAAGTTAGTTAATGATTTGAGGAAAATTTGCCATGCAAAACTGCAATTGGCTGCAATTGGCTCTTATATAATTGGCGTGCTAAGTAACTCAGAAAACAAATGAAAATATTTCTACTGAAATATTGAAATCAGTGGAATGTAAAAATTCAGGTTCTCCCAAGCTCTCTTGAAAGCCTGTGTCTTTTTGTCCACTTCTCAGTCTGCTTCTGAACACGTCAATCTCATTTTTTCTTCCTTCCTTACTTGTCAACATGTCATTGTCTTCCTTCACCAAAATTTGGAGGAACATTTGTGATATTGCCAGGCATTATGGCTCAAGTTTCATGCACTTGCATCAGGATTTTCAGATAAAGCCATCTATAGATATTTCTGCATTGCATAGTAATTTAGAAGCAGTTTGATATGTCAGCTTGCTTTTACCATTAAAAAAAACTTTTATGGCACCAGACAACTGCAGAGCCTTTCAGCAGTTCCATACAAGTGAAAATATCCTTGAACAATTTTGAAAATAGGTGTCATATCCACACAGACTACGAAGCATTTTCAGAAAATGTCTAGTGCAAATCACAAAGCAAATTGGTTGGAGTAATGGATAGAAACAAGAAAGTAGCAGAATAAAGGGAAAATGGAGGGTTTATTCATAAAAATACATATGGATAACAGCAGTTTTTCACTATATCAGGTGCACATATAAAACGGAAAAGCAAAACAGTGGGATCAGAGAAAATACATACAATCTAGCAGTCACATATATGTTTAATTTTTTAGTGATTTGAAGATATAACATAAAATCAAGACTTTATATTGGATGAATTTATGAGAATAACTTTGAAATAATAAGCCCAGACCATTCTTAACGTTTTCTCCTTTCAGGCAGGTTACCACAGCTCTTAGGGGGACTGCTTTCAACCTGAATCCTCCTGCTGGTTTTGATCTACAACTCCAACTTTCTCTGGCCATGCTGGCTGTGGTTTGTGGTAGTTGTAGCCCACAAATCTGAAGGACTCAACTCGGGGAATGTGTTTTATCAGTTAGTTAAGACTAGGAACAAATAAAAATAGTCAATGAACAAGAAAAGCATGTTCTCAGGGAGAGTAGAAGGGATGAGTGTTGGGCTCTGCTGCCATCAAGCTTTCCCTTGGGATGACACAATACTAGGTGCCAAGCATGGCAGGGTGCCCCCACTTCTTTACACATCATGGACAGCAAATGTAGGCATTGTCTATGAATGGAAAGTTATGTGAAAGCTAACTGAGTGTGGCCTCTTTGAGAGGCACATATCAGCTTATCCCTCCATTTTGACTCTACAGTCAGTGATTCCCATTTGCAGGTTTAACTTTTTTGTAAAATTGATTATTTGTATATTTGATCAATATATTATCTCATCACAACATGTAAATTCACCACAGAGTTGCCCTGGAGGACTTAAAGATTTTTTTGAGAAGTGCAGTATCTAGATTTTTAAAACAGTGAGTTTTTTTAATTCATGATTTTCCAATTTCACATGCGCCTTGCCCCCCAATCTGCATGAAAATAAAGGGCCAACTGTAAGGTGTTTGTAAACAAATTATGTTTGAGAAGTGGGATATATCAAGGCTTAAATTATGCTTAAGACACCAAAAGATAATTAAAAACCATACAAATGGTAAATGTTGGAGACTCAACATCACATACAAAAAGCAATATAGAATTTCTCTGACCATCAAAATCTTAGTCAAACGTCCATCCCAATTTCAGATGGGTCCTAATGGTTTGGCACCGACTTGCCATCAGCTTTCTTTGGTATTGTTTCCTTCCTTTTATTTTGTTTTGCCCTGGTTTGGTTTCAGCTTAGGCAAGGAGTCAACAGAGAACACCAGTGAAAGCTAAAGATAATTTCAATGTCCTTATCATTCATGACATCTACCACAAATGCTTTTGGGAATGCTTGAAGCATTTACTTGAAGCAGAATTCCACAAACAGTAAACAAACATGACACTTCCTGTAAATTCTAGTGGCGTGTTTGCCTTTCTAGAAGATGAAAATCAAGGTTACCTGAAATTCCCAGTTTTATCTGATCCTGGCTTCTCTCCCCAATAGTAGTTGAACATTGGGAATATGTGGGAAGAACATATGGTGGCATAGAGAGGAAAATCAGCATCACTGTCATTTCCCATGATATGAACACATAAACCTGTCTATGTAAATTCGTTCATCTAGTTCAGTATTGTTGACACTGATGGAAAGCTTAAAGTATGGAATCATTGTCTGAGATTCAGGCCGGAAATTTTTCTGGAGATGCTGGGGACTAAACCTGAGATTGTTATTGATAAGCATACCACTGAATACAGTGCAATTGTGAGCGAACATGCTGTAGTGATTTGAGAGTTGGACTATGACTCTGGAGAACAGGATTAAAATTCCTGTTCAGCACTGAGTGACTTTGGGCAACACACATGCTCTTAGCCTCAGAAGAAGGCAAACATGAACCCCCTTGTGAACAAATTTTGCCAAGAAAACCACAGATGATAGATTTGCCTGAGGATCACCATAAGTCAGAAGCAGAATGAAGACATGCAGTATGGATCATGAACAATTCAGAATGGTTCTATTTAATGTACAGTGGTGAGAGAAGATGTCTTAAATTATTATACTAATGTACAAAAATAAAAATAGCATCTATTCTAATAACAACAAAAAGAGCTTGGCATGGATTGACATAACTAATGGGATATTTTCTGACCTAAACTTCTAGTAACTTCCACAGATGACCAAATAAATGGCAAAAAGTATCAACATAATTTGAAAAAACTTCATGTTAAGCCAGGAAATTCTAACTTTTACTAGAACAAGACTACATTTTACCATTTTCTCTAACCAAATTAGGTGAATGATTCATGTATTATGTATGCAGCAAGACAGAATCCCATTGGACATGTCTATGGTACAATTTTCTAAATCTCTTTGGAATACAGTACTGTCCTGGTGCATGTTCAGAAGGAAGCGAACATCTGAGAATTGCACTTTTTGCCACAATTCTACTTCACAATATGGTAACCCTGCAGTTTGAAGCTGACTTGAGGCCATGGTGGTCACCAAATACACACTGCTAATACATACTGTAATGCACGTCTAAGAGTATAAAATGCATTTTAAAAGTCTTCAGTCAAAAAATGTGCTGCAGCATATGCCAGTGTATTCAAGATCCAGGGCAAAATCAGATCCACAAAATGCAAAACGCATTGCAGATACCCGCATCTCACACCTGTCATATAGCAAGTCCAACTCTCTCAAATGGAGCCTGCTCTTCTCTAATGTGGCTGCAGATGCCAATCTTTTATCAGTGTATATCAGATGGCTGTTCAGCCATTTCGAACGTATGAAACAGGATAAGTGGCATCATCTTGCCTTCTCCCCAGGCAGAAAAATGTATTGGCCTTGAAAGGAGACCACATGTTGTGTTGCATATACACAGATCTATATGTATGTGTGAGTACTTCATCTGATCAGAACAGTTGGATGCAAAGGTTGCCAGTCACATGGGAGTATATGCACACATATGTATCCCATTTCTTATGTCTCAAAAAAATTCAGGCCCCTTCCACACAGCTGAATAAAATCCCACATTATCTGATTTGAACTGGAATATATAGCAGTTATAGCAGTCAGATATCCCAAATCAAAGCAGATATTGTGGGATTTTCTGACTTGATATTCTGGGTTATATGGCTGTGTGGAAGGGCACTGAGATATCAAGACATGAGATCAGAAGGCATTTTTGTTTCTTCTGCATTTTAGGGCATGTGTAGAAGAGTCCGAAGCATGCATAAAACTTGAAGTATAATTTTGTGCTGATTTATTCCATGTTTTCTTATAACAGGACTCAAATATGCATATAAAAAGTTTGTGAGTCTTAGCTAAAAAGAAAAAAAGACAGGGGCCCCAAACAAAAGCTTGGTTGTTTTTTTTGAAAATTTCTAAAGTTGCCTTAGAGATCATAGAGGTAGCACGACACATTTTAGAAAGTTAGTTTAATTTTCCTCATTGATCTTTTTGCTCATCCTATACTGTGTCTTAAAGGGCGTTTCTTCTACAGCAAAGCCTTATTAACACAAGAGCTTGTCTTTAGAGTTGATAATATAAAAGGGGAAGAAATCTAAATTGAACTCTTTCACATACAATATAAAGCTTAGGAGAGAATTCAGATTTACTGCATTCTTCTCAGAAAGATTCTTGCATTTATGCTAGCTTTTCATCTACTCACTAGGCATGCTAAAATTGAAACGGAAATCTAATTGATTCGTTAGAAATTCGTAATTAATGGGACTTTTGTTGTTTTACGGCTCACTGTCGTGAACCCGGAAGTAGACTTCCTTTACGGCACTTCGCGCGCGCCATTTTTGTATCTGGGCCGTAAAGCATTCGTATGGCTTCGTTGCCCTTTTTAAGCGTGTTTTGTCATTGGCTGAGGAGAAAGGCCCCGGCGCCTCTCTGCCTCTCTCTAGCTTCGATCCAGGCTAGAGAGAGGCGGAGGCGCTGCGGGGTTTCCAGCTAAAATATGCCGACCCAGGCTTGGGTCGGCTTATATTTTAGCTGTAGAGAGAGGCGAGGGGGGTGAGCGAGGGCACCGGCGAGCGCGGGGGGGGGGAAGAGGGGCGAAGAAGAGAAAAGAAGGGATGGGGAACCAAAGAGCAAAGGAAGGAATGAAAGAAGAGGGTAGAGAAGGAAGAAAGGAGGGAAAGGGGAAATAATAAGGGGGGGGGAGAATCGTACTTCACTTTCACAATTGTCCTGAGAGCTAGTAGCTAGTAGCTACTACCTCTTATATTTATGTTATACATTACAGCTCCACTTAATTGCACTGCAGAGGTGAAGGGGAATGTTCCCCCCTTGATTTTTAACTGTTTCCCTGCTTTTCCTACTTTAGAACCACTTTAGAATTTCGTTAGTACTTAAGTTACATTTTAGCACTTTTTGGAAATTTTTTGTAAGTCTTTGATATACTAATAAAAAAATCCCCCCCCCCATTTGATTTTAGAATCCCGATTTTAGGATTCTAAACCAACCCTACTACTCACTGTGGGTGGAAAAATATACAGCCTGTGCTGCTCATTCTGTGCTTTGTAATACATTTGTCTCAAATATATACTCACAATTTTAAGATTCCACTTCTTTATTCCTTGTAAAGAATATGGCATAAATACAATTGCTAACTTCAACTAGAAGAAACCCACTGAATCAGCTGCATAACAAGTTAATGTGCATGTAAATTCCATTTATTCAATGAGTTTACTCTATCTGAAGCAATATACTTCAGCTTAGAGCCCTATATTTTATTTTATTGTATTTTTAGGGCTGGTCTATTGCATTTGATTGCTTCTCAAAGATATGCAGTTCCTACTAGTTTTGGTCATGATTGAAATAGAAAAGATGTAAATGAGTTTAGAATAAATACATGTGTATGTTTGGGTTTTATTTTTGTTTGGAACTGAGTATATCACCCATAACAAACTGCAATCTGAGCACCAAGCTTGGAGCATTATTCTTGAGCCTGGGGGAGACAGGATGGCTGTCGGGATAGACAGCCGAGATCACAGACAGCTATCCCAGGTGGGCTCCTGACCTCCAAAGGTCCAGACTTTCAGGGAAGTTTCAGATCTTTGGAGGTATTTTTAAAATCTGAATTAAATGTGGAAAAATCAAGTTTTCTCAAGGCTGAAATGGATTAGTCTGGAGCGTCATCTGGATGCCTCAGGCTAATCCATTTTATATTTCTGATTTTAAGACAGTGTTGATGGAGCCTTATTCTTGTGAGTGGAAACAAGAAACTGTAAAATTCTCCTGCTCACATGAAAGATGACAAGGCATTTTTGTTGGTGTCAGCAAGAGATCACACATTTACAAAAGTAATTTTGCATGCATTGTATTAAAATATGAGATGGCTAGACATAAAGGAGGTAAAAATGTTCATTCATTCACTTACAAAAATGATGAACTACCACAACATTTTCCTCATTTCTATTAACTTTTCATGAGTTGAAATGTAAATAAATACAATATTTTTTTTGCTGAGAGTAATACATAACACATGTATTTTGGTGTAAGACATTTCCTTTCCCACAAAACAGTTTTCACTATTCAAGTCCTAGAAATGAATAAAAGAAAAATGCATAGAAGTTTACCATATCTTATCCAGAAAGGGGACTTTTGAAATCCTTTGTACTTGTATGAAATAATGTAAGTAACATCTGACATCCCTAGAGCTTTCTGGCATGGGCATAAGATAATTGAAAGGGCTGTTTGCATCTTTCTGATCAATCAGCAGGTCTCCTATGTTCATATGTGCATATGTGTGTGGCTGTGTTGATTTGTGATTTGCTTCAGAAGGAAGAAAAACACTAGCTTTGTGGCAAGACATTGTATATTCTCAAGTGGAAACCCTGATCAAAAGAAAAACATGCATACTCATATTTTTCTTGTACAGAAGCAAAGGCTCTTGTGGGGATGGGAGTTAATAACCTGACTTGATGAACTAGCATAAAGATAATTTAAGTATATGGGTGGGATTTGATCACTTGTCTAATCATAAATAAAACACTCTTCTTTCGATTCATACTGGCTGTTCCACTGGAATGAAAACTTCCACTGGTGTCAGTAGAAGTTTTCTATCCACTGTTGAAGACAGGCATAGGTAGCAATACTAGTTGGGGATTGTACTAAGAGAAAGATGTAATGTCTACTTCCCCCACTTTTTATAGCTTGAATCTGACTTAGAGCCAGTCATGGAAAAGGGAAAGGAGGACAACCATTTATTCAGGACCAAACTACATGTCACATTCCTCTTTTTGCTTTTTCTTTCTCTTAAGAGTTTATTTCCATCTTGGCTTTTCTTCGTGAACGAAGATTCAGGAAGGACTCATCCTACGCTTTCTACAAGCGCAATGATGATTCGGAGGTTGGATCTGTCCTTCGAGCCTGTGCAATGGACCTTTCTGGTGGAGCGCAGTGTGCACAGAACTGACCTTGCCCTTTAAACCAAAGGTTCGTCTGCCGGGGCCTAGCAAGCTGGGACGGTGGCAGCGAGGTCCTCAGGTCGTAGGTTTGGTTTGAGTTTCCTTCTCTTAGATGGTTGACCTTACAGGGTTAAACGGACACCATCTGCCTGAGTTTGATATCAGAGTTTTCCTTCTCCTAGGTTGGTTGCCAAAAGGCTAGAGGGCCCATCCTGCCCTTTGACGCTCTTTGTCAGACCCTTCGGTTGTGACCTGTCTGGCATGGGAGGCCCTACCGGTGACTATTATGCCACCGCCAGCATAATTTCATTAGAGTACGCAAGACTCTCTCCCACAACAAGGGGGTGCCAACGGAGAGGATTTCCATAACAGACATGTGAAATATTATTAATGAATTCCCATAATCTTTTCATGTGTGCATATACATACATATGTATCTCTTTAGCAGATGAATTAGGGCAGTGGTGTTCAAGTATATTCTAATTTCAGAAAACGTTTTCTACATCAGCTTCTCAGTCAAAGGACACTTCACAGTGTGGCGTCTACAAAAGCTAGTGATGGACAATGCATGAGACTCCCGTTCACACCTTATATTATTCTGCTATACAAACTGGAAGAGATCCACAGTGAGGGCAAGCTATTATCCAGGGAGGTTGTTTGCTATTACTGATCTTCTCACCAAGGAGCCTCTGATAAGTTTCCAAGAAATCCCAGGGTTTCCGAAACACAGTTTGAACATCACTGATCTAAGGTAACCCACCATCACCTCTGATAACTTTCTGGATATAATCCCTTGGTATCTGGGAATGTAAATTTAAAACAGCGGTGGCCATTGCTCAGAATATATTAAATTAATTCCATCTAGGAGTTGAAATTCTTACAACCTATTAAATAAGTGTTAAGAAGTGTTACAATTAGATAGATATATGTATCCACTTCATATAATAACTGAACAAAGGTCTATGACAAAGGATGAGCACATATCAGGTCTCTAATACCACGATTTGAATAAAATGACTAATAGATGGATAATTTTCAGAATTGTGTTGTTTCCACAACCAGGCAAATGTTTCCTAGCACCTTAATGGCTTGGCCACAGCAACAATTAACAGTGGACTAACATATGCAGAGAGATGAACTCTTAACCTACTGAGATAGTGGAACTAGAGGGTTATTCCAATTATCTACAATTTAAATGTCACTTATCCAGTACTGTTAATTATTTGCCATGTTACTAAAATCTTTGCCATAGATTTATTCTTCTACTGAAAAATGTAAACACCCACTCCATTCAGCAAGATCCACTATGTCCAGTTTATTATGAAAATTGCTATTTAAATTTCAGGGGGGAAAGTCAATATTAATTTTATACCTACCATGCATTCTGAGGGTAAAGAGAAAAGAAACACATTGTTCACAGAAACATGATAGAACTGGAGATAAAAAATAACACTGTTGTATAAAAAAAATTTAAAAACTTTTTTTATCATGGGTTGAAAATTTCATCTCTGCACATATCTAGCAAGGTCAGTGAAACCATGAGCATTTCTGTGGTGATCGATTGCAAGATAAAGGACAAGGACTAGTCTATGCTTTTCCCTTAAGTAAAGATAGACAGATAGACAGACATTCAAAAGTTTCCTGAAAGGATTTTGGATATCTTTTCATGGAAAGGAGTAATAAATGGGCAGAAATTCACATAGGTTAATAAGAAAGTAATTTTGTTAGTTGCAGTCTATAACTAGCAATGTTGTAGATTTGGTTTACATTCTCAAGTACAGAAATAGACAAAATACCTTATAAATTAATTACTTCCATTCTATATTTTAAACTTAATCTAATAGTATACTAACATTTAATAGTTTTATTTCATAGTGTAATTTACTATAGTACATCTATGTTATAGCACTACTTGCATAACAATGTGTTTTTTTTTTAAAAAAAACACCCTCCAAATACTTTCTAGACAACAATAATAGAGGTTCTGGAATTGGATTTAATGACTCAGATATTCCTTTGATACCATAACAGGGAGGTGACTTTTATCAATCCTCTGTTGACCACTCTGCATATATGTTCTTGATACCTGAATGATCACTGAAACTACATGACAAAGGGAACAATAGGGAGAAAACTATGACAAGGGAAGACTCATCAATTCCCAAGTATCTCCAGTTACTTTCCCCTTTTCACCAAAAAGACAGTTTAATTCCAGGGCCCCATCTCATAGTTCTGCACAAGGTTAGGTGAATTACACAAAATAATATGTGTATATGGATACAGGCACCAAAACTTTTGAATTCAGTTATTTCAGAACAGCTGGTAAGTTCCCTGTTCATCAAAGTAATAGCAAAACAAAAATGTGTATGCTTGCAAGTTGCAATATGAAGTGTACTTAATGCAAGCTCTGAGAAAGTACAACTAATGGCACAACAACGTTTACACTACCCTGACACCTCAAGAAAATTACTGCCATGTTGTCCAACAAAATATACTGCAGTGTATCAAAGGGCCACCTAAAGTGACTATTTAATGTGGCTCCAAGCCAATTCAAAACTTCAGCACACACAAAATGACACCTCCAATGTGTGCTATACTTTGGATTAAAGAATATACAGTGCATTAAAGAAAACTCAGTTTAAGCCCTTAAATGCACTGCAATAGATCCCAGTGTATCTCAGATCTCAGGGCAAAATTGGCTCTGCAGAATGCAGAGTGAATTATAGACACCTGCTCTTGCTCAAGTAGGGAGCTAATTGACCCCATTGGGAGGGTAATTGATTACCTCCACTTCTGTCACTTTCCCTTTTGTTTTTCATCTCCTGGTCTGGAACATTACTGGAAACAGGAGGCGAGAGTTGATAGAGAGTTTTGAGGTCAGGTTCCATGGCTACAGGCCCATAGCCAGGATTTTGATTGGGGGGGGGGTAGCTGAGTCTGAGTGAGAGAGGGTCTACCCTAGTAAATCTTTTGTATCGTTATCCCAATACCCCCATATATGTGGGATATATTGAGCATGGTGATCAGATCATGATATGAATAAACATAAGTTTAAATAATGTACCAGTAAGGCCTTCTCATGGACCACCCTGATAATTGGGGGGGGTAAAGCCCCCAAGCCCCCCCCCCGGCTACATGCCTGCATGGTTAATGTAAGCACTCACCTCAATTCAAACCAGTTCAGTACCTGTACCAAGTAATATTAATCCACATCTGGGGGACTGCATTCGCCCACATGAGCCAGCCCACATTCTGAAATTTTATGGGAGGCCCTTCTATCTGTCCTACTATTATCATTGGTCCATCTGATGGCTGCTCCCCAAACTCTAGAACTCTCTTACTAGAAAGGTTAGATTGGCACTCTTCTTGCCATCTTTCTGCAGGTAGGCAAATACTTTTTTTGTATTTTAACAAACTTTTGACAACTTAAGGAAGACAAACATTGTATATTCTGCAGTATTGCTTATTTTTAAAATAGCCATATTTTAAATTGATTAGATTTTCATGATAGCTTGATCACATTTTTAACTTTTGCATGAAGGCCATTTTAATTTTGTTTGTTTCAACTGTTGAGTCTTGGCCTGAGACAAAGAGAAGTCATAAATACAATCTTCTGGTTCTAAATCCCTTTTTAAAAAATCCAGACTCTTAAATAAGCATGACCTTTTAAAGCATTTTTAGATTTAAAAAATAATAAGTGGTAGAAGATATTAAAATGTAACAAGTGGTTGTTATTTTATTTATGTGTAATCGTTTGCTTTTCTACTCCTTAGCTCTAGATATCCATGGAAAACCCACTGCCTTGGATACTACTGGAGCCTCTAAATAACTTCAGTTTTCAAGTGCACAGTGTTCTCTACTGTGCTTGCTCATACCATGGTTTGCACTTCCAGTTGCTGGTCAACCATAATTGCAAATTATCACATCACCATGTGAAGGCTACGAAGAGCAACCGTGAAATTGGCATGTTTTCTCCTCACCTCTGCAGTGGGTCTGAGAAATGCTGTCATTTGAAAGGTGAAACTGACATGGGGTTGAAACTCTGCTCTTTGAAGCTTCTTGAGAGAGGGGGGAAAGACCTCTCCAGGACATGTATGTGGAAGCTTGACATGGCACCTTGGCAGCAGGAGACAAAGCTAATAAGTTCAGCCTTCATCTTGCCTTGCTATGTGAAATACTCTTATGCTAATGAGATGTAATTGTGAATGCTTTAAGTTCAAAGGCAGTAAGAATTTAGCTATATAATTGATGCACAGTTGGAAACCTTCAACCTTCTAAGTTTTAATATTCTACCTGTAATTGCAATCAGGCATTTCACCAGACCTTTGTTGTATGCAGAGTGGAGGGTATGTTTGTGTTTTTCTTCCTTTTTAAAATGTAAATGTGACAGGAAGTAGCCATTTTTACCCATATTACTAAAGGAAAGCATTAGGTGAGACACTTAAATGATACTGTGACACAATTTTGTTGTTTAGCCAAACTGGTACTTTTGTACTAGCCAAAGGGGAAATCACTAGAGGGGTAAAAGGCATTTTGCTCATTTATATTCCACATAAGATTGTCAAGGAAAAAGCACTAATCATTTTTGTTCTACCGAGTTAAGCATCAAGATGGCAATGATACGGGAATTAACAAATATACATGTGGTTATTTTGACAAGAGAAATATATAACTTTGGCTGACACCAAAAGATACAGTAGCTGAAGAGATAGTGATACACTAACTGAGAACTTTGGCAGACTTTCAATAACTCTGATTCCAGTTACTTGAAAGGCCATTTCTGGCATGCAATGAAAGCATTCTTTCAGGAGGAGTAGGCTAAATGTACAAAAAATTAGAAACACAGGAAACATGTTTATGGAGCAGGGTTTTATATATATATATATATATATATATATATATATATATATATATATATAAACAATCTAAACTTTCTGCTTTTTATTTACTCCAGCTTTATTTTACATAGTCGCAATCCACCAGACCACTGAATTAAATAATAAATTTAATTTGACTGTTTCGTTATATTTCTAATTTTGTTTTTTCAGTTTCTTTCAGATCGGTTGGACCATACTGTGACTTTAAAATGTTGAGATACATACCTAGAATCTTTATCTTTGCTTACCATATTGATTTGGTGACAATTTGATTTGGGCAGCACAATTTGTTTAATTTTATACTTAAGTTACAACCATGTACGAGCTATATTAGTAGAAATGGATACACATTGCAAGTACTTGGCATGTTTAAAAATCTCATAATGCTTTATTATCCATTAATATACAGTTATATAATATTGGAGATTTACAATATGATTGTATTCATGCTTACTCAAAAGTAGGTTCCATAATAACAGGACTTACTGGTTGGCAAATATGGAAGGATTGTAATCTTAAATAGAATACTTGATCACATTCCTTAATGTCTGTCCTAACAATATTCAGAAATTGACTTGAAGTAACAACATTGTTTATGTACACTTTCTGCTATCAAAGCAAGCATTATGCTTTGTTGTCAGATTTTTATACTGCCAGTGATGATAAAGTATTGCTTGGGAGTTCTATATAATATACTGTAATATAGTAGTCACCACCCATGTTGCAGAACTTATGGACTATTTGACATCCACTCTTCCTGCACTATTTATAGGTTTATTTGTATTGGATGAAGACTTACAATATTTTGGATCACAAAATGAAAACTTTGGCTTGAGCTTTTTATAACATGTTGATTAACAACATTTTAAAAATCTATTGAAATACACTACCAATCACATTCTTCCGTAGACACACCTAAATCACTCTCCTATGTCTGTACAGGAGACTCATGTATTATGTGAGTTCATGTTATACCGTTTCAGTTATACACAAATACCCCCTTGTGCCACCTGTGCTAACTCATGCTACCTGTACTAGTTCATGTTCAGCATTGTCTGGCTCTACACTAGCTGCGAATTAGTAACTTATGATGATGAAGGGTTTCCAACGGTGAAGGATTGTAGTGGTAAAGAGGTTGTATTGGTGAACAGGTGATGGTGGTGAAGAGTTGTTGTTTGTGGAGGCAGGGCCGTCCCTAGGTAATTTTCAAGTATAAGCAAACCATATCTCCCCCCCCCCAAAAAAAACCCCTATCACTGAAAAAGAAAAGGTAGAAAGTAGAGGTGAATAAATGAGTTACCTTACAAACCAGAAGTTTTCTTACAACATTATGTTCATAAAGTTATATTACATAGAATTAACACAAAATAACTTTTTTAGAATGCAAATATTTTATTAAACTTAGCAACAATTTTAAGTTTTTGTTGTTATTTTTGGTCTACAAGTACTACACAAAGGTTTCCTGGTCATGCTGTCTCTTCAGAAGATTTTTCAGACTTCGGGCTTGCTAATAGCAGAGAAGTGCAGTGCAGAAGGGGCCTCAGGGTGCATCTACGCTGTAGAATGAATGCAGTTTGGCACCACTTGAACAGCCATAGCTGAATTATATGTAATCAAGCAAGTAGTCTTTTTACAAATCCCAGGATTCCATAACATACAGCCATGGCAGTTGAAATACCAAACTACTTCAACCAGACACTGCTTGATTGAACCACCACAACTCTGGAATCATGGCCCCTTGTAATTTGGGTAGGCATCAGCACTCTTTGGCAGAAAAGGCCAAAAACCTTATAAAACTACAACTCCTGTCATGCCATATCACTGAACCATGGTAGTGAAAAGGCCTTCTCTGGGCCCTTCCACACAGCTATATAACCCAGAACATCAAGGTGGAAAATCCCACAATATCTGCTTTGAACTGGAATATCTGAGTCCACACTGTCATATATTCTAGTTCAAAGCAGATCATGTGGGAATTCATTCAGCTGTATGGAAGGGACCTGGGTTATCTGAGGCTCTTTACATACAGCTCTATAAAATCCACATTGAACTGGATTATCTGGCAGTGTGGATTCAGATAACCCATTTCAAAGCAGATATTGTCGATGACCTGCCTTGATATTCGGGGTTGTATTGCTGTGTGGAAAGGCCCTGAGTCCACATTGCCATATATTCAAGTTCAAAGCAGAAAATGTGGGATTTCATTCAGCTGTGTGGAAGGGGCCAGGGTTATTTGAGGCCCCTTCCACACAGCTGAATAAAATCCAAATTGAAGTGGATTATCTTGCAGTGTGGACTCAGATAACCTAGTTCAAAGCAGATAACGTGGGATTTCATTCAGATGCGTGGAAGGGACCTGGGTTATCTGAGGCCCCTTACATACAGCTGTATAAAATCCACACTGAAGTGGATTATCTGGCAGTGTATACTCAGATAACCAGTTCAAAGCAGATAAAGTGGGATTTCATTCAGCTGTGTGAAAGGGGCCCCAGCCTGAGTTTGCAAGGCAAACTGAGTTTGCAAGCAGGGTTTCCCTGCTTTGTGCTGAATCAATTTACTTTTACCTGAGACATCATTTGGACACTTCAGGTAAAAGTGTGGGAACTCGTCTATTTTATGAACTGTGTGGATGCACTCTGAGAGGAAATCTAGTCCTAGGAAGAGGAAACCACTCGTATAAGAGTTATCATGATGAAGAGCTATCTTTACTGAAGCTTTATCCTAATGCTGGTTTCCACCATAACCCAAAATTTACAGAATACAATTGTCACAGGGACAAAAAGTGAGGTGAAATCTTCTGAAGAGGAGCATAGAAAGCAAAACAAATGCTGCATGTGTATTAACTCTTCCCTATGTTATTAAAACTAAAAAAAAGGTTGGTTGGAGTTACAGTTTAAAAAGTATCTTTTCTGATTCACATACAAATTCAACTTAAGAACAAACCTACCTTACTCATAACCAGGGACTGCCTGTATACTCATTTTAAAGAGAGCTTAAATTATTTGTTACTATATAATACTTATTTTATCAATGTGAAGTACATCTTCTGCCAACTAGGCACCCAGAGTGATTTAAGTTAAAACCCAGTAAAAATAAAATCTATTTCTGCATCATTAAAAAAAGAAAAGAGAAAAGATCTCATACCATAAAATTGGAGAGCTCAATTAAAATTAAAGCATGACCTAAGGCAACATTAACCACCTTTAAAAGCTTGATATAATAGCCTTACTGTATATAAAGATATTTCTGTTGTTGGGTAAGACAGTACTTCCAGCGTCTTATGCTAAAGGATTCCTTAACTATGCTTTTTTTGTGGCCGTGTGTTCACCTGGCCATGGAGTATGGTTCAGCAGCAATTTATAAAGGTGGTAAATCGCTTTTATTCCTCATCCCAAACTGCATATTGCCCCCCCCCCCAAACTGCAAATATTCCTCACCCTCAATTGCAAATATTAAAAATGTCAGAAACATACACCAAATGATAATGTTACATAGATTTCCAGAAGGAGAGGAGAATAAATGAGGCCTCAGAACTACCATATATAGACCTTATAAATGGCAGGTGTGATTCTTCTGTCAAAGGTTTTTTTTTCTGTACAGTGTAATTAGAAATAGCACTACTAAGGTATAATTACTGAAAATAAAACTTCAGACTATAATTTAAATATGTTACTAGCTAATTTCCAGTTGTTTTTAAAATAATGACATTTACAATTGATTTAATTTTGAAACAAAATCTCACTTTTCCAGTAAAGAATTTTGTCATAATTGATAATAATTCCTAAGTGTTTCAAGTAACCATGGTGCCATTTGCAAAATATAAGTATTGACACAAGATTAATTTCACCAAGTGCCTTATACACCTTATATAAGCATACTTTCCTCTTAAGTTAAAGCCAGACAGATTCAGGAAATAGAAAAGAGCATAGCTAACTTGTTTTTGTAATTGGGGATACTGAAATATAATTGTAGAAATTGTGAACTAATGATGCTTGCCCTGTAGATAGAAAATTTGCCTGTCTAGAACTGTCATGTTCACCAAAAACGCAAGAAAAATGACAAAAACACTCCTGTATTGGGCATCGTAGGGAAATTACACAATCCCATTTTGTCCAGAGACTTTGCAAATTTTGAATTTTTATAACAAGAGCATGCAAAAGTTACGTCTTTAAATGAAGGAACATTTAGCAATATCATCCACACTCTGAAGTGGTCCAGCCAAATAAGAGTCAGACTACTTCAGTGGAGTAGGGTACCTGTGAGAGACAGAGACCTCAAAGTTCTAAGGAAACAGAGTATGGGGGATTTCCTCTCCTGCCAGCCCATTGCTTGAATTTGAAAGACCATGAAAGCAGTAATTTATTTAACAGACACTAGAATTTCAATCAATCATAAATGGAAACAAAAGACATCCCCTGAATGAAATAATGTGTGATGAGTGTGTAGACCTTGGTACTTATACTGAAATTTACAAATGTTATCAGGGTTAGAGAGGGCAGTCAGGGAAATTATTGCTTTATTAGAAGATACTCTATCTTCATTGTGCTCGAGAATAATAAAGTGAAGAATAAGGTGCAACTTTATAATTTATTAGGAGCACTTTATAATGGAACAAGAGAAAATGTTGAATGAAGTTATGAAAATGACATGAACTAATATAAAATGTCTGAAAGAAGGACAATAGGATGCATAGTTTGCCATATTATGAATTATTTGTATTATATATATTAATTCCATGGAAGTAACCATATACTTTATATTTAATGTTGCCTATTATTAATTACAATTTGAGCATCTTTTACCCAAAATGCTTTGGACCAGTAATATGGTCCTATTGATTGCAGTTTTTTTCAGAGTCTGGGATACCTGTTTTTGCATTTATGTCCATAATGAGATATCATTGAGATGGGATCAAAGTTTAAATTCATTTATGTTTTGTATATACCTTATACACATAGCCTGAATGTAGTTTTATATAGCAGATTTGATAATTTTATTTATGAAACAAAGTGTGTGTTTACTAAATCAATAGAAAGCAAAGCTGTCACTATCTTAGCCATCCATGTGGACAATTTTGGAGGACAATATTTTGGATCACAGATTCTGAGATCTAAGCAATGCTCAACCTGCATTATCTTCTTTCTAGATTGTGAAATAAACTAGGTGGCATGCTATTATTTTGGATTCTAGGTGAGATGAGAAATTAAATGGTAACATATATGGCTAAGAGAGGGGGGGCCAGGAGGACAATTCCATCTTGTCTCCTGCCTGTGTCATCAGTTGGGAGCTCTTACCCCAGCACCAACTGCTGCTCTGGGCTAGAGCAAAGAGAGAAGGGGGCAGGAGGACAGTTCCATCTTGTCTCCTGTGCTATGCAAATAATATAATATAATATATTCATAGAATATGTATAATATTATAATGTAATACATTATAATACTACTAATAATACAATATTCTAATTATATATTTTATATTATATGTACTATTACTAATAATATTACAATATAATGCTATAGTACAATATAGTAATATATAATACTGATATTGTGCTATGATAATAATATAATATATTGTATGTATATATATATGTATATCTTGTAAGCTGCTCTGAGTACCCTTCAGGGTGAGAGGGGTGGCATATAAATGCTGTAAATAAATAAAAAAAATACATATTTCATTAAAATGTAGATGTTCACTTAGAATGAAAAAGACCACTACTTAGGCCCCATCTATACATGCTGTAAAATCCAGAATGATTTGGATTATGGGAAAGGTGGTAGTGCCTAGAAAACACACATGTCTAATGTGCACTGCACTGCAAAGCCACATGAAAAACACATGTTTAAAAAGTCAAGAGAAAGCCTGAAATCGGTGATAAAATGTGCTGCTCCTCACGTGTAAACAGCACCATGTCTGGAAAAAAATGAGAAACGAACCTGATTTGGCATTCTCATGAAGGCAAACAAACCTTTTCCCTTCCTCCATGAAAAGAAATCTCTTTCCCCTTTCTGTTTTTAAGTAGAGTCTATTGCTGATTCTCATCCGATGTACTAGGCCCAACATGTACAGATGACAAGGTGTCAAACTCTGTATTATCATATCAGACTTTATCAAATAATTTATGCGCTTAGCCATCTGCTTAACCATGTCAGGCTACACAGAGAAGCCATTGAAATCCATAAGCATGTGGACAATTTCAACAGAAAGGAGGAAACCATGAAAATGAACAAAATCTGGCTACCAGTATTTAAAAAAACTCTATAAATATAACAGCAAAACAACACCCCAACACAGGGAAACTCCAGGGAGGAAACAATCAGGGACAGCTAATCACCTCTCAACAAAATATTCCCCCAGACACTAACAAGCCACACCAAAAAAAAACCCCTGCCAGGCCATCAAATGGTAATCAAGGAGGCCAGTTGAAACATTCACTCCTAGCTCCAACAGACAAGAGTTCTTTGTCCCACCCTAGACATTCCACGGATATATAAACCTGATTTTGCTAGTTCCAACAGACCTCACTTCTGAGGATGCTTGCCAGAGATGCAGTCAAAACGTCAGGAGAAAATGCCTCTAGAACATGGCCATATAGCCCAAAAAAACCTACAACAATGCACTAATATTGCTGCTGTTTGTGTACATCTAAACCACTGATTCTCAAAGTGGGCAGTACTGCCCCCTGGTGGACGGTGAGGCGATCCAAGGGGGCAGTGGGATGCTCAGGGGAATTTAAGGGGATGGTGAACGATTGGCCATTTAGGAGGGGGCATGCGGTCCTCTTCTTTGGCCCCGCCCCCTTCGCTTTGACCTGCATATTAGATATTTGGATTAGAATTCATAAGAGTAGCAAAATTATTTATGAAGTAGCAACAAAAATATGGTTGGGGGGTCACCACAACACGAGGAACCTTATTTAGGGGTTATGGCATTAGAAAGGTTGAGAGCCACTGCATTAATACATATATCTTTCTGTTTAATTGCTATTAAATTTTTAAAAAATTAATTTCTAGGGGAGTGGTGATTAAATTTTTTTCTGGAAAAGGGGCGGTAGGCCAAAAAAGTTTGGGAACCACTGATCTAAATTAAGCTGCTTGTTATTATATAAGGAATCCCACAATCTGGAAGAAATAAAATTTGCATTGTTGCCTAATGCTGCAATCTTAAAAGCACTTGCATGTTATTAGAGCACATTAAAATCAGTGAAACTTTTTCTAAATATCATTAGTATCTAACTGGAAGAATAGCAACATCCATAGATGCTCCTGGAACTCTTCATAGATGGTGTTTTAATCCATAGAGGATTTTCTCACTGACTGTTTTCCATTCATAACTAAAATTAAGAAGTAAAGTTCAAGCAAAATGTTTAGATGAACAAGAGCATTCAATCCCAAAAGCAAATAGCTTACTTTTCATTATTAGATTTTCATTCCCCTAACATAGTTTCAGTCTCTATTATTCAAAATAGCAGTCATAATTACATATTAAGCAGTAGGAAACCAAATATTTTGCAATGTTTAAGTAACTCAATCAGTTGTGTTGGCAGAAACTGTAGAATAGCTCAATATGTAGCTCAATTGATACACCTTTAAGAGGTTAAATTTATTGTAGGTAAAGGACTTTCATTATCTGTAATTATTGCTATTGAGACTGCAAATATTGTATTAAAGCAATAATCCTCAACAGGGAAGGATTACCTTGGAAAGTTAATGATACAAGGAATGAAAAACTCTAGGTAAATCATTGACAGGAGAAAACCAGTGCAATGAAGTTAAATTTAGGGTTTTTAAAACACATTTGTTGTTCTGATTGTGAATAGAGGACAAAATGAGCAATTTACAGTGCTATGTATGAATGTACAAAATGAATGTGTAATAGCTCACATCAATGAGTGGAACCAATGTACTGGAAAAGTTACATCCAGTTTTAACACCTTACAGAATTTAGGTATCCTTTCCATTATCCCCATTTCTAATAAGGCAAGAGACAAAAAAGCTTGTAATTGGCAAAAAAGAGTGCCTTTCACATTTCCTCTTTCCTCAATATTGAAACCTGAATAGAATCAAAAATGGCCCCCAAATGATCAAATTCAATCTGGAGAACGCCCTGATTTAAAAGCACCCTCCTCCCCTTTGGAATATTTAACTGTGTTCCTCATTTTGTGGAGCTGACTTCACCGTGGATCTGGGACACATAGAGATCAGATGTAGCACCTTTTTTTGGCTGAACTCAGTTTTTCTGGGACTTTTAAAAAGTGTGTTTTGTGGTCATCAAGGACTCAAGTTGTCTTTGAACTTCATAATAGTGTAAGTGTAGAAGGGCAATCAATTCATCTCTAAGGTGCTAAAGGATCACTTTACATACTGATATTCCCAACTAACATGGTTGAATTTACAAGAAAAAAGCCATTATGGTTTCTCTCTGAAAAGCAGTGCATCTGCTAGCTTTGGATGCAATAACTGGAGAAGTGCCACCTTTTCTGAAATAAATATCATAACAAAGAAGCAGAGAGAATAAAGCTGGCACGTCCTATACAGCTTGTACAATGGCACATCTTTGAGTCTCCATTCCTTTCAATTAATTGGGACATAGTCTTTAAACTGCAATTAAAGCTTTAATCAAATGATCTACCAGTTCAACCGAGTAAAGTTTTTAATCCTAAACAACAGGCTTGGCATGCATAATAAAAGTGTGTACAACCTTGACTATAGTGTTCTTAATGTTAACCTAGATAAATCTATGTACATTGGTCACTTTTTAAAGCACCCTCCAAGATGTCAAATAAAGCACACCAAAATATACAAAAATCAGTGCCAATTGAAAATACAGAATTTATCACTGAAGCCACTCACTAATCTTTATTATATCCATCACTAATTAGGTGGATATAATCCTGACTAAATAAATAAGACTTTTTAAAGGTTTGTAATACCTTTGCAAAGATTCATAGCCTCTCACTACAAGTGTCAAGTAATTCTATAACTTTGGGGTCACCAACATAACTTAGTAAAAAATTCCTTTTAGCACTCATTTGTACAACATCGTGTGTGTCTGTGTGTGTGTGTCTCGGCCTGAAGAAAACTGACAGTAAATTATGCATTTTGTATGTTTATTTTAAAGTGATGACTGAAGTTTGAATAGTTATTTGAAGAAATAATCATTAAATATATTGCATAATTTGTAGATTAAGATATTTATCATATAAACTTTGAGCTGAGAAACGCGGCATAGAAATTTTGTGCATATAAGTCGCCTTTGGGTTGAGAAAGGCGGCATAGAAATGTAGTAAGTAAATAAATAAATAAATAAATGCTTGTCCACTTTGACCATAGATTTTGTGAAGCTTCAAAATGGGAATGACAAGAGAAAAGGAACACTATTACTTGAGATTCCAACCATAGCATATAACTCCATGCAGGCATTGGCATAAATGTCTGTAGAGGTAAAGGGATTACACTATGTAAAAAAAAATTCAAAACTTTTCTGTTCCTGGTTTGAAAGTGTTATTTCCATGTTATTGTGTGGTACATATGTTGAAAGTTGTTATTATACTCCAGATACTTTGTTTTTATGGCTGCCTCAACTATGTTGAATTGGTTGAGACTCAATGATATATATTCATTGAAAAGCTATAATAACATATACTGCAGGATGTCCTGCAAAAACAAAGTTTTCACAGTTTCATCAACTCCTTCCATGTTTTTATGATAGAACCAATTAAAAATTACATTTATAACCCAGGAACAAAAAATGTGTTGCATAATGTTATAGAAGCATGTATAGCTCTGTCCCTACCCACTTTCACACACTTACATCACAGGCATTCACATATTGAACATGATGGACTTTGTAAACATGACATTTGTTATAGAACTTTCTGTGTCTGGGAAGACTAGGAAGGCAGAATTTCCACCAGCAGAATCTTTACAACTGTTTTCAAGCAAACACATCCTCCATAAAGTTTTGTGCTCAACGCATGAAAGTCTAGCATATTTCCAGATGTATGGGGATGTTTGGAGGCAGAGCTGACATGATGCTCTAGGTTCATATCAATTATTTCATTAGAAGTAATACAAGTGGTGCAAGTACCTAAACAGAACTTGCATAAACGGGGCTTTCATGAAACTCCCATAGAAAAGCAAATGAAAATAAACCACTGGAAATCATCTACCTTTATTCATTCCAAAGCTTATACAATAGTTATCGCTGAGTGTCAGGATAACAGATAAAAAGGATTTCTGTTTTCCTATTTACTATCACAATGCTGCTTTACTCATACTATGGAGGTTTGTTAAAGGGAGGGGCCGGAAATGCTTAGGGGCTTGCTGTTACCAGAACGAGAAAGACACAGCAATGAGGTACAGATGGCTAAATGGATTTGCAAGGGATAACAGCTCATGCTGCACCATGCTCTAAAACAAACAAGGATGTAAGAGATGGAAATGCAACCAGAACTTGAATTCTGACACAACATTACTCACAAGTTTATTAATCATTGCTATACCAAGTCACATGTTATACATGGCAAGTCATCCCACTGCCATCTGAGGAATAATACAGGTTTTTGAGGTAGAAACATTAATAGGCATGACAACGGAAAATGACCTACATTTTTGAAGTCTCGAATAAAACAGTCAAATAGTACCCTTGTACCCGACTTATATTGAAATAACACAAATAAGCTTTGGTAACAAGGATGAGAATGAATTTATAGTCTTTTGTTTTTTAATTTACCAATATTTAGAAAATTTACATGCAGACATAAGTAAAGCTGGCAGTTTTCCTATTCCAGGAAAGAGAAATTCTCCCACCTGCAGAAAACTTCTGTCAAAATTATCCTGTAAATTTTCTTCAGGAGCAGTGTTTACCTGAAGGGAATCACCAATGCTGAAATGTCTGAATGGTACTGCAAGTGCATACACACTGGAATGCCAGAAACATTTCCTCTCAGAGAAGCAGGGTGACACAGAGCATGGTTTCACTGTCTTTATAGGATTAAAAACAGTGTAATTCATTTTCTACAGTCCTTGGGAATAATGCAAACTGTTTAACCATGTCAGCTGATCAGGCAGATTTAATCCTGAGGCTGAATCTTCTATTTTGCTTGGGTTTAGGACACTGACACTCATACCATGCAATAAGGGAAAAGCAATTGAAAAATCCAAAGTAATCCTTTTGTCCTGAAAGCCCTTCTTGTACAAAATGTGACAACCTTTCATTCCGAACCACACATTTATTTTAGTAGCCCTTAAGACACTGCAATTTGCTTATTGTAATACAAAATAAATACAAGGGCAATCCAATTGCCTCTTGGTCTGAAGATATGACCCAGCAATCACGTAACCAATACAAAAAGAAGGTAAATGGTCATCTGCAAATTTTGAATTAAATGCTTAAAGTTTCAGACATTTGCAGATGGTGTAACTTTGGCCCTCCAGGTGTTTTGGACTTCAACTCCCAGAAACCCCAGACAGCTTACTGGCTGATACAAATTTTGGGAGTTGAAGTTCAAAACACCTGGAGCACTAAAGTTTGCCCATGCCTGGTGAATAAAGTCATGAAGTATTTGTTTGCAATCTTTCAAGTTCTCATCGGAATATTACTAATTATTAGCTTTATAGACATTTCCCACAGTTGTGGAGGACACCAAGACCAGGCGTGAAGAAAGAAAAGGAAAAAAAGGGGGGGGGGACGGGTTCAATCCAAAATTTTCCAGGTTAAAAACACCCCCGTTTTACTCATCAATTTTAACTGGTTAACCAAATCCCCATGCTAAGTCTATGAGAAGAAAAATTAGAGTTCCTCCAGAATTGCAAGCACCATCTCAATCCATTTTTGATAATTTATTCACACTGTCATTACCTACCTTTATGCCAATTTTCACAAGGTGGCGCAGGAGGTTAAAATACTGAGCTGCTAAACTTGCTGACTGAAAGGTTGGCAGTTCAAATCCGGGGAGCAGGGTGAGCTCCCACTGTTAGGCTCAGCTTCTGCCAACCTAGCAGTTCGAAAACATGCAAATGTGAGATCAATTGGTACTGTTTCTGCGAAAAGGTAACTGAGCTCCATGCAGTCATACTGGCCACATGATCTTGGAGGTATCTATGAACAACACTGGCTCTTCGGCTTAGAAATGGAGATGACCCCCACCCCCCAGAGTCAGACACAGCTAGACTTAATGTCAGGGGAAACCTTTACCTTAACGGTAATAACCAACAAAGTGGAAGCAACCAAGTTTTGATGTCGCAGATGTTTAACCAACATTTTCAACGTGAAGACAACATAATCCACTGATACTGACACAAAAATTGGACACCTCAGGTTACACTCCATAAGAAAAACTTAAGTTTATTTTTAGCAGCCCGTGAGTCCTCCTGTCTGGGTAGAGAATGGCAGGGTACAAGTATGGCAAATAAATAAATACAATATATGATGTTTCCAGGTATAGATCAACTATGATAATTTCAGCTTTATTTATTTATTTATTTATTTATTTCTTCGATTTATTGGTCGCCCTTCCTGTAGATTACACTTTTAACAGATTACACTTTAATTTCTCCTAAACTATCAAGTATTTTTTGAATAACTAAGTACCAGATGAAAGGTATTTTTATGCAGTTTCTAAAAGTGTAGTAATATGTGTAGGTCACAGATCTTGATTTTTAGATATTCCAATTTAAAGTGAAAATATATGTATATGAGATCTTACAAAATGCTGTATCTCATTTCAATCAACGTTTTTATGAAATTTGTACACAATTATAGATTTTATTGCACAATTTCATTTGTTTTACCCCATGAAATTTTAGTAGTTTTTGAAATATAAAAAACACCTGAAAGTAGTCACATCACTGCTTTCTTGCTCTTCCCCCTTTTAGAGCTATCTTGCTTCTTGCTCCTCCCATTGGGGTAGAAAAGGAAGGCATGAAAGTAGCTGTGGATAATTCCAAACACAGTTGTCTTAATGAGCAATTGCCTACTAGCTTGTATTGCTGTTCTGAGAGTTAAAGCCCTGTTAGGTGCTTTTAGTGTTTCCTTTCATCCACCTGACTCCAGAAGATGCCTAAATGTCTATCAAAGCAACTTAACATTTTTGAGTTCATGGCAAAAAAGAAAATTCCAACTGTTGAAGACCAAGATGGCAGCAGATTGAGAACCATTGCAGGAGCTGGTACTGACGAAGACCACAGAACATGCACATCTGTAATCTGAGGAAACAGAGGTGTCTACCACTGGTTCATCTCATGCAAGCCTACCAAGGAAACCATGGATCTGATCCAGATTTCCCTAGATAGCCTACTTATTTCATGAACACCATGCATTCTGTAAGTACTGTGTAGTGTTTGGAGGAGAAGCTGAAGGTAAAGATAGTCATCAGAAGCTTGGTGCATTGGTTGCTAAATCATTTGTATGATGGAAAGATGCAATAGAAGTCTTCAATAGACACCAAAACACAGAGTGTTTGTCTGAAAACTTCTTGCTAATTCAACAGTGGAAAATGTCTTGATGTAACCTGTCATCATGATAAAAGACATTAGAAGAAAGCAGAAGAAAACAGAAAGAAACTTCTGCCAATTGTCCTTTGTGGCTAACAAGAACTGGCTTTAAGAGGAAGCAATGATTCAGGACCTATTACTTGTGGGGAACCTTTGCACAATGATGGTAATTTCAGGGCCTTGCTGAGATCTCATGCCAAATCAGGAGACACTAACCTGCAAAATCATCTATAAACTGCAGCTATGAATGCCCAGTTAAGTAGTCCTCAAATACAGAGTGAACTAATAGTGTCCATCGAAGTTTATTGATGGGGGCTGGTTTCTGTCAAAGTGTATTGTGGTGACAATATATTTTAAAAAATTGTTGAAAGATGCAATGCATCACAATGTTTCTCTATTTTGGCAGATGAAACTTTGGATGTGAGTAACTCAAAACAGTTATCACTCTCGGTAAGGTATGGTGATGTTGAAGCTGCAAGAATAAGAGAAGACTTTAGAGGCTTTGTGAAGATAAGTGACATGGTAGGTGGGGGACATGGAAAAATGGGCTGAACTTGAAATACTTGTGTGGACAGGGTTTTTTTTCTTGTGTGGACAGGGTTATGATGGAGTTTCTAATATGTGCTCATATTAGTGGTGCACAGGTAATTATAACACATCCATTGCAGTACTTAATCACTAAATTTAACTTTAACGAAGTCTTGCAGCATTCCACCTTCAGAAACTGTCAAGAAACGATATAATCTGTGCACAATTTCTTCAGAACATCACCCATAAGGCTGGAATTGTTGAAGAAAAATATAAGAGACTGTTTCCCTGAAAAAAGAGCAAACAACGTGTTGCTGCTTTGTGAAAGGTTAACAACATCAAAAAAAAGCTATAACAAATAGCAGGAAAGGCAGACAATAAAGCTCAAGGCTTAGTAGAAAATATATATATATATATAATTCAATGGTTAATACATACGTGCACCTAGGGTGTAGACAATACCGGGTGAGAATCCCAGGCACCCAGGAAAGAGGGAAAAGTTCCCAAATAAAATTCCAGGACGCGGGAGACCAGAGATAGTAGTCTCCTCGAAAGAAATCTTGATGAAGATACGGCGTATCTTCATCAAGATTTCTTTCGAGGAGACTACCATCTCTGGTCTCCGCCCTGAATTTTCCCCTTTATCTCCATCTTCATCCCGATCCCTTGAACATCCTTCCTATATTCCCATCTGTGGATTTACAAATTGAAATTGATACTGACCTAGTGGAACGGACTCATTGGCACCACAGGAACTCATTCGCCTACGGGCTTGGAACTTTGGGACTTCTCCATTGCGAGGCATATTGCCTTTATTTGAACTTTATTTGGGAACTTTTCCCTCTTTCCTGGGTGCCTGGGATTCTCACCGGTATTGTCTACACCCTAGGTGTACGTATGTATTAACCATTGAATTTTTATATATATATATATATATATATATATATATATATATATATATATTCTACTAAGCCTTGAGCTTTATTGTCTGCCTTTCCTGCTGCTTTGTGAAACCCATTGGGTTGAGCGACATGATGCAGTTTTACATTTTGTTGAACTGTCCAATGCGGTGGTGAGAAAACTTGAAGAACTAAAAGAGAGTCCTCTATACAACAATGAGACTTCTTCTCAATCTGGATACCTTATTTTAGCTGTTCGGAATGCTGAATTTGTAGTAATCATACACATTCTAAGAAAACTTCTATCATCATCCCTTCAGCCTAGAAAAACATTACAAAGAATAGATATGGACATTTTCTGTAGTCTGAAACATGTCTTAGAAAAAGCCAGGGAGATGCACACAGAATCTGTGAAATAATTTAGGCAGATCTTTAACACAGCAAGATCAGTGGTGGAGTCGTTGGGTGGAGAAGTTAGAATTCCTCACATCTGTTCAAGGCAGACATGTAAAAGCAACATCCAGGCAACTTCACCAACATGAATGGAATATTATAGCCTAAGTGTATACATCTAGTGTCAGGTCTTTTTCTGTAGTCAGCTTCAAGAAAGGTTTACAAGGCCCCAGGGTATTGTGGCCATTTAAAATCCAACTTGGACAAGTGTGTAGAACTTTGCAATGAAATCCTTCATGATACTGATACACTGATGGAAGAGTTTGACCTGTGGTGTAGAAAATGGAAAAAGATTACACCTACAGAAAAACCATCAAATGCAATGGAAGCATATCTTATCTGTGATAGGCAGTTTTTTCTGAATGTGAAGAAACTTCTTCACATTTTGGCAACATTGCCAGCATCAACAGTTACAAATGAAAGATCATTTTTCAACTCTTAAATGTTTGAAAACATACATAAAAAGCACAATGGGATAAGAAAGACTGACTGGAGTTGCACCAGAGTGTCCATCGAAGTTTATTGATGGGGCCTGGTTTCTGTCAAAGTGTATTGACAGAGTTTTCAAGTGTTTCCAACACGCATTGTGATATTCTTTTGTAACCACTAAATTACCCATTAAAAGTCATTTTCAGGTTTTTTTAAAGACTTTAAACTTTGGAGCCAAAATAGAAAATTGATTTATTTAAGTCTATATAAAAATATAGAATGAGTAATAGAATTTAAATTATTTTGTGTAACACTCTTTGTGATTCACTAAAAAAAATCGTTCCAATCCCCCCTTTTTTCCTGACTACAGGCCTGAAGACAAGGATTTCCCCCATGTTCCTCCATGCAGAGAGCATACTGATTTATATAGTGGGCTACATGTATCAAGATGGCAGAAATTTAGTATAAACATCAGGGATTGAATGATTGACATAAGTTTGTCCTGAATTTGGCTTTGATGCTGAATTTGTTGTGTCAATTTTTGATTGCACTAAACAACAAAGTAAAAGTGCTCCATACTACAAGTTAGGGGGGGACACTGAAAAAAACATATGATTTTGGGTGTTTATAGACTTCTAGACCTATTCCTGATCTTTATATTATCATTTACTTGTTGAACTTTTGATTGTTGTTTTGAACTGGCTGATAAATGAGTGACCAAAAACTAATTGTAGAAAACGATTCAATGTTTGATTTTTGCTGGCTACTGGATTGATTTTTTTTCTTACCACAAATACTGAAAATACCTTATGCTGAGCTGCAAGCATTGGGAAAATCAGAAATTAGGTCTGAGTTACAGCCTAGGTAGCCAACAATCTGTAGAGGGAACAGCATTCTTTCTGTTCCTTTGGCACTGTTTCATTTGACATCATGTACTCTACAGAAGGAATAAAAATAGCCACTATAACAAGTGCTTTAAAACAGTCAAGACTCACTTAAGGTAAATATTTTTTTGTACATCCCTTATGACATTTTTTACCCTTCAGTATGAATTGCCCTGTCCTATTCTGTTCATCATAACTGCAGAATAAGCAAACTATTTATTCTAATTGCTGGAAGAAAAAAATGTCTTGATACCTGGTTGGGTGGAGCACTCAACTGAAACTAAAAAAGCATAGCAAAGGAAACTTCAAAGGCTGGAGTTTACTTGTAACCAATAATACAAATTTTGAATACTTGACTCTACAGCAGCTGTGCTACTACAAAACAGGAGGAAGAAATGTGTGGCCCATCAGATATAGTTGCATTTCCTCACATTCATTTCCACTGGTTAGAGTTACTAAAAGTTGCTTTTTATTAGGCATCTTCCTTGCTTTATTCACTGACTTTTTTCAGAGGGCCTTGTTTTCAAATTTGTCCTATTCATAAAACATGGTGTCCTTCTTTAAATGGAGGCTACTAAATTAAAAGGACATTTTTTCAAAAATAAAATGGATAGAGGGGCAGGTCAAGGCTGATATTAAATCTCTGGGACTTCATGGAGGCAGAAGATATTGAACCTTAGAGCCTGACTGAGCTGTAGCCCATTCTCAAGGGGAACAATTTCTTGCAGTTCTAATCAAATTTTCTTTCATAGAATGTCCAACTATCTTAGCAAAATTTCAACAGAGACATCCACAGCAGTGCTAAGCAACTTGCTTCTTTACTCAGTGATTTTCTGGTTAGGAAACCTTTCATACTGTATCATTAAAAACCCTGCCCTTTTTTTTAATTCAATAAATTGAATATAATATTGAAGACAATTTAACCATGGGCTCAAGTGCCAGGTGTTTATATCTTAATTGGCAAAGATTTGGAATGAAGAAATATTCCATAAATAGCTTCTAAACTTTGAATGCCTACATGTGGCCAAAAAAAAGTATCTTCCAGAATGATCTGCAAAAAGGCTCACATAGTTAACAATTCTACAAATGCAAACTAGGGTACAAAATTGATCCCATTAAAAAGAAATTGATTTACAGTTGAAAAAAAGAGCTAAACCTAAATAGATACAGCACTAAATATATCTAGGAGCATCAGAAGTAAGACAACTGTATCTACAAATAATTAGATTCAGACTGTTGGAATATACAGTGAAAATCTTACTATTATAGCATTGGATCAGAAGTAAAGCCACAAACAGATGTGTAAGCTACCTTAAATATCCATAGCATTCACTAAATATTTATTATTGAAGGTGTTGTTGCAATAATAAATATTTTGTTAATTGAATTTTATGGATATTTAAGGTAGCTGCCACATCTGTTTGACAATTAAAGCTAATTTCCACTGATGTGAGAATTACAGCCATAAAAGTTCTGCTACAGATATAGAGCACAAAATAGAAAATATATCCAACCAGAAAATAATTGGATATTCTTAATAACATCATTAAACAAACATCTACTATAAACTGTGTTCAAGGCACCATTACTCTTGATTTGTCTTCAAGTTTAAGATCTCACAGTAGTTAGAAAGAAAATCCATCTCCCAGTATGCCATAGTGCTTTGGTTATAGCCTCCAGACTTTTTAACACATAAGGCAAAAACTGGTTTACAAGTAGAAGGGGACTGCCACAATTACATTTCTGACAGTTTTTTTTTCACAGAGTGAATTATCTGTGTCATCCAGAAAGAAACAATTTATCTCAGCAGAGGTAGAGTACAGCTGAAATGACACAGCCAAATATCTCAGGACTTGAAGTCATATCTATTTTCTGGCAAAGGTTTTGCCACTTGTAATTTGTGACATTAAAATTATTGTGCCATCTCCTAAATAATTTCACCATTTTCTTTCACAGTTTGAGGAGGACCTCTGAATCCCACAGTTAAACTTCCAAGTTCTAATGTAATGAGCCATAAACACAGAAGGAAGACACAAGCCTGTTTCACTAAATCACTTGTCTCTGTTACTATATCTAGCATGTAATTGTACCCATTTGTCCAAAGCTCATTGTTCAACTATTATGAATAAAAGTCAATACTGTACAACTGGCAACCTTATATTGATTCCCATTAAAATATCCAAGACCTTGCAGTTTCACAGTTTTTGTAACCTTCAGATTGCTTCACAGGTAAATTATCTTCTCTATTTCTATAGCTCTCAAACCCAACATATTTGTATTCCAAATCAATATGCATTTTGGTGTATTCATTAATTTTTTGAGTCTTCCTTTCAGTCCCATGTCAAACCCAGATTATTTATTTTCATTTGGCCAATTGCACAAAACTTGTATAGAATTTATAGCACAGGGTAGAGCACAAAGTTTAGATACAAACTGTTTGATGTTCAGTTCCTGTTCTGCCTGGTAAACGGTGGCCACTAACTGCCATATATTGTAGTTCAAGGATAAAGAATGTGTGTCCTTCCAATTGGTATAAGGGTACAACTCCCATCATTGATAGACAAGCAATGCAATGGTGAAAGATGATGTTGTAGCCTAGCCATATCTTGAGGACCTCACTTTCACCTCTCTGGAT